>OY293416.1:35585115-36862615 GCA_958502065.1 Chrysolina americana | reverse complement strand
ACAAACGTCAAAAATGACAAGGTTGGCGCATTGATAACGAACCCTTTTTTCATTTTCCTTCGTTATTATGACACCATGTGCGAAATATACAGTGGTCACCATTTAAAACGAAACAGACGAAATATCTGAATTCACGTTTATTTAAAAAAAATCGCTCGTACCCCTAATCACATTTGTCAAGGGGGAGGTTTCTTGTTACCATTTTCAACACTGCAACTTCAACCCTCTAGGGAGGGTGGGACCAACCATTACTATTTCAAATGGAAATGCGAAATGATACTTTTGCGTTTGAGAATGGTAGTTATTTTGCCGAACTTCAGCGAGGCAAAGTAGCCTCGAGAGCGCAAAAGTATTTCGCATTCGAGAAGCAAACAATTTTGTTACGAAAAATGCAAAAAAACTAATATGAGAATGAAATATTAATGAATAAGTAGGTATCTGTCATTGTTAATTGGTGATATCCAACATGTAGCAGTGGGCACTGTTCGTTGTATTTATCTCCAAGTAAAACTATAAGAATCCTTGTTAAAAGCGACTTTTTTAGGTTGTAAGTTGTTATAAAATCATCTTTTGTGATTTTTCAATAGTGTTCATGTTCAACTTGACTGTGTGCAACATAAGTGCAGTATTCTGACCGTAAACATTCAGAAACTGTAAGTAAATCTTGCCTTGACCTTCTTAGAAGAATTCTGCTGATAAGGAGTTGAACCTAGTAAATTTACTGGGCACACCTTGGCCTGCTCAAACAATTAGTTTGTCATCGGCATTTAGTTAGCTACGAACTACTGTAAGACCGTATCTCGATAGTACATTTTTAACGTATAACGTATAACGAGGTGGTGCTGTAGGTTTTCCGGGTTTTCCTGCAGCTGAAAAGTGAATACATCACCTAAAACATCAGTAAGTCGCCCTGGAGCGCCACGGCAAATAATAATAATAGCCGTCCTCTACCCGCACAGGCTATGCCTTTGGGTACACTCAACGAGTGTTTATGAGGGAGTATTATTATTATTATAACGTACAATGACAATTTCCAATGAGGATCTTTATAACTTGATCAGAAGCGGAAATAATGAAATCAAAGAGGAAATAAAAGCACTTCGGAGTGAATTATCAATAATAATAATACTCCCTCATAAACACTCGTAGAGTGTACCCAAAGGCAAAGCCTGTGCGGGTAGAGGACGGCTATTATTATTATTTGCCGTGGCGCTCTGGGGCGACTTACGTATTGTCGGTGGTGTACTCACTTTTCAGCTGTAGGAAAACCTACAGCACCACCCCGGTTGGTCGGTGCGCAGTTCAAGCTAGCACCAGACGTCAGGATTGGCATCTAGACAACTCACATCACAACGAGGCATGTGGCCACCTAAAGAGACCCGTGTACATGAGAAAAAAGATTCCGTACCCGAGCCTCGAACGACTATCTGATGCGAGCTAGAAGTTCCGCTGCTAGAGACCTTAGCCACTGAGCCACCGACCGAAATAGAAATTGAAAGTTAAAAATGCCCAATTAGAAAATGAAAATAGCCTTTTTAAAAATAGAATCTTGAGCCTAGAGAAACAGCAGAAAAAATATAACATAGTTGTTCATGGTATAGACGAGAAAGACAGGTGTGTAGAAGTTGTACGGTAGATTTTTTAAGAATTACACTACAAATTAATTGCATGATAACTGATTTTCAGGATATCTACCGAATCGGAAAATCTGAACAGCCAGTTGCTTTAGAAGTGGTCACTCGTTCAGCTCAAATATAATATTATCAAATATAATTTATCTCTACCGAGATAAATTGAAACTTCTCAAAATTGGCATTGTTCAAGATTATGCTGCAGAGGACTACAAGAAAAGAAAATTGCTTCTAGAATATTTGAATGTTGCTAAAGTTGAGGATAAGTCTGCAAAAGTTGATTTCAAAAACTTCACTCTAACAATAAAAGAAAAGGAATATACCATAGAACAACTCAATCAACGAAGGACTACCGAGGAACCACAAAGTACAGAGAAAGAGGAAATTCGCAAACGAAAATTATCACCCTCCGACATTCTAGGATCGAGTTCGAATATACCACAAGATCTCAGTCGTTTAAGAAATGATCATCATTGTTTGAAATTTTTATTATTTTATCACATTAATTGTCAATGTAATAATACAATATCGATAGAATAGTCACTTTCACAAATATAAATTATGAAATGTGCACATATAAATATTCGCTCAATCTACACTAATTTTATCGAAGAGGAGGTGGTGTAGGCATTTTTCTCAATAGGAAATTTAGATATAATGTTCTGTTGAGTGAAATCACCCCCACTATGGAATACTTGTGGATTGAAACGAAGCATGCGTCAAAAAAATACATATTTGGTGTGATCTATCGGCCACCTTCTTCGAAATTATCGGGCTTTCTTCCTGCTTTCGAAGATAATCTCACAATTATAGTACCCTTTAGAAATAATATAATATGTGTCGGTGATTTCAATATAGATGGTTGCGATAATTTTAGTAGCATCAATTTACAATTCAATGAAATTTTGGAAACATATGAATTGAAGCAAATTATTACTGAACCAACACGAGTTACACAAAATTCTTCTACCTTGTTAGATTATGTTATTATTCAAGAAAATCTCGAATATAATTCTTGCGGTGTAGTTATTCACAATATTTCTGATCATTTATTGGTATATTGTAATTTTATTGAAACTATAAACCAAACCCTAAAACAAACAAGAACATTCCGCAATTTCAGATATTTCAATGAAGAATATTTCTCTCGTGATTTGAATGACATTGATGAAAAAATAGACTTTTTTTGCAATCACATCACTAATATTTTCGACATGCAGACATTCAGCAGACCCTATTGTCCTTGGATATGAAATTGATGATGAAACTCAGAGACAAAGCACATGATAAATTTAGAAAATCAGGAAGGGGCGATGACTGGGATCATTATATGAATCTTAGAGATTTTGCAAAATCTTCAATGAATAGAGAAAGAAAAGCTTACTTGGAATTCACAATAGCTAATACAAAGCGAAATAAGGACCTATGGAATAAATTAAAGAGACTGGATATCCATAACAAGTCTAGGCATATTTCTATCCCTGATCACCTGTGCAACGTAGAGGATATTAATCAACATTTCGTGAGATCGATGGAGTTTGCTCAAGATATAGATGAAACACTAAAAAAATACTATAAAAAGAATATCAAAGAAAATGTGACAGATATTTTTGAACTTCGTTTGATCACAAAAAGTGATTTAATTAACTATATTTCCCAAATCAAGAGTAAAGCTACGGGCATAGATGATTTGAATATTTGTCTCATTAATACATGTTGTCCCTTCCTATTACCTGTCATTTTACATTTAATCAACTTCTGTCTTGAACGTAAAGTATTTCCTAAAAAGTGGAAGCAATCACTCATCATAGTATCCATGCCAAAAATTAAGAACCGATAGTAATCTTATCAAAATTATTGGAAAAAGCTGTCGATGTTCAACTCAAAGCTCATCTTCAGAAAAATAATATTTTGCCACCAATGCAATCAGGATATCGAGAAAATTTTAGCTGTGCGACAGCACTCCTCAATGTGATAGATGATATCGTCAGAGCTATCGAAAGAGATGAAATTACGGTACTTTCTATGATTGATTTCAGTAAGGCATTTGATACCATTAATCGCGATCTTCTTTTTGCCATACTACATTTTGTCGGATTGGGAAATGATACTGTAGCATTTTTCCGAAGATATTTATTGAACAGAACTCAGATAGTTGATTTTAACAAAATTAGATCTCTTCCTCGTCAAATAACATCTGGTGTTCCCAAGTTTCAATACTCGGTCCGATACTATATATTGTATACACTTCTCAGTTGACAGCTGATTTGAATCATATCAAATATCACATGTACGCCGATGATACACAGCTGTACTTTATTTTCAAACTTGATAATTTGACTCCTAGCATAGAAACAGTAAACAGGGAAATGAACGAACTAGTTGACTTGTCAAAGAAGCATGCTCTTAAAATCAATATTAATAAGTGTTCTGTCATGATGTTTGGAAGGCCACATACAAAATCCAAAGTTGTAGTCATAAATATAAGTATAGATGGAAATGTTCTATCGAAAGCAACATTAAAAATTTGGGAGTGATTACTGATGACGAATTAAAATTCAGAAAACACATATTAAGTCTTATTCAAAAATCATTTGGAAAAATAAAAATTCTCTCTCAGCATAGACATACTCTGAACACAAGAACGATACTTTTGTTATGTGACTCTTTGATTTTATCAAATTTCAGATGCTGTGTATCACAATTTCCTCATGTAATGTGAATATCAGGAAAAAATCAATACATATCACTAGACATAGCACACAACAATTTAAGAGATCATTCACATATAATGTAGCTCATGTTTATAATGATATCATCCCAGACAACCTAAAAATCTCAAGTATTGTATCATTCAAACTCAAATTGAAGAGACTGCTAATCTCTAGTCAATAACAAATGATCACCCTCTAATTAGTAAGTTTTTTTACAAAATAGTATATATACAGGGTGTTAATTAAGTACGTTGACAAACTTCGAGATTTCAGGATGAAAAGTTCATATAAATATATGTCCCAAATGGTTTGGTTTTCGAGGTACAGGGTGATGAAAATACATGTTTTTAAAGATTTTTTTAAGTTTACTTCGACATTTTTGACAATAGAAAGTTCAAATTAGGCTAATACGATCCATTCAATAGTACGCACGTTACAAAATAATTCATTTTTCAAAAGATTCACAGGGTCCTCATTTTTTCAGATTCAAGCCTTGTTCAACCCATCAGAATTTTTTTTTCGAAAACTAAGCCGTTTTGTACATATGTTTATATAATCTTTTCGTCTTGAAATCTTTCAAAGAACCACCCTTCGAATTTTGTGAGAATATTTGTTCCTCAAATTTCTTATAATTCATCCAATCTTGTTACCTTCTCGCAGATAGTGATAATTTTTTGTTTTCACTGTTTCCAATTGTGACTGTGGTCATTTGTCAATTCTGTCAATAAATCAATTTGTTATTTTTATTATTATCAATTATTGACATTTCGTGATATTTCATGTTTGAAACAAAACGAACAATCTGCTAGGTGATATTGTTTGCAAGACTATCGTAACGGTAGCAACAACCAAGAGTATTTGTTATCTTTGACCATTTTCAGTCTTGACTTTGTGTACCTATAAGATGTATTTGAGAGAGTGAGATATTAAAAATGGTTTACTCTTTAGAAGAAACTTCTAAAACTGTATTATCGCAACAATGATTGCGCTAGAGCTGCTGCTAGAATTTTCAACGCGCAGTTTCCTGACAAGAATGTTCAAGCCCAATATGTGATGGAACTTGTCAGAAAATTTGATGAAACTGGCTCGGTGCAGAATAAAAATCACAATCGTGCCAGGACGATAACCAATGAAGATATGCAAATACGGGTTCTTGGACGTTTAGAAACCGACCGTACTCAATTTAATAGGCAAAGAACATTGTCAGCAGGATCTGGGGTGTCTGTAACTTCAGTTCGCAGGATATTGAAAATTGCAAAGTATTGTCCTTATAAAGTCCACCTTGTTCATGAGCTCAACGAAGATGACTATGACCGCCGGACAGAATTTTGCGAACTTATGTCAAATCGCATATCGCATTATTGTCTACAATATCTGTTTCTCAGATGAATATACATTTACTGTTACCGGAGCAGTTGATAAACATAATTGCAGGTATTGGTCCGATGAAAACCCTCATCTTTACAGAAAACATCATACTCAAATACCTCAGAAATTAAATGTATGGGCGGGTATTCTTGGCAACCATATTATTGGTCCCATTTTCATCAATGAAAACTTGACTGGAGAAGTTTACCGTGATTTATTACAAAATGCAATAAATCCTATTATTATAAGGGTAGCACAGGAAGATGAAAATCTTATAGGACAGAAAGTGGTTTTCCAACAGGATAGGGCCCCTCCGCATTATTATGTACGGGTAAGAGAGACATTTCCAGGAAGATGGATCGGTCGGAGGGGGGGGCATTGAATGGCCAGCTAGGTCTCCAGATCTAACGCCACTCGACTTTTTCTTATGGGGATATCTTAAGACCAAAGTTTATGCAACTAAGCCCAACGATTTAGAAGATCTACGGGAAAGAATTGTACAAGAATGCCGGCTTATAACACCAGATATGTTACAGGCAGTTCATGGAAAATTAGCATCACACCTTTATCATTGCATGGAAGTCGGTGGTGGTCATTTTGAACATCTGTGTAAATAATTACGTACGTTTTGTATTACATTTCATTATTAGTATTTTGTTAGTCCAATAATTAGATTAGAAAAACCATTACACAATTAGATACTTATCTCGGAAACTATTTTACCGAATTTCACGAATGAGATGTCATTTGAAAGAGAATTAAATTCCCTTTCATATTTCATTCTTGGTTTTTGAAACGCACCGTACTCAGCCAAGTGTTTGTCCAAAATTCCGAATAATGTTCTATCCGGCTGTTGTCTTTCCGGATATAATTCAAAATAAATTTGTGCTGTTTTCGTACTATTCCTATCAAATTTATAATAAAGTTTCAACATATCTCGTTTTTCTTCATTTGAGAATGAGGACATTTCCACTGAAGTATTTGTGCAAACTTATGATGTTTAATGAGTTCTGACAACTAGTGTTTATTAAACAAAATTTTTCGATGGAGTCATGACCATCTCAGATGAAGTTGTTTTTTTTAATATCTGTGGTTTCAGAAGTGCAAATCATAACAAATCATACATTAATGAAATCAGAATGAGAATCACTATTTTTCTGTATAAAAAACAATATGGCGCCCATAACAGAAAAAAAAGTTGATGATGAATGCCAGAAGACGAAACGTCGGATAGTAAATCTGAACATGAAAACGTGTAGCTGAAAAAAAGTGTCACTGAAAATGTACTTTAGGTTTTGAGCTATGTTGCCAAATAACGATAGAAAAAATAAAAACGAAAATTCCGATTTTCAGTTTTTTCCCGATATTTCCGGAAATACTCGGAATCTTCCAAGTTTTAAAACAGTATTTTGTTAAGCACCAGAATACGCAACTTTGCCCCAATTTAAGCTTCGACGTATCTCCTGTAGTTTAGGAGATCCCAATGGTGGGGGTCGAATTTGAATTGCCCTGTATACCGCCTTTTTGTTTTGGATGAAAACTTTTGTCTGAAATTTTGTCATCGTATAGAAACTTGAAAGACGATTCAATTGAGATATCATTTGACCCCCAATGTGATTTCAAAATATCTTTTAAAATGGCGGCACGATGCCATTTTGAAAAATAGAAATTTTCTTTGTTTTGGATGAATTTTGCTGTCATATATAGAATTGAAAGAAGTTCCGAATGAGCTATCACTCGATCCACCAAGCCATTTAAAAAAATATTTCTATATTGCCCCGAAATTAGTATAAACAAATATAAATTATTATTGATACAAATTGATACACATAGTCAATGATTTTCTTCAGTTTTTTAGAATCGACAAATCAACTCTCATTTTGAGCGATATGTACAAATATTCCTTGCTTTCACAATAGCCTGATGCACCTTGATCATGTGATCGATCATGCCGTGATAGGTAGTAGTGTTTAAATTTCTACCTTCTTCCTATCATTGCACATCAAGGTTATTTCTTTATTCTAATTATTCGTTACAATATTAAAAATAAAATTGAAAAAGTTATAGCTGCGTATTATCTTTGTAAAAGACATTCGAAATCATATTTTTAATAAATACATTCAAATTTTTGTGTCATCAGACAAAAAATATCTTATATACCTACTTCTCGTCTGTTTGCCATGACGATACAATTTTCATGCAATTGAGCATGTATTTATCTATGATTCCCTAGATATTTACAGCCAATAACATAAAACCCAGATCCCCGCCTATGTTTCATCATTGTGGAATGCAACGATAGGCGAATATTGCTCTACGACGTGCTCGTCCTGCGTTGTGAATACTATCGTCAAGAGATTGGAAGATGCCATTCGAATAATTAGTCATTGATCATCCTTCCTCTGGCATATATTGGGCCACGCCTACAGACTCCCTCAAAATTTGGAGGTTATTGCTTTTTCAGAACTCTGGTGCAGGTGTCGATAATTTTTAAAGACGGGATACTACCTTAACATTTGTTTCCATTTCGAAAAACTTTTTTTTGAACTGTATAAAAAATATAATTTACTTTCTACAAACATCAAGGCCCAGTTCCTGTATTATTAGAGATTAAAATTCAAGAAATCGTACTAGCGATTATTTCAGGAAAAATTTAAAATCACCGTTAGATTGGACACCCTCTCAAATGGTGGTAGGTATATCAAATTTCATTAAAAAATATCCACTATCTATAAATCTGTTGCCGAATCTTAACTGCACACCTCTTAAATGGTTTTTAAAGCTTGGTGAGTTGGCCGTGAAACACCGTGCGGATATGCGAAATCGTGATTTTATTCATTTGGCGCTGGACACAAAATACGATTGTTGATTATTATTGCTGCTGTCAATAACTGTATTGAAACTAACGTCAGATTATGCCAGATTAATGAGAAAAATATTTTGTAAAGCGGTAGGAATAAGTGCTTTATTATGGGAGAACTAAGAGTGTGAGATGAAATCTTGTGCACCTTGTCGGAGATAAACTCGTTCTCCACAAGAGAAGCTGCCATAGAATTTCATAACAGACATCATGATAAACTTCCAATGTGCAGCAGTACGGTGAACCCCTTTAAATTCTAACAAAATAGGTTGTGTATCGAGGCATATGATCAAAAACAGAAACAATCCACATCGGCAGATTGGAAGATAGAAACCTTTGGTGTGAATAAAATTCATGCAATGGAAATAACCCCAAAACACCAAAATGTCAATATCAGACTTTCGAGTGATATTGACGTTGTTTGGTGTTTTTGGGTTATTTCTATTGCTTGAATCGACAGAATGCGAATGCGAATGCTTTGATCATATTCTATCCAGGTGCCTTGTTTGTAGTTGTCATTTTATCGTTTCTGTCGGTTTTCAAAGTTAGTGAGCAGTTTCGTTAGCATTATGGTGTTTAGCTATATGTAAGGTTCCTGTCTGAAATCTACTGCATGTCCAGTCAGTTGTCTGTGTTCATTCGTTGTATTATGACTTTACGCTGAACGTTTGTTCTGAACTAGCAGAAAATCCAAGTTTTTATTGCAAATAATTTAATACTATTTATTCATTTATTTTTGTGTGTAAGAAAAACTAACCTAAATATTATTTCTGTCAAAACTTATTAATTCCTTAGTGAGGTTAATGAATTGAACCATTTTATTTTCAGCTGACTCGCACGTTCAACCTAACTTCAACACAAAAGGAATAATAATGATAACGGTGGCTTTATTATGTGATGCAGCTATTGGGAATGTCCAAGAAAAATCCATGAAAACTTTTGGAGCAACAAATGCGGAAGTTGTTCTCTACTCCTACGCCTTAGGATTTCTTTACATTTTCTTCATGATGTCAATCTCTGGTGGTTTAACTGATGGTTTCTATTTCTTTGCTCAGGTATGTATTCATTCAGCCAAATTTTAAAAACCGGTTACATGAATCAGTTGGCTATTTTTCAAACCTACAATGTTATATCAACTCTAATAGCGTGAGTTCTCCCCATCAAAGCTTATATTGTAAAATTGATGTTAGTAATTGAAGGAGACGAGTAAAGAAAATTATACGGTGTAAAATAATGTGTGGCAAGCACACTAAAACATTATTTCTGAAAAACTTCGAAAATACAATAAAATAGATTAGGCAACAATGATGATCTAAAAGCACTAGAATAACTTATCAGAGTAATGGAATGATGAAGAAGACTGTGACAAAATGAAAAAAATATTGAAGAGCTATGATTTTTAGTGAACCTGCACTTAACTAATTTTTCTAATTCATTTAAAACACTACTTAAAACAATTATTCAGCTAAAACATTTACTTCACTATTTATTTCTACTGTGTCAGTCTCTATCCGCGAACTCTCGAACTGTCTTTGTAACTCTCTGTGGCTGTCTATGACTGTCCTGCCCTCTGTCATCCAGCGGTTATATAGTCGCATTTACAGTTCTTGATTGTCCAGGAGAATAAAACGATTCATCTAGATGGCCCTCTCTTGAAGCTTCTTTTTTTGAAACGTTCGCGCTTCTCCTACGTGTTTGTCAGCGGAGAGCTTGTTTACATTTCGAGTGTGCATCATTAATTGGATGATCAGGGCCGGTCTCGAGGCCGGTCTTCTTAAAGACGTTTCATCCCGAAATGTCATTTTTGGAGTGTAGAGATATCTGCAAGATTCTCCATACCTGCACCTGGACGTTCGATGGAAGTAACACTCCACAGTCTTCGAGATGGGTCGAGGAAGATGGTTGCAGCACACCAGAATCTTGACGCCGCTGGATCTGAATATTGTCTCCAACATGCTCCTTATAACTCTCCAGTCCAGCCCATCAATCCAACAGGCCAATTTTGGGATTGCCATGTCCACAAGATTCTGGTCCAACATCAAGTTTCTTAAAACCCAGATAGCCCTACCGTCCTTTTAAAAGGACGCACTACTAACTATTTCTTTCCAGCTAATTCTGCTACTGGAGTACAGGTGGCAGCTGATCAACACAGAATATGAAGTGTTGAGAAGCCACCTACAGTACAAGTTTCCAGTAACTGTTAGATTGCCGACAGTTAAACACGTGTGTTTGTTTGTTATTTCAGTGGCCATTGATGATGAGTAACTCTAGGTAGGTGATTGCTATTGATAAGAGTAATTACGATCGTTAAATTTCATTTCTGAGTAGACTAATGAAAAATAAACCCTTTCATTATGATAACCTTGAATTTTCATTTGAATTTTTCAAAATAAATGTCAAGAAACAACACTGTCCTTTTAAAAGGACAGTAAGTCAATCCACTGCTATTGACTATCTTTCTTTCTAGTTATTGGAAAAATCAGCTGACCTTTTCCGAGTTGCTGGCAGAATTGGAAAATGACGAGGATGCTGTGCTTCCAGAACAAATAGTGATTTTTCCTCCCGAAAATGCTTACGAAGGTTATGACACTGATGAAGATTCAGGGGATGAGAACGTCGTTGAACCTAATAATTTACCTGGAGCACAACTGCTAGCAAAAATTGAAGTTCAAATGCCATCAGAATTAGAAGAAGAACTTATGCATGCATAGGATAGTGACGACGACAAACCTCTATAGACATTTGTGGAAAGAAGACCAAAAAATGTAAAAGAATAGATCGGCATTCAATTTCCCGAAGGGTTTCGTTGCGGTCTCTGTGATTCTGAGAGGTATCGTTGGTCGATGTCTTTCATAGTTAGTTTTCTTGCATACCAAACAAGAATTAATTAAATTTTCAATTGATTTTTTCATGTTAAGCCAAAAGTACTTTCTATTAATGTTTTTGTGTGTTTCATTTATACCGCGATGGTTAGTTTTTCCTTCGTGGTATTTTTTTATTAATTCTTTTTGCTCTGCAGGGTCGTCTATGGTGATGGTTCTATTCACGCACCTTATCAAAATCGGGTGGTCTTTATTGAATGTTGTACAGAACGTCTTACAGAAATCTCTGTACATTTTTTCCTTATCGAAGTAACAGAAATCGAGGTTCGCAATATTGAATCAAAAAAGATTTGATTTCATCTTCTTTGTTATCTTGAGATATTTGGGCATAGATAATGACTTGTTTTCCTCGTCGATTGATTTTGGGCTGCACAGGGTTGTTGAAAACAGTGATGATGATGATCGCATCTTGAATAATCGATATGCTGTCTGGCGGGTCTGATTCTTATCTGGAGTTCATAGTGATTTCCGTATTTTCGGGTGTGTGTTCCGGTAGTATTGGAATTGCGAGTTCCATTTTTTCTGAAAGTTCAGGTGGTGAATTGGGTAATTGATGGTTTCTTTCTGGATTATCAAGATCCATTAGTTCTGGAGTGTTCAATTGGACCATGGGATTGATTTGTATTCTGGAGAGGGCATCGGCATTTGTATTGTATTTCCCTTTTTTACATACTACAACAAAGTCATACTCTTCGAGGCGTAGTCTCCATCTGGCTAGTTTCATATTGAATTCTTTTAAAGAGAAAAGCCACTGGAGTGGGTGGTGGTCAGTGTAGATGGTGAATTTTCTTCCATATAAATAAGGGCGGAATGTCTTTGTGGCCTAAATGATGGCTAGTAATTCTTTCTCAATCGTTGTTTCATAGACTGAATTTAGGATCGGACCTCTTGCTGATGTATTTGAGGGTATCTGTAAGATTTGGTGAATATTGGGGTATCAATTTTATATTGTGTTTGATTTGGTTATTGAAAGTGAGAGGAATTTGTTCGCAGTGAAATATATCCTTATAGTCACGGCAGAGTTGTTGGATCGCTAATTTTTCTTCAGGATTCATGTGTTCTAATCGTATGTTCTTCAAGTTTTTATTTCGAAGATTTTCATAGTGGTTTTCATTAATCTGTACTCCTGGTTCGTCAAAAGTATTGATTTCAAATGCTTCTATTGGCTCAATTTCGATGAGTTCGAATAGATCGAAAGAGAGTTTTTGATCAGTTGGGTTGATCAATGTCGTAAAAGCCTTTTGATTTTTGGCTAACACGTACGCTGCTGGCTGGCATTTTCAATTCTTGAAATTTTCTGAAAGGTATCACTCCTTCATTTGAGTTTTTATTGACAGGTATTTCCACAATGTGTTCTGTTCTTGGCCATAACTCAAGATGGAATATTGATTTTTTTGATTGCGTAGATCGTCTTGGTTTAGCTTGATCTTTATCGGAGTTGAGTGGGATGATCGCTTCCTTCGTGACCAGGGCGTTCTTGTTCAGGTCAACAGTTGCTCCAATATTTCGAAGTAAATCGATTCCAATGAGTCCATCATATTTGGGGTTGAAATCGAATATATAAAATTTTTGGTAGATGTCCTACCTTTTGAAAATTTTTGGTAGTGGTATAGTTATACTATATTTGTGCGTAGATGTGTTGTGGGCAGACTGTATTTGAAAAGGATCTTCCTGAATGTGGTGTGGGTAAAACGTACTTGCAACGCCTGGGCTAATGAGTGTTTTTGCGGATCCGGTATCAATCATGAATTTTGTTTTGGTTTCTGGTATAATAATATATGGAAGTTTGGAAAACGTTGTTGCATTGATAATTACTACGTTGTCTGTTCGATGGGGTAATCTGAAAATTTTGATCTTCATGCGATTCGTTTTCATATTCATTTTGGGGTTGTGTTGTTTCGGTTGAATATCCTGGATAGTAGTTTTCTTCGATCTGATCGGTTGGATAATATTGATCGTATTGATAATCTTGATATTCCGCTGATTGGTCTCCATCTTCTTGCCAGAATAGTTCTTCTGCTATGAAATTGGGTTTAGGTTTCGGCTGCGTATTTTTTGAAAAATTTCCCGAAGCTGTGTCCATTGGGGTTGGTCTAAAGAGTGGGCGATATGGATTAGATTAAAAAATATTTCTTCGTGGTGGTCGAAATTGTTGGTTGCCTTGAGGTTGGGTAAAATTTCAATTAGGTTGCCTTGAAGGTGGTCTCTGAAACGTTGGCTGGTTCGCAGGTACGAATGGTCTTATTGCATGGGTCTAACTGCTTGATTTTTTAATTGAAAGTTGTTGAAATTTGGTGGAGAGTTTCTAGGTTCTCTTCTCTGTTGCTGAATCAGATTTTTTGTTCTGTTCCTGGCATATGAAATATTTTCTTCACATAAAACTTGTGCAAGTGCTGTTTCAATATTTGTGGGTCCTCTTGAACGAATTATTGATCCAAGTGGTTCCTTTAGTCCGGTGAGGAAAGCTTTCAATGTGAGGTTATCGTATAAAGTGGTTTTGACTGCTCTCACTGGTGCATTGGGTTCGTTGCATGCGAGGTTTGAAAAAAGTAAGCTTCTTATGTTTTGACATCTAGATCCATATTGTTGGGGTGATTCGTTCATTTCTTGTCTCAGGAGCATGATATCTCTGAGTAATGAATTTTCGTCGCGTTGATCAGCGAAGTTTCTTTGGAGTAAGGTCCGAAGTTCGTCCCATGACTTGACTTCTCTTGCTCCTGTAATAGTTTTGGCTCTCCCTCTAAGCTTGTTCTTGATACAGGTTACCAAAAATGTATTGATGAATGCAAGTGGTTCCAATGGTTCAGAGAACTGATTGACTATGAGGTCACAAGCTTCGATGAAATCGGCAAGTTCTGCAGGTTCGCCTTCGAATTTTGGAATAGCATCCAGGTAGCTAGTTTGAAATGCGGTCGTCATTTCGTTGGTTTCCTCCTCTAGACTATTTTCACTTGCGTTGTTTTCAAGATTTATGTTTGAAATGAGAGTGGTGAGTTGGTCAGTATCAGACATAAAATTGCGAAGAAACAAGGAAATAATGGCACTGGTAATCCAATAATTTGGCACTGATAATCCAATAATTTGGCACTGATAATCCAATAATTTGGCACTGATAATCCAGTAATGACACTGATAATCCAATAATGTGTATTGTTCAATTCACTTAGTTTGCAATAGTTCAATTAAAGTTCAATAGTTCTTATAAATAGTTGGAAATAACTCCGACGATTTTGTTCGAAATCTTCCGGTTCACGAAATAGCACTGGGTAAGCGTCGATATTAGATCGCCAAGGGCCGGTGCTAACCTACAACGACTGCGCCAGTTAAGTTTGGGAGCCTCCGAACTTAATTTTCAAAAAAATAAAAATTACTTTCAAAAAACTCTAAAACCAAAAATTATGAGTTACAACGTATTTTTATTAGCAATGTCGAAGCCAATGGTACAATTATAACTGACTAAAAAATGGAAAAAGCATATATTTATAAATTCATGTTATCTCGGATAAAAATGCAGAATTCAGCGGATTCTAAGTGTCCAGCCCGATGATCTTCAATGTAAATGCACTCTGGGATGCTGTCTTCGTTATCTACACAATACGGGGAATCCTTACATAACACGCGCGACAGATTTCAATATATTATGAGTAATAATCATGGCAACGACAATACACAACTAGATAAGGCAGATAAATACTCTAAACTGAGACCTTTATTCGATATCCTCAACAAAAAGTTTTTCGATTTTGCTCCACCCGAGGGAAAACCACAGCATAGATGAGTCTATGATTCTATATTACGGTCGTCACAGCTGTAAACAGTTCATCAGAAACAAGCCAATTCGTTGGAGATACAAATTTTGGATTGGTGCTTTGCGGCTAGGATATATTGTTCATTTTTACCCCTACCAAGGATCTTCATCGACACTGCCTGATATATACAAACAATTTGTACTTGGAGAATTTGTAGTTCTAAAATATGCAGATATTCTGAATAAAATGCCCTATCAGACATTCCATTTATATTGTGACAACTTCTTCAGCTCACTATCTCTCTTCAAAGAATTGAAACTCCGAAAAATTAAAGCTACAGGTAGCTACAGGTACCTAATTTTATATGTCTTTCTGAACTTCCTCCAAGTTCATACTCAGGTCCAGCATTGGGTTTTTGTTGTAAGTTTCTGGGGTGTACGCAGAATCCATTCTTTCTTCTAACCGCAAACTTATTCTTTCAAGTTTTTAGAGTTTTCTAGAAGCTTCACTTCTAGATTTTGTAAATTTTCTAGAAGCTCCTCCCTCAGATCTTTCGAGTTTTCCAGAAGCTGTTCTCTCAAGTTCTTCGAGTTTTCCAGAAGCTTCACTTCTAGATTTTTCGAATTCTCTTCAAGCTTCTCTTCTAAATTTCTCGAAAGTTCTTCTTTCAGAGTACCTATTCGAATTTTCTAGAAATTTATCTTCCATACTTTTCAAGCTGACCGAGTTTTCTAGAAGCTTTTCCTGAAGTTTCGCTTCTAAACTATTCGAATTTTCGAGAAGTTCTTCTTTCAAGGTAACCCAGTTTCCTTGAAGTTCTTTCAGACTCACGGAATTTTGTTGAATTTCCTCCTTCAAACTATTCGAATTTTCTAGAAATTTATCTTCGTGGTTTCCTCGAGTTTGTTCATTATAGCACTCAAATCGATTCCTGAAACTTCGAATAAAAACGTTTCCGGGTCTTCTCCTTCTTCAATCAGTCCGTCTGAAAGTCTTTTCTGAAGTACGGCCTTCTTTCCAGTTGTTTCTAATTCACGCTCCTCTAACTGTTGCTTCAGTTCACTAACTTTAAAGTCAACTAGGTGAACTCTCCTCGGAAACATTTTGTCTCTTATTGTCCCTAACCGAGATATCAGTCTATTATTTATTTCACACAATAAGTTTTCAGTTTATTCCTGCCACGCGCAAAACTGTCCTGCAAACACTTGACTGTACAACGGGTCACTAGTCTATTTTATTATTATTTTTATTATTTTTACTGTTTCTTAAAACCATTACAGTTTTACAACAAGGAGTTCATGTTTTGTGTCGATAGGCTGTTTACAATAAGGAGTTATTCTTACAAAGAAATATTAGAGAGCTATTTATGAAAGACTAAACTAACAAAAATAAGAGAAAGAAAACAAATTCATGATAAGCACACAATTTTAGAATAATTAATATCCTGTTTTTTTTTATATATCATAAATGAGATTATTCATTGAGAATGAAAGCTCGCAGTTTCAGGATGTTCCATATATAACTTGCTATAGTTTTTGCAAGGGAAGGCGTAATATTCTCGAGGGCACATACCAAGGAAGTAAAATCTAGAAGATGATTAGAATTTGCAGGCTTCATCTTGGAATATATAGGGCATTCGAACAGGATGTGATGAATTGTTTCGAGTTTATTTTGGTTGCAAACAGTACAATCATCGTGTGGGTCGATCCGATAAGTGCAACCATTCAGCGTGAATCTGATTACGTAATTATTGCACATTCTCAGCTGGGCAATAGTTATTGTTATTTGAATTGGCATTTTGAGAAGAAGATAATTCTTTGGATGTTTGTTAAAGGTAAAGTGAGTGTGGAAAGACATAAAGTGAGAGTTGGTGGATAAGGCAATATCCTCTTGGTGAAGTTTATCAAGGAACTGTGCTGATATCTTGTGTTTATTGAGGTTAAGATAAGCCCCGTTGGTGTTCGCCATGGGTTTGGCGAGACTGAACGACTCAAAAATTTGTGACACTTGTTTGGCCCAATTATATCTGACATCGCTACTAGATAATTCTAATTGTCGCAAAAAACATATCTTTGGCAGTCTGGAATCATTCATACTGAATATTTTGATTAGCCAGTTCAATGTTGCTTTGAGAATATTAAAAGCTATTTTGACGCGCCCGGTTTCTAATCTAACTATATAGTCTGGGGTATTATTTGGGAGGGATAGGAGACGTTTAAAAAACATGAGCTGAACCCTCTCTAAGATATCAACATATCTGAGGCCCCAGACTGGTAGACAGTTAGACATGACACTAAGAACCATAGCTTCGAATAGTTTTATTCTGGGTCGCCAGAGATCCATTTTTGTTTTAGAAAGTAATGTGAGTATAGCGCCGATGGCTTGTTTTGATTTGTCAGCAGTAACGAGTGCCATCTCTCTGAAAAGAGAGGATGCAACAAACTTTACACCCAAGTAAACATAATTATTCACTATATCAAGAGTATTGCCATTCAGACGAAATTTATACTTTTGATGCTGAGAGCCGCCTCTCGAGAAACAGATAACTTTAGATTTATTGATATTAATTATAAGTAGATTAACAGCTGTGTATTCCTCAAGGATCCTCAGTTTTTTTTTGTAAATCTATTTCGGATTCAGCAAGAATGACCAAATAGTCAGCATATAGCAACAACAGTAGGTCCGTTCTATTATCGATATTCAGGCCTATGGTATCTCTACTACGAAAAAACTCCTCGATGTCCGCGATGAAAATAGAAAAAAGCAAGGGACTGAGAGACTCCCCCTGAAGAACTCCAGAGGTAATGTCGAAAGGTTTTGTGTAACCTTCTCTCACTCTTATTTCAATAGTCGATGTATCATACATATTTTTCAGAATGTTTAAAATATTAAAGCTGAAACCGGATGCAAACAATTTATGCCAAAGTAATGAATCATTCACTGAATCGAATGCACGCTGAAAGTCAATGAAAGCAGCAAATACCTTACGTTTTTTAAGTCTTAGTTGGAGTTGAATGACGCTGCTCAGCGTAAAGACGTTATCTATACAACCTCGTTTTTTTCGAAAACCTGACTGAGATTCCGGTAAAACACTACTATTTTCTGCCCAAAGTGTGAAACGATTAAGTAAAATTTGTGTAAATAATTTCACAGAACAATTTATGAGTGCAATTCCTCTGTAATTGAGGGGATTTTCCGTGGGCCCTTTCGTATGAAATTTGATCGGTGCCCGACGACTTACCATTTTTGCACTTATTCAATACAATGTAGATTTCGTTTCGATAGGGCAATCAAGAATTGGGTCACGCACACCAAAATATGAGATGTTGTCGATTACTCTCGGGGGGTGAATGCTGCAAAAAAAAAATCCCACACATCTATAGGCAAGTTCGTATGCGGGGAAGAGTTACGGAATTGTTTAATGGTTTGCCAAAATGTTTTTGAGTCTCTTGTGTGTGACAAGGCTGTTAGAATTTCATTTTTATAGATATGTTTCTTGAGCTTGAGTAATTTTCGGTAAGTTTTTTTTGATTCCAGAAATTGATTTTTAAAATGATGTTGGAAGTTGTTCAGTTTGCATAATTTGAGATGTTTGCTTACTTGCTTTTTCAGATTGCTACAGTCAGTATCGAACCATGCCTTATTATTGTGCCGATTTTTTTTTGAGGTAGTCACCTGTCGTGTGAGATTCAGTATATGAGCGGTTTCTGAGATTGCCAGACAAAAATTATCATAAGATACCTGAATATCGGTTGAAACATAACTCTTCCTGACTGACGCATGCAATCTTTTTACTCACTAAAGAGGTTATTGTTCCATGTCAATACTTCCATTGTATTTCGTGTCGCGCCTGTGGGGTTTTCGTAAGAATATTCTGACAAGTTTTCCATATAAATGCAAATGGGGAAGTGGTCTGAAATACCGGTATCATTAAGAACTTCGAAATTGTGTACGTCAGGGAGGAACGAGTTGCGTATCCAAGCTAAATCGATGGTGCTATTTCCCTGAGTACTCACGTGGGTGAACTGTGCTGGTCTATCCAAAGAGCTCCTGACATTCAGTAAACTGAATGAATTAGAATATATGAAATCGAGAATATTACGCCCTCTCGCATTCAAGGTTTTATCATAGCTCTGTCTATGTTCATATAAATTGACATTTTCAAGTAACTCAACTGGTGTTGTGCCCAATTCAGCTACACGACAGTTGAAATCCCCCCCCAATGATAATGGGGGCGTCAAGATGTTCTTCAATAATATTAGTTAATAATACTTGAAACATGTCTAACAGTGTAGATATATCGAGATTAGGTTTGAAATATACGCTACATATTATGTATTTGTGATCACAATGGGTGAGAAGAGCAAATATCCACCAGGGGGAGACATCTAACATGGTTGATGCAAGATAGTCTTTGAAAAAAATGCATAGCCCCCCGCTAGGGCGACCGAATGATTTTTCTCTAATTGCTGGGGAGCTGATTACTGCGTGAGATGATAAAATACCTGGAGAACGTTCAATTTTATGAGTCAACCATGTTTCACTCAGGCAAAGTACATCAAAGTCAGTCATTTGTTTCAGTCTCCTCTGAATTTGCATATCCCTGACAATTCCAGTATTTTAGTTTGTTGCTATTTTTTTTCAGCTGGTTTCGAGATTTTAACCCCTTGGTCTCGTTTTGGAGAATCTTCTTCACGTGTTCGCTTCGTTCTTTCATCTGACAGACATACTAATTTCGGGATTCCTCTGACGTATTTTATAGTGATCTTATTTTCCCCTTCTTGTCTTCTACGTTCCAGTTCTTTCCTTAGTTCAGACATATGCTTAGATTGGGACGGAGTAGAGTCAGATTTGATAGAAATATTTGAATTGGAAGTTTTGGGTTTGTTTTTTAATATTGTAAGTGCATCATCAGATGAATTAAGCACCAGTTTCAAAGGGCGTGGTTTCCCATCAGTGCGTTGTTTCCCAAGTCTCATTACATATTTTATAGGAATATCCCTATCGACTGGGATGTCGTCGATAATACGTTTTGCGGAAGAAAAGTCGCTGGCACTTGAATCTTCCTGTAATCCCATTATCAGTATATTTTTCCCGCGTTTGAGGCGCTCCAAAATTTCCGCATGTATTTCATCAGCGGTGGTACTGATTGTGAAGTTGTTTTCTAGATCGCTGACTTTTCTGTGTATACAAGTGAAGTCCTCACGAATACTTGCAATGTCAGCTACGCAAGTGTTAATTGTTTTTGACTGATCTGCAATCAACAACCTTAAATCTTTTATTTGATCGTTGCAGGAGGAGATAGAGTTATTAATAAACGCAAATTGAGCCATTATAGCATTGAATCGTTCGGTATTAATGTCTGGGCTGTCGGATGGGGCGATCGTACAGCATTTTTCGCATTTCCAAGATTTCAGTGCGTAATTTCCTAGGTTGCTAGGCTGTGGGCGAGCACACACACCGTGCCATTGAGTGGAGCATACTGAACAAATCAGTTTACTAGTGTCCTCAGGTGAGACTGGTCTGTGGCACGCATGGCAGGGCGGGGACATCGTTATCAGTTCGGAACAGTTGGAATCACTTGATAAGTTTTATTGTCTATTGGGCGCGATAAACGTCAGTTTTTCAATACGGCGAACGCTTAAACACTTATTTATTTTAAACATCCCACTTCTGACACCAATTGTAGTAAAACTGCACTCAACAATTTTTTTCAAATTTATTCAAACACTACTTAAAACAATTATTCAGCTAAAACATTTACTTCACTATTTATTTCTACTGTGTCAGTCTCTATCCGCGAACTCTCGAATTGTCTTTGTAACTCTCTGTGGCTGTCTATGACTGTCCTGCCCTCTGTCATCCAGCGGTTATATAGTCGCATTTACAGTTCTCGATTGTTCAGGAAAATAGAGCGATTCATCTAGATGGCTCTCTCTCGAAGCTCATTTTTCTTGAAACGTTCGCGCTTCTTCTACGTGTTTGTCAGCGGAGAGCTCATTACATTTCGAGTGTGCATCATCAATTGGATGATCAGGGCCGGTCTCGAGGCCGGTCTCGAAATCGTTACAGATTGATGAGGAATAAGAACGGTGGTAGATTAGAATATGAAAAGACATTAAACATTTAGATTTATCCTGACAATGTTCAACCTATTGTAGTAATAATTGTTTATATAGGCAGAAAATAATCATAAATCAAAAATATTATTATTACTGAAAAAAGCGTGGTTCGCTTTGTTTTATATTTTTGTATATCGAGCACCCCACGCTTTTTTCACAGTGATACTAATATTATTCATTTATTATTGTTTTCTGCCTATATAAACAATTATTTTTTACCCTTTGTCAATGTGTTATTAAAGCGTGTTTTTTATTTTTATTAAACTATTGTAACGATTTCGAGACCGGCCCTGACTGCCTCATTGATTTTTCGACCAAACAACGCGTGATATCACCTCCGCTTGCTGACGGTTCAACTATGATTCATCACTTCTAAGAAGGAACGAGAATTAGATCGAATGGGATTGTCGCGTTTATTCGCATTTGAGAGCCATTTGAATGAGTCGCCCTATAGTCTCGATAGTTCGATAACTGTAAAAAGAATCTGCTTGCCGGTATATAAGACGCTCGACATGAGACGGCGGCCAGAGTCGGAGATATAGTTCGAGAATTCACAAATAGACAGCGACAGTGAAACTAAATTGAAATAGTGACTGTGATATAAATGTTTCAAACAAATTAATTTATTGTTTTAGACGAGTTTTACATAAATTAACAAAATTGGTTAGGTGTATTTTCATTACGTTTGGTGTCATAAGTTGGAAGTTTGAAATAAATAAGTGTTCGCCGTGTTTAAAACTGTTAAACATCGCGCCTAATAAACAAGTGACCCGTTGAACATTAAGTATTTACAAAGTGGACAGTTTTGCGCATCGCGGATAAATAAACTGAAAACTTGTGTGAAATGAATAGACTAATATCTCGGTTAAAGACAATAAGAGACAAAATGTTTGTGAATAAATTGAAGCAAGAATTAGAGGAGCGTGAATTAGAAACAACTGGAAAGAAGGCCGTACTCTATAAAATACTTTCAGAAGGACTGACTGAAGAAGAAGACGACCCCGAAACGTTTTTATTCGAAGTTTCTGGAATTAATTTGAGCTCGATATTGAATAAACTTGAAGAACTTTAACAAAATTCGGTGAGTCTGGATGACAAATTTCTTCAAAATTCGAAGATCCTGGAAGAAAAACTTCTAGAAAATTCTGTCAGCTTAAAAGAAGAAGTTCAACAAAACTCTGTGACCTAAAAAGAAGAACTTCAACAAAACTCGGTGAGCCTGGAAGATACATTTCTTCAGAATTCTGGAAGAAAAACTTTTGGAAAATTCCATCAGAAGAAAGAAGAAAATTCGAATAGTCTGAAAGAGGATTTCTAAGGGAAGTTTCTAGAAAATTCGAGCAGTTTGAAAAAGGAACTTCAATAAAACTTTTGGAAAATTCGAAGAGCTTGGAAGATAAACGTCTAGAAAACTCGAACAATTTGAGAGGAGAGCTTCTGGAAAATTCAAATGTTCTGAGGAAGGAGCTTCTAGAAAATTCAAAAAGCTCGAAAGAAGTTTTTAGTGTAGCGAATCGGTTGGAAGAAAGAATGGGAACCGTCGAATTTCCAACTGAAATGCCGGATCTGAGTACGAACTTGGAGGAAGATCAAAAAGACGTAAAAGATTTTAAGGTCAGTACGGAACCAGGAAAGCTCTCATTGAAACCACCTCAGTTCGACGGAAACACTCCATGGGCAAACTACCGCCGACTTTTTGAAGCTGCTGCCAAAGCGAACGGATGGAATGCTGGGGATAAGGCTATAGCATTGACTCTGGCATTGCGTGGCGAAGCAACAAATATTTTACAAACTCTCACCGCCCAACAACAGGAAGACTATGAACAGCTGGTAAAACACTTGGAACTTCGCTATGGCCAAACCCACCATGAACACGTATATCACTCACAGCTGAAGAACCGATGCCAGAAATCAAGCGAATCGTTGCAAGAATTTGAAGCCGACATTGCACGCTTGGTTCATCTTGCGTACCCAGCTACATCGGAAAATGTTATGGAGCGACTAGCAGTTCAAGCATTTTTGGATGGACTCCGTGACCAAGAAACCCGACAAGCCCTGACAAGCCCCGCACATCTCGTAGATGCATTGGCACGCGCTCTGGAATTCGAAGCAGCAAAGCAATCCTGCAAAAGCCAGAGTAGAGTCCGGATGATCGAGGAAGATCTACAGGAGACCGCTAATATCGAGGCTGTCGTAAAAAAGGTAAGGAAGGAAGTCCTGCCTGAAAGAAAACAAATTAGGTGCTGGAATTGCGGGAAAATTGGGCATGTGCGTAGCAAATGCCCAACATTCAAGGAAGCAACACCGACACAGGAAAACTAAAGAAGTTCGATGAGGAGGGGCAGTCGTCGGCATGTATCCAGCAAGCCCCAAATAACAATGCATATGTCGCTGTCCTTCAACGACAGAACAAAGGTGTTTTTGTAGACGGTCTCATCAACAACGAGCCTCGCACCATGCTGCAAGATACAGGTGCGACTAGGACAATCCTTGGGCCTAATTTTGCCAAAACATCGGCAAGAATTGAATCGTCGAATTGGAAGCTCCGCAGAGCAACAGGAGAGCCGGCAACTGTGTATGGTGAACTTCCAATTGAACTGACTTTGGTCAGCACTAAAGTGAAACATCGGGCTCTAGTAGCGGATATCGAGGATGATGCAATCATAGGGATGAACATCATGAACTCCAGAGGGTTCGAGTTGAATTTCAGAGACGGCGTTCTACGAGTGAATGGAGAAGATTTGGTGCTTCACGGGAGAAGTGAAGAAATGATTCGTGTTCTGCTGGCTGAAGATGTGAGCGTACCGGAGAGGGCTGAAACCATTTTGGAGGCTCGCCTGGATGGGGGGGCGAACAATGGAAACGTGGTGATGTTCGAGCCCAAGCTCCATGATGAGAAAATTGGACGAGTAATCGCACTAGGGAAGACCTTGTTGCGTGTTGATAAATTTGTGCCGGTAAGAGTAATGAATGTTAATTATTACCCTGTGACTTTGAAGAAAGGAACAATTCTGGGGCTTTGCTCGTCAATTTCCTCTGTGATAAGGAGTGTACGCGGCACTGTTAGTCAAGCCAGTAACTTGCCAGCAGAATTGGTTGGTTGCCATCTCATCCAAAGACATGGGACCCGCACAGCAGCCCAAACTGAGAGAATTAGTCAGGCAGTATCAGGACATCTTCGATACTGGAGTGGGTAGAGGTGGTAGAACAAAGGTGGTTCAGCACAAAATTGACACTGGAAATGCCCGACCAATCCGGCAATCAGCCAGAAGACTTCCTCTCGCAAAAAAGGAAGAGGCTGACAACATAGTCTGCGACATGGAGAAAGACGGAGTCATCGAGCCATCGGACAGTCCCTGGTCCTCTCCAGTCGTGTTGGTAAAGAAGAAAGACGGATCAACACGCTTTTGCGTAGACTATCGTAGACTATCGTGACGAAGAAGGACAGCTACCCTCTACCAAGTATAGACGACACGCTGGACACGCTGGCTGGACCTACGATTTTCTCGACCTTAGATTTGAAAAGCGGATACTGGCAGGTAGAACTGGCCCAGGAAGATCGAGAAAAGACAGCCTTCACCGTCGGTTCAGGTTTGTGGCAGTTCACAGTTATGCCATTCGGGCTCTGCAACGCTCCAGCCACATTTGAAAGATTGATGGAGATGGTTCTAAAGGGACTCTCATGGAAGACGTGTCTGGTGTATCTTGACGACATTATTGTGGTCGGCAGATCGTTCAACGACCATGTGAAAAACTTGGAGGAGGTATTCCAGCGACTAAGAAGCTCCGGACTGAAATTGAGCCCTAAGAAATGTCATATGTTCCAGAAAGAAGTACGATATCTCGGCCACGTTGTCTCTGGGAAAGGAGTGGCAGTACATGAGCAGAAAATCAAAGCTGTTAAGGAATGGCCCGTTCCGAAAGACATTCACCAGCTTCGAAGTTTTCTTGGCCTGTGCACTTACTACCGCCGATATGTACTGGGGTTCGCTTACATCGCCAAACCGCTGACCAGGCTTACAGAAGGAGAAACAAAGTTCCAGTGATCTGAAGAATGCCAAGACTCGTTCAGGAAGCTAAAAGGAGCCTTGATCAATGCACCAATTCTGAGCTATCATCTTCCAGTCGGAAAATTCATTTTGGACACGGACGCAAGCAATGTGGGATTTGGAGCTGTCCTGTCACAGATCCAGGAAGGGCAGGAAAAAGTCATAGGTTATTTCAGCAAGACCCTCAGTAAACCGCAGCGGAATTACTGTGTCACCAGGCGGGAGCTGTTGGCTGTTGTCAAAGGAGTAAGGTAAAGGCACCAGTAGTTGACACATTAAGGAAAAAAAAATTACATTTGATTTTTTACAAGGTTACTTTTTGCTTATCATTATCAAAACGTTTTCACGGTAATCTCTGTCTTTTTCTAATAAAGAGAACATCTGTCAAAAATGATTTGAATGATTTTAATGCATACTAATCGAATTAAGAAAAAGAACAAAATAGTGCTAGTAGTTGACAGTGGACATTTTGAAATTTCTTGTAGTTGACATACCTAAAGACCAGTTGTTGACATGTATTTGATATCGAATAAAACAACAATTGAGTATTATTGAGAGGTTTAATGATTTAGATAAAAATTCAGTGAAAAATAATTAACCGTCTACAGCTATAGAGGAACTAAATTCATACCGAACTCGGTCTCCTGAGGAAATAATGTTTGGTGTTTCTAGTTTTTCAATGCTTTGTGATGTATTTATAACACTAACATCTCTTTCATTGATCCTGAATACAGTTTTTGACTCATTGGAGTAATTCAGGGTAATCGCTTCGTTTTCGAAATAACTGAGATTTTTATTGGGTTATACAAGAATAGCGTGTGACTTTTGTTCCTGGGAAAGAAACTAGGACAAAGTCTCCCTCTTTAAATTTGAAATCTTTGTCATTGGATTTCTCGCAAAGATTTTCCACATCTGAATCATTTTGCTCCTCGTCCATGCTGACATCATCCATGCTACTTTCAGATTCTATCCATTCCTCATCTTCAGTACTATCACTAGATGCATACTTTGTGATTTTCTTGTTCTTTGCATTATTCTTTAGTTTATGTTTGGTTCCTTTTAACTTCATCCTGTTCTTTCGTTTTATTTCCATCTCAGCCTTTTTCAAATCTTGCTTTTTTTGTCTCTCTTTAGATCTCTTTAACTTTTGAACCTCTTCATCTCTCTTTTCTTGTTCTTTCTTCTCATAGTAATTTTGTCATGATTTTGACGTTACAACACTTGGAATTTTCTTTTTTTTAGTACTTTCAGGTATTTGGTCTGGCTAGAATAGAGCCCTCTTAAACGGAGAGGGTACTATAGTTGTAGGTTCATTCTTTTTATTTTTTGTTTCTCTTGGTACAGCCTCATCGTATGGACCATTGATATTCTCAAGTGAAATACCTGATGGAATTGGATCAGGAGTGCTTTCACTGATGGATTGAATAGCCCTCAGAGGGCTTCGTGCTTGTGAATCGCCTCAGGAAATTGGTCCCATTTTTTGATAATTTGATGTCTTGCCTTTATTTTTGTACCGTAAAGTAATCTTAGGTACATTGTGGTGTTTTGCTGTTGTTGCCACAGGAATACCCCGTACAACGTCTGCTAGGGCATCTTGCATTTGTTGTTCACCATATGTTAGCATCTGTCCTTCAACAGGAGGCATGACTGAAGTTGATTATTTCACTTAATCCTGTAAATGAAACCAAGAATAGGTTGTTCTAGTAGTTGACACACTTTGAACTAGTACTTGACAAGGGTGTCATCTATTGGGCAGAACAGTTGAAACTCTCCAAGAAAAATTGTGTATTGATAATTTTACGACCTGAATCTAATATCGACCTCAATACTCTCAAATAAATTCAGTTGCTCTGGAGCTAGTAGTTGACACCAGTGTCAACTACTAATTTCCGCACACAACTTCGTACCAATACTTGACACCCCTATTTCTAAAGACAAATTGAAGATTTAATTGAAAAAACAGTCATCTTTCAACGCTATGATTACTTTAGTTTGGCACCGAATAAATCTCTCTACGAAAATTTCAACAAATGACAAAATTAAAAAAACTCAACTCACCTGTTCTTATCAATTTCAGATAGAAAAATGCAAGGAACCCCAAACGTCAATATCAAGTCATTTCAATACGTCGCCATTTTGGCCCTTGTCATATTTTTGCCATGGAACTCACTATAGTAGGCGCGGAAAATTCGAATATGTCTAGTACATGAATCAAACTATATTCAGAGGACGTTTAAAGCTTAATAATTGGGAATTATGTCGTAGATGTCAACTACTAGTACCATGTCAACTACTGGTGTCTTTACCTTAGAACACTTCTATAAGTGCGTGTATGGGAGAAGATTCCTGCTGAGAACTGACCATGCAGCACTCAAATGGCTCCTACAGTTCAAGAATCCCGAGGGCCAAGTGGCACGTTGGATCGAGAGGCTCCAAGAATTTGACATCGAGATCGAACATCGAGCGGGGACCAGCCATAAGAATGCAGATGCCCTGTCACAAAGACCATGCCCAGATGACTGTTCGCACTGCCGACGAGCAGAGGAGAAGGAGTCGACACTCTGCAGAACTACGGCGGTGGATGATGACTGGAATAACCACAGGACTCAGAAAGACCAAAAGAAAGATCCAGACCTTGGTTTAGTCATTGGCTGGAAGAAGAGTGATCGAAGACCGTCGTGGCAGGAAATAGCCAGTTGTTCTCCAGTTGTCCTGAAACGCATGATGGAGACTGAGGATGGTGGAGATGACAGACGACAGATAGTAGTTCCCAGGAGCAGGAGACAGTATGTTCTCCGAGAAATTCATGATGAGGTCAGCGGAGGACATCTGAGAGTGACGAAGACCCTCCAGAAACTGAGTCAACGGTTTTACTGGGTCAATTGCCAAACTGACGTCAAAGACTGGTGCAGAAAATGTGCTGTCGTAAATGAAAAGTATCAGTCACTAGTTTGAAACTTGATGCTACCAGCAATGGGCCTCGAACGAGACCTAAGGCCCCGATGCGCCAGTATAATGTGAGCAGCCCATTTGAAAGGATCGCCATAGACATCGCTGGCCTGTTTCCCCAGTCGGATCACGAAAATAAGTACATCCTTGTGGCGATGGACTACTACAGCAAGTGGGCCGAAGCCTATGCCATGCCCAACCAAGAAGCCATCACCGTTGCCGACGTCTTGGTGAAGGAGAGGATTTGTCGATTCGGAGTTCCGTTGGAGCTGCATTCGGATCAAGGCAGGAATTTCGAGTCAAACCTGTTCCAGGAAATGTGTCAGATGCTGAACATCCGAAAGACGAGAACCACGGCTCTACATCCGCAGTCAGATGGAATGGTGGAGCGGATGAATAAGACGATAAACCGCCACCTGTCCAAGGTAGTCTCTGACCATCAAAATGATTGGGACCAGTACCTTCATCTGTTCCTGATGGCATATCGTTCCGCAGTTCATGAGTCAACCGGCCAAACCCCTGCTAGTGTTATTGTGGGCCCGAGAGCTGCGACTTCCTTGTGACCTGCAGTTTGGGACACCACCAGGGCAAGACACCGCGGGAGATGACTAAGTCAGTAAACTACGACAGCGAATGGACGACATCCATGAACGGGTCCGTTTGAACATTTAGAGTGCCAGCGACAGAATGAAGGAGACCTACGACATCAAGGCTGATGCTGGTGGTAAAGCATTTCGGAGACGTTCCACGGGTGTTTCAATCAGATCGATTCGTATCAGAAGTGGTTTACTCAATTTTCGCAACACACGATATGTTTAATAGATCGAGAGTATCGGTGACTACGACGGATGTGCTCTGAGAAACTTATGTGGCAAATACCCAGTATATTTGCCCTTGAAACCGGCTGTTTCACGGCCCTCGGCAAGTTAGCCATTTCCACTATTCAGTAGACAGAGATTTCCAATTGTAAAGAATTCAAGTGTGTTCCGCCAGCAGAAACTTTGACTACACCTTAGGAACACTTATCAAGGCTGTATTATCTTTCGAGCAAAACCTGATCCGGCCCGTGACAGATTACTCTGTCCCTTAGGGATGCTAGTAACGCACAGCTACTGTTACTGTCGTTGGAAAAATCTCTAGCTTGAGCACAACCTCATTTTAATCAAAATATGCACACAGATAGATTTCTCCACGGGTTTAGCAACGGGTCGCGATCAGGTCCAACCAGCGGCATTTTTGACAACACCTTAGGGACGCTGAAGAGAACAATACTCGTCTATCACCTCTCCCTGCCAGCGGCAACTTTGACAACACCTTACGGAAGAGATGTCGAGTGATTAATTGAACCGGCCGTCGGAGAAATCTATTCTGATGAATTATACGGATTTGTGAATTAGTCACGGATTGCTACTTAGCAAAATCTAACTTAAACTGAACGATTCTACCGGAGGCACGATTCAAAAAAAGCCCTGTCTTGAAGAGGATTTGCGTATTTATAGCAAATCAATGGAATGTCAAGGTTGTCGTGTACAGTGGATTGAAAAAATCCAAAAAAATTCGGCTCTGACTTTTTAAAGTGCTGTATACCTTTGGATGAAATACTGGAGTTGGAAACGTATTGAAAAGTAAATTTTTAAAGGACAAGAACTAATCGTGTGCAAAAAGGGACGGCACTTCTTGGTAAAGTAGGGAATCAGTAAAACCGGTGTTTAACAGCAAGGAATTGAATTGAATTTGTAAACAAACGAAAGTGGGGTTATATCCTCCCTTTCGGTATCGGAACCTGTTTTCCTGTTAACATTATTATGTAAAATAATTCTTAGCATAAAAGTAATAATGATAGTAATAATAACAACAGTTAGAACAGTAATAATAGTAATAACAATAATGATATTAATAAAAATAATAATAACGGAGGAAATGGTGAAGTCAAACAGTTGCACAAACTAGAATCTCGGAAATAGCAAGTCAAATAAACTCTGAAACATGAAAGGGTAGCCCAACGAAGCACATTACATGACCCATTTCAAGTCGGAAAATTATGCTTCGTTACATACCCCTCTCACTTCCGGAAAAAAAATATGGAAACTTTATATATATTTTTTTACTTAACTTTATCCTATCTGGAACTACATGCGGTGGCTGGCTAGGAACTGACGATGCTGGCCGGATCCGTCTGATTAGACGAACGTCTGGACTACCTGAGGAACTATTCGGCACCTTAACCGAGGCGGGGAGGTCGTGATCGGTCGGGCGTACTTTGACCTCAGATCCTGGACGGAAACTGACAGAAACTAGGGAAATTCAGACCCTGGAACGGATGCGTGAGCGGCGGTTACAACTGCAGAGGGTGCACTGCGTTGCTTTCTCAGCTACGGTGGGTGTTGCTGTCTGTGTGCGTGCGTTACTGCGGCGGGAGGTGATGCAGGAGTAGGCTGTGTAGCACATATCAGATCGACTGTTGTTGGTTGGGCAAGGGCAGTTGCGGGACATGACCCCATCTCGGCCACATCGGGAGCAGAACAACCGTCTAGATTTGTAGCGGGTGTGACCCTGATATCCGCATCGCCAACACAAAGTGTTTCCTATCGGGAAGTACAGCGGACGGGCATCCTGGAAAACGTCGCTTCGGTGGACTGTCGGCGAGACCATCCGGGCCAAGCTTGCGGGAAGCACGGGTACTGGAATCGGTATGGTGGAGCATGGGACTTCCATATCGGCATTGTAGTCCTCTTCGGAGAACCACGTTCGGAGCGTCCTTCGGGTGGCGGGCAGGGTTGATTGTACTGCGAAGTAGCTATTGCCACTGAAAGGATCGTCACTGGAGTCCGGAACGGCACTTTGGTTGCTTAGGAGTTCATCCACTGGGGCCGTGGCGTTTTCGGCGACGGGTGGCTGACTGGTCTCCGTTACGGTTCCCGTTGCTGGACTAGTGGAGACAAGTTGGGTTGGGCCGGACTTGCCACCTCCTGGATCGGCTTCCTCTAGCATGCACCACTCCTCTGATAAGGGTGAGGTGCTAAGGTCCAACAGCTCGGACATTTCCGGGACTCGGTCGAAGCGGTATGTGTTGGGGAAGGGTAGCGGTAGATTGCGGTGTCGAAAACCTGTAAGCAGATCGGGTTTTAACACCAAAATTCAATCCACATTCATTCGGTCGATCATACGGTTTTAACTACGGCTCTCCGAGGGAATGGTGACCCAAATCCTTCATCCAGATGAGGTCGGCAGTTGCATGCGGTAGCGGCGGTAGAGTGATACACCTTCAGGCCATAGTTCGCCAAGAATAAACCGTAAGCATGGGGACCATTCGGAGACGACCCCATGCATCAGGTATTCTTCGGCGGCCCACACGCGAAAGGCTTCGTGCATGAGGGTTGGGCCGTCGATTCGATATGGAATATCGACGTTCTTCAGCAGCAATTCGGTGGCGACGTGACCCAAGCCTTGTTCATGCCGCGGAAGAGTGGCCAAAAACTTTATCTGTTCTCCCAATAGGACTACGGTGGCGTCATCGAGGCGACGGAGTTGTTGCATCGTCCAATATGCGTGTGAGAAGTGGGGGGAACCAGGTGCGGGACGAGGATGCAACTAGAGAAACTGGGGTGCTAGGCTGTCGGTACGGGAAAAAGTGATATCTCGGGGGTGAACTGGGATTCCTTGTAAAGGATGAGGGCATCGGTACGGGACTGAGGGCCCCTGTTGTGAATCTCGGGGGTGAATTCCCTCTTCCGGGTGGGATAGGCGGCTCATGCTGGTCAACGGGCGGACGATCGGACATGCTACCTACAATGTAATACCCTAGAGATCATCGGGGGCTTGATACGGTTTTAGATCTTTTATGTGTACCTGGTTCACCCGCTTGCCCTTGAGACCCTTGAGATCATACACTACGGGGGTGAGGACTCCACTTCGGAGGGCCTGCCCACCTTTCGGCATGAGGCCATGTAGCTATTCCTCTATCTAGCAAATACCCTTGGCAAGGGAACCCATCCCATCTTCCTCGCGTCCAAAAATTAGCGGAGATGAGCCTTTCATTGATATCAAGTTGTGCTCCTCAACTCTGTTCTATTCTGATTCTATTGATCCCATTGATCGTTATCGAAAATTATTTCCTCGCCCCACTTGTTTATTGCCTCGATTATGTCCGTGTTCATGTAGTTGATTGTTACCTGAGGCGGATATGTCAGATTAAGGGCCTGCAGAAACCGTCGCAGTTCGTCCCTGGCACGTGCACGTTCTGGCAATGTACATGAGTTGATTACATGTTCTTGGTCCTCTATGTGGTGACCACATAAGCATTTCCCATTCGTTGGTCTCAGGTGGAACCTTTGGTAGTATGCCTGAATATTCCCATGTCCAGTGACTAGCTGTGTGGTCTTCCAGCATAAATTAATTCTACTTCTGTTGATTGTCGGGAAAATGTTTTCCTTCCTTTGTCCGAGCTATCCCATCTCCTTTGCCACTCTATCATTTTCTGTGCCGCCTTACGCTCTTTCAGGTATTTTCTACTCTTCGGTTTCTCTTCAATTCTTTCATCTCTGGTGTGTCTTTTGGCGTTCCTCTCTGCCCGTTTTATACCCCCTTGCTGCCTGTCTGCATGGACTATCACGATTCTTTGGTTCGCGTATGTCTTTGTTATTGGATGTTTTGTTTTCAAGGAGTGTTACGACATTCTTTGAGTAAGTGTGGATTTTTGTATCGTCGTCCTGCTCTTGTACCCATTCAATCTCTGTCCTTACCGCTATGAGCTCTGCTTCGTGTATGTCTAGCCAGTTTGGTATTCTTCTACCTATGTCTAGCCAGTTCTGTTGATCTCTGATCTTAGTGATCCCGTACGCTCTGGATTGACCTTCCGTTTTTGTGGTGTCCGTAAATATGCAAGTTATAGGTGGCCTTGTCTCCGGAATGGGCCTGTGCACTTTCGCTGGTTGTGGATTTTCTTGGTGTTTGTTTCTATTTGCTATGATGTCGTTTTTATGCATATTCCGGTGTCTGAATTCTAGTAGGGCATCTACTTGGAGGGGCGTCTTGCCAGCCAGTACATGCAGGGCGTCCTTTGGAAGACAGAGAGTGTTCCTTCTTCATCACTTTTTTGCCTATGCGACATCGCCAGTCTCTACGCCAGTGTAAATTTGGTTCGAGCCTTCACGACTCAAAGCCATTACTATAATCTGAGTCGTGAAGGCTCGAGCCAAATTCACACTCACCAACTGATGGACTTCTCGCAACTTATTCATATTCTTTGTCCAGGCGGATGGTTTCAGCGATTCATCTTCGTTTTCGGGAGGGCCTGGGGGAAAAACTGATTTAGGCGGACTCAGTTCTCTCCCAAAGTTCGAAAAGGCCGGAGTAAATCCAGTTGACTCTTGTTGGGCCGTAAGGCAAATTGTAATTCCGGCAGATAGTGGTCCCACTGTCGGTGGTCGTTGGAGCAGTACTGGGAGATCATAGTCTTAATGGTTTTATTGTCTCTCCCCACGGGATTAGCTAGCGGAGTGTACGGCGGGGTAAAGCGATGATGAATGCCCAATTCGGAGAGAAGGTCATTGAATACATGGCCGGTATATTGGGTACCATTATCGCTGATAACGGTATCGTGACGGCAAAAACGCAACACGATGTCTCCGTAAAAAGCTTGGGCTACGGCACGGAAAGTGGCCTTGCGAAGAGGGCGGACTTGTAATCATTTTGTGAACCTTTCCTGGAATACACACAGGTAGCTGTTTCCTTTGCTGGACCGGGGTAGTGGGCCTACCAGATCGGTAGAAACAGTGCTCCAAGGTTTCACACTTAATGACGGGTACATTTTCCCTGGTGGCTGTTGCTGAGGCACCTTATACTGCTGGCATGACTGGCATGCTCGGGAATCTCACGAAACATTCCAGGACAATAATACCGCTGGGCAATGTGAGCGGTAGTCTTAGCTATTCCCAGGTGACCTGTGGTCACCACGTCGTGGATTTCTTTCAGTACTTTTGTTCGCAGTGGTTTAGGCACACATAACTTCCACGGATCCATCATTTCGGGATCAGACATTTCACTGGCATCCCAGAAATGGCGAAATAATTTTCCCTCTTTAACAACCTTATCCGGAAATGCTTCTGGCATACGGCTCACTTCTTCCTTCATCTTATCATACCATGGACAGGTATATTTCCCTTCGGCGGATTCGACGGCCAGACAGTTTGAATTTGGTTCAGGGCACTCTGGCAGTGGTTGTCGAGACAACGCATCCGCCACTCGGTTCAAAGCGCCCTTTCGGCACTTGACTTCGTAATCAAACTGTTGCAGGAACATTGCCCAGCGCGCAATATGACCAGACGGACTGACTTTTGAGAGATCGGATCCACTTGAGAGACTGGTGATCACTCAAAACGGTAAAACGGTAACCTTCAAGATACGGCCTTAGCTTCTCTATCCCCCATATTATAGCTAGACATTCTTTCTCAGTGACCGAGTAGTTTTGTTCAGGGGGTTACATCGTTCGGCTTGCGTAAGCTATCACATGCTCTTGGCCCTCCACGGTCTGTAAGACGAACGGCTTGGTGAAGTCAGGGCACGTCAAGACGGGGGCTCCAGTCAGACAAACTTTGAGTCTCTCGAACGCATCATTTTGGGCATGTTCCCACCTCCAGCGATAATTCTTTCTCAAGAGTTTGTTCAGCGGAGACGCCAACTGAGAAAAATTCTGGATGAACCTGCGGTACCGAGATATCATCCCTAGAAACTGTCGGAGTTTCTTAACGGAGGTAGGGGCAAGCCATTTGATGATAGACTCGACTTTGTCGGGATCGGTCCGAATACCCTCTGGCGTGACTAAATGGCCAAGGTATCGGAGTGAGTTCAGATAGAACTTGCATTTCTCCGGGTTCAGCTGGAGGTTAGCTTCCTGCAGTCTTCGGAACTCTCTTCGTAAGTTCACCAGGTGCTCCTCAAAGGTGCTACCTAACACGATAATGTCGTCTCGATATGCGAAGGCAAACGGTTCCATGTCGGGCCCGATGATGGTGTCCATGAGCCTTTGAAACGTGGCGGGGCAGAATGCAGCCCGAACGGAAAGTGAACTGAAATAGTCCACGTCCTGGCACAGTGAAAGCGGTTATCGGCTTACTGTCGGCTGCTAGAGGTATCTGCCAATATCCTTGACGGAGATCCAAGCTGGATATGAATTTCGCTTCATGAAGTTTATCAAGGATCGCGTTGATAAACGGTAACGGGTACGTGTCCTTTTCGGATACTTCGTTAACCTTCTGGAAATCGATGCAAAAACGGGGCTTACCATCCTTCTTCCGGACGATCACCACGGGTGAGCTCCAAGGGCTGCTGAAGGGCTCAATTTGACCCTCGTTCAACATCTTGTCCACTTCTTCATTGATAACCTCCTGCATTCTTGGGATTCGGTGTTTTATCGGCTCAGGATTTAACAATCGGATGTAATGTTGTAACCAAGGTGTCGTTCCCTTTATTTGTTGAAATACTGGCAATTTAGCCTCCGAAAACTGGTCTAACTGGTATTGTTGAACAGGTCGGATTTTTGGACGTGACAAGAGGCTGCCGTGGGGGAAAATGCTTGGTCAATTTCCGCCCGCAACAGTTCGTATTCGTTGGAGAAACCGAAAATGTCCACAAAGTCTGTTCTCCGAATCTGGCGTCTGTACTCTAGGTGGAGGTTCCTGTAGAGCCAGTTTAATTCCTGGTCTGGAGAAATTGCTCCATGCCGGCGAATAAGGATCTACAAATCAGTAACATACTCAGAGCTACCCTCGTGCAGTTGGTGAATCCTCCTACTGATAGCGACCTCTAAATCGAAACGGTAATTGACCGGAAAGAAAAAGTCTTGAAAACTGATATAAAACTCATTTCAGTTGCCCCAATACCTCTTGTTGTTCCGGAACCATAGGGCAGGCATACTCTGTAGTAAATCCGGCATAACCTAAAGCAGACGATGAGGATGTATGCCTTGTGATGACCGTATCTCTTCAAGCCTTTCCAGAACGGAGGCGAGATCGTCGGTTCCATCAAAAGAAAGGCCCCAGTCTTTGACCTTCAAGGGTCTCACTACTGGGGGCGTAGATGTTCCAGGCTGATGCATGACGGGTAGTACTCCCAAAAAGGTGCCACTGAGAACACTGGATACGGTCGGAAGACCTGTACTCGTTACAGTAATCGTAGGTAACGAAGCGGTGGTTGTGGTCCGTCCGTCCGTGTGGGGCGTCGGCGTTTTTCATCTACCGTACAGGTGGTCCTCCTGTTGAAACATTCGGAGTCGATGAGTGCCCTGTACCGGGGGCCGCGACATCTTCGGATATTTTCGGGTCATTAATCATCTTCATTCAGCTCTCTAAGACCGCATCAACGGCTTGATGTATGACCAGTACTTCCTTTTCCTGGTCAATGGGTCGTTTCTCGAAAACGGTAAGGTCCACTGGCAAATGCTCGCCGGGAATCGCTTCTACACCCTCGAAAACCTATCAGTCGAGATGTCACAAGGTGTTTCTGTCAAAATTTCTACTTTGACAGATCATTTCTCGAAAACGGTGAGTGATACTGGCAAATGGTTGTCGGAAATCGCTTCTACACCCTCGAAAAACTACTAAACGAGGTGTCGCAAGGCTTTTATGTCAAAATGACAGGTCGGTGGTTATTGACGTACTTCGGCGTTAAATAACCTCTAGATGTAATTACAAAGTGTTCTGGCACTCTAAATGACGGATTACTTTATTTCGGTTCAAATCAGTTTATCTTCCACTTTCAGTTATCAGTGTCCTCGGTATACTATAAAAACGGCCCCTGCTCGGGCGCCAATTTGTAACGCTCTTTTTTTCCAAACTGGATAAAAGGCGGACGTCAGTATGGCGCATCGGTTTCAAAAATTTCAAAATTGTTTTCAAAATTGTTTTTTTCCGTTAACCAGCTGTCACCCCCCTACGAACGACAGCCCTCAGAAGTCGAAACTTGTGCGAGCTAAGGATTAACGAGGTCTTACCTTTTAACGTGCGATTCCTAGCACGAGACCAGTGACCATGCTGGGAATCGAACCCACGTCCCTCTGACTAGCGCTCTACCATCATGACCACTGCGGTTGTTGAGCTTATTTTGTTCCCTCTAACGAGAGCAACTCAAAACTAAACGGGTGCCTCGGGCGCCAGTTATTTAAAGTGGTATGCTACACTCTCCCAAATTCAACGCGGAGGGAGGCCCAGGGCAGCTTCAGATGGAGATACGGTATTCCAGGGGTTAACTATAATGACTTATGAGCAACAGTGAGCAAGGGACTGCAGGCTTTGAGTGCAACCCTTGCGATTCATAGAATACTGGCTGCTTTGCTAACTCTCAAAGTTTGCATGTAAGATTGGGTTGTAAGAAAATGAACGAAAGGGGTACAGTGATAAATGGGAAATTTATTGAAATCTGTCTTCACGTTGACACTCAGTTCCAATGGTAACAAAAAATGACAAATTCTACACTTACTAATTAAAAATACCCTTTAACGGACGGTGAAACAGGTTCGGTACGGTAAGTGGGTTCTCCGTATGTCAAACGATTTGAGCAGGTAAAGCCTTTCGGAGACGTTCCACGGGTTTATCAATCAAATCGATTCGTATCAGAAGTGGTTTACTCAATTTTCGCAACACACGATATGTTTAATAGATCGAGAGTATCGGTGACTACGACGGATGTGCTCTGAGAAACTTATGTGGCAAATACCCAGTATATTTGCCCTTTCAACCGCCTCTTTCACGGCCCACGGCAAATTAGCCATTTCCACCTTAGGAACACTAAGCAAGGCTGTATTATCTTTCGAGCAAAACCTGATCCGGCCCGTGACAGATTACTCTGTCCCTTAGGGATGCTAGTAACGCACAGCTACTGTTACTGTCGTTGGAAAAATCTCTAGCTTGAGCACAACCTCGTTTTAAACAAAATATGCACACAGATAGATTTCTCCACGGTTTTAGCAACGGGTCGCGATCAGGTCCAGCCAGCGGCAACTTTGACAACACCTTAGGGACGCTGAAGAGAACAATACTCGTCTATCACCTCTCCCTGCCAGCGGCAACTTTGACAACACCTTACGGAAGAGATGTCGAGTGATTAATTGAACCGGCCGTCGGAGAAATCTATTCTGATGAATTATACGGATTTGTGAATTATTCACGGATTGCTACTTAGCAAAATCTAACTTAAACTGAACGATTCTACCGGAGGCACGATTCAAAAAAAGCCCTGTCTTGAAGAGGACTTGCGTATTTATAGCAAATCAATGGAATGTCAAGGTTGTCGTGTACAGTGGATTGAAAAAATCCAAAAAAATTCGGCTCTGACTTTTTAAAGTGCTGTATACCTTTGGATGAAATACTGGAGTTGGAAACGTATTGAAAAGTAAATTTTTAAAGGACAAGAACTAATCGTGTGCAAAAAGGGACGGCACTTCTTGGTAAAGTAGTGAATCAGTAAAACCGGTGTTGAACAGCAAGGAATTGAATTAAATTTGTAAACGAACGAAAGTGAGGAGGATATATATAAGATATATATATATAAGAAGAAGAAATTAAATAATTTCGAAAGATCTCACAATAAAGTAAAAAAGAGTTTGATTGAAAAGAAGCTGCAACCCCACAAAATAACTACTTTATTTTGAAATAAATTCAGCTACATATATATATATATATATATATATATATATATACATATATATATATATATATATATATATATATATATATATATATATATATATATATATATATATATATATATATATATATATATTATAGCTAGGGAACTTGTCGGGTAAGCAGCATGCAGGAAAGTATACTCTTATAACACTTTATTCCAATATTTCGACAAGTTTTATTGTCATCATCAGGGAAAGCTATCATGATCAAAATATAGTGAAAACAATTGAACAACATGGATTCTAAACCACTTACGTGTTGTTGAGATTGATTGCAATGGATGAAGTAAAAAGACGTGTACAGTTATTGAACATATTCAGAAACAGTTTGTGAGATATACATAAAGATAATCGTCACACATTAAAACATTATTTTGTTATGGATAAAAACTAATTATATTTGAATTTATGTAAAATGGATACCATACCGGTGTCCGTAACGACCGGCGTGAAGAAGAGAAACAATTATATTATTTAAAATTAAGTTGACATGTGAAGTTAGTTTGGGTACGTTCCTGCATGGAACTGTACTAGAATGTAGAATTAATACTTTTTATGCATCTCTTCCTTTGGAATATAGTCAGCAACGACTACCTCTCTCCTTATATATATATATAGTCATAAAAAACTAATACATTGTACATTTAAAACACAAATATGTCAGGCAGCACCACTACACATTATGCACAGTTGTTGAAAAGTATATATAAAAAATATCCTCTTTGTAGGGGTAACATAGTAATTAAAATAAAATAAAAATCATGAGAATATTGCTGTGACGTATAAAGAAATAAAATTATTTTACAAAAATATATTAGGGATTCCTTCCCTCCAACAAACCTTTTTTTTAGGTATTTTTGAAAGTACTGAGGGAGCGTGCACTTTTAACTTCAGATGGTAATTCATTAAATGCTCTTAAGCCTTTTATAAAAATGGAGTTTAGAATAAATCTTTTGTGAGATTGAGAAATATGGAAATCTCTTCTAGATCTCGTTTCATAGCGATAATATTCAAAATTATAGTTAACTTTATCTTTCAAGTAGTCTGGTACACTTCCATTATGAATTTTAAATACAAAAATTTGTGCCTGGTACGATAAAAATTATTTTACAGACAACCACTTCAGTCTGCTTAACATTGTTGAAATGGGAGTACGTCTATTGCAAGAGAGAATTGTGCGCATTGATCTGTTCTGCAATTTTTAAATCTACATATTTGATTTTGATTCAGTAAATACAAAATAGCTGAGCAAAAAGTGAAATGGGGAAGTATAATAGTGTTGTATATAATTCTTTTTTTTGGTCCATTGATTGAGATATCTTGAACATCTATAAAGATATTGTTTGTATTAAATAGTCTGCATGTTCTTTGAAAGTCGATTATTTCGTTACCAATTTTTATTTCCATGTTATTCATTAGAAAATTATTATAATTCCTTTCATTAGCAATGAGTATGAATACAGTTTTATTACCGTTAATTTTCAGTAGATTTCCACAGCACCATTCTTGCATTTGTTTTCAAGAGTCTGTACCAAAAACACTGGGTCTGATGTAGAGAAATAAATTAAAGTGTCATCAGCAAACAAATGAATATTACAGTTTCCTGCTGCTTCAACAATATCATCAATATATGTTAAGAACAATAAATGCCCAAGAACACTTTCCTGTGGAACCCCTTAACCATTTTCTATTTCCTCAGAGAGTATATTATTGAATCTCAGTTTCTGTTTTCTATTATCCAGATAATTAGCTAGCTAGCTAGCTCAATACCAACACATCTTAATTTTTCAATCAACCTTTCTCGATCTACTGTTTCGAATGCCCTTCGGAGGTCAAGAAATACCGCACCTGTCATTTGATTTTCTCCTAGGCTCTTTTTCCAGTCATCCAGAACACATTGGAAGGCTGTTTCACAGCTATACTTACTCCGAAAACCTGACTGAACCATGTTAACAATTGTATTCTCCTCTACAAAGCCTACTATTTGTTCAGAAACTGTTTTTTCGAGAATTTTTTCAATAGAACTTAGCATATTGACTGGCCTCAAATCAGAAGCTTTGTTTGGGTGCAGTTTCTGGTATTGGGATGATAGTTGAAATTTTTAAGTCATTGGGAAATGTGCTTGTCTCTAGTGATGTATTTTCAGCAGCGGTTCTTTAATGCTATCATAGTATTTTTTTATGAAAACTGTATTAATGTCATCGGTGCTTCCTTTATTAGGCATTAAAAATAATATTCTTTTTAATTCATCATAAGTAATAAGTCTAAAGTTTTGTAGATATGTATTATTGATATGTGATTGGGGTAATTAGATGAGTTGATATTTGTAACTATATCCCTAATGCTATCAATATAGAAGTTATTAGGAGCATTTGGTATTTCAAAAATGTCTTTTATGGTGACATTCTCTGAGATTATAATTTCATTTAAATTTATATTTCCATTTTTTCCATTTTTTGGTATGAGATCTTTCAGAGTTTTCCACAATTCCTTTGGATTACCTTTATTTTGCATTATGGTTTGTTCATAAGAGAGTTCCTTTTCCCTTTTTATTTTTTTGACTGCTGTATTTCGATTTCGTTTATATTCTTCCCAATTTTCTGTTGTTATATCTGATAAATATTTTTTATAACTGAAGTCCCTAGTAGATGTTGCTGCTGCAACATAATCATTCCACCAGGCTTTGTAATTAGGGAATAATTTAACAGTTTTCTTTGGTGCCACTTCATTCAAGATGTCAAGTACTTTTTTATGAAAATCTCTATATTTATCATTGATATCCCTCACACTGAAGTTCCAATTAATAACTGATAATTTATCATTAATACTCTATAAATAATATTCCTTCCTCTGCTCTCTATGATTTGTGGTCGAACTTTTGACCTAGTCTGTAAATAATTAATTTTGATAATATAGTGGTCACTTACTGTGGGTGTCTTAAGGACTTTGGAACTAAAATCATCATTATTTGATAGTACTAGGTCGATTATGGACCCTCCAGCATTTGTTGGATGAGTGCACTCTCCTATAATATTTTTGTAACCAATGTCATTACAATAATTTTTTAACCTACTGCTATATGTTGAATCTAGAAGCCAATCTATATTGGAATCACCTGTTAAAATTTCATTAAAATTCACGTCACTTATGCTATCACACCAACTTTCAAAAAAGTCCAAGAACTCAACACAGCTACCACCAGGAGACCTGTAGAGGCATACTACAAGGAATGCCCTCTTTTCATAAATACTTTTTACAGACTAACCAATAACATTTTTGCAACAATTTCTTTTCACAATGTAATACTTTCAACCCACTTCTAATACAGTACGCCTACTGTCACTATCAGTTCTGAATATACTGTATCCATTTATTGAAATTTCATAAATTTCATACTAGTACTAGTTTTGAGGTTAATACTAACTTATGAATTTTATCAAAATGTGCAGGTAGACTTTGTGAATTCAAATATAACAAGAAAGCAGTATCATCTTTATTAACTATTTCTCTAGCGAAGTCACTGGTCTTACTATAAATTTTTTAATTTTGTCCATTTATCTGACTCTGTTTGGTTTCACATTGTGAAGATTTTTTATAACTGCCCACTTTTTCGGTTACTTTACTGCAACTTAAAGGGTCATGACTAATTCCTGTATTTAATTGTTTGATTACATATCTCTTCATTAAAATTTCTTTCAGTAGAATTTCTGCGATTAATATTCAGCATTCTGACATGTTTCTCAGTGCTTATAAATCTATTTACCATTTTACTGAATTTACTGATAAAATATTCAGTTTCCTCATCAAATTTTGTGAGTGGTACTGCTTCCATTATAATATTTGTATTTGCACAGCATTTCACTTTATTGAAAATTTCATTGGCCGAAGGTGCTCTTTTACTTATAAAATTATTCAATCCCGCAATTATCATAATATAATCCTTTTTCGTGTAATTCTTTGCTAGGCTTACAATATCTCCTATAACATATTCGCCGCAAATTTGAGACGAGCTCACCACACACTAAATCAAGGCGTGCTGTTTACCATCAAACAGCACTGCCTTGATAGGATACGAATGCTGGTGACTGCAAAAAGATTACTAGTAAGGCGGGCGAGAAGCATCGCGGAAAACATGAAGTTCCGCGATAAACCTTCTCGCCTATTCCAAGAGCCTCCACGTGTTGTGGATAACCCGTCGGCGTCTGATCGGGTACAAACCTTCTGGAAGGGCATTTACGAATTTCCGCAACCACTCAACGTAGATACTCCAGCCCTAACGCAGTTCGAAGCTTTCTGCAGGAGCCTTCGTCAGCCTGAGCTCAATGAACTGCTCAATCCGATACCTCCGGAAGAAGTTGGCCTGAATAACTATTGGTGGAAAAAAATTTCAAGTACCCACCACCATATAGCAAGAGTTTTCAACTCATGGCTAGATGGGGAGCAACAGATTCCGGATTGATCTGTTGAGGGGCGAACCGTGCTAATCCCCAAAAATGGAGATTTGTCTGATCCGAAGAACTACAGACCGATAACATGCTTGAACGCATGTTATAAGATGTTTACCCGCATCTTATACATGCGAATTCTCTCCGCAGTTGAGCCGGTGTATGAACGGATATATGAGCAAAGAGGGTCAAACAAGGGGGTCGCTGGCTGCAAGAAGAACCTGCTGATCGACAGATGCATCACGCAGGACTCCGTGCAGTACAAGCGTAACCTTTTAATCCCTTGGATCGATTATCGCAAGACATTTGATACAACATCGCATGAACTTATCATGCATTTGCTCAGAGGCCTTGCGGTACCCGATCAAATAGTGAGATGCATTGAACAGCTGATGCCGCTCTGGAGGACTCACTTCACCATAACATTTGGTCAAGTCAGAGTCCCTCAGTCCTCTTCTCACTACTGCCATTGGCCCTTGCACTACGGAAAACCCGCGGATACAACTGTGGCACCCCCAGCAACCGGAGGCATAAGGTCACCCATCTGTTTTACATGAATGACCTTAAACTTTATGCCTCCGGAGAGAAGGACCCGCATGCTATCGGAATGGAGTTGGGATCGACAAATGTGCCACGGTTCATCTCAAAAGAGGACGATGCGAGGAATACGGAGAGGACGTTCAGCTCCTAGGCGGAAGCATCCTACATCATCTGGATGCCGGAGAGACGTTTACCTACCTAGGGGTGGAACAACGCCACACCCAAGAGGTAGCTACTGTCAAAAACTCTCCGCCGCAAATATCAGCACAAACTCCGACAGATCTGGTCTTCAGAACTGTCAGGGAAAAACAAAGTTACTGCAACTAATATGCTTGCCGATCCGATTCTACTTTACTCTTTTGGAGTAATGAAATGGACACAGGAAACGCTGCGACAACTTGACGTAAAACTAGCAAAATGATGCATCTTCATAGGAGCTTGCATCCTAAATCGTCTGTTCCACGACTATACCTCCCCAGACAGCGGGGAGGCCATGGATTTTTGAGTTTGGAGTGTCTACACAACAGAATGGTACTGGATGGAGCCTGTAAAGTCATCAGGAGTTCAGATCCCCTTCTCTGCTTGGTATGCGATCACGAGAAAGCAGGGATTGGAGCATTTCTTTTCAAGGCAGCAACCCGTGCAGCCGAAGAACTCGGTTTCGTATTCGACACTGAACGGACGAACCCAAACTCTGTCACCAAGTTGGAACCTGACCTTCGCTTTTCTCAGGTCAAGTGGGCTGAAGTTGGAAACCGAGGGATTCATAATGGCCTGCCAGGATGGTGTCTTCAACACCCTCGTCTACCGTATTCGCGTGATGGGTATAGAGTTCCCTAACACTGGATGCAGAGCGTGTCGTGGGGCAGCTGAGACCATAATGCATTTGCTGTCAGCTTGTCTCAGCCTATATCCACAAGCATAACGCGGCCCTACGAGTGTTGTACTACTATCTACGACACTCGTACGGTGTAGACGAGACACCGGTGTTGCCTTATGCTCCGGGGGATATTGAGTCCGTTGTGGAGAATGAGAAGTGCCGAATCTATTGGAACTACTCATTCCCCACCCTCAGGCAAATACAAGCCAATAAGCCTGATGTAGTCCTCCTCGACCATCAAAGTAGGACGATTTTCGTCATTGAGTTTTCAGCACCTTGTGAAACGAACATCGTCCAAAAAGACGAGGAAAAACGGACTAAATATTGAGATCTTCTCTTTGAACTCCGTAAGCTTTACCCAAACCATTCTGTCAAGATGGTGGTTCTGATAATAGGGGTCCTTGGTGGAATGATGGACACACTGTTCTCATACCTGAAATTCATACCATAATTCTTGGTTCACTGCGTCTTCTCAGGGTACATGACTCTCGGACCCAATAATCACTCACCCCATAGACGTGGGGAGTATTTACTGGAGTTAATTACACACCAGCGCGCCCTCCGGTAGTATCGGAGCTCCGGAGACAGGGTCTGACTGGTACATTCCTTATGGTAAAAAAAAATTATTACGGAGGAAATGGTGAAGCCAAACAGTTGCACAAAATAGAATCTCGGAAATAGAAAGACAAATAAACTCTGAAACATGAAAGGGTAGTCCAACGAAGCACATTATATGACCCATTTCAAGTCGGAAAATTATGCTTGGTTACAGATCCAGCGTGTCTAGCGTGTCGTCTATTCTTGGTAGAAGGTTACTGTCCTTTTTCGTCACGTTGTTGAGTTGACGATAATTAAGGCAAAACCGGGCTGAACCATCTTTCTTCTTTACCAGTACTACTGGAGAGGACCAAGGTCTGTCGGATGGCTCGATGACTCCGTCTTTCTCCTTATCACTGACTATTTTGTCAGCCTCTTCTTTCTTGGCAAGGGGAAGTCTTCTGGCTGATTGTCGGATCGGTCGAGCATTTCCAGTGTCGATCTTTTGCTGAACCACCTTTGTTCTACCGCCTCTGCCTACTCCGGTATCGAATATGTCCTGATACTGCCTGACTAATTCTCTTAGTTTGGTCTGCTCTGCTGGTCCCATGTCCTTGGACGAAATGGCGATCAATTTCTCTAATTCTGCTGGCAAGCTTTAGACTTGGGTAACGGTTCCACATACACTCCTAATCACAGAGGAAATCGACGAACAGTGCCCAAAATTGTTCCTTTCTTCAAGGTCACCGGGTAATAATTGACATTCATTACCCTTACCGGCACAAATTTATCAGCACGCAACAAGATTTTTCCTAGTGCGATTCCTCGTCCAAGTTTCTCATCATGGAGCTTGGGCTCGAAGATCACCACGTTTCCATTGCTCACACCTCCATCCAGGCAAGCCTCTAAAATGGTTTCAGCCCTCTCCGGTACGCTCACATCTTCAGCCAGCAGGACACGAATAATTTCTTCACTTCTCCCATGAAGTATCAGCTCTTCTCCGTTCACATGTAGGACGCCGTCTTTAAAGTTGAGCTCAAAATCTCTGGAATTCATTACGTACATTCCAATTATTACCTCGTCCTCGATATCCGCTACTAGAGCCCGGTGTTTCACTCAAGTGAATACGAATTTTCTTCGACCTATGCGTCTTGGCAAATACGATGCCAATAGAACCACTCCTCGCCCTATTAAAATAACATTATGAGAATGAAGTCTCGGTATCGGCATGCTTAAGAAATGCTAAAAAATTCAAAAATAATGATGATTTCAAGAATGTTTTTATATCCTTCGATAAGACTCCTCGTCAAGTTCAATACTATAGAGAACTACGCCAGCAACTGAATGAAAAAAAAAATAACGGAGAAACTAACCTTATTATCAAATACTTTAATGGATTTCCAAAAATAGTCAATTTAAACTAGATCCAGTACCCAGTTATAACACACGTAATCTCTCCATATACTACCAAAACGTTAGAGGATTAAAAACGAAAACAAATTCCTTTTATAATTCTGCATCTAGTGGAGAAATGGATATGGTCCTCCTCTCAGAGACAAATCTTCAAGATGATGTACTTAATCAAGAAATCTTTCCGTCAATGTATAACATATTTCGATGCGATCGTGATCTGACAGCCAATGATGTCTCTAAAGGGGGTGGTGTCCTGTTGGCATCCAAAGACTGCTATAGGCTTTTATCAATTTCTTTTTCAGTTTTAAGAGATGCACTCCCTGAAGTTGATATAGTAGGCTCTAAATTAGTTCTTGGCAGCTTTACTTTAAGCATCATTGTAATTTATATTCCTCCTAGTTGCTCTTTTTCTCACTACGAAACACTATTCGACTTTCTGGAAAGTTCCGATCCTATCACTGATGGCAATTTTCTATTGGTTTGTGATTTCAACATCCCTAAGTACGACATAGACTTTAACGACACTAAATTTCAGAGCATTCGCAACTTCATGCAAGCAACTGCTTCTCAACAATACAACTCAATAACAAACATTAATAGTCGCAAGCTTGATCTTGTAATAACCAATTGTGAAAATTTTATCGTATCTAAATATGAGCAGCCATTTGTTAACATAGATGTTCACCATCCTGCACTTTCAATTTCATTGAACTGTATAACACCCTATATCAATAACTTTTCTATTAATGCAACAAATGCTAATAAGCAATTCAATTTTCGTAAGGCAAACTTCCTAACTATGTACGAACTGCTAAGAACAACCGAATGGAGCGACGTCACTGAAAGTACCGATGTCAACTCGGCATGTAACTTACTGTATCATAAATTATCAACCCAAACATTTTCATTCAAACAGTTCCATTAAAAACAGTTAAAACACGTAAATTTCTCCCGTGGTTCGACGCTGATGTTATTAGCTATATAAAAATGAAGGAGACGGCACGAAACTATAAGAAACATAAAACAGCTTTTTATCAAAATCAATTTTCGGAACTGAGAAAAACTGTTAAAAATAAAATAATAATCTGGTCATTCATTCACAGTAGAAAAGGTCACTCCCGTATACCGGGTATAATGAAATATGACGATAAGGTATATGACAAGCCTGAGGATATTGTCAACGGATTTGCAAGGTATTTTAGAAGTGTATACTTGGCTTCTGATGAAAACATGATTCGTGATAATTGTAATAATTTGGATCTAGATATTTTACAGATAGGTGCTATTTCGGAAACTGATATTGTTACTGCCCCAAAAAAACTAAAAAACAAACTCACTGCAGGTATCGACAGTGTTCCCAGTCTTGTAGTGAAAGACTGTATTGGAGTACTGTCGGTACCTCTAATGGAAATATTCAACCTAATTTTGAAAACCTGTGTTTTCCCAGAGTTGTGGAAGACAGCTCGAGTCTGCCCAATATTAAAAAAAGGAAATTCTAGCGATATCAGGAACTATAGAGCAATTTCTATTTTATGCGATTTTTCCAAACTCTTCGAGATATGTATGTACAATGTTATGTACTCTCATGTTTGTAAAGTTATTTCGCCCACTCAACATGGCTTCGTTCAACAAAGATCATGTATAACAAATCTTGCATGTTTAGATCAATATCTCTGTATTCATCTGGACAAACAAAACAAGTTGATGTTGTGTACTTAGATTTTCAAAAGGCGTTCGTTCAAATTGACCATTTCATTCTTCTAAATAAATTAACAAAGTTGAGTTTCTCTAGACAACTGCAAATTTTAATGAAATCATATCTAGTTGAAAGAAAACAATTTGTAGAATATGAATCTTTTAAATCTGCTTCATACGCAGTTACGTCCGGCGTGCCACAAGGTTCCAATCTTGGTCCTCTTCTGTTTTTAATTTTCATTAATGACTTGGCAACCTCTTTAAATATTCCTAGCTTACTATTCGCAGACGATCTTAAATTATATTATAAAGTTGATGACATTACTGATTGTCAGCGAGTACAGTCCGAATTAGACTCAATTAAACTTTGGTGTAACGATAATCTTCTACAACTGAATGTGACAAATTGTATCATTATATCATTTACAAAAAAATCGAGCACCTTGATATATGATTACACAATCGACAAAAAAATAATCAACCGCGTACTAGAGTTGAAAGACCTTGGTATCACATATGTAGTAAACTTTCATTCAACACACATATGAAAAATACGGTTGCAGACGCGAATAGGATGCTCGGTTTCATTTACAAAAATATTGCCACATTGAAATTGCTGTATTTTGCTTATGCCAGATCCAAGTTAGAATATGGCTCTTTGATATGGAATCCAATCTACGATTACCAAAAAAAATCAATTGAAAGTGTACAGAGAAAGTTCCTAAAATACTTATGTCTGAAAATCGATGGACAATATCCTGTAAGAGGTATCGTTCATAACATTTTGTTGTCGCGGTTTGAAATGATATCTTTGGAAAAAAGAAGAATTATACTTGGTACAAAATTCTTGCATAAATTAATTAACAACAATATTGATAGTAGTGTTCTTCTAGACGATATACATTTCTTAGTACCTAGAATAGGAGGCCGACATGGTTTGAAATTTTATTGCGAAGCTTCTCGAACAAATGATATGATACGATCACCTGTAAATTTCATGTGCAGTAGCTTCAACAAAATTTGTAAGTTATATCATGTATAGTTAATAACTTAAAATAATCGTGTTGTATTCTTACGTTATGATTTTTGTTAGTCAATTCTAATTGAATTTTTTTATTTTTTATTTTTTTTTCTCTCGTGTGTTAATAATCAGTAATCAACTATATTTTTCATTTATTCTTTACTACGAGATACTTTTATCACGTGCTGCCGCTTAGAAGATAGTATGTAATAATAATAACATTTTCTGTAACTGGGTACTCCTGTTGGAAATAAATTGCTTTTTTTTTTCTTCTTTTTTTTCAAGTGCTGCCTAAAGTCAGTTCGATTGGAAGCTCACCATACACAGTTGCCGGCTCTCCTGTTGCTATACGTAGCTTCCAATTCGACGATTCAATTCTTGCCGATGTTTTGGCAAAAGTAGGTCCAAGAGTTTTCCTAGTCGCACCTGTATCAAGCAGCATGGTGCGAGGCTCGTTGTTGATGAGACCGTCTACAAAAACACCTTTGTTCTGTCGTTGAAGGACAGCGAAATATGCGTTGTTATTTGGGGCTTGCTGGATACACGCTGACAACTGCCCCTCCTCATCGACCTTCTTTAGTTTTCCTGAGTCGATTCTTTGAATGTTGGGCATTTACTACGCACAAGCCTAACTTTTCCGCAATTCCAGCATCTTATTTGTTTTCTCTCGGGCAGAACTTCCTTTATTACTTTTTTAGCGGTGTCCTGTGGATCTTCCTCGATCATCCCGACTCTACTCTGGCCGTTGCAGGATTGCTTTGCTGCTTCGAATTCCAGAGCGCGTGCCAATGCATCCACGGGATATGCGGGGCGAGCTAGTGTTAGGGCTTGCCGGGTTTCCTAGTCACGAAGTCCATCCAAAAATGCCTGAACCGCCAGTTGCTCCATAACATTTTCCGGTGTAGCTGGGTACGCAAGACGAACCAAGCGTGCAATGTCGGCTTCAAATTCTTGCAGGGATTCGCTTGATTTCTGGCATCGATTCTTCAGCCGTGAGTGATATACGTGTTCTAGGTGAACCTGACCATACCGTAGTTCTAGATGTTTAATCAGCTGTTCATAGTCCTCCTGTTTTTGGGCGGTGAGGATCTGTAAAATGTTTGTGGCATCGCCACGCAATGCCAGTGTCAATGCTAAAGCTTTTTCCCCAGCATTCCATCTATTCGCTTTGGCAGCAGCTTCAAATAATTGTCAGTGGTAGTTTGCCCACGGAGTATTTCCGTCGAACTGAGGAGATTTCAATGAGAACATTTTCTGATTCCGTACTGACCTTGAAATCTTTCATTTCTCTTTGGACTTCATCTAAATCCAAACATTGAATTTTTGTTGAACATTTCTCTGGTGTGTGCAGGAATCCATTCGCTTTTTTAATTCACTGATTTTTTCCCTTATTCTGCCGATTTCTGTCACGATTCCGCCTTTTATTTTCTCCATCTCTGTTTCAACAGTACCCATTTTTTCTTCTAATCGATTGGACACACCACACTCTTTTCAAGCCTTCTGAGTTTTCTAGAAGCTTCTCTTCTAGGTTTCTCGAATTTTCGTGAAGTTTATCTTCTAGATTCTTCAAATTCTCTTGAAGCTTTTCTTGAAGTTTCACTTCTAGACTTTTCGAATTTTCTTCAAGCTTTTCTTCTAGATTTTTCGAGTTTCCGAGAAGTTCTCCTTTCAAGCTAACCGAATTTTCTAGAAGTTTCTCTTCCAGACTCTTTGAGATTTGTAGAAATTTATCTTCCAGACTCACCAAATTTTGTTGAAGTTTATCCTCCAATCTATTCGAATTTTCGAGAAATTTATCTTCCAAGGATTTCGTGGTTTCCTCGAGTTTATTCATAATCGAACTCACGCTCCTCTAACACTTGCATCGATTCACTAACTTCAAGGTCAACTAGGTGAACTCTCCTCGGAAGCATTTTGTCTTTTATTGTCCTTAACCGAGATATCAGTCTATTATTTATTTCACACAATAAGTTTTCAGTTTATTTCCGCAACGCTCAAAACTGTCCTGCAAACACTTAAGTTCAACGGGTCACTAGTCTTTTGGAGCGATAAATGTCTATCAGTTTTTCAACGCGGCGAACCCATATTTAAATTAAACATCCTACTTCAGACACCAAATGTAGTAAAACTAATTCTGTAAATTTATTTTAAAACTAGTCTTAAACAATAATTTATATCACAGTCACTATTTTACAAATTTATCTTTACTGTCAGTCTCCTTGACTATGCCTGTCCTCTGTCATCCAGCGGCTATATAGTCGCATTTACAGTTCTCGATTGATCGGGACAACAGAACGATTCATCTAGATGGCTCTCTCTCGAAACTTCGATTTCTTAGAACGTTCGCGCTTCTTCTACGCGGGACTCACGTGTTTGTCAGCGGAGAACTTGTTTACATTTCGAGTGTGCATTATTGATTGGATGATCACGGCCGGTCTCGAGGCCGGTCTCGAAATCGTTACTTATAATGCATCGCGTAAAAAAATGCGAATTTGGATGGATACCGGTGTAGGCAATAATCAAAGGTACATCGTCATCGGTTCACTATATAACAACTTAGGCCAATCACTGGCCAGCGCATTGCCAGGATTTCACGCTTCAACTGGCTGTGATTACAATCCGGAGTTTTTCAAAAAAGGCAAAAACAGGCCGGTTGCTCTGCTTGAAAAGAGCTTAGAATTGCAAGAAGCTTTTTCGAGCCTGTGTAATTTTCATTTATCGGATGCAAGGAATACTGTTTATCCAGTATTAGAGAAATTTGTCTGCCGATTCTATGGCGTCCAACATACCGATGACGTCAACGAGGCAAGATTCAAAATTTTCACAAAAACTTTCGAATTCAAGGACGTTAATGGGCCATTCAGCCGAAGATTCAAAAATGTTGAAGCTAATTTTCCGCCATGTAAAATAGAGCTGCATCAACAACTTCTTACAGCAAACTATATCAGTAGTGTATGGGGCAACGCGAATGTCAAAAACCCAACACAATTAACTCAATCCAATTATAGCTGGACAAAACGCGAACATACATTCGAAATACTTTGGCGAAGATACTTATATAAAATATGATTTTATATAAGATGTATTTTTTTTTTGTACTCTATTCTCACCTGCCGATTCTTCAATATGGTGCCTATTTTGGGGGTTATCGTCTGCTTGTTATATGAGGTGTGTCGGAGGAAACGACCAATTTGTTTCCTCTGAAATAACTATGCTTGTGCTTCGGTTTACTTAGAGTCTCACTAATGTAACTGATTACTTTTTCTTGGATCTGAGACAGGACAGCTCCAAGTCCCACGTTGCTGGTATCCGTGTTTAAAAGCATTTTTCGTTCGGCAGGGAATCATTTGCAGCAAGAGTTAAGTAACAGGAGAAAAGAAAAAAAATAACAAAATTACATAAAAATATCAGAATGAAAAACAAAAAAAAAATTATTATCGTTCTTTATATACAGTGAGTCTTCTTGAGTTGGCTACATATGGGAAACTTTTTTATTATTGATTTTACGAAAAAAAGTTATTCTTCATAAAAAAGTCTGCATAGTCTAAAACCCATGATGCAACCATCAGATATTGAATTTTATTTTGGGTGAGGGTGGGTGGTTCGAACTAGCGGGTATAGTGGAGCTTGTTTATGTAGGTTTCCTATATATTGTAAATTGAAATTTTGTTTTGTTGTGGTTGTATCCGATAGTTATGTACAGTTAGTTGAGTTTCGGGTCGTTTTCTTTCTCTATGCTGAAAATTAGTTTTTGATTTATTTCGTTAATTTCTTCTATTATTTGATTTTTTCTTATTCCTTTGTTTTGTGATATATAGGCCATCGTCAACGTATCTGAACCATTCTGCTTCTTCGTCATGTGTTTTGAGTATTGTTAATATTTCCTCATCTATGGTTTGCAGGTATATTTCGGATATAATGCTAGATAGTGGGGATCCCATCGCTAGTCCATCTGTTTGTTTATACATTAAAATAAAAGGCAAACATCTGTCAGAAAACAACTACTTCCCTGGCTAATACCACGACGGACATTGAACTACATATAACAGATATTTGTGCAACGTTCTTCCAAGAAGACCCAATTGCAAGTGCTTGTCTCGTAATTAAATAGAACATTATCCTTCATTTGGCTGGGAATGACCTCCTGCAGACATGCATGTTTCGAGGTTTATTGCCTCTCATCAGTGACAGGGTAGGTCGGACAACATTATCAATTGTCCTGACCCTGCCAAATGAATAATAATCAACTGTTTAACTAATATTTCTCCACGTACTACGATCTACAATCAAGTTGATCGCAGCGCCATCCGCACGGAACAAGACAAAACACTCCCAAGTAGCACAGGCTCCGGTGGAAAATGAAAGACAAACATCTGTCAGAAAACAACTACTTCCTTGGCTAATACCATGACGGACCATGAATTACATCTAACAGATATATTTGTGCAACGTTCTTCCAAGAAGACCTAATTGCAAGTGCTTGTCTCGTATTTAGGGTAGATTTCATCTGGTTAATGTAGATCCTTTTTATATTTTGGTGTTTTAGTTTCTGTGATATGATTTTTATACTTTCGTTGATCGGTATATGTTGGAATACATGTTTTTAATGTCGAATGAGAATAGTTTAGTGTTTGCGTTGACATTTATCATTGAGATTCTGTCTGTGAGTTTTATTGAATTCTTGATGCTATGGCTGTTGTTCCTATTGATCTTGTTTTTTATTTCATCTGCTAGATTTTTTAAATTTTGTATGAAGGTGCTTTGTTGAAATTGATTTCTGGTCTTATGGGGTTATTTTCCATGTGTATCTTTATCTGTGCTTTGAGTTTTGGTGCTCTTGGGTTGTCGACTATGTATCTATTTAATGTTTTGTTGTCGAAGATCTGGTTGCTGGTTTTTATTAGGCTATTAATATGTCTTCCGAATTTTGTGGTTGAATTGTGACTCATTACATTAAAATCATTTTCTACTATGTAGCTGTTCACTTTCATGCTCAATTTCTGTATTTCGATTATAACTGTGGCGTCACTTTTGTCGGCTTTAACTGCTGTGAAGTTGTTAGAGATAAACTTCCTTTTTATTGATTTGATAGCTTTCGTGATTGTTGGTTTCTCTGGAATTTTTTCTGGTTTTATGATTATTTGTTTTAGCGCGTTAATTGCTTCGGATCTGATTTCTCGTTTCAGAAATCCATATTTATATATTTGTGTATATATATATATATATATATATATATATATATATATATATATATATATATATATATATATATATATATATATATATATATATATGAAACAGGAATATGATCTCGAGGGAAGTTGTGAATAACAAGAAGGAACATTTTATTGGACTAAGCCCTCTAGTGAGAATGCATATTCCTGTTTCATTTATATTCCTGGACTCGGATGTCACGCAGGTAGCTATAGCTGCCTCCGTGGCGACGTCGTTTCTTGCCTTGTAAACACGAGGTGTTCCGACTGAAGCCACAAATGTGCGATTGGCTTCCTGTTTGTTGACTCCGTTCGTTTGTTGTTTCACCTGCAATCAAGTGTTGCACATCCTTACACTTGCTTTCACCGTACTGATGAGATCCTTAAGATCGAAACACGTGTCTACGGTTGCATTCTCACTAGAGGGCTTAGTCCAATAAAATGTTCCTTCTTGTTTGGTAACAACGAAACAGCGCTGTCCACGGATCGTGAGCTCTCTGAATTGAAACGAAAATACTCTATTCACTTTAGATTCTGTTTGCGTTCCTCATAACGCACGAGAAACTTGATTGAGTCTTGGGTTGGACAGAACAAATAAACATTTGTCTGCCTGTCAATGTTGTAGGTAAACATCTACCTTTGGATTCCATGGCTCGTGTCGAATTAAGTTTCAAACTAGTGACTGTAGATGTCACAAGTTACTATTCATATATATATATATATATATATATATATATATATATACTAGGGGGCAAAATAATCCCAAAATTCCTGTGGATTCGTGTTTAGGATCCCCAAATTACTACTAATACAGCTGTTTCCTGAACAATTTTCAGTCTTGAATAATTCTAGTTTGTTTCACTCCTTATAGAAATGCCCCCGTATCTTCTGTAATTTTTGACGGGTGCGTTTCCATTGGAAGTGAAACATATTAGAATTTTTTCAGAAGACAGGTGTAATAGTAGTAATTTGGGGATGCTGAACACGAATCCGAAGGATTTTCGGGACAATTTTGTCCCCTAATATATCTTTCCGGAAAATTGGGTGGTTTCATCGTTGCTGGCGTGCAGTGTATATCACCTAGGATAACACCTTTCGCGCAGAGAGTTCATCTCTAGTGTATCTATTGATCCTGAAAATTTCATGATTTTTCGTTAAAAATTACAGAAGATACGAGGGTGTTTCCATGAGAAGTGAAACACACTGTATATAATTTTGACGAAATCATGACCAAGTATGATGAAAAAATAACCAAACAGCAAAACACAATTTATGTACAATGTAATACTCAAACAGTTCATCTCTAATAATTATTACTTGCGAAAAAACCCATTCGAGACTCCATTTTTCATTTCATCTTGTTTGGATACTCATGGAAGATTATTATTATTCGGAATAAATAATCCTAGTAAAATTTCAATTTTCTGAAAAAATAATAACATTTCTCATTAATTTTTCCAGGATCCCGGGAAGAAGTATGGATATGCATTCATTTTCTCCATGACAGGATATTTGGGTATTCAAATGGTCTTAACTTTAGTCAGGACAACAGGCGCGTTTGCAGCTGTGACTGTTACAACTTGTAGGAAAGCAGTAACCATAGTCATATCGTTCATATTATTCAGTAAACCATTTACATTTCAGTAAGTATTTGAATCAGTTAATACTATAATATTGTTCTTAGTATCCTATTTCGTTATATTTCTCTGTTAGACCTTAATTATGAAACGGGTGACAATAAGATTGATTGACTCAGTTGATTCCCTAGATAAAAATATATAATTTGGTTATTTGGTGGTCACCTAGGTCATTATATGATTTTAGCTGCGAGTTATCCAACGTCTCTGAAGATTTGGTGGTATTTAAGTTCAATTGAAAAATTTCTAGAGACAACCAGTCCCCAAAAAAAACCTACCTAGCAACTACAGACCTATCGCTTTGCTTCCTGTTAATCCGTAAGTCATGACAAAAGCCATCATCATTGAGCATGAATTATTTAGGACCGACGCCCAGGAGTTGAGTGATCGACAATTTAGTTTCCGTCATTAGAGATTAATTGGTGACCCTATTATCAAAATCACCATCTTGACAGAATGGTTGGGGTAAAGCCTGCGGAGTTTTAGGAGGACTACATCAGGCTTATTGGCTTGTATTTGCCTGAGGGTGGGGAATGAGTAGTTCCAATAGATTCGGCACTTCTCATTCTCCACAACGAACTCAATATTCCCCGGAGCATAAGGTAACACCGGTGTCTCGTCTACACCGTACGAGTGTCGTAGGTGGTAGTATAACACTCGTAGTACCGCGTTATGCCTGTGGATATAGGCTGAGACCGTATAAGCTGGACAGTTTGACAGAAAATGCAATATGGTCTCAGCTGCCCCACGACAGGCTCTGCATCTAGTCTGCATCAGGGACCTCTATACCCATCACACGACTACGGTAGACAAGGAAGACAGCATCCTGGCAGGCCATTATGAATCCCTCGGTTTCCGACTTCAGCCCACTTGACCTAAGAAAGGCAAATGTCAGGTTTCAATGATCTTGAAGACTCCATGCATTGGCTTATCGTTATGTAGCTGTAAGAGTCTCTCACACTCCGCAGCTTTGACGTGGGCTTTTTGCTGAACGGGTTCCAACTCGGTGACAGAGTTTGGGTTCGTCCGTTCAGTGTCGAATACGAGACCGAGTTCATCGACTGCACTGGTTGCTGCCTTGAAAAGAAATGGTATAGTCCCTGCTTTTTCATGATCGCATACCAAGTAGAGAAGGGGATCTGAACTTGACCAGATGTTATGGTGAAGCGAGTCCTCTAGAGCGGCATCAGCTGTTCAATGCATCCCACAATTTCATCTGGTACCGCAAGGCATTTAGCACAGGCATGATGAGCTCATGTGATGTTGTATCAAATGCCTTGCGATAATCAATCCAGGCCATTGAAAGGATACGGTTATAGTGCACGGAGTCCTGCGTGATGCATCTGTCGATCAGCAGGTTCTCCTTGTAGCCAGCGACCCCCTTCTTTGACCCTCTTTGCTAATATATCCGTTCATACACAGGTTCAACCGCGGAGAGAATTCGCATGTATAAGATGCGGGTTATCATCTTATAACATGCGTTCAAGCATGTTATAGGACTGTAATTCTTCGGATCTGACAAATCTCCATTTTTGGGAATAAATACGGTTCGCCCCTCTACAAACCAATCTGGAATCTGCTGCTCCCCATCTAGCCATGAGTTGAAAACTCTTGCTAGATAGTGGTCGGTATATGGAAATTTTTTCCACCAATAGTTATTAAGCCTATCAGGACCTGGAGCAGCAAAGTTATTCGAGCCTTTAAGGGCCCGCTTAATTTCTTCCGGAGTTATCGGATTACCGGCGGGCTATCCACAACACGTGGAGGCTCGTCGAATAAGTGAGAAGGTTTTTCGCGATGACTTTTTTGCAGCCACTAGCATTCGTATCCTATCAAGACAGTGCTGTTTGATGGTAAACAGCACGCCTTGATTTATTCCGTGAATGCGTCGTTCATCCTGAGCGGCGTCATACACGGCAGAGTTGATCTGCCAGATGTCAGCGTCTTCTGAAAGGACATCGTGAATCTCCGCATCCACCCATGCCAGTTGTTGTGGCTTCAGGGTCTTGGTGTTATGAAGCGCCCTGCGGGTTCTGATGCCTTCCGTTGGTGGTATGATGCGGGCCTCCTCTAGAGCCAGGTTGACACGTGGCATATCTGCGACTTCTGCCACTGCGTTAACCGGCTGAGGAGGGGCTCTAACATATCTTCAAACCTGAAGGTGGGATACATAATCCCTTAGATTTTGTGCGGAAAAGGCAGCGTGCTCTGGATTTGTTTCATTCTCGCCATGTATCAGTAAAGAAGATGCAACAGTTCAACAATCAATTCGATCATTTTTATATGTTAATCTTCATAAAGAGTTTTAAGGTCCACTCTGGCAATTTTGGTTCCTTTCAAGATGACGCGTCGCTTCTTGGCGTTCATCGCTGTAGATCCGTTTGATAAAATCAGGATTTGTCAGTCTAGCGCGCGATTGAATTATAAAAAGAATAATGATTGTAGATGAAATATGTGTGTAAATGATATAATGATTAAGATGAATGAAAAAAAATATAGCGACTACTTCTCGAAAAAAAAATGGTTTCACGTCCGAATAACATAGATACAAAATATCACGTCATAATATCACATACATAAATAACACATACAAAAATAACATTACAAAAATATATCATAGTACAATAATGTCATGTTAAAGATACTAGACCATATTTGATTCATTTTCATTCATTCATTTCATTCATTTAAGTTTCAACCTATCCTGTAGAATGTTCATCGTCGACGACCAAAAAAGACGATTTTTTATATTTTCATGACTCGATTGTTCCTGAACGAACTAACTTGGTGACAGATTCGCCTTTTTGCAAGGTTGGAAAATCTGTTGTTCCACCCCTCTGTATTGTCAAATGAATCAAGTATGGTTTAGTTCCTTTAACACACAGTTGAAATTTCATTACTTTTTGTGTACTGACCATTGTTATCGCATATAGGGGTATTTTTTCCGGGGGGGTTCCACGTCATTAGTATTTCTTTCCGATAATAATTGTAAAAGTGATATTTTCTTCTAATGTTACAATGTTAATAATGTTATTTTATCTAAATGATATTCTTTCCTATGTTGATTTAGTGAAATTATATTTTGTTATTTTTACAAATAATATTATTTGAAAATATTATTTCTGACGTGTCACCAAAAAAATATGGCGGTTTATCGGGGGTGTAGCGTTTCGACGAGCTATGTGTATAGGGTGTCTCAAAACGTATCATTTAAGAGAAAAAACATGACGGCTGCTCGTTAGATTCAGTATACCAGTGTACCAACATCTCATTTAAGAGAAAAATCATGGCGGGTGCTTGTCAAATTTAGTATACCAGGTGTATAAATATATCATTTGAGAGAAAAAAAAACATGGCTGCTCTGGGCATAGAAAAACGTGTCATTGGGGTTATGGGGATTCGAAAAATTTTCGTTTTGTGTGTTGAGCTATCAGAGAAAAAAACAAGACGGTGATGCAAGATGCAATGGTGTACGGACGATGGCCCCCCTTACAAAACAACTACTTACCGATACAGATATTGATTTATATGTGACATCTATTTGTGTAATGTTCGTTACAAAACAACTACTCATCCATACAGAGATTGAATTACATTTGACATCTATTTGTGCAATGTTCGCTACAAAACAACTACTTATTCATACAGAGATTGAATTACATTCGACATCTATTTGTGTAATTATCTTGAAAACAACCAATTCCCCATACAGAGATTGAATTACATCTGACATCTATTTGTGCAATTGACTTGAAAATAACCAACCCCTCATACAGAGATTTAATTACATCTGACAGCCCAATCACCAAAGATGTTTGGGTGATACTCGTATCATATATGATGCAGCCTTTCATTTTAAAGTGCGATACCCCGTCAACGGTCATTAGTGACGTAACCTTGAATGTCAATATACGATACCCCTTCGACTGTCTGAAAAGGTGACATAACCTCACATTTTAACATGCGATACCATATATTCGGAAGACAAATTCCAGAAGCCGCTTCCGTTGGTTATGAAATAGACCCACTCAACGCAATGAATTCCTAAAATATAGCTGTAAATCGACTCTGTAATATGTTTCTCGACACCTCACACACACACACACACTCACCACCACACATTCCTTACTGATGAAAAATTCTTCGCCAGTGTCCAACATGTCATACAGAGTTAGTCAAAAGTAAGAGGATAATTGAAAAAAGTTCGTATGAAAGTTGAAGGGTATTTTACTCTGTACTTTTCTAGGATTTTAAATATTTTTTAGATGTGCCATTGGTGGACCAACCATATGTCATGTTTGGTATCAATAGAAAGCTTATTTTTTCTCATTCCAATAGATATTTAACTATCTCGATATGTACAGTGTGTTTCATATTTATTTGTCCGCTTCTGTCATTCACTCATCTATTACTTAATTTGTTAAAAGATAATCTCCATGTTATGGATAAACCTAATTTGTGCATCATCCAAAATATTTTAACACCTATCCCTTAATATGCTTGTTCTTTTGAATTATTATTAGATTTACCCTTTACCGTAATAGGGTGACAAATACCAGGGATCCATTGTCATGGATAAACTTTTTTCTATGGGGTCATGTCAAAAATATGGTCTATGTCGACAGACCTGATAATTTAAAAAATTCAAAGATTCGGATAAGGCGAATAATGTCGGAAATTCCTCAATAGCATTTGCTGAATAGTGTTCAGGGCGTTATTCATAGGTTATCGTATTGTCAAGAGACAAATGGACTATAGTTAATACATTAATTTTTAACAAATTAAGTAATATGCGAGTGAATGACAGAGGCGAACAAATATCCATATCAAAAGTATATTATAGAAAACAGCATGATATTTAAGGCAGATCCTGCTTGACAAAAATAAATGAAAAATTTTGAAAAAATACAGACGCATAGTATAGAGTGATATCTCGGTTGATGAAAACAAAAGTTTTATGCCCTTAATTGCAATAATAACTAATATATATGGTTGACTGCGCGAATAGAAAACCCTTCAACATGAAGCTTGAGTCGAAAAATGTTTGAATACTCCTAGAATGTTTACCTTTTAGGCAATATAATGGAAAAAACAATGATGTCCTTTCAATACAACTCCAATATTAGCCTGCGTGTATTGAAATATGGTTTAAATAAAAATTATGAAAATTGATTTTTGGTTCATTTTCACGGCGGTAAATAGCAGAAATATACCTCGCTATCAAATAGGAAAACCCGCGGAGAACGAAACGAAATAATGTTTGTTTGAAAAGATCAAGTCACGTCAACCTATCGCGACTCACGGTGAAAACTTTTCAGTAATGCCTTATACTTCACACCATTTGAGTGGATCTTGAACTTATTTTCTACCAATCCAAAGGTGGACTTTTGATCGGTGCATCCTCATTATTTGATAAATTTAACTAAGATTTGCCAACAGCCCCATTTCAATGATTATAACCGTGTCAAAAATTCCAGTTTGTTGAAGATTCAGTCATCGACGTTTTGCCGGTGATCTAAAATTCACCCCATTTACGTTTGACCTTGGCGTAGACCGTCATGGTTCAGAATCGTGCCATTTTTCATTTTAAAGCAATATTATTTGCTAAATAAAAAATTTACCAAAATGTATGGTTGCTGGTATACTCCATTCATATATATATTTGTGGTCTTCTGACTGAGATTAATTTTTTGCATCATTTGATGAAATATCATAGTAGTCGCTTTTTGCTAGTCGTTTAAAATCACTACATTTTCAATTCTGAACCAACATTATTTGATAAATTCAACTACAATTTGCCAAATTGCAACTGCGCATATTCAAAGAATATTCTGAAATATTTGGTTTGAATGAAATGTGACGAAGCTCAAACTGCGCATGTGCAGTTCCATTTTGGCAAAGGTCTGATAATCACTCCATTTTTCATTCTATACCTATTCTATGGTAAATTCGAACTGAGATTCGCCAATAGCCCGCTTTGTTGATTATGACTTCGTCGTTGAATGGCACAAAAAAATACCAAGTATCGATTAATTTCTTGGCTAATAACCTACACATTAAATTCGGATAGAAATAAAACACAATCTTCTTTGGAATCGTCTGCTATTAAATTTCTATTTGTTGCTGTATATTCGTTTTATTCTTCATCGCTATATCATTATTTGTATAGCTGGGTGTTTGAATATTAGTGTTCCCAATATGATGCTCAATATATGTTTATTAGATGAGGATAACCGCTGATAATTTCTTTTTCTTCTAGGTGGAAACAGCAATGATATAATATTTCGATGAGCTGTTAGCGTTCACCGGTTCATCTGATTTGTATCTTTGTGAGCGTTGGTTAACAGTAGAATATTTTTGTAAACACCCAAGTCTTTGGCTGTATAATTTTGGGGAATTATTTTCAATAACAGTTGGAATAATCCAGGCGTAAGTTTAAAATGCCTGTTTCGTACACCTAGTTTATCATTTTCATATTGTACTGGAGTGTTGTCAATAACATATGCATCCTCAGTAGAGATATAATGAGAGAGCTTTGCGAGGAGGGAGTCAAAGGTCAACTATTCGTGTCATGTTACACACGTTTCCGGTTACATGTCTAAACACATTAGCAAAATTCAACACGGGTTCAGTGACCTCTTTCAAAGAGTGCATGTGTTACATATCAAATTACCTGGAATGTGCTGACATCGAGTTTCCGGTCACAAACATGTTTATAAACGATGAAGAAATTCAATACGAGTTCAATGACCTGTTTCAAGGTCAACTATTCGTGTCATGTTACACACGTTTCCGGTTACATGTCTACACAAATCAGCACAATTCAACACGGGTTCAGTGACCTCTTTCAAATAGTGCATGTGTTACATATAAAATTACCTGGAATGTGCTGACATCGAGTTTCCGGTCACAAACATGTTTATAAACGATGAAGAAATTCAATACGAGTTCAATGACCTATTTCAAGGTCAACTATTCGTGTCATGTTACACACGTTTCCGGTTACATGTCTACACAGATAAGCAAAATTCAACACGGGTTCAGTGACCTCTTTCAAAGAGTGCATGTGTTACATATCAAATTACCTGGAATGTGCTGACATCGAGTTTCCGGTCACAAACATGTTTAGAAACGATGAAGAAATTCAATACGAATTCAATGACCTATTTCAAGGTCAACTATTCGTGTCATGTTACACACATTTCCGGTTACATGTCTACACAGATCAGCAAAATTCAACACGGGTTCAGTGACCTCTTTCAAATAGTGCATGTGTTACATTTCAAAGTACCTGGAATGTGCTGACATCGAGTTTCCGGTCACAAACATGTTTATAAACGATGAAGAAATTCAATACGAGTTCAATGACCTATTTCAAGGTCAACTATTCGTGTCATGTTACACACGTTTCCGGTTACATGTCTACACAGATCAGCAAAATTCAACACGGGTTCAGTGACCTCTTTCAAATAGTGCATGTGTTTCATATCAAATTACTTGGATTGTGCTGACATCGAGTTTCCGGTCACAAACATGTTTAGAAACAATGAAGAAATTCAATACGAGTTCAATGACCTATTTCAAGGTCAACTATTCGTGTCATGTTACACACGTTTCCGGTTACATGTCTACACAGATCAGCAAAATTCAACACGGGTTCAGTGACCTCTTTCAAAGAGTGCATGTGTTACATATCAAATTACCTGGAATGTGCTGACATCGAGTTTCCGGTCACAAACATGTTTATAAACGATGAAGAAATTCAATACGAGTTCAATGACCTATTTCAAGGTCAACTATTCGTGTCATGTTACACACGATTCCGGTTACATGTCTACACAGATCAGCAAAATTCAACACGGGTTCAGTGACCTCTTTCAAAGAGTGCATGTGTTACATATCAAATTACCTGGAATATGCTGACATCGAGTTTCCGGTCACAAACATGTTTAGAAACGATGAAGAAATTCAATACGAATTCAATGACCTATTTCAAGGTCAACTATTCGTGTCATGTTACACACATTTCCGGTTACATGTCTACACAGATCAGCAAAATTCAACACGGGTTCAGTGACCTCTTTCAAATAGTGCATGTGTTACATTTCAAAGTACCTGGAATGTGCTGACATCGAGTTTCCGGTCACAAACATGTTTATAAACGATGAAGAAATTCAATACGAGTTCAATGACCTATTTCAAGGTCAACTATTCGTGTCATGTTACACACGTTTCCGGTTACATGTCTGAACAGATCAGCAAAATTCAACACGGGTTCAGTGACCTCTTTCAAATAGTGCATGTGTTACATATCAAATTACCTGGAATGTGCTGACATCCAGTTTCCGGTCACAAACATGTTTATGAACGATGAAGAAATTCAATACGAGTTCAATGACCTATTTCAAGGTCAACTATTCGTGTCATGTTACACACGTTTCCGGTTACATGTCTACACAGATCAGCAAAATTCAACACGGGTTCAGTGACCTCTTTCAAAGAGTGCATGTGTTACATATCAAATTACATGGAATGTGCTGACATCGAGTTTCCGGTCACAAACATGTTTAGAAACGATGACGAAATTCAATGACCTATTTCAAGGTCAACTATTCGTGTCATGTTACACACGTTTCCGGTTACATGTCTTCACAGATCAGCAAAATTCAACACGAGTTCAGTGACCTCTTTCAAATAGTGCATGTGTTACATATCAAATTACCTGGAATGTGCTGACATCGAGTTTCCGGTCACAAACATGTTTATAAACGATGAAGAAATTCAATACGAATTCAATGACCTATTTCAAGGTCAACTATTCGTGTCATGTTACACACGTTTTCGGTTACATGTCTACACAGATCAGCAAAATTCAACACGGGTTCAGTGATCTCTTTCGAATAGTGCATGTGTTACATATCAAATTACCTGGAATGTACTGACATCGAGTTTCCGGTCACAAACATGTTTATAAACGATGAAGAAATTCAATACGAATTCAATGACCTATTTCAAGGTCAACTATTCGTGTCATGTTAAACACGTTTCCGGTTACATGTCTACACAAATCAGCACATTTCAACACGGGTTCAGTGACCTCTTTCAAATAGTGCATGTTTTACATATCAAATTACCTGGAATGTGCTGACATCGAGTTTCCAGTCACAAACATGTTTATAAACGATGAAGAAATTCAATACGAGTTCAATGACCTATTTCAAGGTCAACTATTCGTGTCGTTACACACGTTTCCGGTTACATGTCTACACAGATCAGCAAAATTCAACACGGGTTCAGTGACCTCTTTCAAATAGTGCATGTGTTACATATCAAATTACCTGGAATGTGCTGACATCGAGTTTCCGGTCACAAACATGTTTATAAACGATGAAGAAATTCAATACGAGTTCAATGACCTATTTCAAGGTCAACTATTCATGTCATGTTACACACGTTTCCGGTTACATGCCTTCACAGATCAGCAAAATTCAACACGGGTTCAGTGACCTCTTTCAAATAGTGCATGTGTTACATATCAAATTACCTGGAATGTGCTGACATCGAGTTTCCGGTCACAAACATGTTTAGAAACGATGAAGAAATTCAATACGAATTCAATGACCTATTTCAAGGTCAACTATTCGTGTCATGTTACACACGTTTTCGGTTACATGTCTTCACAGATCAGCAAAATTCAACACGGGTTCAGTGACCTCTTTCAAATAGTGCATGTGTTACATATCAAATTACCTGGAATGTGCTGATATCGAGTTTCCGGTCACAAACATGTTTATAAACGATGAAGAAATTCAATACGAGTTCAATGACCTTATTCAATGTCAATAATTGCACGTGTCAGCATCATATTTTTAAATAGGAATGTGTCAAGTTGCAATAATCCGTGGTGAAATTTTCCCCCACTACTAGGTACAGATAAAAAATATATAAACGGGTTACAATATCATAACAGACATTCCATTTTCAAAATGAGTAATACCGAGTCCAAATTTAGCTTGTCAAATGACTATTTTTGCAAAGAAAAATCTAAAGTAGTGTTGGGTGAAAGAAAATTCCCATTAAATAAATCTAAATGTAAATTTTTTGTTGTGAATCTTTCATATGATTTGAATTTCACTCCATGTAGTGAGATTGCTGGAAATAAGAGAGATCGGGTGATTTTCACAGAAAATGAGTGGGAGCAATTTTTGACACATCAAGGAGTTAGAACCAATCATTTTTACTCATTCGATCAACAGACTGCCATTGAAGACGATACATTCACCGTTGAGCTTATCCAATTTGCAGATGTACGAGTAGTCAAAATTATAAAAGATCACTCTTCAGTGTACTTGGGGTTCGAAACAGTCTGCAAGTTATGGAAACTCCTACCCAAAATTGAATATAGGATAGATATCTTGAAAAGCCAAAATTATCGAGAATATTTTCAAATTTTGAAACACGGACTTTGTAAGCTGAGTGGTGATGTGTTGCAAAATACTGTAAATCTGCTGCAACCAGGAGCTAACCACAATAGTGAAAACATAAGTTTAACTCTGGAATTCATCCATCTTCACCCAGAAGATTTCAAGGCTGAGTTTTCTCATAAACCATGAATAAGAGGGTAACAATTGATGAAAGTCGCAATAAAACTTATTATATGTTCTCATGGAAATTTGCTTACCAGAATTCTCGGAAAATGGATTGGAACCATGCAGCAATCGATAGAATTCTCTTCGAGAGGCGAATAAGAGAAACTTCGAATATTATCGCACCCATTTTGGATTCAACCCATAGAAAAATAATTTACGATAAGAGATTTTGTGATTAATATATAATTTAAATATGGTATCAATAAAAGTTTTATGTGAATATTATATTGATTTATTTGTGAAAGTATCATACAAAGTCATTTTTAAATATCCATGAATTATACGCATTGCTCAGACCTAACCATTTAATAAAGAGTTTATCTCCCTTTTTTCTTAAAACTTTTTCAACCAGAAATACATCAGTGTGTTTGACTTTTTGGAGTTCTTCTTCATAAAATCCACCTTGTATGTCAACATCTTCATGATCTTTAAGAAAATACACTACAGGGTTTGACTGGTGGACTTTTCTCACAGTGAAAATTTCATTGGACCAGTTTGGTGTATACCCTTTGGCAAACGCCTCTCGGTACTTACTTATTCTGACATGATCATTAATTTTAAATTTTCGTTTTCTTGGATCCACTGTTTTGAGGTGACTATAAGCATTTTTCAATAAATACTTTTCATTGCATTTTTTCACATCTTTCGGTTTCATTCCTATTGTTCTATGTACAGAATTGTTACAGCTAGAAACTATTTTTGGTAGAATATCCAACCATTTGTGGGTTCCTTGTAAGCTGAATTGTTTCCACATTATATTTTTCAAAGTTCTGTTTACTCGTTCAACTATGCTAGCTTTCAAATTGGAGAAAGTACTATAATGGTTAATTTTCCACTCGTCCATCAAATGTCTGAATTTTCTATTATAGAACTCTTTTCCCATATCCGTTTGTAGATTCTTGGTAGTAACTTTCATATCATTCAATATTTTTTGCATCGCATGAGTGACTTCTTCTTTTAGTTTTAACGGGCTCGCACCAAACATATTTGGAAAATACGTTAATAACAACCAAAATTTACTTGTATCCCTTGTTAATTTTTGAGTAGGGAATCATTTCAACCAAATCAGCTTGAATGAGATCATTCAAACCTTAGATAACAACATGTCTTCTTTGAAATCGTTTTTCGTGAACTTCTATGTAATTCTCCTACAATGTCTTCTTTGATTTCATTCATTTTCAGTTATAAGACACTGAAGTAAAATTTAGACATACAGTTGATTATGCTGCTCCTGGTCGACTAAGAAAGTTATCTTATCACCTTTATTTAAAAACTTTCCAACTAGGCTATTCAGTGAAACAGTATCTGCATACTCGTCTCGTAGTGATTTAGATATATCTTTTGGTAGGGAATTGATGCTTTCAATCATTCCAGAAACAGGAAAGTCGTAGAAAGTTGAATTATTTTCTAATACAAAAAACCAACACTCTTCCTGACATCCTTGGCTGCCCTCAAATGAAGAATACATTTAGTATGATGCAAAGAGGAATTCCATAGGTAGAAAGGTGTGCTGTTTGGTGGCGCTTTCGGAAGTAAATCTGATTTAGAATTTGTTGTTTGAGATGTCCTTAGGAAATGTCTTCCAAATTTATCGATGGGCATTGTGTCACGGTTGAACACTAAATGATATTGAATCATGCGGGCTTTTATTTTATTATTCCTGCTTCTCGGAGTTCCTCAATTATACTTATGATTTCATTATTCACAACATTATTTCCAGCATATTTTGATGCAATCAACAGTTTCAATCGCTCCACTAGCTCATTGAAATCATCAAAATATTTATATTCAACCGGCATATTGTTGAAATCAAGCATAGTTAGTCCTGAACCCCTTTTACGTCTTGTAGTGGTGCCTGGAGCAGAACTAATTCTTGGTCTGGACTTGGGAAGAGATAATTTACCATCTTTTTGAGGTTTTTCAAGTTAACGTTCTTTAGCCAAAGAGTATAGTGTTGTTATTTGTGGTTTTATTATATTAACAAACTTTGATGCATGTGATGTTGATAAACCTCTTGTAGGATCATGACGGAGATAATGTGCATTACTTCTTCTTATTATATCGATATATGAATCAAGATCTTTATTTTTGAAACCAAGGGGTTGTTTCTTGAACATCAATTCATATAAACCTGGAGTTCCACTATATCTGAACTTATTATTAATAACAATATCAGCCCCATCAAAATCCACAGTTGCGCACCTACGGCGAACTTCTCTGTAGATGGATCAAAATATACTCCAAAAGTGTCATCAAATTTATTTTGCGTATCGGCAATTTTATCTTCTATATATGCACGAGGCAAAGGAATCGCAAACTGTTGTAGGTATTGTTCCTGTTGATTCATCTCAGGGCGCATACTTTCATCAAAATAACTCTCACCAAGGTCTGATTTTGGAATGGTTGAATCATACTGAAATGTATCTTCATCAGGAGTGATCTAATAAAATTTGAGGTGTAGGTTGGTGAAATTTTTGAGGTGTTGGTTGATGCAATTTTTGAGGAGTCGATTGATAGCTTGAATGGGGTGATTTAATTTCACGTTTCAATTCTTGCTTCAACCGAGTCGTTGGAGGTTGTTGAACAGCTGTCAAGAATTCTTTTGAAGGTTGAGTGATTGGTTCATATGTTTTTTCTAAATGTGACTGAGATTCTGCTATATCAGATTTCAAAGTCTTATATTTTCTTTTCAAAGACTTTCTTGCTTTCAATAGTTGTTCATGTAGTTGCCTATTCATGATGACTGACAATTATATCACAATCATAATGTTTATATATGAATAAATGAATCGAAACCTTTCCTATATCGTCCCTCGTTCAGAGAACAATCTTTATCGATAACTACAAAATCAAATTTATCTTTCCAACAATGAGAACAGAGTTCTTTGAAATTCGGTAAGGACATATCTATACTAACATGGTCATCATATACAGTGTGTCCCGCTGTTCATGAATACACCCTAATATCTCAGTTATTAATAATGCGATTTTCTTGAAATTTTGGTGGTGATTATATGTTAGGTAAATGAAGTATTTTGGCATAGTGAACATTTTCATCGACCATAGGCGTGCGGTGTGGGAGGGTAAAAAAAGCTGTTTTTTGGGAAAAGGATATTAGGGCTCATTTTAGATAACTTTTTTTATCAGAATTAGAATCAGCATCCCCAAAAACCCCCTGATCCATATTTTCGAAATGTCAAGAGCTGATTTGAGGAGAAAAAAAAATAAATTCACTTTTTTCCTCTCGGAATCAGCATCCCCAAAAACCCTTTAATTCATATTTTCAACATCTCAAGAGCTGATTTGAATAAAAAAAATTTCAACTCTTTTTTCAATAAGTCCTTGTAAGCAAAATTCAAACCGTCTTTCAAAATAACCATTTAACACGGTATGTGGAAATTTTGGTTTAAATGCCCTTATCCTGTTGCGTTTCAAACATCTCTATACTTTGTTTTTCGTTGAATTCATTGTCCCCGCAACTGCCCTTACAGTACCAATTGGGTTGTTTCGAAATTCGAAATGTTCGTCGTCCAGATAGTGTCTTTGATTTAAATTGTACCTCCCTGGTCTTGTCTTGAAAACCGCTCTAGTCTTTGCGAACAATCTGTTGATTTTGGCGTGAGAAATTGGTTCCCGATCATGATGCCTTCCATTGAATATTCCAGCAACCTGACGCGTAGATCTTTCATTATTAAAAAATAATCGGATAATCTCCACTTCTTCTCCAAGGATATAAGGGGCTCATTTTAGACATTTTTTTTATCAGATTTGGAATCAGCGACCGCAAAAACCCCTCAATTCATATTTTCGAAATCTCGAGAGCTGATTTGATTAGAAAACAAAATTAAATTCACTTTTTTTCAATAGATTGTTTATTTCTAACTTTTTATTTCAAATGCCCTAATCCTATATTAAATTTCAAACACCTTCGTTTCCTTATATTCTGTATAGTTTGCAACTGCCCTTATACTACAATTTAGGTATTTCCGAAGATACGCACACTTTGTTACCGTTGGCTTGCCGATTTGAGTTTTCATGCAAATTAATGAAAGAGTGGTTTGAAACAAAAGTTTTTGTTTGACATCGGTAATCACTACGAAATGTCAATAAGTCGAGGTGTTACTTAACTGTTAATAAGATGGCACACAACCGAAGAGTAGTTCTTACAATTGGAGAAAAAGTAGAGATTATATTATCCGCTTATTTGGTAATAATGAAAGATCTACGCGTCAAGTTGCTGGAATATTCAATGGAAGGCATCATGATCGAGAACCAATTTCTCACGATACCGTTGCCAAAATCAACAGATTGTTCGCAAGGACTGGAGCGGCTTTCAAAATAAGACCAGGGAGGTACAATTCAAATCAAATACACTATCCAGACGACGAACGTATCTTAGCAGAATTTCGAAACAACCCAAAAGGTACTGTAAGGGCAGTTGCGAGGACAATGAATTTAACGAAAAACAAAGTATGGAGATGTTTGAAACGCAACAGGATTAGGGCATTTAAACCAAAATTTCTACATACTCTGTTAAATGGTGATTTTGAACGACGGTTTGAATTTTGCATATGGTTGCAGGGTAACTATCTTAGCGACAGACTTTTTCTGAAGAACATGATGTGTACTGACGAGGCAACGTTTACAACAAACGGTGTGGTGTCTAGTCAAAATTGTAGGTTTTGGGCAGCTGAAAATCCGAATTGGGTAATTCATTGTAAAAACCAATACAGTGAAAAAGTTAACGTGTGGTGTGACATATTCAACGAACGGATTGTTGGCCCTTATTTCCTGGATAACCTGACCGGACAAAATTTTCTAAATTTTTTACAAAATGGTCTCTATGATTTTCTCATGGAATTGCCATTAGCACAAAGATAAAACTTAATCTTTCAATTAGATGGGGCCCCCGCACACAATTCTGGGATAGTTCGGAACTTTTTAAATGCAATTTTCCCTATGAAGTGGATAGGTAGAAATTCTCCTTTGGAACCATGGCCCCCTAGATCGTCAGATATTACCCCTTGTGACTTTTTTCTGTGGGGGCATTTGAAGAATAAAGTGTATGCTACTCGGCCGCGTAATAGAGAGGAACTTTGCTTTGCAATTAGGCAAGCGTGTCAGGAAATAACTCCCCAAACTTTAAGAAAAGTGAATGTACGTTTGAGAAGAATTGTTGAAAAGTGTATTGTTTCAGAAGGTAGATATGTTGAAAACACAAGAATCTAAAATAAAGTAATTCGTAATTTTGTTACCACTGTTACAAATAAAGAACTTATTAAAAAAAGACTTAAACTTTTTTTTTGTTCAAATCAGCTCTTGAGATGTTGAAAATATGAATTAAAGGGTTTTTGGGGATGCTGATTCCGAATCTGATAAGAAAAGTTGTCTTAAATGAGCATTAATATTCATTTCTCAAAAAACAGCTTTTTTTACCCCTCCACACCGCACGCCTATGGTCGATGAAAATGTTCACTATGCCAAAATACTTCATTTACCTAACATATAATCACCACCAAAATTTCAAGAAAATCGCATTATTAATAACTGAGATATTAGGGTGTATTCATGAAAAGCTATATATGCTCCAGATTTGTAAGGTCTTGTTGAAAAATTACAAGCAAATTTGCATTATCTCTAACGAGTTGCTTAGAAATGGCAGAATAGGTTTGGCATAAATAGAAACAATCCGTGTGTCTGTGACGACCGAAACAAAAATAATTTTTAATTATGTTTTGATCACATGTGGTAACATCATCAAATATGATGACTGAATGATCTTTTATATTTTCAGGTAGAATTACGTCATCAGAATCATTGTATTCATAGAACCCAATTTCTTTCATAGGTGCCAGCCAAATCCTCAAATAATTATACTTAGGTTGGTATAATGATTTTGAAAATAAGTATACATTTGTAAAACGAAGACCATTGGGTTGTTCCAGCAAAGACAACATTAGTTTTGCCTGACCCAGTTGCTCCAACAAGTAACCCTCTTTTAGATTGACCTCCAAATAGCGCACCATGTTTTCTTACATTATTCTCCACATTGATCTCATCATGATTGAGAACTGGAAGCAATAACTTTTGTTTTTCAGTCTTCATCGCATCGAAATAATCGTAAAACTGACATTAATGCAGATGTGATAGGTGTATATATACGTGTACGCAAGTTGTTTGAAACACAATATAATGGGACAGCGAAAGAAATCAGTCGTTAGTACGAGTCTAAACACAAGGAAGAAAGGTCGAGGTCTTTTGAATACTCTCATCAACAAACTTCCTGTAGAAATACATGTCCCTGGATATAATTACTGCGGTCCTGGTACCAAGTTGGAAAAGAGGCTATTGAGGGGAGACGTAGGCATAAATCCTCTATATGAGGCTTGTAAGCGACAGGACGTTGCTTACTCCAGAAGTGAAGATATAGAATCAAGAAATACTGCAGACAAGAAATTAGCAGCATGTTTGTGACCGGAAACTCGATGTCAGCACATTCCAGGTAATTTGATATCTAACACATGCACTCTTTGAAAGAGGTCAATGAACCCGTGTTGAATTTTGCTGATCTGTGTAGACATGTAACCGGAAACGTGTGTAACATGACACGAATAGTTGACCTTGAAATAGGTCATTGAACTCGTATTGAATTTCTTCATCGTTTATAAACATGTTTGTGACCGGAAACTCGATGTCAGCACATTCTAGGTAATTTGATATGTAACACATGCACTATTTGAAAGAGGTCACTGAACCCGTGTTGAATTTTGCTGATCTGTGTAGACATGTAACCGGAAACGTGTGTAACATGACACGAATAGTTGACCTTGAAATAGGTCATTGAATTCGTATTGAATTTCTTCATCCTTTATAAACATGTTTATGACCGGAAACTCGATGTCAGCACATTTCAGGTAATTTGATATGTAACACATGCACTATTTGAAAGAGGTCACTGAACCCGTGTTGAATTTTGCTGATCTGTGTAGACATGTAACCGGAAACGTGTGTAACATGACACGAATAGTTGACCTTGAAATAGGTCATTGAACTCGTATTGAATTTCTTCATCGTGTATAAACATGTTTGTGACCGGAAACTCGATGTCAGCACATTACAGGTAATTTGATATGTAACACATGCACTATTTGACAGAGGTCACTGAACCCGTGTTGAATTGTGCTGATCTGTGTAGACATGTAACCGGAAACGTGTGTAACATGACACGAATAGTTGACCTTTGACTCCCTCCTCCCAAAGCTCTCTCATTATATCTCTACTATCCTCAAAACGGAGCCCTTAAGTATCAGACTCGATCGTTCTTTCTTGCTTTGAGCTCACCTTTTGTTCCCTGCATATATCTTCTACTATGCATACTATGTAACATATTGAATGCGACTGAATATGCTATACTCCAACATGTCTATATATGCATAACCGTCACATACTGCACCATACATAGCCATACTGCCTTAAGCGTAAACGTCACATACTGCCCCATAACGAACCATACGCGCTAAACGTACCCGTTACATACTGCGCCATACATAGCCATACTGCGTTAAGCTTACTCGATAAATACTGCGCCCCACTCAAGCATACTATTCTAAACGTAACCGCTACATACTACATCATACATAGCCGTACTGCGTTAATCGTAACCGTCACATACTGCTATACAAAATCGGTTTCGTCAGTGTTTCTGTGGACGTCAGCATTCAGTGATTCCATGGGAATTAGCGTTCAGCGTTCAACGTTTTCGTTAGCGTTTTTATAGCTAAAAATAGCTCAGTTGGAGGAGCGTTAGACTGAAAATCTGCCATGCATGAATATTATTATCCATTTCTATTTTGCAAGATTCTCAATATCTCATTGAAAATGCGTTTCAATGATTTATCATTATTCACTAGGATGATATTGAAATAGAAAAAAAAATTGAAATTTTTATATTATTCATTATGGATATCTGAACATGGACATATCATTTCACCCCAATAAGTAATAATAATAATAATACTCCCTCATAAACACTCGTTGAGTGTACCCAAAGGCATAGCCTGTGCGGGTAGAAGACGGCTATTATTATTATTTGCCGTGGTGCTCCGAGGCGACTTACTGATGTTTCAGGTGATGTATTCACTTTTCAGCTGTAGGAAAACCCGGAAAACCTACAGCACCACAGTACAACCATATTTTTCAAATAACAGTTCAGATTCCTTATTACTGCAAAAAGCTGTAAATTCTCCATGATTCTTAATATGAGCGATGAGTTTAGCTGCATATCCTTTTCTACGGTATTCCTCCAACGAATGAATATAATTGAAGGTTTTCGGATTAGAACGTTTTCTCAAAGGGTCAAAATCCATGGTTGATAATAGCGCCAATGCTGTTGGTTTATCATTGATGTAAATGATATAACATGAGATTTTTCTATCATAATACTACTGTTTGATCAGATCACTTTCAATATTCAACTGCCTAATTTTCTTAGCAGCTTGATGACCAAACATTAACCATATTGCTTCCATCTTCAATAATTGCTGAGGATTAACTGAGTGATGAGGATTTTTCTCTATGGAATAAGCCCACACCCGCCTTGATTTACCGTTCAGTTTTCCGTCCAACCCTTATAATATTAATTAGCTTAATGTCTCGTTATCCGGTGTCGGTGGACGGCTTTAGCAAAGTTTCGGATTTCTCCAAAACCCTCTTCAGCCACCCACCGCTCTGCTCCAAGTGATCTGGAGGGCAAGGACGTCGTCACCCAGGGATTTCGGGTGGCAACTTCCGTGTCCCAGCCGACACCTGATTCGAAATCTGCCTTTCTAGCTCTTACTGCTTGTTCAGGCTGTGCATAGGGATTCCCTTGGGAGGTACGCTGAACCCGCCCCTGGAGAGATATGGGAATGCGAGCATTCCCAACTCCCTCCGAGAGCCTTCCACCACCCCCTAGTTCTTCCACTAGGGCCTCAGCATCACCCGGTTCCCTTAGGGTATGCACATCTGTGACATCTGGCCTACGCTGTGGTGCGTGGGGCACACCCGATGACCCCGGAGCGCTTCGGCGCATTCCGAGGGGGCGTACCCCACGAGCTTCGCCAGCACGTAGCCCTCCGACCTGCAAACAGATACATTTCTTGTTAATCGAAATTGCTCGAAACGGGCTTCCAAAGGTGGAGTTGTGACAACTCCCGCGGAATCGATTACTAACCCTACCTGAGCCGACGGGGAAGGCTGCCTCCCTCCGTCTAAGCTCGACTCTAAAGTACCTTGGTCTAGCACACTTCTCGGGGACAAGGTAGTCGACATCGTCAACTCACGGTATTCCCCGGTAGTACGTACCTGGGGGACGTCTCCGTCGAGACGTCGCGACGCTTCGGGGAATAGACGCCTAGCGTCTAAGTCTAGTGTACTGGAACACTGTGTGTAGCAATCTACTTCTCTTCGCTTTTACTAAACGTGGTATAATGGAACACTTTCTCGAGACGCGAAAAGCGCTCTATATTTATAGTTGCGGTTCGGAGGGCGTGGCCTGGCTTCAGCCAATCGCGCTCGAGAACGGCGAACAAAACTCGGTCGAGAAATTTTGATGCTCATTTCTCGACGGAAATTTCTTGGTGAATACTAGTTTGGATTCTTTCTGAATCTCTTCATTAAAAATTTCAGTCCTATATTGGGTTTTCATGACACTCTCCCCCTTCGAAAGATCGCTGACATCTTTTCTGCTAGTGGAATGCCAAACATTTTTACCGCCGGGGCAACGTGCGCCTCGGGAAGGATTTATTTTCTTTCTCTTTATTTTTTCAAACCACAAGTACAATTATTTTCTTTAATGGGCAATGCCCCTATACCCAACTGGGTGTACAATATTTTGTCCCTAGCCTAACTCGTATAATTCTAACTTAATTACCTGCGATAGCTAGGATAAGAACTAACTTATATTAAGGAGCTAAGTTTTTACAATATACTTACACTACAGTGATATTAACAAATAACACCTTCTGGGCATAGTAATGTCCGGTGTTCCACGGGCCTATCTTAAAGACTAAAGAGGGATATATACAATATTCAGGGTCTATTCGTCCTCTCCTGGGGCTGGAGTTGGACGTGAGGACCACATAACAGTTGGGGCCGATTTGCCGTTCGACCTGGAATGAGCCGACCCAGGTCTGGCCAAAGTTTTTACGACGCGGACCAAAATTCCGGCACAAAACCCATTGACCTGGCAGAAATGATACGGGTTGCTCGTCTTCCTGATTTGGGAAAAGCTTACTTCTGTAAGTCGAAAAAGAAGCGGCTGCCTCTGCAACGCGCTCTGCACGGTTCTCGTTACGCCTTTTCCTTTTCCTTTGGGAAGGAGTAATCCATTCTCCGGGCTGGGGTATCTCGTATCCTAGCAGCAGCATGCTTGGCGACATTCCTGTTGCAGCGTTATATCGAGTCCTTAAATTGAAGACAATACTAGGAATCTGCTCTTCCCAAAGGGTTTCTTCCTTGTTCAGTAAAGCAGCTCGTAGCATCTTCTTTATCTCCTGTACTCGCCTTTCTATTGGATTCGCCTGTTGGTGATAGATCGGTGACCACTTAATTTCGATATGGTAGTGCTCTGTGAATTGTTCAAAGACTCTGTCCTTGAATTGGGCTGCACTGTCCGAAATTATTAGCCTTGGGTAACCCCATCTTCCAAAGACTTCCTCCTGCAGAAATTTAACGACAGCTTCGGCGTCGGCTTTTTGTACCACCTTGGCTTCAACCCATTTGCTAAAACAATCTGTGGCTACAAGTATGTACCGGTTCCCGTTCCGGGATGCGGGATACGGACCCATGGCGTCTATTGAGACGATTTCCCATGGCCTCTCCGGACAATTTGGCCGTTGGATCATTTCCTGTTGAGGGGCAGCACGTTTAGTTGTTGCGCAAAAGGTGCCTCACCTTTTGATGTAATCGTTAATGCGAGATTTGAGGGGAGAAAGTTGAAAGTGCTTGGAGATTTGCCGATAGGTCTCTAGGCTTCCAGGATGCCCTATATCGTCATGATACCGTTTCAGCACCTGGTGCAGAAAATTCTTCGGTATCACAACTCGCCGACTTTCAGGATCCTGGCCTGTAAAATAGAGCACGCCATCTTCTATGACGAACTCGTCACGAATTCTTCGTTCATAGGGATTTGGATTTGGCGAGTTCTTTGCTCTAATAATTCTCTCGATAAACCTTTGGAGGCTAGGACAATCTCTTTGTCTGTCTTTCACTTCCTCGTAAAACGTTCTAATTTGTGTTAAAGTTGATGGTTCTCCTACAGGGGATTTTTCCTTATTTTCCTTAATTGGAAATATCATCCGCTCTGTTTCAGAGTATAGATCATGGCCTATCGGCTCATCAATTGGATTTCTACTAAGAAAATCTGGGAGCTGGTTCAACTTCCCTGGGATGTGAATGATTTCAAAATCATACTCTTGTAGTAACAAGGACCATCGAGTTAGCTTTGCTCGTTCGTCCTTCATTTTACTCAGCCACAGGAGTGCCAAGTTGTCTGTATACAGTTTAAAGTGCTTATCCTGAAGAAAGTGCCTGTACTTTTTAATGCTCCACACTATGGCCAAACATTCTATCTCATTTACATGATACTTTCTTTCAGTTTTAGATAGTTTCACGCTTGCATATGCGATAATGTCTCTATTACCGTTTGTGTTCTCTTGGAACAGGACTGCCCCCATGCCAATGAGGCTTGCGTCCGTTTGGAGACAATAAGGTCTCTGGGGATCAGGTCTGGAAAGTTCAAGTGGTTGACTGACCAGCTCTTTTATTTTGTTAAATGCTGCTTCGGCAGCAGGAGTCCATTTGAACCTACTCTGGGTATCAATGAGATCTGTCAGGGGAGATGCGATTTCCGCAAAATGGGGAATGTATTCCCGTAGCCAACTGGCTGTTCCAAGAAACGCTCTCAGCTGTTTCAGGGATTTGGGAGTGGTAAAGTTTACCGTGTTGAGTATATGAGCCTCTTGTGGCCGATTTCCTTTCGCGGAAACAATTCTACCCAAATAATGCAGCTCTCTTGAGCCAAAGTGGCATTTTTGTGGGGAGAGCCATAGTCCATGTGTCCTGAGGCGTTCTAAAATCCTCCTTAAATGCACGCAATGTTCCTCGACATCGCGGGAATAAACAATAATGTCGTCAAGATATACTTTGCATAATACGTCTGTATATCCAACTAGGACTGAGGACATAAGCTTCTGGAATACAGCCGGGCCATTCTTTAGGCCAAAGCTCAGAACTTTGAATTGGTACACTTGTCCGTCAGGAGCACCGAATGCTGTGTACTTTTGAGACTGCGGTGTTAAGGGTGCTTGCCAAAACCCGTTTCTTAAATCTAATGTGGTAAATATTTTTGCCTGCCCCATTTCTCTAACTGTCTCCTGAATAGGAGGTAAGTTTGGAGCTTCCGAAACTATCAATTTATTGATCTCCCTGTAGTCTACGCAAAATCTTAGTTTTCCGTCCTTCTTTGGGACGAGTACTACAGGGGAGCAATATGGGGAGTCGCTTGGCACTATCACGCCAGCCTCCGAGAGTTTCCTTATTTCTTCATGGACAATTTGTTTACGGCTTTCTGACATCTTGTCATACCGAAAACGTCTAAACGGGCGTTCCTCTTTGACCTTAATGTCATGTAATACTGATTTTGTAATTGGCTGCCTGATTGTTTCCTCGAACACATCAGGAAAGTCCGTTATTACTTCCATTATCTTGTCCTTCGTTTCGGGCGAAAATTGCTCTTCGGCGAATTCTGCCAACTGAATCTCGGCAATTGCCCTCTCTGAAACTGGACTCCAATAGACCGTTTGTCTAGTCTCGCTTCCCAAGTAAACACATTTACGTTTCACATCTAGGATGGCCTCATTATCATCCAGAAATGGGACTCCTAGAATTATAGATTCGTTAAGGTCTGACAGGACTGTAGCGGTTATATGGAACTCCTGTCCTTCAATGTCCAACATTATTTCTTTTTGTCCTAGACTGTAGGAAGTATTATCTCTACAACCCAGTCGGATGGCAGTCGGATTCGGAAGGTTTGACAGATCGCAATCTTCGAATAGACTTGCTCTTATGAAATTGGTGCTTGCTCCTGTGTCTATTAAGGCAGATACCTGTTTGCCATCGGCGACCACAGGGATCCTAGGAAGCCTTCGGCATTGAATATGTCCATCTTCTAGGCTTACCAGAGCCTCTAGGGGGGAAAAATTATACAGGGGGGCTTGAACAGACTCGTCTGTTTGAGTTGAAAAATTTACACAAGGAATAGTTTCAGGGATTACGTCTCCCAAAGTCTGTGTGGAAATGTTAGTGTGGGTAACAATTTCCACTTTTGGGATGTAAGTGGGGACTCGGCTTATTGGCGAGCAGACGTCACCATCGCCGTAGGTGGTGCGTCTTGCCTGGAGTTTCCCGAGCAATATGCATCCTCTTCCACAATATAATTGAGTCTGCTATTTTCAGATCTCTGATTTTGATTTTGTGTCGGTGGGGGATTCCTCTGTCCCATGTTTCCATATGAACCTCTGCCTCGAGCAGCAGAAAACTGGCCTCTTACATAGTTGCGAGAGTCCTCTCTTTCTTGTCGAGAGTCTCTGGCTTCACCTCTATTATTATTTGAATTTCTCCATCCATTGGAGTTTGTATTCTGATTACCCCTCCAGTTTCCATTATACTGGTTTTGGGTATTAGAGTTTCTCGAGGTACTGACACTGTTCGAACCCACATTAGCTTCTTTCGTGGCGGAACGGCTAGTTTTGGTGCTCGTTTCGTTAATACCTCCTCCTGTACCTGGCGGGTACGGTTCGCACTCTGAACGTTTTGGTTCTGATAACCATCTCATGGTTTACAAAGTCAATCTTTCTCCTCGGAGGACAGAAGAAATTGCCTGAAGGGCGCCAAAGGGTTTCGGGTTCACCCATAACCATTCTACGAGCATCGTAGAACCTGTCCGCTCGTGGTTCAGGTCCGACGACCTCACGCAAATTGTTTGTATTCGGACCCCCAGTCCTGTGAATTTCCGTCGACCGTCTGTCGTCTATCTGCCCCACACGTTGGGAGACATGTCTCGTAATACGGTGTGTGACGGGGGCCTCACAGGATACGTTTCGCACCTGGAAACGTCCATCCTCAGGTCTCGCTACTCCTCTCTGATTCGGGAGAGGCGGTAAAGGCAGCGAATCCTAGGGAATTCGAGCTTCGCTATACGTGCTTCCACTCACCACATTATTTCGACCCGAAAGTGCGTCCCCCACCATTACTTCCGGTATCTGAACTGACCTTCCGGTCCACCGACCTTCCCCTGGGCTCTGGTCCCGACTCTGGAGAGATATTCCACTCCACTGAGTGGAAACTCCCTCCAGGACCATTCCACCTCCCCCACACACTCAGCCTCAGCCTCAGCTGCGACGCTGAAAGAGCTTACTCCAGGTTCTAGGTACGGTGTTGCGGTTCCAACCCCTACGAAAGTGTTCGCCTGTTTGCGTCGATCACCCTGTAGTCCATTGTCCGCCCTGACAACCCCCGGCCTTTCACTCGCGGAAAGTCTCGGGGCCCCGGCTATCAGGCTTCCGCTAAAAAGCGGGCTTCCTTTGTTGAGACTCTTGGTTGGGGTTCCGACCCACAGACAAAAAGTCCATCATTAATTCTCATTCTTTCTAAACGTTCAAAGTACGGCGGAGAATCGCCGAGCTGCACTCGCACATCCTCCCCGTTCACCTCTGAAATTGTAAGCCAACTCCTAGTCGAACCTACTGGCGAAATAGTGTGAGGAGCAGGGGAAAACTGTCTTCGCTCCTGGATACTCGACTCCAACGACCTGTTTGGATTTATTCTTTCCTCCGGGACACGGGTCAAATTGATTTAGAACTCTTGTAGCTCCTTTACTGCAGCCACTTCCGGTGTACCCCCGGATGCGCAGCTAACAGTTAGGGCTCCGTGATTCTTTTAGGGCTTTCCAGCATAGTGTCACCATTAGTAGTCGTTTTTCAAGTTTTAAAGTAATAGTCCAAACTTCTTTCTTGTTTTTCGACCTTTTTCAATTTTCAATTGTAAAGGCAAGATGATTTGTAAATATTAGTTTTGTTTAAGACCCGTGTTCCGGCCTAGTACTGGAGAGATTCCGAGCTCACGGACTTTGGTGCAGCTTGCCAAAGTGCAATTTCGCACAGCGGAAGCTGGAATATCTGGGACATGTAATAACAGAGTTCTTCAATGAACCTCTGCCAAAGCATGTCTTGGCCGTTCAGGAATTTCCACCAGAGGGTTCTTAGGCACAGTTGGATGGCTACGGGAGTTTCTTCCCAACCTCGCAGAGCAAGAGGCTCCAGTAAGTGAATTGCTAAGGGATAAAAAGGGTCGTCGAGGCAATTTGAATTGGAGTCTTGAGGCTATAGAAGCCTTCGAAAAGATTAAGGAACTCGTGTCACGGCCGATGGTTCTGGCCAGACCTGACATGAGTCTTCCGTTTGTGTTGCAGACCGATGTTTCAGATAGCAGAGAATGGGGCTAGGAAAATCGTGTAACATGCTAGCGCGAAGCTCAAGAGAGCCGAGTTGAACTACCATGTGAAGGAGACGGAGTATTTGGCTATCGTTGGTAATGACAATCAGTTAGCGGACTTTTTGTCACGTAATCCCTCGTGATCTCACGGTGAAGACCTGGATGCCGATGTAGAAAGAATGGGGTTGCCACCTCTGAAGGTGCAACTGTCGAAACGTCAACACGTTGTGAGTGTCGTAGAGACACCGTTTCAAGTGGTCGTGCAGCGGCAGACCACAGATAGGGAGACGCAGAATTTGCGAGCTAGGATCCGAACCATTCAGGAGCTCGGTCCTATAAATTCCGAAATGATGAATGGGTGGTCTACGTTTTGGTAGAAGAGAAGAAGCTGTTTTATGTGCCCGAGGCGCTCAGGGAGGACGTATCGGCATATTATCACGAACACCCGACCGCTGGTCATCCAGGACAGGTAGAAATCATTCGTGCGCTGAGAAGGTACTATTGGTGGCCTGACATGGATAACTATGTTAGGGCCTTTGTACGAGGATGCTTGGTGTGCCAGTGCACTAAAGCCATTAGACATCAGCAGGCGGCGCCTCAAAGGCCAAGTGTGCCTGAAACGCCGTAGCAGATGCGGAACTTGTTCCCTGGTAAAGATCAACCCTCGCCTAGGACCTAAGAGGTCAGCGATCTTCATCAAAGGCAATTTCGGAGGTACGCTAGACTATCTAGATGATATCAGATCTTGGGTGAGGAGAATTCTGCCAGCGGGAGATCAGGAAGATGATGCCCCGGATCCGGATCAGCCAGAATCCCACCAACATGAGGAGGATTCCGAACCACGGGGTGGCGAGGAATCGCATGGCGAGAAGAGACAATAGACTAAGGGGAGTCTGAAGCCACCAGCCATGATCCGAGTGAAAGCTGATACACTCGGGAGTGGGAAGTATGTCGATAAGGTTGGGACCCGAAGGACAAGGTGGTTCGTAAGAACCGGAAGAGACTGAGGAAGCATCCCCACGAGTGGAAACGTGACTCGAAGGACTACGTAGAGAAAGCTATAGAGCGAGTATTGCGTAAGAATCCGTCTCCAGTGGAGACTTCTAGTCTGTTGGAGGACAGCCAAGCTGAAGAAAGAAGTTTGGACTATTACTTTAAAACTTGAAAAACGACTACTAATGGTGACACTATGCTGGAAAGCCCTAAAAGAATCACGGAGCACTAACTGTTAGCTGCGCTTCCGGGGGTACACCGGAAGTGGCTGCAGTAAAGGAGCTACAAGAGTTCTAAATAAATTTGATCATTTTTTACATGTTACTCTCCATAAACATTTTTAAGGTCCGTTCTGGCGATTTTTGCTCTTTTTAGAGTGGGGGGGACGATCATAGCGTCGCTGCTTTGCGTTCATCGTGTCACCTGTCATTTGTCTCTTCTTCTTCTTCGTCATGGAACATTAGTATCCTAACCTAACCTCTCATCTGTCACCTAACCTGTCATTTGTCCGTTCTTCTTCTTCGTCACGGAACATCTGTAACCTAACCTAACCTGTCATCTGTCACCTAACCCACCAAACCTACATTTGTCATATGTCACCACGTTGCCAGCTGTCAAACGTCATATCGTCTTCCTCGTCATCAGTCAGTTGTACACCTAACCAGTCCCTGGACTCTGATGATTAGAAATGCTTTATAGAATCGAAATGTGAAGTCATATTCGAAATATCGGTACTATGCTTCCTATTTCTAACGTTTAAATATGACGTCACATTCTCGACATATTTCGATGCTATGACACATTTCTAATAATCGGAGTCCCAGTGCAGTGTTGTGAGCGACTCCAAGATGGCGTGGTGACGTCATCATCACGGATCTCGTCGTCGCGGAACATCAAGTTCTTCTTCTTCCCACCAGATGACGTAACTCGGGTGTGGTCCTGTGAGCGGGAGATTTGAATTGGTTGTGTATCTGAAAAGAAAAAAGATTTGCGCTGAGATTTGAACTCGCGCCGGCTGGGTTGGCAGGCGGAGATTTAAACCACTACACCACGGAGGATATTGATTAGAGAAGGTGAATGGTATGTATTTCTGATAGCGGATGGCGGCAGGAGGGTTATGAAATATGTGTTACACATCATTCGAAAAAAAAAAATTGTGGCGGTTCAACGGTGGTCTAGCGTTTCAACAAGCTATGTGTATAGGGTGTCTCAAAACGTATCATTTAAGAGAAAAAAAACATGACGGCTGCTCGTTAGATTTGGTATACCAGGTGTCTCAAAACATACCATTTGAGAGAAAAAAAAACATGGTGGGTGCTTGTCTCATTTAGCATACAGGTCTCACGTATCATTTAAGAGAGAAAAACATGGTGGCTGCTCGTTTGATTTAGTATACGAGGTGTACCAACATATCATTTAAGAGAAAAAACATGGAGGTCAAAGAAAAAAACACGTCATGGAGGGTATGGGGATTCAAGTTAAAAAAAACATGGCTGCTCTGAGTGGTCAACGCTCATCATAGTTGTACAGGGACGTCTCACAAATTCATTGGGGAAAATATATACAGGGCGTTTTGATTTTAACATTGCTTTTGGAAAAAAGATGACAGCTTCTGTCATTTGTCATATGTCTAATCATAAATAGAAAACATCTACCGAGTGTTTTGAAAAAATATCACCAGGAATAGAAAAAGATGGTTTAGAGAAAAAAAAAACATGACCACCATTTGACATCATGAAGAATATATCAGATCCATCTGTGTCCAATAAACGCATTAACGATATTTCGGATCTGTACGAATCATAACAAAAATAAGCACTTCCGGTTTGAAAAAATTGAGGTAGAAGAAAAGTAATAGTGAATTCGGATTGTCCACATCGAGGAGAGTTCAAATATGCAATAAAATGACCACTTCCGGTTTTCACTTCCGGTTGTCCGATTTCGATGATTTTGGCATCAATGGATTCGATTCGAAGTCGAGAAATACATGTAAACATGCAGTTTAATTTAAGGCTGTTTTTAGAACGCGAAAAACGTTTATTGTGGTTGCATTTTTGCGTGTTTAAGCGTTTCAAATTTTAGTTGTTTTTTGGAACGCGAAAAACGTCTATTTTGATCACATTTTTGCAGTTTGACTCTGTTTCTTTTTTTGGTATTCATGTATGTGTCAAATGTCAGATGGAAAATGGGTCAGTCATTTATATCAAAAGTATATTATAGGAAAGAAACAGCATGAAAATTTAGGCAGATACTGCTTGACAAAAATAAATGAAAATTTTTGTAAAAATACAGACGCATAGTATAGAGTAATATCCCCAGTTGATGAAAATAAAAATGTTATACTCTTAATTGCAATAATAACTAATATATATGGTTGACTGCACGAATAGAAAGCCCTTCAACGTGAAGCTTGAGTCGAAAAAATATTTAAATACTCCTAGAATGTTTTCCTTTAGGCAATATAATGGAAAAAACAATGATGCCCTTTCAACACATAGCATGAAGTGTCAGCTCCATATTAGCCTGCGAGTATTGATGAAATTTGGTTTGAATAAAAATTATAAAAATTGATTTTTTGGTTCATTTTTCACGGCGATAAATTGCAGAAATATACCTCGCTATCAGTTATCAAAAACCGCGGAGACCTGAAGTTCCATTATGTTGGAATTATCAAAACCACAGAGTAACATTGCATACATCAGAATTGTTGTTTATTTGAGAATATTGTAAAACGTTCTTTTCTTATCACCGCAGTCGTTATGAAAACATGGTATTAGGCCGGTGAGCTTCATTTGGTCAACGCCTGAAAAACAGTTACTTCATTTTTGTGTGTTTGTAATATAGTGAATTGTTTTCATCAATCTTCTGAAAACTAGGTAAGTTTCATTTTATATTAATTGAAGTGCTTGATTGAATATCTTGAGTGAATTAATTTGGTTTATTTAGAGACAATTTAGGACACATTGGCGATTAAAGTGTAAATAATTTCAAAAATTATGGAGTTTCTTATTCAATACATTAATTACGGGGTGTTTTATATATAAAATTGAGCTGTAGGAGTAATACATTTTGTTCGTTGAGATCGGGAATACGTTTTTGTATAGGATTTAGATCGGGTGTGTAGTTTTCAAAATTACTTCAGCTATTGACGAACAATGGCAGACTTTTCCCACACAAAACCGCGCCAGAGATAAGTGAGTTTTATTTAATCATTGCAAGTCAAGACGAAAATTGTAATAATTTGTTAAATAATACTTCTCATGCCAACACTCGGGATGGATTTCAAAGGGTAAGTGAAAATTCATATTTTCTTTAGTATTCAAAAGGGGTATCAAGTTATTATATGAAATATGTTTCAAATTATGAAGTGTATGAGAAAGCAGTATGAAAATCATGTGTTATGAATGCAAATCAAAAATGCAGGAATAATTTCAAAATCGAAATAAGAAATCGTGAGTATTAAAAATAGGCGTCAAGTAAATATATGAAATATGTTTGAAATGTTACGGAATATGAGAAAGTGTTGTAAAAAATCATGGGTTATAGTTGCGAAAAATTTACATGAAAAATTCAAGGTTCGAATGAAAAAATTATATTTTCGTTAGTATTGAAAGTTGGTGGTGGCAATTTTTTTTTTAGCGAAAAATGTTTTAAATGATACAGTCTATGAGTAAAAATTATGAAAAATAGATGTTATGCATGCAAAAAAAATAATACAGGAATATTTTCTTGAAAATATCAATAAGTAGATAAAATATTCGGAGCATGAAAATGAGATAATAATAATGATGATTGAAAAAATACGTATAGAAAAAAAACGACGGTTGTCAGTTAAGAGAAAAAAATGATGGCATTCTCTAGAAAAAAGTCATGTTGGTAAACATAGAAAAAATATATATCTATAGAGTGTTTCTAAATACGTCGTTAAAGAAAAAAAACGTGGCGGTTCATCGGGGTCATTGCATTTTAACGTGTGATCTCAATGGGCTACGGGGTGTTCCAAAATTCAGCGTTTAAGAAAAAAAAACATGCCAGTTCGACGGGAGTCTAGCACTTCAATGTGCGACCCCAATGAGAAACGTATAAAGGGTGTCTCAAATATATCGTTTGAGAAAAAACGTGTCAGTTTAACGGGGTCTAACGTTTCCACGTGCGATCCCAATGAGGAACTTATACTAGCTATCTCAAAATACATCATTTGAGAAAAAAAACTGTCAGTTTAACGGAGGTCTGACGTTTCAACATACGATTCCATTCATCCCATCAACAGTCGAAAAAGACGTAGCTCTCACATTTTAACATGCGATGAGTAAATACTGCAAATGAAAAACATAGTAATTGGAGAGTAACAGGGCGTCAGCGTTTCAACGTACAATAGTGTTAAGTTCATAAATGGGAAATATTTGAATGATACAGTCTATGAGGAAACAAAAAAATGTCAAGAAAATAATCCGAATTTTAGGTGTCAAGTTAACATAGGAAATATGTTTCAAAAATGTTACGGTATATGAGAAAACATTGCAAAAAATTCATGGGTTATGGATGCGTAAAAGTATGGAAATTTTGGGAAATAATTTCACTTAGCTGACCGTTGGGTGTGCTTTTGAGGGTGTGTAGTCTTGCTTGCAAATCCCGATATCATGTATGCATACACATTAATTACCAACTACAACAGAATGTTGCAGACTCCCTACTCATGTTCTTTAATAGTAAATTATAACATTGGAAATCAAATTCAGGTAGGTTATTATAAAAAATAGACATATTCTCATTATTTATTCAGCATATTTTGTGTTATTCTGAAGTAAGGCATATTTTATCAAATTATTCATAAAAAGATGTCAGTTTCATCAATAAATTTCTAAGATCATCCAAAAGCTTATTGTTGGGCATGCAATATCAAACATGTTCCAATTGAAGTCTCCTACTTCAATAAGTCTTCTTTGGAACTCATTGTACTTAAAGTATGTATTTTTCCTTGAAAAAATACATATGGCCATCTATATAGCGAAACGCTGAAGTGATGTCATTGAGGATGTCTGGGAAAGCATCTTCAATACGACCCCTAGTGATAATTCTCGCTGCATTAATATTCACTCCATCAAATTCAATGAAGGAAGTATTATCAAAAAAGATAAAATATTTTCCTGCATGTGTTTGAAAAAGTGCATTTATTTTAGCGTTTGGAGGTAGAAGGGGGATTTCTACATCTTTATCGATTTGTAAGGTCGGAAATAAACTTGAATATACTTTAATTTTGCTGACAACCAATAAATTACCATTAGCAGTTTGGAAAACGTAATCTACACCATAGGGTCTTAATTCCTTCGGTAGATAATTTTGTAGTTTTTCAGGTTCAGTAATTTTCTTCTTTTTATCGCTAATATCAAACTTCCATATCATATCCTTCACAATAACATACAATCGATAGCTTGGAAAGCCTGGAGCGTACGCCAAAAACATTATATCTGGTGGAGCTTTAACTTCACATAAATTTTTATTGAATTTAGGTGAATGATGAAGGTGTTGTTTGCTTGTAGTATGAATTGAGAGCGTAGTTTTGAGGGAAGTGGTAGGAATTTGAGTAGTAGTTGTATCTGGCGATATACTTAGGTATAGCAACAAATCAGTACTTTCGACCATATAGTACCTCAAGTCCATTAATGTCATCTTGATGGATGGGGCGCATTTTTTGTTGATACCATGGATACATGATTGCGTCCTCCGTATCGCAATGACCTAAACCTAAAGAATGTCCAATTTCATGAACGGCTGTCATCAATGAATTCGAATATCCGTAAGGCGTTTCATTATATCCTGTATATCATTTTTCTCCATCGTTAAAATGAATATCTATACAAGAGTTGTTATGTGCTTCTGGAGAGAAAGCATGACCTAAGACTCTGCCAGGACCATCAAAATTCGAAGGACAATATGAATTACCCATACAATTCCTTCGATATTTATGATAACTTTTAAGGAATATTATCGTGATATCTGAAATAGGTTTCATTACCATCTCAAATGTTAAAATGGATGCATTCTGCCACATTTCAAAAGCTTTTTTTAATACTGCAAGGTATTCACTATAAATTTTGTTGAGTGGATAGCGAGATAGGTACCACCGCAGATGAGTTTTATTCCATTTTGTTGAAACTGTATACTCGGTTTCGCCATGCTGACATCTGGGTCTCCTAATAAGCTCAATTGTTTCATTATTCAAAGTTTCATCTACAGGTAAATTATAACGTTCTTGGAAATTACTAACAGCTGTTGAAAAATCTGTCAGCGAACCAATCAATATACCCATATGTTTCCAAATAGTGTTGTAGAAAAGTTGAATTTGCTGCTAGTAATGGTATGAAAGCAGCCAGCACGATTATGACCAACCTCATCATTGGTTTGTTGTACACAAATGACTGTGATCGTAATCCATCATTTAATTAACAATTCCTCACAGATGAAGTAGCGACCAATAGTAAATCGCTCGCTGCGCCACCTATGAAGTTCTTGAAAAAGCACTCTCTGACAGCCATTACTCTGGTGATATTTCAAATACTGTCTCGAAAAGGCGTGTGCATGGCCGACTTTAGAAAAGTTTCGGATTCCTCCGAAACCATCTTCAGTCAACAGCCGCTCTGCACCAGGTCGCCTGGAGGGCAAAGACGCTGTCACTCAGGGATTTCGGGTAACAGCCTCCGTGTCCCTGCCGACACCTATTCCGAAATCTGCCTGCATAGCTCTATTTGCATATCTAGGCTGTGTATGAGATGTCCCTTGGGAGGTACGCTGAACCCGCCCCTGGAGAGATATGGGAATGCGAACATTCCCAACTCCCTCCGAGAGCCTTCCACCACCCCCTAGTTCTTCCACTAGGGCCTCAGCATCACCCGGTTCCCTTAGGGTATGCACAACCGTATCCAGCCTCTGCTGTTGTGCGTGAGGCACACCCAATGACCTCGGAGCGCTTCGGCGCATTCCGAGGGGGCGTACCTCGCGATCTTCGCCAGCACGGACTCCTGTGTAGCCCTCCGACCTACAAACAGAAATATTTTTCGTTAAACAAAACTGCTCAAAACACGCTTCCAAAGGTGGAGTTGTAACAACCCCCGCGGAATCGACTACTAACTCTAACTGAGCCGACGGGGAAGGCTGCCTCCCTCCGTCTAAGCTCGACTCTAAAGTACCTTGGTCTAGCACACTTCTCGGGGACAGGGTAGTCGACATCGTCAACTCACGGTATTCCCCGGTAGTACGTACTTGGTTGACGTCTCCGTCGAGACGTCGCGACGCTGCGGAGAATAAACGCCTGGCGTCTAAGTCATCCGACGGCGGAGGTGTCCGAGAAAGCCCAACGCCGGCAAACACGGCTTGGGTATTCTCCTCCGCGAGCATATGAGATCTCAATCTCATATTCGTCATTGCTCTAAGGACAATAATTACGGCTGTAATAAATTGTCGGGCTACTTGCGTGTGCAAGTGTGTGGCAAAGGAGAAGTGCACTAAAATCGACCTCACGTCGACCCAACTCAAGTGTGACGATGAGAAGGGTCACCCTATAGCTAACTAACCTATCACCTAACAAGACCTCGCCGGGAAATGGACGAGGGTGGAAGGATTCACGGTTTAGAAAAACTATCTAAATAAAATTTCCTAACTTCAAAAGTGGGTGAAGCACCAAAAAGGAAAAATTGAAAACTTGAAAATTTTCACTTTAAAAATCGACAAATGAACGTGACAAAAAACCAAGACAGAGATTTGGGTAAAAGGATCACGGAGCCTAACCAGACTGTCTCAGGTGGAAAAGCCGAGAACAGCCGCAGGAAATAGGTATGGGAAGGACGCGAAACCCCTAGGTACCACAGGAAATGTGGCTCGCCAACGACAAAGTCGCAGCTAATGATGTCTTGACAGGCCGAGGAATTTAAGCTCGAACGATACAATCTTCGTGGAACTCTACGATCGAGCCGATTGTATCAGGTGAGATCTCGTTTTGGTGCCTGACCCCTTTTTATACGATGGGGATTTTTCGTCAACGTCGCGTACGGGTATTAAGTCGGGTTAAATCCCTAAGTATCCGTTGCAAAAGATCACTTTACACTTGATTATTGCACGAGAGTTAAACTACCTATCAACGTACTTTCGAAGCGCGAATAAAACACTTGTAAACCGTACAAGTGAGTCTAACCCCTTTTAAAGATAGATACAAAACGTTATGAATCTACTGTGAAATGATTTATAATTACCGAGAACCTGGCTCTAACTGCTAGCCAAAACGATGATTTGCAGTGACAAAAGGCAAAGCCAAACAAAAGTTAGTTATTTAACGGAAACACGAAATTGATTATTACACTGCAATTCGACAAGAAAGAGTGGCCGTGGGCTTCTTCGCTGCTTGCATATTTATGCAATCCTGGCTGCTGAATCCGTGACACCCATTGGCCTAGAGTATTCCTTCGCCGAGGAATCTATACCCGTTTTCCGATTTGGCCTACCCGTGGAGAAATCGAATTGAAATAAAATAATTTGTGAAAACAAATGGAGCCACGGAAACTTTCCACACAACAAGAGACTAGCGTGTCGAGACCTTGCTCTAAGTGTTCTGTATACTGGGTGCTCGACTGTTTGGGACCACAAATTCATAAATTGAAAACTATTCAGGAATTTTCGGCAAATCGGGAAAACTACGTACAGTGGAGTTCCACCGGGTGGAGATTGGGGACTTTACATCATACAGGATCAGACTAAACTAGGGACCTGAATATAATGCAAAATCTATTAATTAATAATATTAGATTTTTGCTTTATATTCAGGTCACTAGTCTAGTCTCACCCTGTATGATGTAAAGTCCCAATCTCCACCCAGTGGAACTCCACTGTACGTAGTTTTACCGATTTACCGGAAATTCCTGACTAGTTTTCAATTTTATTAATTTGTGGCCCCAAACAGTCGAGCACCCGGTATACAGAACACTTAGAGCAAGGTTTCGACACGCCAGTCTCTTGTTGGGTGGAAAGATTCCGTGGCTCCATTTGTTTTCACAAATTATTTTATTTCAATTCGATTTCTCATCAGGTTGGCCAAATCGGAAAACGGGTATAGATTCCTCGGCGAAGGAATACGTGTATTTCTTCGGCGTTCAAGAATCACGTTGGTTTATGGTTTTTCTCGGGGCTCTCCGAATATCGGACCGCCCTAGGAATCGAGATATCTGAAATTCTGACTTTCAATATCTCCCTAGATCTGGGGAGTATTTAGTGACTTTTGTCAAATACTCCCTAGAAAACGCAGATAACGGGACTTTAACGGTCATTTGCCCAAATCCCGCGCGTTTTCGCGAGCTAGGGTTTTGTTCAGCCAAGGGCGACGCCCACTTTGGCCCTCTAGGCCAATGGGTGTCGCGGATTCAGCAGTCAGGATTGCATAAATATGCAAGCAGCGAAGCAGCAGATAGCCACTCTTTCTTGTCGAATTGCAGTGTAATAATCAATTTCGTGTTTCCGTTAAATAACTTACGTTTGTTTGGCTTTGCCTTTTGTCTCTGCAATTCATCGTTTTGGCTAGCAGTTAGAGTCAGGTTCTCGGTAATAATAATTCAGTTCACAGTAGATTCATAACGTTTTGTTTCTGTCTTAAAAGGGGTTAAACTCACTTGTACGGATTACAGGTGTTTTATTCGCGCTACGAAAGTACGTTGATAGGCAGTTTAACTCTCGAGCAATAATCAGTGTAAAGTGATGTTTTGCAACGGACACTTAGGGATTTAACTTCATCTAAGTTATTTCCCGACTCAATACCTGTATGCGACGTTGACGAAAAATCCCCATCGTATGAAAAGGGGTCAGGCACCAAAACGAGATCTCACCTGATACAATCGGCTCGATCGTAGAGTTCCACGAAGATTGTATCGTTCGAGCTTAAATTCCTCGGCCTGTCAAGACATCATTAGCTGCGACTTTGTCGTTGGCGAGCCACATTTCTTGTGGTACCTAGGGGTTTTCGCGTCCTTCCCATACCTATTTCCTGCGGCTGTTCTCGGCTTTTCCACCTGAGACAGTCTGGTTAGGCTCCGTGATCCTTTTACCCAAATCTCTGTCTTGGTTTTTGTCACATCCAGTTGTAATTTTTGAAGTAAAAATTTTTCAAGTTTAATTTTCCTTTTTGGTGCTTCACATAAATTTTGAAGTTAGGAAATTTTATTTAGATAGTTTTTTCCAAACCCTGAATCCTTCCTCCCTCGTCCATTTCCCGGCGAGGTCTTGTTAGGTGTTAGGTTAGTTAGCTATAGGGTGACCCGTCTCATCGTCACACTTGAGTTAGGTCGACGCGAGGTCGATTTTAGTGCACTTCTCCTTTGCCACACACTTGCACACGCAAGTAGCCCGACAATACATTACAGCCGTAATTGTTGTCCTTTAGAGCAATGACGAATATGAGATTGAGATCTCATATGCTCGCGGAGGAGAATACCCAAGCCGTGTTCGCCGGCGCTGGGCTTTCTCGGACACCTCCGCCGTCGGGTGACTTAGACGCCAGGCATCTATTCCCCGAAGCGTCGCGACGCCTCGACGGAGACGTCCCCCAGGTACGTACTACCGGGGAATACCGTGAGTTGACGATGTCAACTACCTTGTCCCCGAGAAGTGTGCTGGACCAAGGTACTTTAGAGTCGAGCTTAGACGGAGGGAGGCAGCCTTCCCCGTCGGCTCAGGTAGGGTTAGTTATCGATTCCGCGGGAGTTGTCACAACTCCACCTTTGGAAGCCCGTTTTGAGCAGTTCAGACTAACAAGAAATGTATCTGTTTGCAGGTCGGAGGGCTACGAAGGAGTCCGTGCTGGCGAAGCTGGAGGGGTACGCCCCCCCGGAATGCGCCGAAGCGCTACGGGGTCATCGGGTGTGCCCCACGCACCACAGCGAAGGCCAGATGAAGTAGATGTGCATACCCTAAGGGAACCGGGTGATGCTGAGGCCCTAGTGGAAGAACTAGGGGGTGGTGGAAGGCTCTCGGAGGGAGTTGGGAATGCTCGCATTCCCATATCTCTCCAGGGGCGGGTTCAGCGTACCTCCCAAGGGAATTCCTATGCACAAGCAGTAAGAGCTAGAAAGGCAGATCTTGAATCAGGTGTCGGCTGGGACACGGAAGTTGCCACCCGAAATCCCTGGGTGACGACGTCCTTGCCCTCCAGGTCACTTGGAGCAGAGCGATGGGCGGCTGAGGATGGTTTCGGAGAAATCCGAAACTTTGCGGAAGCCGTCCCTTCACACCGGATTACGAGACAATACTGTCTCGTAATCCGGTGTGGATGGACGGCTTCCGCAAAGTTTCGGATTTCTCCGAAACCATCCTCAGCCGCCCACCGCTCTGCTCCAAGTGACCTGGAGGGCAAGGACGTCGTCACCCAGGGATTTCGGGTGGCAACTCCCGTGTCCCAGCCGACACCTGACTCGAAATCTGCCTTCGTAGCTCTTGTTGCTTGAATTGGCTGTGCATAATGTGGTATCCCTTGGGAGGTACGCTGAACCCGCCCCTGGAGAGATATGGGAATGCGAACATTCCCAACTCCCTCCGAGAGCCTTCCACCACCCCCTAGTTCTTCCACTAGGGCCTCAGCATCACCCGGTTCCCTTAGGGTATGCACATCTATATCCGGCCTCCGCTGTGGTGCGTGGGGCACACCCGATGACCCCGGAGCGCTTCGGCGCATTCCGAGGGGGCGTACCTCACGAGCTTCGCCAGCACGGACTCCTTCGTAGCCCTCCGACCTGCAAACAGATACATTTCTGGTTAGTCGAAATTGCTCAAAACGGGCTTCCAAAGGTGGAGTTGTGACAACTCCCGCGGAATCGATTACTAACCCTACCTGAGCCGACGGGGAAGGCTGCCTCCCTCCGTCTAAGCTCGACTCTAAAGTACCTTGGTCCAGCACACTTCTCGGGGACAAGGTAGTTGACATCGTCAACTCACGATTTTCCCCGGTAGTACGTACCTGGGGGACGTCTCCGTCGAGGCGTCGCGACTCTTCGGGGAATAGACGCCTGGCGTCTAAGTCACCCGACGGCGGAGGTGTCCGAGAAAGCCCAACGCCGGCGAACACGGCTCGGGTATTCTCCTCCGCGAGCATATGAGATCTCAATCTCATATTCGTCATTGCTCTAAAGGACAAACAATTACGGCTGTAATGTATTGTCGGGCTACTTGCGTGTGCAAGTGTGTGGCAAAGGAGAAGTGCACTAAAATCGACCTCGCGTCGACCCAACTCAAGTGTGACGATGAGAAGGGTCACCCTATAGCTAACTAACCTAACACCTAACAAGACCTCGCCGGGAAATGGACGAGGGAGGAAGGATTCACGGTTTAGAAAAACTATCTAAATAAAATTTCCTAACTTCAAAATTTGTGTGAAGCACCAAAAAGGAAAAATTAAACTTGAAAAATTTTTACTTCAAACATTTACAACTGGATGTGACAAAAACCAAGACAGAGATTTGGGTAAAAGGATCACGGAGCCTAACCAGACTGTCTCAGGTGGAAAAGCCGAGAACAGCCGCAGGAAATAGGTTTGGGAAGGACGCGAAACCCCTAGGTACCACAGGAAATGTGGCTCGCCAACGACAAAGTCGCAGCTAATGATGTCTTGACAGGCCGAGGAATTTAAGCTCGAACGATACAATCTTCGTGGAACTCTACGATCGAGCCGATTGTATCAGGCGAGATCTCGTTTTGGTGCCTGACCCCTTTTCATACGATGGGGATTTTTCGTCAACGTCGCGTACAGGTATTAAGTCGGGAAATAACTTAGATGAAGTTAAATCCCTAAGTGTCCGTTGCAAAAGATCACTTTACACTGATTATTGCTCGAGAGTTAAACTGCCTATCAACGTACTTTCGTAGCGCGAATAAAACACCTGTAATCCGTACAAGTGAGTCTAACCCCTTTTAAGATAGAAACAAAACGTTATGAATCTACTGTGAACTGAATTATTATTACCGAGAACCTGACTCTAACTGCTAGCCAAAACGATGAATTGCAGAGACAAAAGGCAAAGCCAAACAAACGTAAGTTATTTAACGGAAACACGAAATTGATTATTACACTGCAATTCGACAAGAAAGAGCGGCTATCTGCTGCTTCGCTGCTTGCATATTTATGCAATCCTGACTGCTGAATCCGCGACACCCATTGGCCTAGAGGGCCAAAATGGGCGTCGCCCTTGGCTAAACAAAACCCTAGCTCGCGAAAACGCGCGGGATTTGGGCAAATGACCGTTAAAGTCCCGTTACCTGCGTTTTCTAGGGAGTATTTGACAAAAGTCACTAAATACTCCCCAGATCTAGGGAGATATTGAAAGTCAGAATTTCAGATATCTCGATTCCTAGGGCGGTCCGATATTCGGAGAGCCCCGAGAAAAACCATAAACCAACGTGATTCTTGAACGCCGAAGAAATACACGTATTCCTTCGCCGAGGAATCTATACCCGTTTTCCGATTTGGCCAACCTGATGAGAAATCGAATTGAAATAAAATAATTTGTGAAAACAAATGGAGCCACGGAATCTTTCCACCCAACAAGAGACTAGCGTGTCGAAACCTTGCTCTAAGTGTTCTGTATACCGGGTGCTCGACTGTTTGGGGCCACAAATTAATAAAATTGAAAACTAGTCAGGAATTTCCGGTAAATCGGTAAAACTACGTACAGTGGAGTTCCACTGGGTGGAGATTGGGACTTTACATCATACAGGGTGAGACTAGACTAGTGACCTGAATATAATGCAAAAATCTAATATTATTCGACTGGCTTCTAGTTGAAAATTGAGAGTTATTAAGTGTAAAAATGGCTCACTAAAGGTGACCATACACAAAAAAAATCATCGTAGGAGCGCGGCGAGCCTGCCCTGCGACACCCCCCTACTAAAGAGTTTAACTTGGTCGAAGTTATTTCCAAACGAAACAACCGACAAAAGCTAAATTTACGTTAACTCCCTAATAGTCACCTTCCGCACTCTGATGAACCAAGGCTGGAACCACCAAAGTTACTGGAGCGTCATCCTCCATGTCGGAATCGTTCTCAGTACAGTCTTTACTAACTCTAGGAGCTTCGCTGTAGCTCTGGGCTGGTACGGGATCTTCGTCAGACCCGGTCACCGAAACATACTGACGGGCGGAGTCTGTCGGTGGCCGCTGGATCGGAGCTCTATCGGAGTCCAGCGCCACAGCTCGGCATCTCCTTCGCCGTCCTGTACTCTTACTAGGAATCTCAGTCCTTACTGAGCCTTCCTGTCTCACATTCTCTCCCGGGTCGACCATCAATGATAATGGAGACCCCCCTACTGAAAGTGCTAACTCTCGGATAGCAGCTTCCACTTCCGAGTCTGAATCGTACTGTGGACCTTGGTCTGGAACGACCGCTTGACGGGTAAGAGCGTCTACTTCTGTAGTAGCACGCCCCCCTACTGACGAGTTTGCGACGGGGAGTTCAGAATCTCTGATCTCCAAAAGGCCAGAGTTCACCACCGGCAACGGACTCCTACGGGATACTCCTCTCTTCCCCGCGCAGTCTGAGTCGCGTTTCCGTCCTTGTGGATTCCTCCTCAACCTTTTCACTGTCCGCCGGACCGCTTTGTCCTTTGGATCGAAACTGACCGTTACTTCCCGTGGATTCGTTGAGTTGGGTGCGTCAGCTCGTACCCGGATTAACGAAGGTGGCTTCGGACCGCCCCCAGTCGTCGGCCTAGGTGTGACTTCCCCTGTCACTTCTTGGTCAGCGTCGTTGGACTCTGGCTGATCCGGACCTGGGCCACCATCGTCGTGGTGGACGCCAGCCGGCAAAGTCCTGCTTACCCAAGAACGGATATCGTCTACGTGCACCAGCCTCTCGGTGCCGTTCCTATCTACGAGGTAACTGTCTCGCCCCATCACCCTCGTGATCGGATGCGGTCCTGACAGTGTACCTCCGAAATTTCCTTTGACGAAATTCCTAACTAAAACGCGGTCGCCGACCCCGTAGGTCCGTGGCGACGGTAGATCTTTATCAGGGAATAAATTCCTCTGATAAACTGCCTGACGTCTGGCTGCTTTTGCAAGACGTTCTTGCCGATCTTCGGGGCTATTATGTACCGGATCTCGGTACATAGGTAGCCTCCAATCTCCTGGACGACCAGGTGTATATCCTAACAATAACTCCGCTGGAGTCTCCCCTGTTGCTCTATTCTTACGGTTCCGTAAGCAATAGAGACTTGCAGCCAGACCTTCTTCCCAAAACCTTTCCGAAGTGGTTTCCAGCATCCTTGCTCTTAGGTACTTCTTCAGTTCCTGGACCCTTCGCTCGACAGGGTTCGCCTGTTGATGAAAAACAGGTGAAAATTTGACCTCGATGTTCTTCGCATCGTAGTATTTTAGCAGATGATTGCTCTGAAACTGCGGGCCGTTGTCAGAAATGACGACTTCTGGACAACCCCAACGAGATAAAATTTCTTCGTCTAGAAAACGAGAAATTACATCCGACGTGCATGTCTTAGTGGCCTTGGCTTCAACCCACTTTGAAAACATATCGACGGCAATTACCACGAACCTGTTTTCCCTCCTTGAGGCTGCATAGGGCCCCAGGACGTCAACAGCCAGCATCTGCCACGGTCGCCTCGGCACACTAGGCCGTTGCGGTGCCGCTTCCTGATGCCGTACGGCTTTAACGCACTGGCAGACTAGGCAACCTCTCACATAGGCCCGGACGTAGTCCTCCATGGTCGGCCACCAATAGTGCCGTTTCAAGGCACGTAAGGTTTCCTCTTGACCAGGATGACCAGCGGTCGGGTGTTCATGGTAATAAGCCGACACGTCCTCACGGAGCGCCTCGGGCACATACAATAGCCGTTTACCAGCAGAAGAAACATATACAACCCCTTGGACATCTGAAAACTTGTTGATAAAACGAAGATCGTCCCTGGACCTAGGACCCAACTCCTGTATCGTTCTGATACGCGCCCTCAACCTTTGCGTCTCCCTATCTATGGCCTGCCGCCGCACGACCACTTCAGCCGGCGTCTCTACGACGCTCACCACACCTTGGTGTTCAGACAGTTGCACCTTCATAGGTGGCAACCCCATACGCTCTACATCAGCATCCAAGTCTTCACTGTGAGACCCCGAGGGATTACGGGACAAGAAATCAGCTAGCTGATTGTCTCGACCTGCGACGTGCTCCACAGTGAAGGAATACTCCTGTAGAAGTAAGGCCCAACGAGTTAACTTCGCTTTTGCGTCCTTGAACTTGGATAACCAAGTCAACGCTTTGCTGTCCGTTCGAAGAGTGAATGGACGGTCTTCGAGATAATGACGGTACCGCTTGATACCCCAAACGATGGCTAAACATTCAGTCTCGTTCACATGATAGTTTAGTTCCGCGCCCTTGAGCTTGGCACTAGCATGTGAAACGATCCTTCTGTCGCCGTGACAATCAACTTGATAAAGGACTGCAGCGATGCCTACCCCAGATGCATCGGTCTGCAGAAAAAACGGGAGAGTCATGTCCGGCCTGGCCAAGACCATAGGACGGCCCACGACTTCCTTGATCCTCTCAAACGCCTCCAATGCTTGAGAGTTCCACTTAAGGTCTCGACCTTTCTTCGACTTGAGCATGTCACTTATCGGAGCCTCCAACTCCGCTAAGTTCGGGATGAACTCCCGTAGCCAACCAACGGTGCCCAAGAATCCTCGGAGCTGAGAGACATTCTTGGGTAGCGGGAATTGTTGAACCGCTAACACATGACCTGTCATTGGTTCGTTTGACGTTTCCGTCACCACATGCCCCAAGTACTCCAGCCTACGCTGAGCGAAGTTGCACTTCTTTAAACTGCACCACAGGCCATGTGCTCTGAACCTCTCCAGCACAAGGCGGAGATGGTAGAGGTTCTCCTTTTCATCTTCGCTGTAAACGATTATGTCGTCTAGATATACTTTGACGAATTTATCGACATAACCAACCAACACTTCCGTCATAAGGATTTGGAAACTTCCAGGTGCATTCGTTAGACCAAACGGCATTGAGTTAAACTCATAACAAGCTCCATCAGGCGTAGCAAAAGCTGTATACTTTTTACTAGCCTCATCCATGGGTATCTGCCAAAACCCAGACTTCAGATCCAAAGAAGTGAACACTCTCGCTGTTCCGAGCTCTTTGATAGTCTCGTGAATACCTGGCAATACCGACGACTCGGGTATTGTCAGACTATTCAACTTCCTGTAGTCGACACAAAACCGAGCCGTACCGTCCTTCTTCGTGACGATAACGACCGGACTAATAAAGGCAGAATGGGACCTACTTATTACACCTGCAGCGAGCATCTTATCCACCTCCTCTTGGATAAGAGCCCTCTTTTGATCGGAAACTTTGTACGGACGGAGCTTGAAGGGTAGCTCCTCCTTCAATCGGATTTTGTGGCAAGCAGCCCTCGTCACTGGTTGCCTTGGAGATTCGTAAAAGACGTCTCCAAACTCTCGGATAAGACTCCGAAATTCCTTTCTCGAGAACGCCGGTAGCTGTTCGTCCGCTACCTGTGGTTCAGGGAACTTTTCTGGTGGAAGATAGACCTCCTCCGCCCAGAAAATAGTTTGCCTAGGCCCCTTTCCAACGTACATGGTGCGACGTGCAAAGTCGACCATAGCCTCGTTTGATGCCAGCCAGGGACACCCGAGCAGAAGATCCTCGACAAGATCATCCACCACTTGCACGACAACTTCGTGAACAACACCATCTATTAACAGTTCGACTATTGTCTCCCCTAGACTGGTGATGCCACGACCGGCGCATGCAAGCTGCAACGGTGTCACTTGCTTCCTATCCACCCTCCAGGTGACAGGCAACAAACTACGTTTCAGGAGATTTAGCGAACTTCCGCTGTCCACCAAAACCCTAACTCGACGACCCATCAGTTCAGCCTCGATTCGCGGCAACTGATGCAATCGTCCCTCAACATTGTTGTTCGCTAAGCTAGTATCACAGCGACGATATAGACACAATGGATCCAGCAGATCCACCTCCGACTTCTTCCTAAGCGGGTCGGTCTCAATGAAACTCAGAAGTTCCGACTTGCGATTGACATCAAGTACTGCAGCACCAACTGCAGCCAACGATGGGACTTGGCGATTGCATCCCTCAGGAACCTCGCCTCCGCCCCGACTAAGACGTGTAACTCTCTCAGATGACATGCCTACCACGCCTCTGGTATCTACCAACGGGGAATGGCGATTCGCACCTGCGATCCCATCTGCTCTGCCCCTCGATACCGTCCTTGAGACTTGGCATGCATCGACCTCGGAACCTGCGTCCTGTGTGGGAGTGAGTGATAGACCACCACCCTCGGTGTCTTTACTACCCCGAAGTGGAACCGAAAAGAGTACGTCACTCTCGACGACTTTTTCGTTCCGAAACCTTGATTCGCAATCTTCCCTTGGATACACCTTTTCATCACGACTTGTGCCTATACCGGACCTGTGCCCAGTTTGCAGTGCCCTAGCACTCTCTTTGACAACAGGCCCCTCCTGGTCCTTCTGTATACCGATCACTAACTCCGAAACCTTGTGTTGTGGCGGATGGAACGACCCACCAACAACGACCTGGGGTACCTCGATGATCTCACAACTCCATGAACCTGAAGATGATTCATAACCCCTTTCTTTCGTTCCAAAACTAGAACTTGACATGTTTGAAATGACTTTCAACCCTCTACGTTTAACGTCTGCCGACGAGTGAACTTTTTTCCGCCTACCACCAGTGGCGCGATCCACACGCTCATCTACCACACTGAAACAAACGGATTCACAATCTGACCGGTCTGCCCAATGTAGTTTGCCTGATGACGGTGGCGTTTCGGCTGAAACGACTCCAGCTTCAACATCCTGGAACTCCTTCTCCTCCTCCTTGTTGGGAATACATGCCGCATAATTTCTATGACAGTCCAACACTGTCACAGAACCGCAAAACGGTGTTGAAGGAGTACCTACTCCGATGGAGCCCCCTGATGGCTCCTGTTGGAGTTTTTTGATTCTTCGCAAACTGCAATTTTGTCTGCGTCCTTAAGTGACGTCTTACGACGCGCGGTTTTACTCGCCTGCACGGTATTAACCGTATGTGCCTTATTGGCCTGATCTAACGGTTTTGTTCCCGCACTCTGACGTTTGGGACCGTTCTTGTTGTCATTTTGCTGAGGGCAATCTTTGTTCCAATGAGCTCCCCCACAAGTGAAACATCCGCTCGAAGGAGCGTTGTTTCCTCCAGAACGCCTCGATTGATCATAATTCTGGAATTTAGTGCCATTGTTGTTAAAGTTATTGGACCTAACATGGTTCGAACCCCTGTTGTCCTGTAGCTGTCCCTGAGGACGTTTAGGTGGCACATCGTCGGCCTGATGAGGACGGTTGGTGTTCGAAACAAGTTTCGGCCCTGACTGTACACTTTGGCTGGTGCTACGAAGTAGCGTCTCGACAGCAACAGCTTTTTGTGTCAGCTCTTCAATAGTTGCAAATCTATGCAGTTGCAAATGGACTTTAATGTCCGGTCTGATCCGGTTCAATATTAATCGCACAACCCTTCCTTCGTCCATCTCTGGGTAGAGCCTTTGTGAAAGACTCCACTTGCTCAGGATGAAGGAAGTTATTGACTCTCCCTTCGGCTGGTCAGTGCCAAAGAACTCCGCTTCTAAGCTCGAGACCAACAGATCGTTATCGAACCGTTCCTGGAGCCGATTTGTGAAAAACTGCCAGTTTAGGCGTGAGTTTCGATATGGAGCATACCACTGCTGGGCTGCTCCCTTGAGCCACTGAGCTGCAACGCTCACCCAGACGGTTGGATCAAAGCCCCCTAGATAATCCTCAGAGGATTGAATAAATTGTATTGGATCTTCGTGAGGAAGCCCACTGAAACTGGGATGTGGTTTATTGTTAATTAAACCCCCATCAACACCGTTTAGGGTTCCCCGACGTCTATCCTCCAGCAAGTCTGCGAGTCGCACGAGCACGTCGTCGACCCCCGTCACTGGTCTTCTAGGATTCTCCTGAATCCGGACTGTGGGCACTGGCCTCCTCGATGGGTAATATCCACTCCTGTGGACATCACCGGGGTTGGAAGCGACGTTTCGAGCAACTCGAGGGACATCCTCAGAGTCCCTATAATGCCGATTCCCGGTTGGCAACCGGGTAAACGTGCCATATGGGCGCCAAAGGGTTTCCGGTTCACCCATAACCATTTCATTAACTGGGAGTCTCTCAGGAGAGAGATCCCGAACTCTAATTCTGTTTGCAGGAGGAAGGCTACACCCGCAGATCCCTGAAGACGGTCTGTCTTCAGCAGCCCCACGTTGGGCGCCATGTCTCGTAATCCGGTGTGGATGGACGGCTTCCGCAAAGTTTCGGATTTCTCCGAAACCATCCTCAGCCGCCCACCGCTCTGCTCCAAGTGACCTGGAGGGCAAGGACGTCGTCACCCAGGGATTTCGGGTGGCAACTCCCGTGTCCCAGCCGACACCTGACTCGAAATCTGCCTTCGTAGCTCTTGTTGCTTGAATTGGCTGTGCATAATGTGGTATCCCTTGGGAGGTACGCTGAACCCGCCCCTGGAGAGATATGGGAATGCGAACATTCCCAACTTCCTCCGAGAGCCTTCCACCACCCCCTAGTTCTTCCACTAGGGCCTCAGCATCACCCGGTTCCCTTAGGGTATGCACATCTATATCCGGCCTCCGCTGTGGTGCGTGGGGCACACCCGATGACCCCGGAGCGCTTCGGCGCATTCCGAGGGGGCGTACCTCACGAGCTTCGCCAGCACGGACTCCTTCGTAGCCCTCCGACCTGCAAACAGATACATTTCTGGTTAGTCGAAATTGCTCAAAACGGGCTTCCAAAGGTGGAGTTGTGACAACTCCCGCGGAATCGATTACTAACCCTACCTGAGCCGACGGGGAAGGCTGCCTCCCTCCGTCTAAGCTCGACTCTAAAGTACCTTGGTCCAGCACACTTCTCGGGGACAAGGTAGTTGACATCGTCAACTCACGATTTTCCCCGGTAGTACGTACCTGGGGGACGTCTCCGTCGAGGCGTCGCGACGCTTCGGGGAATAGACGCCTGGCGTCTAAGTCACCCGACGGCGGAGGTGTCCGAGAAAGCCCAACGCCGGCGAACACGGCTCGGGTATTCTCCTCCGCGAGCATATGAGATCTCAATCTCATATTCGTCATTGCTCTAAAGGACAAACAATTACGGCTGTAATGTATTGTCGGGCTACTTGCGTGTGCAAGTGTGTGGCAAAGGAGAAGTGCACTAAAATCGACCTCGCGTCGACCCAACTCAAGTGTGACGATGAGAAGGGTCACCCTATAGCTAACTAACCTAACACCTAACAAGACCTCGCCGGGAAATGGACGAGGGAGGAAGGATTCACGGTTTAGAAAAACTATCTAAATAAAATTTCCTAACTTCAAAATTTGTGTGAAGCACCAAAAAGGAAAAATTAAACTTGAAAAATTTTTACTTCAAACATTTACAACTGGATGTGACAAAAACCAAGACAGAGATTTGGGTAAAAGGATCACGGAGCCTAACCAGACTGTCTCAGGTGGAAAAGCCGAGAACAGCCGCAGGAAATAGGTATGGGAAGGACGCGAAACCCCTAGGTACCACAGGAAATGTGGCTCGCCAACGACAAAGTCGCAGCTAATGATGTCTTGACAGGCCGAGGAATTTAAGCTCGAACGATACAATCTTCGTGGAACTCTACGATCGAGCCGATTGTATCAGGTGAGATCTCGTTTTGGTGCCTGACCCCTTTTCATACGATGGGGATTTTTCGTCAACGTCGCGTACAGGTATTAAGTCGGGAAATAACTTAGATGAAGTTAAATCCCTAAGTGTCCGTTGCAAAAGATCACTTTACACTGATTATTGCTCGAGAGTTAAACTGCCTATCAACGTACTTTCGTAGCGCGAATAAAACACCTGTAATCCGTACAAGTGAGTCTAACCCCTTTTAAGATAAGAAACAAAACGTTATGAATCTACTGTGAACTGAATTATTATTACCGAGAACCTGACTCTAACTGCTAGCCAAAACGATGAATTGCAGAGACAAAAGGCAAAGCCAAACAAAAGTTAGTTATTTAACGGAAACACGAAATTGATTATTACACTGCAATTCGACAAGAAAGAGTGGCCGTGGGCTTCTTCGCTGCTTGCATATTTATGCAATCCTGGCTGCTGAATCCGTGACACCCATTGGCCTAGAGTATTCTTTCCACCCAACAAGAGACTAGCGTGTCGAAACCTTGCTCTAAGTGTTCTGTATACCGGGTGCTCGACTGTTTGGGGCCACAAATTAATAAAATTGAAAACTAGTCAGGAATTTCCGGTAAATCGGTAAAACTACGTACAGTGGAGTTCCACTGGGTGGAGATTGGGACTTTACATCATACAGGGTGAGACTAGACTAGTGACCTGAATATAATGCAAAAATCTAATATTATTCGACTGGCTTCTAGGTGAAAATTGAGAGTTATTAAGTGAGCCATTTTTAGGCTCACTAAAGGTGACCATACACAAAAAAAATCATCGTAGGAGCGCGGCGAGCCTGCCCTGCGACAATACACGAAGGTGGTTGAAACAGTCGGACGGAAGACTGAAGGGTTCAAATCCCAATCCCAATTGGGATAACACCAGAGTAATGGCTGTCAGAGAGTGCTTTTTCAAGAATTTCATAGGTGTCGCAGCGAGCGATTTACTATTGGTCGCTACTTCATCTGTGAGGAATTGTTAATTAAATGATGGATTACGATCACAGTCATTTGTGTACAACAAACCAATGATGAGGTTGGTCATAATCGTGCTGGCTGCTTTCATACCATTACTAGCAGCAAATTCAACTTTTCTACAACACTATTTGGAAACATATGGGTATATTGATAATAGTTCGCTGACAGATTTTTCAACAGCTGTTAGAAATTTCCAAGAACGTTATAATTTACCTGTACATGGAACTTTGAATAATGAAACAATGGAGCTTATTACGAGACCCAGATGTCAACATGGCGAAGCCAAGTATACAGTTTCAACAAAATGGAATAAAACTCATCTGCGGTGGTACCTATCTCGCTATCCACTCAACAAAATTTATAGTGAATACCTTGCAGTATTAAAAAAAGCTTTTGAAATGTGGCAGAATGCATCCATTTTAACATTTGAGATGGTAACGAAACCTATTTCAGATATCACGATAATATTCCTTAAAAGTTATCATAAATATCGTAGGAATTGTATGGGTAATTCATATTGTCCTTCGACTTTTGATGGTCCTGGCAGAGTCTTAGGTCATGCTTTCTCTCCAGAATCACATAACAACTCTTGTATAGATATTCATTTTGACGATGAAGAAAAATGATATACAGGATATAATGAAATGCCTTACGGATATTCGAATTCATTGATGACAGCCATTCATGAAATTGGACATTCTTTAGGTTTAGGTCATTGCGATACGGAGGATGCAATCATGTATCCATGGTATCAACAAAAAATGCGCCCCATCCATCAAGATGACATTAATGGACTTGAGGTACTATATAGTCGAAAGTACTGATTTGTTGCTATACCTAAGTATAAGTAAGATGCTTTCCCAGACATCCCCAATGACATCACTTCAGCGTGTCGCTATATATAGATGGCCATATGTATTTTTTCAAGGAAAATACATACTTCAAGTACAATGAGTTCCAAAGAAGACTTATTGAAGTAGGAGACTTCAATTTGAACATGTTTGATATTGCATTCCCCAACAATAAGCTTTTGGATAATCTTAGAAATTTATTGATGAAACTGACATCTTTTTATGAATAATTTGATAAAATATGCCTTACTTTAGAATAACATAAAATATGCTGAATAAATAATGAGAATATGTCTAACTTTTATTATAACCTACCTGAATTTGATTTCCAATGCTATAATTTACTATTAAAGAACATGAGTAGGGAGTCTGCAACATTCTGTTGTAGTTGTTAATTAATGTGTATGCATACATGATATCGGGTCAGCTAAGTGAAACTATTTCATAAAATTTCCATACTTTTTCGCATCCATAACCCATGAATTTTTTGCAATGCTTTCTCATATACCGTAACATTTTTGAAACATATTTCCTATGTTAACTTGACAACTAAAATTCGGATTTTTTTCTTGACATTTTTTTGCATACCTAACATATATTTGTTATGATTCCTCATAGACTGTATCATTCAAATATTTCCCATTTATGAACTCAACACTATTGTACGTTGAAACGCTAACGCCCTGTTACTCTCCAATTACTATGATTTTCATTTGCAGTTTTTACTCATCGCACGTTAAAATGTGAGGGCTACGTCTTTTTCGACTGTTGATGGAATGAATGGAATCGTATGTTGAAACGTCAGACCTCCGTTAAACTGACATGTTTTTTTTCTCAAATGATGTATTTTGAGATAACTAGTATAAGTTTCTCATTGGGATCGCACGTGGAAACGTTAGACCCCGTCAAACTGACACGTTTTTTATCAAACGATATATTTTGAGACACCCTTTATACGTTTCTCATTGGGGTCGCACGTTGAAGTGCTAGACTCCCGTCGAACCGGCATTTTTTTTTCTTAAACGCTGAATTTTGGAACACCCCGTTGCCCATTGAGATCACACGTTAAAATGCAATGACCCCGATGAACCGCCACGTTTTTTTTCTTTAACGACGTATTTAGAAACACTCTATAGATATATATTTTTTTTATGTTTACCAACATGACTTTTTTCTGGAGGATGCCATAATTTTTTCTCTTAACTGACAACCGTCGTTTTTTTTCTATACGTATTTTTTCAATCATCATTATTATTAGCTCATTTTCATGCTCCGAATATTTTATCTACTTATTGATATTTTCAAGAAAATATTCCTGTATTATTTTTTTTGCATGCATAACATCTATTTTTCATAATTTTTACTCATAGACTGTATCATTTAAAACATTTTTCGCTAAAAAAAAATTGCCACCACCAACTTTCAATACTAACGAAAATATAATTTTTTCAACCTTGAATTTTTCATGTAAATTTTTTGCATGCACAACCCATGATTTTTCACAACACTTTCTCATATTCCGTAACATTTCAAACATATTTCATATATTTATTTATTATATTTATATTACTCTGTGGTTTTGATAATTCCAACATTATGGAACTTCAGGTCTCCGCGGTTTTTGATAACTGATAGCGAGGTATATTTCTGCAATTTATCGCCGTGAAAAATGAACCAAAAAATTAATTTTTATAATTTTTATTCAAACCATATTTCATCAATACTCGCAGGCTAATATGGAGCTGACACTTCATGCTATGTGTTGAAAGGGCATCATTGTTTTTTCCATTATATTGCCTAAAAGGAAAACATTCTAGGAGTATTCAAATAGTTTTTCGACTCAAGCTTCATGTTGAAGGTCTTTCTATTCGTGCAGTCAACCATATAAATTAGTTATTATTGCAATTAAGAGTATATCATTTTTATTTTCAACTGGGGATATTACTCTATACTATGCGTCTGTATTTTTACAAAAAATTTCATTTATTTTTGTCAAGCAGTATCTGCCTAAATTTTCATGCTGTTTCTTTCCTATAATATACTTTTGATATAAATGACTGACCCATTTTTCATCTGACATTTGACACATACATGAATACCAAAAAAAGAAACAGAGTCAAACTGCAAAAATGTGATCAAAATAGACGTTTTTCGCGTTCCAAAAAACAACTAAAATTTGAAACGCTTAAACACGCAAAAATGCAACCACAATAAACGTTTTTCGCGTTCTAAAAACAGCCTTAAATTAAACCGAAAAAACTGCATGTTTACATGTATTTCTTATGGAGATTTGACATTTCAAAATTGCTCAAAATACACGTTTTCGCGTTCGAAAAAACAACTGTAATTAGAAACGCTGAAATACGTAAAAATGCGACCGCAATAACCGTTTTTTGCGTTCGAAAAAACAGCTAAAATTTAAAACGCTAAAACATGCAAAAATGTGACTAAAATAGACGTTTTATAAGGTTAGTTCGTTCTACTTCGGTCAAACTGACTATCTGTCACTCTACCCATCTGTCAGTCTGTCTGTCTATCTCCTATCACCGAAAAATAAACAGACACATACTGGGTATCGCACGTTAAAAATGACGGACCCCATCAGTGGTTGATTTCTTCTTTTCATATTTTTTGATGATATATTTCAATATGTCCTACAATAGCCTATAGTTTTTGAGAAGGATCGGAAAATGCCAACAGGGTTTTCTGAATTTTCTTTCGATGTCAAAATTTGAATGTTCAATCTTCGGGTAAACCATCGAACTGAACTGAAATTTTAAAGTTGAAATCGATATATCCCTCTCTTATATCCCTCATACCCCGAATGCTACGTTTCTTCTTTGAAAATAGAAAACGATAAATTTCGTAAAAAGTGGCACCATAACTGAACCATACCTAACCATACTGCGCTAAGCGAAACCGTAGCATACCGCACCATACCTAACCATACTGCACTAAGCGTAAACAAAAATGGTTGCACGAAAACGGTTGCTCGAAAACGGATACACGAAAACAGATGCATTCTAAAACGGTTACACGAAAACGGTTGCATGGAAATGGTTGCATAAAAACGGTTGCACGAAAACGGTTGCGCACGAAAACGGTTGCACGAAAACGGTTCATACTAAAACGTTTGCATGAAAACGGTTGCGCACGGAAACGATTGCACGCAAAACGGTTGAAACATCCACACAAAAAAACTCGAAGTGCATGTAAAACGCACGTTATCGGGAATAATCATCCCTTAAAACGATATACCTGCTTCTACTGACAAAATTACATTATTTCCTCAATATCCAATAAATGTTGTCTTGTTAGAGTACCCGCACGTCGTTGTACCTTCGCTAATAACGAAGTTAGCCTCCTATGCCCTTTTGGCAGTGGAAAATGCCTAAAAATGTTTCTTGACATCGAAACGAATCCATTGATGACAAAATCATCGAAATCGGACAACCGGAAGTGAAAACCGGAAGTGGTCATTTTATTGCATATTTGAACTCTCCTCGATGTGGACAATCCGAATTCACTATTACTTTTCTTCTCCTCAATTTTTTCAAACCGGAAGTGCTTATTTTTTGATGATTCGTACAGATCCGAAATATCGTTAATGCGTTTATTGGACACAGATGGATCTGATGTATTCCTTCATGATGTGAAATGGTGGTCATGTTTTTTTTTTCTCTAAACGAGTTACCATCTTTTTCTATTCCTGGTGATATTTTTTCAAAACACTCGGTAGATGTTTTCTATTTATGATTAGACATATGACAAATGACAGAAGCTGTCATCTTTTTTCCAAAAGCAATGATGTTTTAATCAAAACGCCCTGTATATATTTTCCCCAATAAATTTGTGAGACGTCCATGTACAACTATGATGAGCGTTGACCACTCAGAGCAGCCATGTTTTTTTTACTTGAATCCCCATACCCTCCATGACGTGTTTTTTTCTTTGACCTCCATGTTTTCTCTCTTAAATGATATGTTGGTACACCTGGTATACTAAATCAAACGAGCAGCCACCATGTTTTTCTCTCTTAAATGATACGTGAGACCTGTATGCTAAATGAGACAAGCACCCATAATGTTTTTTTTCTCTTAAATGGTATGTTTTGAGACACCTGGAATACTAAATCTAACGAGCAGCTGCCATGTTTTTTTTCTCTTAAATGAAACGTTTTGAGACACCCTATATACATAGCTTGTTGAAACGCTAGACCACCGTTGAACCGCCATAATTTTTTTTTTTTCGAATAATGTTTAACACATATTTCATAACCCTCCTGCCGCCATCCGCTATCAGAAATACATACCATTCACCTTCTCTAATCAATATCCTCCGTGGTGTAGTGGTTTAGATCTCCGCCTGCCTGCAAGCTAAAGTGCTAGCGCACGAAAAGCTTTCGATTAATAAGCCAGCAGATTTCTCGGATATGCCGGACCGGCTCCTGAGGGAAGCCATGTCGGCCCAGGTCCGAGAATTCTACAGAAAGAAATTCGAGCAAGATCATCACCAAGAGATCGAAAAGCTCATCCACACGAGGAGACTCCTGAGATCTCCAAATAGAATAAGAGTCAGGGACGAATTTCCCCCTCTCTCGAAGGACCCTTCCTCCGGAACTGAAGACCCAGAAGGCTTCAAGAAACCAAAGACGGTTGGTAAACCGGGGAAAACGGCCGAAAAAGAACCCGTCCCTGTAGCGAATCAGTTCGATTCACCAACAACAAAGCGAAGGCAATAGTCAAGAAATCGCAACAGCCCGCAAAACCGAGAATGCTGCCTCCGATAGTGATTCAGGGGAGGCTGAACCTTGACAGATCTCTCACAGCGCAGATGAAGTCGGAACTGAAGGGAGACTTTAACATTAAACATACTGGGAGAGAAACCCAGGTGTTTACCGACAATGTGGGAGATCGTCAAACAATGATCGACCTCCTCAAAAGCACAGGGACGGAGTTTCACACATACACCCTGCCGCAAAACAGGACGCACGCATTCGTGTTGAGGGGACTTGACTCGGATGTCCGTCAGGACGACATCATCAACGAAATGGCTGACAAATATGGCATCCCGGTCGAGAAAATGATGAGGATGACAACGAAGCGACGCCCGTTGTACCTCATCACAACCCCTCGCAACGTGACACTTGGACAATTGCAAAAGCAAGTAAGAATCTTGCAACATATTAGAATTTCATGGGAGCTCAGGAAGAACGAGCGAGCAATAGTCCAATGTCACCGTTGCCAGCGGTGGGGCCACGCAACGTCCAACTGCCAGCGGGAAGCCAGGTGCCTGAAATGCGCGGCGACGCATCCCACCGCCACATGCAAAAAGTCGCCGGACGTGCCAGCCACCTGCGCCAACTGCAGTGGGCCCCACTCCGCGAATAGCGTAGGGTGCCCGGTTTACCAAAGCCGAATTCAGTTTCTGGAGGACAGGGAAAACCAGCGGAAGCCCGTTCAGCCGAGGTACGTGCCAGCCCCAATCCCCAAGACGAACCCGTGGATGAGAGGAACCCAGGAGCAAAGCGCTCCCCCCGCACCTTCCCAAGAAGCGGGGAGAAGTTCGACTATCCCAAACAGGATTCAGGGAGCACCACAAGCGCCCGAGATTCCATTTACCCCTCCACCACAATCGCCGGTGCATAGGAACCCCCGATCAGGGGCTACTGACTTGCAGCAGATGATGGGTCTGGGAGACAAAATAAAGCAGGTTAGTGCGATGCTGAATATCTCGGAACTGTGCAGAGCCATGGACGATCTGATCGCCCGGCTCGCACAGGCCAAGACACCCCTGGAAAAGGCTATGGCTGCCCTTGAAGTCCTCGGGGATAGCCAACGCTACAATTTTTAAAGGTCGTATAAAGGCATGCATGTTTAACGCCGGTTCAGTCAATAATAAGCTCCCGCTTATTATTGTATGACTACCGAAGCGGTGACTGGGCCGAGTTCCGAAGAGTCATCAATGCCAGGACGAACATCACGCCTGGCATTGCTCGAGATGGCATTGAGGAGGCAACTCGCACTCTTATCCGTGACATTCAGGTCGCACGCGACCGCGCTATCAAGAAGATAGTGGTCAAGAGGAACCAGAATGTTCTTCCGCCGGAAGTTAGGCAGTTGATCACTCTGAAAAACTCCCTCCAGAAGCGGTGGCAAGCCACCCGTAATCCGGAGCATAGAGCCGACATGTTTCGGCTTGGTAGAGAGATTTCAGAGCTGATCAATGACCATAACGATACCCGGTGGAAGAATAAACTGGAGAAGCTGGACGTTCGAGACAACTCGCTGTGGCGGATGACGAAGCGCATATCAAGGCGCTTCGAACCCGTGCCGGCCATAGGGGGCGGTAACGAACGTGCAGTGACAGACCCTCAGAAGGCGGAGCTATTTGGCGAGCATTTCGCCAATGTCCACAAGAGGGCGCCGGACGTTAGTGACGGTCATAGAGTAAAGTCTAAGATAACCGAGGACTTTAGACAAACTATGCCCGTCCCTATCGGTCCTAATAGGTTCGCCAAATTAATGGCAACCTATGAGGAACTGACGGAAGTCATTAAACGACTTCCGACGAATAAGGCGCCTGGGCCGGATGGCTTGGACGCCATTCTACTCAAGAACCTGCCGAGGAAGTCCCTCGTGCAATTCTTGCACATCGTTAACGCCATCATCAAGTGGCAGTGGTACCCGGATTGCCTCAAGAAGGCGCTGGTGATACCTATACTGAAGCCGGGCAAGGATGGCCATCAACTCGATAGTTACCGCCCGATTTCGCTCCTTAGTGTCGTTGCCACGGCAGTGGAAAAGATCCTTCTTAAGCGGTTATTATCCCTTGAGGAGAAACTCAAAATGATCCCCGCTGAGCAATTCGGATTCCGTGCAGGTCACAGTACGACCTCACAAATCGTCCGAGTTGTTCACGAGGTGAAAGAGGCAGCTCATCGAGGGATGAATACAGTCATGGTCTTGCTCGGTATGGGTTGAGGGTCTTATCTGCAAAATGCTCCAAGCACGTATGCCTTTATACATGCTGAGACTTATGAACTCATTCCTGGTCGACAGAACTTTTGCGGTGAGAGTGAACAACACAAGGTCCGCGGAGTATTCGATCGAAGCAGGTGTTCCACAGGGGTCAAGCCTATCCCCACACTTGTATTCTCTACATACGCATGATTTTCCTATGTGCGAGAGAACGAAAACGGCTATATATGCGGATGACACCGCTATATACGCCCAATCGTTCTCAAGCGTTGCAGCTGCTATGCAGGTCCAGACCCGTCTGGACAGGAGAATCATACCGTATTTAGAGGATAATAAGATCGTGGTGAACCCGGCTAAGTCTGAGGCCATCAACTTCTCGAAGAAATTCAAATTCACGAAAATCCCACAGAAGTTGAAGGTCAAAGGCAAGGCTGTGGAGGTGAAAACCAATGTGAGGTACCTGGGAGTGCAGTTGGACAAGCGTACAACATGGCACAAACATCTGAACCTGGCTATCCAGAGGGCCGCAGCGGCGGTAAAACGCGTGTACCCCCTGATAGCCAGAGGTTCAAGAATGAAGCTCGAGTCCAAAATGGCGATCTACAAACAAATAATCAGGCCAGCGATGTTGTACGCTTGCCCAGCGTTCTGCAGCCTGCCCAAGACTCCTTTTATGAGGCTGGACAGGATGCAGAACAAGGTGCTCCGTATCATCACAAACAGTGATCGATACATTCGCTTGGATGCGCTGCGTGCCCTTGCAGGCGTCGACTCAGTCCCGACATATGTAAAAAGCTTGTCATACAAGTTTTACAAGTATCACCTCCCCAAAAGTTCTCTAACTAGAGATCTCACCAGACTGAGAAGTTTTGATAATGAGCCCCGCAAACACGGCGGGCTCATCTATCAAGCGTTGGACATCTTAGAGGAAAGATGGGAGGAACCGGTGCCGTAAGGCACTGAATAACGTAGTGTACGTCCATTTTTATGACCCGGTTTTTTGCTTATAGCCTTTTCCGGGGTAAGCTCGCAATAACCATCCTCACACGAACTTAGACAATAGCAGTATCCAATGGAATGCAATGAACGACACGCATAAGCTTCGCAGGAGGCGTGTTATTATGTCACTTACGACCCATCAAGGCTCCACAGCTCGACCTACCGTCAACACCAGCGGAGGAGGCTGTCAGCGCCCCCTGATCGGGGGCCCTAGGCACCACTTGGCACAAGCGCTCGCCCTCCTCCCCAGCAATGGGGTGGAGGGGGAGGCGGCTTTATGTGCGTCCGTATCTCATTCCCCAACGTCCCAGCCTATGTGAGGCGAAGAAAGAAGGGCATGCAATACGTTTTGATCTGTAGATACTTATGGAAATGTCAGACACAATTTTAGAAAATATATTTTTATTTATTTATTTATTTATTTCTCCGCCTGCCAACCCAGCCGGCGCGAGTTCAAATCTCAGCGCAAATCTTTTTTCTTTTCAGATACACAACCAATTCAAATCTCCCGCTCACAGGACCACACCCGAGTTACGCCATCTGGTGGGAAGAAGAAGAACTTGATGTTCCGCGACGACGACGAGCTCCATGATGATGACGTCACCACGCCATCTTGGAATCGCTCACAACACTGCACTGGGACTCCGATTATTAGAAATGTTTCATAGCATCGAAATATGTCGAGAATGTGATGTCATATTTAAACGTTAGAAATAGGAAGCATAGTACCGATATTTCGAATATGACGTCACATTTCGATTCTATAAAACATTTCTAATCATCAGGGGCTGGTTAGGTGTACAACTGACAGATGACGAGGAAGACGATATGACACGATATGACACGTGGTGACACATGACAAATGTAGGTTTGGTGGGTTAGGTGACAGATGACAGGTTAGGTTAGGTTACTGATGTTCCGTGACGAAGAAGAAGAACGGACAAATGACAGGTTAGGTGACAGATGAGAGGTTACGTTACTAATGTTCCGTGACAAAGAAGAAGAAGAGACAAATGACAGGTGACACGATGAACGCAAAGCAGCGACGCTCTGATCGTCCCCCTCTCTAAAAAGAGCAAAAATCGCCAGAACGGACCTTAAAAATCTTTATGGAGATTAACATGTAAAATATGATCAAATTGATTTAGAACTGGAAAAGGTAAGGTTGGTCGCGCCTCAAAAGGTAACTGCGGGATTAGCAGTCCGACAAGTGCAAGCACAAGTCTCAATTGTCTTGATGGCCAAGGTTTACACTCTAACTATTCAGTCTTCGTAGAACTTCACGACGAAGCCGACTGAATATGAGAAACTTGTTATTAGTAATGCCCACCTCTCTTCTCGCTGAGGATTTTCGCCTTCTCGCGGTTGATTTAGATCGGGAAACAACTTTGATGAAGTTGAATCCCTACGAGCCACGAAAGGGTCTCTTTCAATTAATTGATTTTTGTGAAGACCGGAGTTAAGCCCTATAACGAATTATTTGTCGAAGCGCGTCGAACACTTATTATCCGAATAAGTGCACCTAACCCCTATTAGTTCAATTAGCGACTGGAACACAAGATGGATTGGTTATTACCGAGCCCTGAATTTAACTGTGGTGCGGGCGCAAGCAAAACGTTGATTTTTAAAACGGAATCAGGAACGACGAAATTACGTGCACCACAATCTAGGCAAGCTCCCGATTGCCGCGAGGCAATCTCCTTTATACGTTTTAGCCCTCTTAATCCGGAACTCCCATTGGCGCAGACGGCCAAAGTGGGTGTCGCCGAATCGCGCATATACACCAACTTCCGCGAGTGCGGAAAAGACCGTTAGTGACCGTTAAGTCGTAAATCATCCGTCAACAGACTATTAGCTCTTTCCTGAAGATTTTTCAGAAAAATAAAAATTTTCTCCACAGTGTTATGCGGCAGGGCGAAAAACGTCGGCTCCTCGAATTTCAGCTCGATCCGGGCTTGGATTCGACTGAAATCGCCGAATCGGAACTGTCACAATTCAGCGAATTTCTTTACCTCGAAATCAGCGAGTGCTCATCAAACGGATCGAAAATTAAGAATCGGTCGACTTTTAACAATTACTTACCCTTACAAAACCAAGTTGGAATCTTGCATTTACTTTGGCCCAGCAGGGGACTAGCGTGTCTTGTCCTGCCCTCAGCTTCCGGTAAATCGAATATTCAACCATCTGGAGTCGTAAGACTTCCTCGTGGGAAATATATGCAAAATACAAAACGTTAATTTGTTTGATGAACATTCTACTGTGGTTAAGGACTGACTCCTGTCAGGTTTTAGTAGGGACTTTACATATACAGGGGAGTTTTATCTAACCTACTGTACAATAATACCCTAAAATATACAGAATGGCTTCGAAAATGAAATTCAGGGCACCGCTAAAGCCGGTCTCGCACGTGCGATGACACGCAGAAATGAAAGAACGACCAGTCCTCGTGACATTAGACTAATATATAATTTTTAAGCAGGTATCACTTTTTTTCTCTCAAGTTGGCGATATGTATTCAGTTCGATTCAGTTCAGTTCAAGATTACCTCTACGTCAGATTTCAAGAAGTACGAGAAAATTCCTCACGAAAATGCTATTCTATAAACTTCCATCTCACTTCTTCACAACTATTCCTAAGTAAATTAATAATATGAACTAAGCTCTAAAACTATTTTAAATTTAACATTTTTCTCGAAATATTTTGTTATGGTTAGGAGCAATTGATTGTAACACATATTCTTCTCTCTTTTATTTTATATTAAACTACTCATTTGATATCTTTCTGTTGTCTCACCTACCTACTCTACATTTCTATTTTGATTGCATAATATTTCATAATCTGAAAACTTAGGTACAATGTTAGATCTTCTAAACAGTATTGAAGAACATGAGGAAGTGAAGACTATTTTCGGTGATATCTTGGAAGATAACTTATCATACTTCAACGATGAGCACTGTTTCAATATTTTTCATCCTAATATACGAAGCTTGAGAAAAAACTTAGATGGGTTTCTTCTATATATTGCTTCAATCGACATAGATAATTTTGGCATTATAATACTTTCAGAAACATGGATGCTGGATGATATCCAATTCTATACTATACCGAACTTTGATATAATATATAACCAATCTCGATATAATCAGAATGATGGCTTGGTAGCAAATATTAGAAAAAACATCAACTATCACATATCGCTTAAACACTTGACTGAAACAAATTTACTGGAAATATCATATCACCTAGACAACAAATCATTTTTATTAACTGCTTCATATCGTCCGCCATCCACAAGTCTAGAAACATATTTAGAAGAGATTGATTATTACATTTCACTACCGGCAGAGGATGATATAAAAATATTCGTAGGAGACATAAACATCAACTCATTAAATTCCTCAGATATAATTTTTAGTAGATAAATATGTATGATGGCCAAATTTGAATCATTTTCTTTTAATAATAAACCAACTAGGGAGTTGCGTAATTTGGTTAGTGTAATAGATCACGCATTCGTAAAATTCTCTAAAAAGCACATCAAAGATACTTTGATCACACCATTTATTTTCAAATGCAACATCACCGATCATTATATGGTGCTGCTATGCACCAAATTCAAGGAAAAATTTGGGAAAACAAACGAATTCCTCTCAAATAATTCCTACAAAGTAATAAACCATAATAAACTTAAAAAACTTTTTGATAGGGAAACGTGGGAAGCAGTATTACAATCCAATGACCCAGAAGATGCATTCAATGCATTCAGCGATACAAAAAGTCACATCGCTTTATGTTTTCCGATCACGGAACTTAGTTTTAAAAAAAATTATTTTACTCAAAAACTTTAATTAACAACAAATAATACAATGAGATGTTTATTGCTCGAAGTCTATGTCTATTCTAAATGTTTCTTCGTTCCCATGAACCGAAGTTGAATACAACACCGTCTCGACGTGTTCCTGGAAATCTGCATAGGCAGCAATGCTTAGTTCAGCTATTCCCACGGGAAGGCATACATAACTCCTCCATCCCTCAGAAGGAATTCGAGGGTGGAACCACTTGAGTTTCGTTGATAGCCTGGTTGGTTGGTGGTTTGTTGGGGTTGAGTAGGCGAAGGATATCTTGTTTCCGGGTCACCACAAGATATACCACGACGAAGGCGGTTAGCGTCGCGACGCTCCATAGGGACCATCTGGAGTAATCCGGGCGAAGATTGATGAGGTCCAATGGGTCTTCCCGAATTTCGTCTAGTTGGAGCTCGTGCAGTTTGTCAAGGGAAACTTTCTCCAAGTTGAGTTTCTCGACTTGCAGGATTGGAATATGAATGTCTTTGATTTCTTCCAATGTGAGGGGGTGTCCTACAGTTAATCCTTTCTCGTTCCGATAGGTGTATTTGGAAGTCCTCAGGGAGCATTTTGGTGGAACAATAAAGAGGTATACACCTTTCAGCACAGCGACATCGTTTTCCACACAGTTTGTCTGGAATTTTCTCTTGTTCGGAAAGATGCCTATGTAGTGGGCATCATTGATTTCCTCGATTATTTCCTGATTGATTTTGACTGGAATTTGATGGCATTTATCAGCAAAGGCATTGGAGGAAAGTAGTGACGTCACACAGTATGGGTTGTCCTGGATGGGCAGAAGGTGATTCTTCTCGCACAGGAAATTTGGTTGTAGGTCAACGCACTCTTCGTTCTGGTACTGCTACATTTCGTTGCTTAGGGTTAGGTAGGAGGCAGGTGGGATAATAATTGATTGGTTTTGATTTGGAATTGAATAAAGGTGATAGTGATCGAAAGTTTCAGTGTGAACAATGGAAAATCTAATGAAAATATAATTTTGTCCTCGATGGCGAAAACTTTGGTTTCAACAACACTATAATATTTGAGGTATTCCTTATTATCAAAAAGTAATTGAGAATGACTATGTGATAAGTAGAGTTCATCTATTATTGTTTTTAGATCGTCTGGAGAGGCGATACTGCGATGTAATGTTTTCAAGTTCGCAAATCCCATAGCATTTTCTGTTTCTGTTAGAAAATCTAGTAGATAATCGAGATTGATTTTTATTTGATTCAATATTTCATGAATTTTCAAAAAATGTGCATAATTGAATTTTGTCTCGTTAAGTGCAATTGTCAACTCATTGATTTTATCTCCTATCAGTTTTTGATTATCTGAAACTGAAGTCATTGTTTCGTTAATATTTTCCATCGATTTTGAAGTAATTGAAATTTGTTTATTGGTTTTTTTGATAATTCGATTTTGGTTTGATTCGAGTTCGGCTAGGCTGTGATATATTTCTTTCGCATCTTGCTCGTCTAGATTTCCGCTTATGAATTTTACGAGGGAGCCAAGAGGAGCAATGAGGGCTCGTTTTGTGCGTTTATGGGGAAACAAGGATCTGAATTTGTGGTTAACATTTTTGACTTCGTATTCGAGGTGTTTATATGCGTTAAATAGGGCAATTCTATTGAAAGGGGTTGTATTATTTATTGTGGCTTCTAATAGCTTATATTGATTGGTTATTGCGTTTATTTGGTTTTCTAATGGACTAAGTTGAATATAATGTAGGAAAGTATGGGAAGCTACTTTGATTCGTGCTGTTCCCATTTTAAAGGGAAGGATCCCTGGATTCGTCTGGAGGTTCTGGATTTGAACCTTCTGAGTCGCTGTCTGATGAAGTATCATCGACCTGTAACAGATTTTGGTCTGTCATTTTTCTTGGTGGTATGAAAGATTGTTTGTGGTATGTATTTTGTGGGGTTGTCACAGTTAGGTCAGTGCTTTTGAGAATGTGTTCGGGCTTGTAGAGGGGAGCCGTTTTCGACTGTCGGGTGTTTTCATATATCCAATGGTTCCGGGTTCAAAATTTGGAGGGTCTTCTCGATTTTCGTTACGTTTTGAAATTATTTTTGATTTTTGTTTTGACGTATCTTCGTGAATTTTTCTATATATTTGGGAAATACATTCTTTGTGTTCGTTCAATGTGGTATTGATTGGTTCGAATTCGGAATCAATATAGATTGGATCTTTTAGTTCTAGATGTCCAAACACTAGATCTATTGGTTTTAATTTTGTTGTTGAATGAAGACTATTATTATATGCAAGGACGGCGAAAGTCAATTTTTCATAGGGGTTCAGATTTGGTTTCGAGAGGTTGAGTGTTCTCATGTGTTCTATGAGAGTGGAGTGGAACCTTTCTACAATGGCATTGGAATTTGGATTATATGGAAGTGTATAATGCCAATTGATTCTATGCAGTTTCGCGAATTCTTTTAGAAGGTTTTGGGAGAATTTGGTACCATTATCAGAGACGATATGTTGGGGGATTTTGAAAGTTGAAACGAACTGCGAAAGTGATTGATATACGTGTAGTGCGGAAAGACTGGGAATGATGTACGCTTGTCCAAATCTGGTAAAGCTGTTACAGATTGTTAAAGATATAGTACTGCCAAATTTGAAGGTATCAACGTGTATAGTTTCGAATGGTTTTTTGGGAGTGGGCGTTAACTGTAGTTTGATCAAAGGTGGGTAACGTTCGTACTTAGATTGTTGACATATTGGACAATTATTGATAAATGTTCTTACGTCATCGTGTAATTTGGGCCAATAATATTTGGTTTTGAGTTCGGCAATGGTTTCGTGAATGCTTCGATGGTTGGTAACACCTTCATGTTGGGATTTGATGAGATTTTGTTGGCGATCTTCGTTCGTCACATCGAAGAGGAGTTTATTGGATTTGAAAAGCTTAAAGGAGGAATTTTTGAATGTTTGTGGTATGAACCTGCACATATCTTTATAGAGTACGTCTTCGGTATCATTTTGGAAGTAAAAGACGTAGGTGCGTTTTGGAACACCAAATTCTTTCAGATGTTCAATAATTTGGGCTTGAAATGATTCGTTGGTAACATATAGATACCATCGGGTACAACAAACTGAATTCCTAAATAGTTTTTTGGTTTCCATTCGAAGGTTTCAATCAACTTTAATTATCATTAATTGGCACAAAAAGTTATTGATTGGTTTGTCTGTGATGTGGATGTTCAATATTGGGTCTTCTGCACTTGTGTGAACAGTTTCATTTTCGTCATTGTCATTGGGGTCAATTTGTCCTGCGTTCGATTCGTTATCCTGATTTTGAATATTTTCAGGTGTGTTATTTTCTGGGTCTCTGCTTGTGGATGGTCTTTCATTGTCTAGGACAGGGTTTTCGTTAAATTCCTGCATATGTCTCAATATGGGGAGTTCATTAGTCTGACAGTTTCATTAGGGTAGAGTTCGATTCTAGAAAGGGCATCAGCGTTCGTATTGATTTTCCCTTTTTTGTAAATAATTTGGTAATCAAACTCTTCAAGTTTCAGTCTCCAGCGAACCAATCGTGAATTGGGTTCTTTTAAAGACATCAACCATTGAAGGGGTTTGTGACCCGTAAAAATTTTGAATTTTCGGCCGAAAAGATAGGGCCTAAAATATTTGGTTGCCCAGACGATTGCAAAAAGTTCCTTCTCGATAGTCGAATGATTTTGTTCGGCATTGGAGAGGGTTCGTGATGCGTAGGCGATTGGTTTATCATGTCCTGGGGGGCCCTGGGACAATATAGCACGTAACGATACGTTACTGGCGTCCGTGGTCAAATTGAACTCTTTTGTAAAATCGGGGTACTGCAAAATAGGGTCGTTCGATAGTAAGGATTTGCAGTCCTCAAATGTCTTGATGTAGGTGGGGTCAGTTATATCGATTTTTGCTCCTTTCTTCAGTCGACTTGTAAAGGGTTTGGTGATTATGGCAAAGTTATATATGAATTTTCGATAGTAGCCCAGAAGACCAAGAAATCCTTTTATTTCTTTTGTCGTTTTGGGTATCGGATAATTCATGATGGCCTTGACCTTATCGGGATTTGGTTTTATTCCCTTTATTATCAGATGTCCCAGAAAGGAAACTTCCTTTTTCAGGAATTCTGATTTGTCGAGTTGGACTTTCAGATTGCTCTCGCGCAGTTTCTGAAAAACTCTTTTAAGGTTGACCATGTGCTCTTGTAGCGAAGTGGAAAAAACGATGATGTCGTCCATGTAGACGAAACAGATTTTGTTTTGTAGATCTTTCAAGACGTTGTCCATTACTCTCTGAAATATAGCTGGAGCTCCTTTCAAACCAAACGGCATGCGAAGGTACTCGTAGTGGCCGTTCTCTACGTTGAAAGCTGTTTTCTTTACATCATCAGGGTACATCTCGATCTGATGGAACCCACTTGCCAAATCAAGGGTAGAAAAGTACATACATCTACCCAATTTGTCAAGGATGTCCGATATATTTGGAATCGGATATCGATCATCGATGGTTTTCTCGTTGATTTTTCTGTAGTCCACTACTATATGCCATTTCTTCTTGCCAGAGGCATCCGCCTTCTTTGGAACTATCCAAATTGGCGAAGACCAAGGTGGTCGAATAATGCCTTGACGAAGCATATCGTCAATTTGTTTTTCGACTTCCGGTTTATGAATAAACGGATAGCGATAAGATTTTGTAAAAATTAGGACTTCATCGGTGGTCCTAATTTTGTGTTTCACTTGAATCGTGCAAGTCAGCTTTGAATTTTCGCGGTGAAATATGTCTGAAAATGATAGACACAATTTCTCAATGTGTTGAGTTCGTATATGTTGTGTGATGTCTGATTTGAATATATTCGAAGGGGTGTTATGATCGATTGAAGCATGGTACAATTCGAATTGGTCGGGATGAAAAGTTTTCACAGGGACAGGTTCATAAAGGTAAATCTCTTGTATTTCACCTGTATCATTCCGAATTTCGACAGGGGCATAGCCGTTTTGAGAGGTTGTCAAACCTTCGCGAATTCGGCATTCAAATAATTTTGTTTCGATAATCGTGATGTCACCGTTTGGTATTGTTACAGGAATTTTGATTAATCCGATTGTAAATGGTTCTATACGAGCATAAAAGAGTAATTTCTTTTTGCTTTCATAGTGCGCCAGAGGAAGCTCTGATTCAGGTGTTTTTAAACTTGAATTTTTCAAATCTAATTGAACATCTAAGTTTTTCAATGTATCATAACCAATCAATCCATCAAAGAAGTGATGGAATTTAAACAAATAAAATTTTATAGTTTTCTCAGTATGGAATTCCTGAAAGGCTGGTATTTCAGCGCAAAAATCTTTCGAAGTGGTCTGAAATATTGAGCTGATTGTAAACGGTTCTTTTCTGATAAAATCGGGAAAATAATTTTCGGCAATTTCGGGATTCAAAAAGCTTTTAGTCGCTCCTGTGTCAATCAAAATTTTCAGGGGTGGATCTAAAATTTGAATGTATGGGAGGTCCTTTCGATCGTAAATAGAATGTATTTCTATGAAATTTTTTCGTGATGGTCGATTTCCTGAAATTTTTGGTCCTGTGAGGAACTTTGATCGATTTGGGTATCGATTGGATATTGATTATCGACATATTCAGGTTGGATTTGGTCATAGTTCATATTTTCGTAAAAATCAAATTCATTGGAGGAACAGGGTTGATTTTGGTAGCAAAAATCATTTTGGGATTAATATTCATTTTGGAAGGGTATTGATTCTTCCTGATAATGGGGATTATCAAAATTGTAAAGTTCTTCTGCAATGAAATTTGGTCGATTAGGGTTTTGGTATGGTCTAGTATTGGGTTGACGAGAAGTGGTGGCTTGTGAAATGCCACTCATAGGTGTTGGCTTGGGGCGATTGAAATTGTTTTGGTTATTTGGTCTCCAAACGTTGGTTGAGCCTCTTGGATTGCCAAATACTTGACGATTTGTGAAGAATTTTTGGGGTTCTGCCGGTCTCGGCTGAATATTTATTGGGCCGCGTGGAAATGAGGGATTATGCATTTGGGGTTTGAAATTTTGAAAATTGGGGTTAGGAGTTGCGTATTGGCGAAAATTGGACAATTGATTTGGGTGATTGGGTCTTTGAGGTGGCCTAATTTTCGATTGATCACTGTTATTCGGTTTTTGGAGATTCCGAATATTATTTTCGGAAATAATATATTGCCTAGCTTCTGCCATAGTTGATGGTTTCATAGCACGAATAGTTGATCCTAAAGGTTCTTTCAGTCCAGCTAAGAATATTTTAAGAGCATGAGTATTGTAAAAGGTTTTCTTCACCGTTTTAGTCGCAACTACATTTTCATGTGTATCTACATAGTTATGAAGAGCACTTAAATTTGACATAACCCTTGTATAAAATTGTGAAGATGGTTCATTGAAATTTTGTCTCAATTGATCTAAATCAAATAATAATCCATTTTCGTCTCTGTGGTCGCCAAAATGTGCGATTAGAGCATTTTTGACTGATAGCCAATCTTTATCAATGCAAATGCTATAAACTTCGCGAGCTTGACCTATCAATTTTGAATAAATTCCATAAATTATTGTAATATTTTGGACACAACTGATATTTTCGGGTGTTGGGTCCCAGTATGTAGTAATAATTGAATTCGCTGTTTCTAAAAGTGATGAAAGTTCCAAAGGATTGCCGTCAAATTTTGGAACAATTTCCAAAAGTTTTGATTCAAATTTTGGAACTGGCATTTTGATATTTCTACTTATTGATAGCTTCGAAAGAAGTGCTTCTAATTCTATTGATCCGCGAGAACTATTTTCGAAAATCGAATTAGGTTTCGGCGAATTTTATTCACTAAAAATTAACTCACAATCACTGTTTTCGGGAGATGAATCAGGACTAGAGGAGAATGACATAGACAAGATACAAGGAAGAGCAACTTACATTAGTACCACTGAGATGGCTGTTCTCATTTCTTTTCTTCTTTACTTCTTTGGCTTCTGCTTGATCTGCTACCCAGAGGGACTGTCCAGAAACGGAGGTTCTCTTGAATTAACAGTTGGAACTGACGGATTATTCACAACGAATATCCGTTCAAAATCCTACAACGACTGCGCCACTTTATGTTTTCCGATCACGGAACTTAGTTTTTAAAAAATTCATTTTACTCAAAAACTTTAATTAACAATAAATAATACAATGAGATGTTTATTGCTCGAAGTCTATGTCTATTCTAAATGTTTCTTCGTTCCCATGAACCGAAGTTGAATACAACACCGTCTCGACGTGTTCCTGGAAATCTGCATAGGCAGCAATGCTTAGTTCAGCTATTCCCACGGGAAGGCATACATAACTATGCAATGAAATACAGGGTGTCCCATTTAAAAAAATTAACTTCTCAGTCACCGTGCTTTTTTGAGACACTCTGTATGAATGAAACTTAAACCATTAAAGAGATCGAATGAAACCCTACAACTTATGTATTTAACATTTTTTTGTAATATGTAGAATAAAGAAGTTACAGGGGAGGCGACGGACTTTTGGTCCTCTCTGTATATATAGTATTACGTAGTGAATGCTTCGGAATTTGATTGTAGCGTAGTGTGGCCCGATTCCCACCATTTATCTAGATGCGCGTTAGTTATAACTCCTGAAGGCATCTACGTATCAAATTAAAGTTTTGCATACTTACCGAATTTCGCGAAGGAGATGTTTCTCTACTTTCTCGGATTCTTCCATGGTTTTTATGTAATTTGTTTTCTTTGGACCAAATTTTTAGAGCTGTTATATAAATCTTGGTGTTGATGTATCTTGTGTGTTTTTGGAAGTAAGGAATCTGATTATTTCCTAACTAGCTGTTATGTCTCATCCAATAGATTAAGGGTGAATGAAATGGGTGTGCGAAATTTGAATCAAAAAAACTAAGCAATATTTTCTATCCAATATTTTCATATTTTTTGTGCTAGAAGAATCACATTTTTTTCCATTGAAAAGGAAACGAATGATACCAAGTAGGTAAAGCTAAAAGAGGCAGATTTGATCCTATCAGTTGCGGTTTTTCATTTACTAACGTATAAAGTCTGAGATAAAGCTTATACAGGGTGTTCCGCAATTCAACTCGTAAACTCGTATGAAAGGTTCCTCGTTTGAAACAATAATAAATCACCAATTAATGTCCTAAAGTGAGTAAGTAGTTTCAGATATATAGGGCATTGAAATTGAAAAATAAAAATCCTTTTTTCTGGATAAGATTCCTGAATAAATTATTGAAGTCTTCTTTTGAACAAGAGATACTTTCTTTTTTCTATGGCCACTTTTTTCAGTAACTTTCGTGTCGTACCTGTCAGGCCAAGGTTATTTTTTTCAGATTCTTTGGTTGATTTTTTATAGAAAACGAATAAACTTTGTTAGTGAAGAAGTTGAGCTGAACGGAAATGTGCATTTCGTCTCTGTTACTCAAAACCTCACTTGAAGTAATTATTCAAGGATTTTGTTTTTTTATAGGACTTGAAATGAATCATGATTTTCAACAAACTTTTATTTAACTTGTCCTGTTTTCATTTACACGATTTTATTAGCTTTACTTGTAAACTACCAATATAATACAATCTTGGAAGGCAGTTTTAACCTACCGTATCGAAATGAAATTTGTATGTATATGTAGTTCGGATGACAATACTATAATTTGGTTTCTTGGAGCTGATCTGCATAATAATAATGTGATTAAAATACTTTTATTTTCACCTACCTCTAGTCGCCCGAATACTCAGAAATTTGGCACACATATCAAGGACCGTTGAAAATACAACAATTCCATAATGATAATAATGTGAATTTTAAAATTCAATTTTCAAGGACCGATGACAATACAAGAATTTTTCAATAATAATGTAATAATAGTTATGATGATGTGAATTTTTGAATTACATTTTCAATCACTTCCAGTGAATGAGCGAAGGAATGTTTGTTTAATCATGAAGTCGACAAAATAATATGATATTCAGCACATTTATCGAGGACAGATGACAATATAATAATGAAAATGAATATGACGTCAATTTGCAGATTCCATTTTCACCTACTTCCAGTCGTCAGAATACTCTGAAATTTAACATACATATCAAGGACCGAGCAATACAAATTTTTTATAATAATAATGAATTTCTAACCACAAACATACTTAATTCAGGACTGGATGACAGAGCAAAACGTGCTAATAATATTATAATGATAATAAAAATAATAATAAGAAAATAAAGTATTGTTCAAGAAATGAAGAACCACTGAACGAAAAAGTAAAAAATACTTTTTGATAATTAACCTGTGGTAGAAGTCCATTGTGTCTCGAAGTGGAGTAGTACAGATTCACGATTTTAAGTTTTTCTTCATCGTGTATTTGATAATTAACTCCATAGTTGAAAAATCTTGGCTAGTTTCTTTTACTTTTTAATAATCACAGCATTCACGAATAGCTACAATAGCAATAATAATAATAATAATCTCGAACACCTTCGTCTACCGTAGTCACGGGTATAGAGGTCCCTGACGCAGATACAGAGCGTGTCGTGGGGCAGCTGAGACCATAATGCATTTGCTGTCAGCCTCTCCAGCTCATGCGGTCTCAGCCTATATTCACAGGCATAACGCGGCCCTTCGAGTGTTGTACTACCATCTACGACACTCGTATGGTGTAGACGAGACACCAATGTTGTCTTATGCTTCGGGATATTGAGTCCGTTGTGGAGAATGAGAAGTGCCGAATCTATTGGAACTACTCCTGGCAAAACGAACATCGTCCGAAAAGAGACCTACTTTTTGAACTCTGCAGGCTTTACCCAAACCATTCTGTTAAAATGGTGGTTCTGGTGATATGGATCCTTGGTGGAATGACGGACACACTGCTCTCAAACTTGGAAATCATACCAGCTCGCCGTAATATGGCAGAAATATTAGCCGGACGAATGCAGAAGGCCGTAATTCTTAGTTTACTCTGCCTGCGAAGAGCACATGATTCTCAAACCCAATAGTTTCTCACCCCACGGCGTGGAGAGTGGTTATTGGGATAAATGATCCAGCACGCCCTCCGGAAGTGTCGGAGCTCCGGTGACAGGGCCTGAATGAGAAATTCCAAACGGATAATATGACTTTCTCATTACCACTCATACAGTGTACCCAAATGTATAACATGTGCAGATAGAGGATTATTATTATTAGCCGTGGCGCTTCAGGATGACTTACTAATTTTTGGTGGCGTACTCACTTCTCAGCAGTGGAAAACCCCGGAAAACTTACAGCACCATCCCCGGTGGTCGGTGCGCACTCCAAGCAAGCACCAGACTTCGGTATTGACATCTAGACGATTCACATCGCCAATCGACTCCAAAAAAATTTTGAAAAATTTTCTTTAATCTAGAATTCGAACATTACGAACACCACGCTTTTTCAAGAAGGAAGACAATTTTTGAAAATGAGTTTTTTCTTCAGTCTAGTTCATAAAAGCGTGTTTCTTTAGATTTTTTGAACTTTCATTTATATTATCAAGAAGAAAAGTTGATGAAATAACTTGGCAGAACACCATCGAATAGTAATGATGAAAAATTGATCAGGTAATCCAATCCTGCAATATAGGTATATTCGCCAGCACGACTCTAACAAACACACAACTGTTACCCCTACGACCGTCGAATTATATCTGTTAGATTCTTGGAAAAGTTCTTCACGAGAAATAATTTGCAATGCTCTCTGTACATCACGGCTGAAATAATTTTTAGATTTATATGGGACAACGGCTACGTACCGGTTTCTTGGTTCTCGCCACTCATTAGCAAAGGCTAGTTCACCCATCTGAATCGAAAAATAATATCAGCATTCGATAGGAGTCCCTATGATGAACACTGGAGTATGTTTAGGAAACTGAGCATAACGCTCAGAGTTCTCATGGGAGCTCGTTCAGTAACGAAAAATGCTCAATCTCTTTTTCAGTATATGAGAAACCTTGTTGGGGATTTTTCTTGATTTGTACATCTAAGAAAGGCAGAGTCGAATTGCTCTCTATCTCCATCGTGAAGCGGATGTGAGGGTGTACTTCGTTCAGATGGGTCAGGAAAGAATTCAGAGTATCTCTACCGTGGGGCCAGATGACAAAAGTGTCATCAACGTATCGTAACCAGCAGGAAGGTTGAAGAGTGGCTGAGGAAAGGGCTTTGGTTTCGAAATCTTCCATGAAGATGTTGGCAAACGCGGGTGAGAGAGGGGATCCCATAGGGGCACCTTTGATTTATCTGTAAAAGGTGTTTTGTAAGGTAAAGTATGTGTTAGACATGCAATGCTTGACTAGAGTGAGAATGTCTTGTGATATGTCGTGCTTGTTTTTCAATATGGCAAGGGTCTCATCAATAGGGATGTTGGTGAATAGGGAGACGATGTCAAAGCTAACAAGGATATCGGAATTGGATATGATGAATTCTTTAATTCGATTGATAAAGTGGTAAGAATTTTCCACATATGATTGGGATGTTTCAACTATAGGTTGGAGAATATTAGAAAGATGTTTTGTTAAGCGTTGGGTAGGGCAGTTAAATGCACTGACAATTGCTTAGATTTATCTGCAACATCTACCGCTTCAACAGCCAATTCATCATTACTTAACATATTCAAGCTTTTAGCAGCTTCAAGTCCCAAAATCGAACAAGTAGTACTAGATTTAAGCACATAAAAAACAAAGTCTTTACATAGTCCACTTTCAGGTTGATTCCGACACCTGAAACATTTACAGTCTCCATGAGTTCATCATCGCATTCATTCGGTTCACTCGCACATTCATGACCTTGAAACTCGTTAATATCGTGAACATATTTTGATTTTCAAAATTTTCGATAATGTCCTTTCTTGTGACAACGTCTACAGGACCGAAATTGAGCTGGGCACTTACCTTCTACGTGTTGTAAGCCACAGTTGTTACAGAAGTTACCTTTTCCCAGGGATGTGCCATGATCGCTACCTGTCCTAGACATCGAAGCTCCAGGTTTTTTCACTGTATTTTTCCGATTGTCACTTCGATATTTCACTGCACACACGGAAACCGATTGAGAGATTTGGTCTTTCAATATTTCTTTTTGAGTCACTGAACTTGTTTCCATTGACCGGCAAATCGATATCGCGTCCGCTAACTTCAAATCGGAATGTTCTAGCAGTTTTCTTGAATTCTCGAGTCGCGTATTCCCAAGACTAACCTATCTCGAACAAGTGTGTCCCTCTCCTTGAATTCACAAGTCGTTGCAAGTTGTTTTAGCGCCGTGACAAATTGATCCACTGTTTCTCCTTGTAGCCTGTCCCTTTTAAAAAACTTAAAATGTTCGTACACAAGATTTTTTGTCGACTCACAGTATTCGTCAAACTTTTTAAGGATAATTTCTAGCAAGTTTCTGTCCTCTTTCGCTTCGAATTCGAATGTGTTGTAAATGAGTAATCCCTCATCCCCCAACAAACTAAACAAAATTGCGATTCTCACATCATCTGCTTTACTAGTTTTTCCACTAGCTACCAGGTACACATTGAATTTCTGCTTCCAGTTTGTTGCGATATCTCCCTTAAACTGCATTTGCTCCGGTGGTTTGAATTCCGAAATGTTTACGATTTTTGTTTTTCCCGCGTTTTTTAACTGCACAAGTTCACACTACTTTTACCTTCTCCTAAATACTAGTCAATCTTGATTTTTCTTAAGCTGCCACCATGTTATGTTACTTGTATTAGGTTTGGCCATTCAAATAATTCGGAAGCGTTATTTTTTTAGTGTTCAATCATGAAGTATACAAAGCAATGGAGTAGTTGACAGCTAACGCGTTACAACCATCACTGTTGACGTTATGTTTCAAACTAAACGTAAACTGGGTAACTGGGACACTAGGTCAACCGACAAAGATCACAGATATAGAGCAATGACAAGTGACAGACTTAAGGCGTTGCCAGCTTTCATGTTGGAATACATGACAGGTATTGCTTCCATTTGACCTATTGACAGATGGATTGCAAATAATGGGCCAATAAGATGGCCTGCAAGATCACCAGATCTTACTATTTTGGACTATTTTCTATGGGGGACATTGAAAAATAGGATTTACGCTGGCGGAGAGATAGAAAATGTGGAAGACTTGAGATTGAGGATTTTGAATGCTTTCGCAACAATGTAGCAAAAAAGTGTATTAAGGGCAATGAATAATATAAAAAAACGAATTCAAAAATGTTTCGAAATGGAAGAACTCCAATTCGAACATTTATTGCGCCATTAACTTTTTTGTGTATATAAATTACTTCATTTCAATTTTCTTTACAATCATAGTGTTCGTTTCGGATGTAACTATTGCTATCATTTCTTTTTCAGCTAATTAAAATACATATAATCTTTTTTTGTTGTAGATATGTTACAGATAATCATGAAAGATTTTGCTATTCGAAGTTCATTGTAGAAAACGCTCAAAGAAATATGAATTGGTACCTAAAAATGAAAAAAATTCTTTCGTAAAACACTATGGTACATGGGGAGACGTTAAAGTTGCTATTGTGTTTTTATTAAACCAATTTCCAGTGCCGTAATTTAAGAGGAGATCATTCACCCAATTATAATAAAATATTACTGAAACACACCGAAATATAAAATTAAATTTAATTTCTCAGTATGAGGTGAAGTCGATGATTCAAAAACTACCTGCACACCCTGTATTAAAGATGCATGGACATATTCTGATAGCCCACATCAAGTGCCAATGGCAAAATGTGGACAGGTTTTCAATATGTCTGCGAATAAAGAAGATACAGGCCAAAAAATAATTTGGGATTTTTTGGTTTTTCCTGTCTCCAGAACCAAAAGAGCTGAATTCGATTTTTTCACATCATTGAAAAGGTCTCTAAAATATGCAACTTTGCCACAATTTAACCGACACTCTATCTCTTATCATTTACGAGATACCCATGGACAGAAACGAATTTGAATAGCCCTGTATATTTTTAAGACGGAGTAGGCTGCAATACAGGCTGTGGCGATGTATAGCAAAACGGTCCATATGTTGGTTCGTGAAGAAACGAAAGACTCGTCTTCTTGAAGTTTTTCCTTCACGTTATCCAGTCTGTCTCTGATGGTTTCTAGGTTGTCAAGATCCAGTGATTCAAGATGAATTGGTGGCATTTCTTGAAGGTTTCTTTTGACGTTTTCTTCTATGTGTATGTCTAGGTGTGGCACTTTCATGATTTTGGTAACAGCATTCGGGTTCTTGTACGTCTGTAATATGGTGGTGTCGATTTTCATTTTGCAATATTCAGGAACTTCTATGACATAGGTGCCCTTCAGAGATGACATCTCTTCATCGTTACCACAAATTGATAATGCAGTGGTTTCGTTGGGGACTATTGCAATCCATTGATTGGTATTTATCTTCTGAATTTTCTGGTCCTGGAGTTTGAGGTGTTCCGGATGGCAGCTTCCATAGTCTTTGGTGAAACGGATGAGTTGTACTTCACATGGCGTCTCGGATTCCATTGGGTTCCATTCTGGTAGGGTGCAAAGTGCTTCTCCGGGAATGACTTCATGGCATGGTTCATTCGAAAATGAGTAGTGATGCTCATTGAGAAAAAGAAATTTAGTTTTGGGTACTATAATTTGGAAAAGGTTGTGTTGTGTTTCGATGGGAATGGAGTAAAGGTGATAGTAATTGAAACGATATTGTTCTGTAATTGGTACTTCTAAGATAAATTCTATTTTAGAATTTTTTTGGTAGGCCTTTATTTTCGTTATCTTCTCAAAGATGACTTTTTTTATCTCTGCTCGGTACATATGGGAGGATGGCATCATCGTAGTGGTGAGAGATGAACGTTAACTCTTCCAATAGGTCGTCGGCTTCTATGATGGATAGATGAAGCACTCCTATTTTCGCCAAAGGTCATTGCTGTTTCTAAGTCTTCCAGTATCCTTATGATGGAATCTGTGGCTGCTATCATTTGCGTGAACACAGTATTTGAGTTCAGTAGTTCATATATATCAGTATTTTGAAGGAACTGTTTTCTAATGGCTGTTTCAATTTGCATAACATTGGTTTGTCGTGATCGAACGTATTGATGAATTGAATTTTTCGATCGCCTTTGTAGTCAGTGAAATTTGTTCCTTTGATAGCATTCTTTTGTTCGTTTGTTGTGCTTGAAGTTTTTGGATGGCTTCTTCGGATTTTTGTCCATCTTCTGCATCCAAGTTTCCTGTTATTGCTTTAACAATATTTCCCATAATATTGATCAATCCACGTTTTTTGCGGTGTATTGTTGTTGTTGGGAATGTCTGTGTCAGTTTTCTTTGAATTTCTTTGGAGAGGTTGTCCATTATAGTGATGTAGTTTTGCTCTCTATGGTGGTTGACCCCATTTTTTCCAAACTGGTATGTGATTTTCATATGATTGGCTATGTTTTGGATTCTTACATATTCTTGATAGATACTTTGAAGGTCGAATATCCTGATGAAAGTCCGGTAGTTGACAATATTGCGGGCTGTACCAAGCTTTTGGGGTAGCAGTCCTGGGTTTTCTGTAAATTTCGTTGTTATTACTCCACTTCGTTCGGCAGATCTGAGGGTGCAGCAGGTGATTCTGGAACAATAGCGTGTCTTAGATTGTCGAAATGTACTTTTCATGTTTGATTTTCGGAATTCGATATGATACACGTGTTGTCTTCATTAATTTGGATAATTTTGCTTGGTTCTAAATAGCGGTTTTTCGATTTGTTTCTTTCACTTTCTGGGTTCTTCTCAAATACTTGATTTCCAACTTTGAAAACGTTTTGGTTTATTTATTTCTGGTTTCGATTCGTTATGGTCCTGGTCTTTTCGTTTTGTAGTTTTTCTTTCATAGTGGTTTTCATTTATTTGTACTCCTGGTTCGCCAAAAGCATTTATTTCAAATGCTTCTATTGGCTCTATTTCGATGGGTTCGAATAGATCGAGAGTTTTTGATCAGTTGGGTTGATCAATGTCGTGAAAGCCTTTTGATTTCTGACTAACGCGTACGCTGCTGGCATTTCCAATTCTTGAAATTTCCTGAAAGGGTATTTCCACAATGTGTTCTGTTCTTGGCCATAACTCAAGATGAAATATTGATTTTTTTGATTGCGTAGATCGTCTTGGGTTAGCTTGATCTTTATCGAAGTTGAGTGGGATGATCGCTTCCTTCGTTCTTGTTCAGGTCAATAGTTGCTCCAATATTTCGAAGTAAATCGATTCCAATGAGTCCATCATATTTGGGGTTGAAATCGAATATATAAAATTTTTGGTAGATGTCCTGCCTTTTGAAAATTTTTGGTAGTGGTATAGTTATACTATATTTGTGCGTAGAGGTATTGTGGGCAGACTGTATTTGAAAAGGATCTTCCTGAATGTGGTGTGGGTAAAACGTACTTGCAACGTTTGGGCTAATGAGTGTTTTTGTGGATCCGGTATCGATCATGAATTTTGTTTTTGTTTCTGGTATAATAATATATGGAAGTTTGGAAAACATTGTTGCATTGATAATTACTACGTTGTCTGATTGTTCGATGGGGTAATCTGAAAATTTTGATCTTCGTGGATATTAGTTTTCTTTGATCTGATCGGTTGGATAATATTGATCGTATTGTTGCGTTTTTCAGGTTCAATAAGTGGTACACTTACTTATAAACTCGCCTTTATTGCCACAGAACAAATAATACAACTGACAACACTGTTTGACACTTTGCAGTTCAAATAAATACTTCAAACTGCACTTGGTAACGTTACAACAGTCAAATGTTAAAAAGTAAACAAAACTCAAAAACTTCCCAAACTTGGCAAATCTGATCGTATTCATAGGATAACATTATTCTAGAAGCTATAGAACTTTCAATGGAACATTCCATACTAAGTTCTCGAATAAACTTTAATGATTCTAGTACATTCTAATGGGTTTCTAGAAGGCAAACAGAAGGATTCATGATTTTTCTATCTACTACCAGGTTCGTAACAGTATTGATAATCTTGATATTCCGCTGATTGGTCACCATCTTCTTGCCAGAATAGTTCTTCTGCTATGAAATTGGATTTAGGTTTCGGCTACGTATTTTTTGAAAAATTTCCCGGCAGATGTGTCCATTGGGGTTGGTCTAGAGAGTGGGTGATATGGATTATATTGAAAAACATTTCTTTGTGGTGGTCAAAGTTGTTGGTTGCCTTGAGATTGGGTAAAATTCCAATTAAGTTTCCTTGAAGGTGGTCTCTGAAACGTTGGCTGGTTCGCAGGTACGAATGGTCTTATCGGTCTGGGTACAAAATTTTGGCGGTTTTGTGGGGGTGGATGTTCTAGGTTCTCTTTTCTGTTGCTGAATCAGATTGTTCGTTCTGTTCCTCGCATATAAAATATTATCTTCGCATAAAACTTGTGCAAGTGCTGTTTCAATATTTGCGGGTCCTCTTGAACGAATTATTGATACAAGTGTTTCCTTCAGTTCGGTGAGGAAAGCTTTCAATGTGAGGTTATCGTATAAAGTGGTTTTTGACTGCTCTCAGTGGTGCATTGGGTTCGTTGCATGCGGGGTTTGAAAGAAGTAAGCTTCTCACGTTTTGACATCTAGATCCATATTGTTGGAGTGATTTGTTCATTTCTTGTCTCAGGAGCATGAGATCTCTGAGTAGTGAATTTTCGTCGCGTTGATCAGCGAAGTTTCTTTGGAGTAAGTTCCGAAGTTCATCCCATGACTTGACTTATCTTGCTCCTGTAATAGTTTTGGCTCTCCCTGTAAGCTTGTTCTTGATACAGGGTACCAAAAATTTATTGATGAATGCAAGTGATTCCAATGGTTTAGAGAACTGATTGATTATGAGGTCATTAGTTTCGATGAAATCGGCAAGTTCTGCAGGTTCGCCTTCGAATTTTAGAATAGCATCCAGGTGGCTAGTTTGAGATGCGGTCGTCATTTCGTTGGTTTCCTCCTCTAGACTATTTTCACTTTTGTTGTTTTCAAGATTTATGTTTGAAATGAGAGTGGTGAGTTGGTCAATATCAGACATAAAATTGCGAAGAAATAAGGAAATAATGATAATAGGAAAATTAGAAATTGAGCAATCACTTACATTAAAATAAATATGATCTTCATTGGTTCAAATGGATTGGTATATCCTTGATTGGCACTGGTAATCCAATAATTTGTCATCATGGAGTTGCCTAAATTTCTCAGCAATACATTCGTCTTGGAATGCATCGGCTGTTTCCATGTTCCATGTTCCACTACGTAGATAATCCTCTGAGGAATTGATATCCTTTTCAAGAAGTCATTCTTGACATTTTGCAATGAAATTATAATGTATGGAATATCACTTTGCTAATTGATCATAGCCCAAATATTGTCTTCAAGAAGTATTGCATGTTCATTGTATTCTATTCCATGATTGTTGTCTTATAATTATCATACTTTTCTATCATCGTCTGATTCGATGTTATGAGAAACCACAGAACGTTTCTCTTAACTCCACTTCAGTTCAATGAGGTTGATAGTTCACAATAGTAGTAATACCCTCATTTATTGTTTGAACAATTAATGACACAAATCATATACAAACTATGTACATTTTGAACATTCCTAAAAAACGAAAGTTATTTTCCAAAACGTTTCAATAAATCAACTTATTGAACCAAAAACTTAAGGGACACACTTTATTGCTAGGCAACATTGGCGTGAAATGTCCTATTTGAAATGTATTGGCGTATGTCACATTAACTGACTTCTCAATGTGGATTTGACTATAAGATCGTTATCGATTTGATTATGTTCATTACAAAAATATGGCGTAATTGTAACCCCATTCGAGTAAAACGACATTCCGACACATAGCTTTGTTGCTATTCCATATTTCTTGGCTCGCTGATTGAAACTTAACTCCGCAATAATTGCTTTTAATGAATATCTCAAATGATATGTTACATTTTACGTGCATTTTTATAGGATTCAAAGCATAAAAATGTTTCAAATTTCACAATATACGGTAAATGCACCACTCTTATATGTATTCTTATGGAAACCGAAGCAAACATTATTCGAAAACTGGGGCCTTTTGAAACAGATTACTTTTCTGCTGATAGACTTTTTACGAAGTTAGTCAACATCCCCGTTCTTTTATTTAGCGTTCAGTCTTCTGTCCGATTGTAAAGTTGTAAATTTGATTTTTTATAATTCTGCCAAATTATATGCAGCACTTTATAAGCATATTCATGGGAATCAAAGCATAAAAATGTTACAAATGTCTCCATATACGGAAAATTCATCACTTTTATATATGTATTCTTATGAAAACTGAAGCTCACATTATTTTAAAACTGGGGCCTTTTGATTGAAAGTGTTCAATCTTCCGTCCGGTTGAAAAGCTGAACCGGGGTTATAAATATGAGTAATTTTCTCAACTTCACTCATATTAGTCTCTTTCAGAACGTTGAACGTTTAACACTAGAATTTTTTATAATCACAGTTATCGCAATGTCAATATTTGCTGATCTTGTGCGGCATGTTGCCACCATACTGGGACTCATCACCCCAAATTATAATGATGAAGTTGCACGAGAGGGCCTTGAGGAGTGAACCAAGGGGATGAGAAGGATTCGGAAAGCGATGAAGAATGCAAATTCTGTGGGAGAGAATCAACATTTAGAAGACTGTATGAGGAATATTACGACCATGCGTAATGAATTCAAGGCCACGCAGAAGAAGGGGGCAAGGCATTCTTCTCGACCTGAAGGAGCGAGAGAACGAGTTTACTAGGATGATTCAATTTCCGCTTTTAACAACCGAATCAGGAGTGATGTTATTTACAACATCAAACATAAGGACCCCGGCTCTTTCCTGGTTGACTCTAGAGCTATCTTCAAACGCTGCATTCATGATGCCCTCAGAAAGAATTAATCGGTGAAAGTCAATATGGTTTTTTGCGGCGAATTCAAAATCGTGAAAGGAGCGCAAGTACTGCGAGAGTACAAGTATTTCACCACCTCCAACTCTCAAATTTACCGGAACACCAAACTGGAGGACTGGTTCCAAGATAAAGTTATTGATCCAATCATTAAAGATCTAGAAGAACTCCAAGACGAGATAGCGGCTGGGCGTTGAAAAATGTGATTAATCTAGGCGTAAACATCAACAAGTTCACTCCCCAGCGTGGATTTTCCTACATCGAATTGCCTGGAGAAATCAAGAAGAAAGATGCCTGCATCAATGTCAGAAATGATGACCAAGCATGCTTTGCCTGGGCCGTTACTTCTGCTTTACATGCAAATAAATATTGGTAGAACTTCGTCATACCCCCACTATTCGGAGGTTCTTAAGCTGAAAGGAATTCAATGGCCAATGACAATGCGGCAGATCCCCAACTTCGATAAACAAAACGGTATTTCAATTAACGTATATATCCTACAAGATATTGAAAAATCACTCCAAACATTCCCATCTTATCTGACAAGGATAAGAAGGATAGACACGTCAATCGCCTCTTGGTGCAAGACCGGTAATCTGATGATCGCTCGGATGCTCCTACAAAATATCACTACATTTGGATCAAACATATGTCAACACTTCTTTCCAGTCAGCTGAGTGAAAAAGATTGGAAAAAAAATCTTGTGTGACCGCTGCTTCCACTACTTTCGCTCTGAAGATAAATTAACCAAACACACCGAGGACTGTGAAAAATTTAATGAAACGGCTATAAAAATGCCAGAGCCTGGAAAAACATTAAATTTCGAGAATTTCATAAACCAGGAAAAGGTGCCATTCGTGCTAGGAATCGCACGTTAAAAGGTAAGACCTCGCTAATCCTTAGCTCGCATAAGTTTCAACTTCTAAGGGCTGTCGTTCGTACGGGGATGACAGCTGGTTAACGGAAAAATCAATTTTAAACAATTTTTTTAAATTTTTTAAATTGTATATGCTGACTTGGAAAGCGTGCTGAAGCATACAGACAATACTAAAAATCCTCAGCATCATGTTCCGGCAGCTGTTGCATATTACCTCAAGTGTAATTACGATGATTCTTCCTCATTTTTCCGTTCCCATCGAAGTGTTGATTGCATGCAATGGTTTGCAGATGAGATGGCTCAGTTGACTGAGGACAGTATTCCAGTGTTCATATGACATCAATATGACATTCGATCAGGAAATGGAGTTCAGGAAAGCCACACATTGTCACATGTCAAAAACCTTTTACACGAGAGGATAAGAAAGTGAGAGACCACAACCACCATTTATCTGACAATAAATATCGAGGAGCTGCTCATGATGGATGTAATATCAACTTCCAAGAAAATCTTACGGTTGTTTTCCATAATCTCAGCGGTTATGATGCACACTTCATTATTGAGAATATTGCCAACAGAATGGAGGGAAAAGTTGAACTGCTACCAATCACTAAGGAAAAATATATCTCCTTCACTAAGCACTCCACTGAAAATCGTGTCAACTTGCATTTCATCGGTAGCTTCCGTTTCCTCAATTCATCGATAGATGAATTGGCGTGTTATTTAACTGAATTTCCGAATTTGAAATCTCAGTTTCCTGTTCTTTCTGAAGACCGCTTTAAATTGCTTACGAAAAAATGAGTGATGCCTTATGATTATGTGGATTCCTTCGAACATTTTGATGAAATTTGTCTACCACCCATCAATGCATTCCACAATAAATTAGAAGAAAAAACATGCCCCAGTCGATTATATCAGCGTGCGCAACTGGTATGGAATAAATTCAACTGCTGCAACTTGGAGAGTACATCGATCTGTATATGAAAACGGACGTACTTTTACATTTTCGAGCAATTCAGAAATAGTTGTCATAAAACGTATAGTCTTGATCCTGCTCACGATTTTACTATTCCAGGTTTCACTTGAGATGCCATGTTAAAGTATTCCAGCGTTAAGTTGGACCTTCTCACCGATGTCGATATGTTTTTATTCGTTGAACGTGGCATTCGAGGAGGTCTTAAAGGCCGTATTCACATGCGAATTTGTCTGTTGGATCCGTACGGCAGACATGTGCGATTCACAAATACATACATATCGCTTTGCTGCAGGATTTGTCTGGATCGCTGTCCGTCGTTCAAGACGACGAGCATGGATAGCAATCCGGAGATATCCGAATGTGAGTAGGTGAAACAAATTGGTCTGCTGGAATCTGTCGACACGTAGTGCGCAGTGAAACGAATATTTGAGGGTATACGTTAGGAAAAAATGTCATTTGCTGATAATAAAGTATTTTGGGAAAGTTTCATATCCATGTTTGTGGAACACAAAAGGAAAGGAGTAGAATAATAAACTGTTGCGTAATGACATATATCACCAGTTGGCAGAGAAATGCAGTGAAATTTGTCCCCAAGCAAATATCAAATATATTAGAAAAACAAATTGAGTATTTGCTTCTTTCAATGTACCATCGTTTGGACCACACTCTCTTCTTTTTCTTATCATCAAATACTGCTGAATATCCACCAACTATTGCAAGTTTCTTTATTTTCTCCATCTTCATGCCAGTACAACCACATCACCTGAACAGCTTTGAGCTGAAAATCCACGTGTGTTTAGGAAATCACGGATTTGTCTGTCGAACAGATCCGTACGTGTATTGTTGCGATGAATCGGCCCGCCGTACAGATCCAACAGACAAATTCGCATGTGAATACGGCCTTCAAGTCAGGTTTGCTCGAAGATGGGCCCATGCAAATAACAAATATATCAACAATTATGATACTTCCAAACCTACGACATTCATTATGTACTATGATGTCAACAATCAGTATGGGTGTGCTATGTCGCAGTACCTTCCATCTGGAAGGTTTGAATGGGCTGACACTAATATTGATGTCACAACTGTGGCAGATGATGCCAATGAAGCATACATGTTGGAAGTAGACCTGGAGTATCCTCGATCCCTCCACGATAAACATAAGGATATACCGTTCTGCCCGCAATACATAAATTCAAAAACAATGATGCCTCCTGATAATGTGCGAGATGTAACCAAATTGATGGCCACTCTGCATTCCAAAAAGGAATATGTTATACAATACAGGACTCTGAAACAGGCTTTGAACAATGACTGCATGACTGGTGTTGACGAAAATCCATAGGATTCTAAAATCCAAGCAGTCCCTAGATCCAGTCCTGCATCGATCTGAATACTGAGCTCCGCAAAAAAGCACCTAGTGTATTTCATATAAATTTATACAAATTGGTGAACAACTCAGTCTTTGGTAAAACTATGGAGAACTATGGTGCAGATGCCTATATCTCAAAACCGGAGTTTGAAGATTGCACCATCTTCAACAAAACCTTAGTGGATGTTGAGCTTAACATGCTACAAATTTTCCTAAACAAGCCTATATTTGTGGGGCAGGCCATTCTTGATTAAGCAAAGACAACCAAATACGATTTCCACTATGGATATATGGTGGAACGTTTTGGTGAGGACTGTATCGTTATGTATACGGAAACCGATTTCCTCATATATTAGCTGCGATAAGACCCCTGTGAAATAATGAAGCGAGATTGCCTTCAACGCTTCAATACATCAGACTATCCTGCTGATAACATCTATGGCATCCCCTTAGTAAACAAAAAAGTTCAGGGTATGATGAAGGACGAAAATAATGGCGTTCCAATGACGGATTATGTTGGCATTTGATCTAAATTGCTGACGTCGAAGGCTTGATAAAGGGTACGATGAGGATGAAATTGCCTTGGAATTGAAAAATTTAGGGAACACTAAGGAGGTTAAAGGAGTAAAATCGTCAGTTGAAAAAACTGTGATTACATTATTTGAAGACTATGTTGCATGTCCAGACAGTTGGAAATATATGAGTGTGACTCAGAGACTGATTCGCTCTTAGAAACACCAAATACATTCAATTGTGCAGGAGAAGATTGCGCTTAGTCCAAATGACGATAGACGCTACCTAATATCAGAGTCCGATGAAACGTTGCCATGGGGACACTATTCGATCGAAGAAAAAATGGATACAATATAATTTTGTAAATTTGTTGAAATTAAATGTATAATTAGATTTCGACTGTTTATGCTTACTTCTGCAACGACAAATCTTCTTTAAAAAAATTATTACTACCCAAATGCTAGAAAAGCATGTAAATTCTCACACACGCACATAGAAAACATATGCATATAAAACTTCTTTAATCTCATTGGTCATAGTTACTAAACATGATGTATAATTGAAAATTTCTGGACACTTCCACGATGACAAAATTTTTACTGTTAGTACACAAGCAGTAACTTCAAAGACACTTTTAACTTGATATAATTTGGTGGTTTTGATATGTCTACTGGGGAAACTTCCACAATAAAAAACGGTAAAGCATTGGCAGTCCTGTCTCTTGGGTGATGTGGAAATGGACTTTCGATTTGTAAAATGTCATCTTGGAAAATGTACAGATTTTCTTATACTTAGTCTCCTTCAACAGTTCTGCTGAACTCATATGTTGAAATACTACTATCTTGAATGCTCATTCAACATTTCAAGCTATATTAGGAAACTTTTTTTTTTCATCATTATTCCGAATGTGTGTGAGGTGTCGGGGAAACATATTGTAAAGTCGAGTTTCAGCTATATTGTAGGGATTAATTGCGTTGATTGCGTTTATTCCCTGAAACCAGCAACGGAAGTGGCTTCGGAGATTTGACTGATGAGTACTTGGTATCGCACTTTAAAATACGAGGACTACGTTACTTATGAAAACGTCTGTCTGTAGAATGACTGTGTTGAATGTGTATGGTATTGAGGCAAGCGATTTTTGACCGATGAGTATACGTCATCGCACGTTAAAATACGAGGTCGAGGTCACTTATGAAAACGGTTGTCTGTAGAATGATTGTGTTGAATGGGTGCGGTATTGGAAAAATATATTTGGTCTCATTACGTTGAATGTATATATATATATATATATATATATATATATATATATATATATATATATATATATATATATATATATATATATATATATATATATATATATATATATATATACTGGGTGGCTACGGAAGTATTGCCTACGGAATATGTCAGTTATTGTATGTTGTAGGTTTGTGAAATTTGGAGCGTCGATATAATGACATAAGAGCTAGAATTTGAGCATATTGACATGTCGAAGTTAACTTCCGGTCTAGTTCTAGTTGGCTATGGAAACCATACGTCACTTGATAACAGTTGCTACTACTGCGATATTTTATTTTCATTCGTCGGCGTTATAAAAAGCCGCCAAAAAAAATATTGGAAAAATTGGGGAAAAAACAATACTCTGTAGGTCCATAACTTAAATAGGAACATACAACTTTTTCTTGCCTGTACTATTCAGCATAACCATTCCTTTCTAATGATATGATAGAAAGTAATTTTTTGAAATGAAATACCAAAAAATCCAATTATTATTCTTCAAATAACAAAACAGATTATCGCCATACGCAAAAATAACATTAAAAATAACGTGGAATGATAAATTATATCCTGTAGGTTCTCGGTTAAATAGGAACATAAACGTACTTGGTCTGTGCCATCGTCCATAGATATTCTAATATCTACCTATGGACGATGTTTGTGCTATTCAGAATAATCATTCCATTGCAATAATCATTCGAACCAAAATATTAACAAGTAGGCTGATTAAGATGTATTTTGGAATGAAACAAAAAAGAAACGAGAGCTCTTACGAACGCTGCTATCCATATTATTTTGACGTTCGAAGTAGTGTTTTTGATTCTGCCATTTTAAAAGGGTTTGGAAATCGAAATTAGTTAGTGGAATATTCAAAAAATGCCCCGTTATTCACAAACCGAACAAATTGACATGCTTCTCATTTATGGTGAATGTTTAAAAAATTCTTATGCCGCTGAACGATTGTATTTAGAGCGATATCCAGGGAGGCAGCAACCGTCAAGAAGGTATTTCCAGTGGCTTGAAGAAAAATTAAGAACTGAGTCTGATGTTCACGAAGACCAAGAAGCATTTGTTATTAATGAGAAAACTAAAATTAATGTATTAGCTTTAGTACCATATGATAGCACAATTTCCTCAAGGCAGATTGGCGCCGAATTAGCTATAAGTAAGGACTCTGCTAGGAAAATTTTGAAAAAACATCGATTTAAATCCTTCAAGTATCAGTTGCATCAACATTTGTATGAAAATGACGGAGAAAGGCGCCTGGAATATTGTAATTGGATTCTTCGACAAAATGCTGAGAATCACCTATTTAACTATTATATCTTGTTTACGGACGAGTCAAGATTTACCAACAATGGATTATTTAACAGGAATAATACAAGTTCGGTACTGTACTTTATTTGGATTATTGTCGATAGTCGAAGTGTAAAGTGCTAAAAGTGTGAACGGTTTTTTGTTTCAGGTACTGGGCGATAGAAAACGAGCACCGGTTTCGACAAGGTGGCTTCCAGGAGAGATTTGGTGTGAATGTTTGGGCAGGAATAGTTGGAACTCATATTGTTGGCCCCATTCTTTTTCAAGGCCAACTAACTGGAGAGAGATACTTTAATTTTTTAACGAATGAAATTTCGGAATTCATTAACAACCTACCAGCGGAAATAACTGAGAGAATGTACTTCCAGCAAGATGGCGCCCCTCTGCATAATTCAAGAATAGCGAGAAATTATCTTCAAAATCGCTTTCAAGAGAGACTTATAACAACTCATGGTCCAGTCAGGTGGCCACCAAGGTCACCTGATCTTACTCCGTGCGACTTTTTTCTATGGGGGCATATTAAAAATAGGGTGTATTCCACACAGCCTACAACTCTACATGAGCTAGAAGTAAATATTCGTAGAGCTTTCCAAGATATCACGCCCCAAATGTTGAGAAACGTTTTACATGAAAATATCACCAGATTCAATAAATGTATTGACGCTGAGGGAATGCATTTCGAACATTTGTTTTGAATTTATTTTATCTTTAATTAATCCTATCAATTTGAATTTTTTTTTTTCGATAAATCTTTTTTGTTGTTATTTGAATAAAAATAATTGGATTTTTTGGTATTTCATTTCAAAAAATTACTTTTTATTATATCATTAGAAAGGAATGGTTATGCTGAATAGTACAGGCAAGAAAAAGTTGTATGTTCCTATTTAAGTTATGGACCTAATTTTTCCAATATTTTTTTTGGCGGCTTTTTATAACGCCGACGAATGAAAATAAAATATCACAGTAGTAGCAACTGTTATCAAGTGACGTATGGTTTTCATAGCCAACTTTTCAATTTTTGGCTTTCATTTTGCTTCCACGGCCTACTCGGTGAATTTCAATGATATTTTTTTTCTGATCTAGTTTCTGGTTAGATACCAACTTGTGATATGTCATCAGAAAGGGAATTGAATGCTGAATAAAGCGAAAAGAAAAAAAAATAGGGTTTCCATTTAAAATAAGAAAGTTGATGTTACTTCCGGTCAGACCGGAAGTTAACTTCGACATGTCAATATGCTCAAATTCTAGCTCTTATGTCATTATATCGACGCTCCAAATTTCACAAACCTACTTCATACAATATCTGAGATATTCCGTAGGCAATACTTCCGTAGCCACCCGGTATGTCCAAGTGACTGTAAAACAGTCGATAACAATCCTTTAGGAAGTGACTATAACTTTGTTTAATATGTATGGCATGTGTCCGACAGAAAACAACTACTTATCTGGCTAATACCGCGACAGATATTGAATTATATCTTACAGACACATGTACGATCCTTACTTTGCAAGAGCTCTCTGAACAAACAGCAGGACTTCACCCGATTCAAACAGAGAACCAACTACAGACCGGTTTCGGAATGTTGTCCCTCATCAGTGCAGTCCAGGTTATCACAAATTGTATACACGCGAGGTCTCGCTGCCCGTCACCGTCCGCCGAGATGAATACTGCAATTGCTTACAGGATCCACCTTGTATATGTATATATATAATGTATATATATATATATATATATATATATATATATATATATATATATATATATATATATATATATATATATATATATGACAGTTGACGGGGTATACTAAATTTGACAAGCACCCGCCATGTTTTTTTCTCTTAAATGATATATTGGTACACCTGGTATACTGAATCTAACGATCAGCCGCCATGTTTTTTTCCCCTCAAATGATACGTTTTGAGGCACCCCATACACATAGCTCGTCGAAAGGCTATACCCCCGTTAAACCGTCATAATTTTTTCGGGAAGCAGTCGTCATATTTTTGTCATTCATCATTATTATATCAGTTACACACATATTTCATCTACAATCATTATTCTTTTCATAATTCAATCGCGTGCTAGACTGACAAATCCTTATCTTAGCAAACGGATCTACAGCGATGAACGCCAAGCAGCGACGCGTGACCTTGAAAGGAACCTTGAAAACTTACTATGATACAGATAAAAATTATCGAATTGATTGTTAAACTTTTCCACCTCCTCGGTTGTGGGGGCCTCTTCCTCGTGCATCTAGAACCGAGTTGTAGGGTATATCGGGGGGTTTTCCTAGTATACCCACGGACGACATCAGAGGGAATAATAATAATAATGATAATGATGGTTCTGCTAATAGGAGTCCTTGGTGGAATGATGGACACACTGCCCCCAAACTTGAAAATCATACCGGCTTGCCATGATGCGGCAGAAAAATTAGCCGGGAAAATGCAGAAGTCCGTAATTCTTGGTTCACTCCGCCTACTCAGGGCACATGATTCTCGGACACAGTAATCACTTACCCCATGGACGTGGGGAGTGTTTACTGGGGTTAATGACACACCAGCGCGCCCTCCGGAAGTGTCGGGGCTCCGGAGACAGGGCCTGACTGGGTAATTCCTAACGGAAAAAAAAATAATAATAATATTTATTTGCAGAATGAGCAGAAAATAACAAAAATAAACAATAGCGAACATTTCAAAACATATAAATCATACTGCAAAACAGGAATGACAGGCAGAGTAGATCACCTATGAGAGATTTGGGGCCGCATGCGCAGTACGGTCAAGCATGCCAAACGCTAGGGAGTCGGCCGTCACTGCTTCGCGTTCATCGTGTGACGTAGTCGAGAGAGATCCCTTAGATTGATAGCATTTTGCCAATAGAGCGCGGCGTACACATATTATGAATTGAATTTAAAAAGAAAAAAGATTTCAGCAGCAGAGGTTTGAACCATCGTCTTTTTGGTTGGTAGCGAGTGACGCTAGCCTTGTCTCCACGGAGACTTCTTACCAGTTGATGTACAAATGTGGGGTATATATTTCTCCAACTTCCAGAGCACGCTGAATATTAAAAAAAAATAATGATTGTGAGTCTAATAATAATAATGATGTTTGAAATAAATGTGAAAAATTGCGAGGTAACGAGGGTGTAACGTTTGAAGGTGTGATTCCAATGAGGAAAGTATACAAGGTGTTTCAAAATGTATAATTTAAGAGAAATGAAAGTCACGTTCATTTAACGTGACTTGCGTGTGTGTGTGTGTGTCAAATATCATGTGGAAAATGGGTCATTGGGGCAATGGAGGGTAGCAAAGTATTCAGCAAAAATATATATAGGATGTCTTATATATTATTTAAGACAAAAAAACATGACGACTGCTTGTCAAATTTAGTATACCAGGTGTACCAATATATCATTAAAGAGGAGAAACATGGAGGTTAAAGAAAAAACACATCATTGAAGGTATGAGGTGAAGATTTTTCGAAACGCTGCGTTTTCGTCATCAGGTGACGTTAGATAAAAAAACAATTTAAATAGAAAAATTTATTATACAGTTTTATTTTGGTAACATATCACATAACCATTTGTATTGAATGTCTACGTTTCATTGTCGCCGAATGTGGGAACACGTGAACACGGGAACACGTGTAGGTAGGTTCAATTGATAAAATTTTTCTGTAAGATAGTCACGTTTTTGGAGTCCTCGTACATAAATGATATCAACATTCTGTAAATTTTCCTTGAGGATAGAATCTAATTGATGATATTCCACAAAGCCAGAGGAATACCTCAATCCATGAACGTTTCGCTCCAAGAAACAGGCAGTACGTTTATCTGCTCTACTCAAAGAGGAAAATGGTATAGTTGGCAGCAGCAGAAAATTTCTACATTGAATTCCAATCCTAATGGCAATCTCCTTAGGATGGAATTGTTGCTCGATGGTGAAGCCTTGAATATCTACAACAGCTATTCTCTTGTTGACTCTGTGATTGATACTGAAGTGGCAAGCATATGTTCAGTTTAATTTGTTAATGATTTCGCTGAGTGGGAGGTGCTCAATAACAGTGTCGTGCACAATGATGCAATAGGCTCTAGTATTTTGGGGAAATCCTTCAGATGCCTCGAGTTTCACATCAACAGTGGAACTTTTTATGCTCTCATCCCTTCTGGAACAATTGATGACAAAGAGAGTCTTGCCAACAAATTCGGTGGAGCTCAGCAGAGGATTATATTGATTAGTAATTTTGTAGCTGACACCGAATTGTGCATAGTTGAAATAGGCTTGCGAAAAATTCCCCTTTGCAAAATTCAGATGCATATTTTCTTTCGGGTTATTTTCACCGTTCAGAGTGAGCATTATATTGGTGATATTCGAATGAGCGAATATTGTTGGATCATTGTTGAATTTGGTGTAATCACGGTCTTTTTGGAAAAATACAATCACATAGCGAGGACTTTAGAGAAACGAGGAAGTCTTGACGGCCCATATTTCACTTTTTGCACCTTGTGTGAGAGCAGGCAACATATGAAGGTCCCATTTTCTGAAAGGCATGAGAATAGGAGATCAGCTTGGATGGCCTTCAAGAGTTGCAATTTAATTTGATCATGTGGAAAGATTCTCTCAACTTTGAGTTCAATATTTTCAATTTCTAACTTGACTGCTGTCGTACCAGCCGGCGATCCAGCGGTCTCCTCTATTTTGAAGCAGTTGCTATCATCTGCAGCTCGTACTAATCGGATGGTATGTTTGCCATAGGAAACACATTCATAATCGTTGAAAATATTCAAAAAATGCTTGATGGGTATGAGCATGTTGAATGTTAGATCAGTGGTGCTGATAGCTCCAGCGTTGCTGGGAAAAGTCCAACTTGAATTGGCCAAGTGCTTGATATCTTCGTCAGTGTAGGTGAGAAATCCTCTGACAGTACTAACAATTCCAACTTCACGGACCGTCTCCAACTCCTTACCGCTTTGTTCATAACTGACAGATTGAAACATGAAAGCACCAGCATTGTTTACAAATGTTACACGACCATCTCCTTTGGTTTTCACAACTTTTCCACTGATGAATAACAGGCAATCATACAAAGCATCGTAAGCGTCAGATTGATTGATGTTGATTTCAATGACATCATTGTTGCGAAAGGACTTGACATATGGGTAGTAAGTCCGCCATTCCACCTTTTGTATGGATTCATCGTTTTATGGTTTTCGGAAAATGTTGAACACTTGATTGGACAACATGATAACCGAGAGATTCCAAAAACAGTTTATTTTCCGGTGATAGTAGTTGACGCACGTTGAAGGTCTGGGTGAAGACTGAAGGGGCGTATGGTTATTCTTATGAATAGTTAGCACCATACTTTCGCTTCAATTCTAAACGAACGATTATTTCTTCGTTTCGAAAATCAACGAGTTGAGAATGCTGGTCCAGCACTCGCAGCATAATATTGTTTATTTCGTCTCTATGAGCAATGGGTAGATAAATGAGGTGGCTGGGTGTTTCGTCGATTGCGTAACCAGGATCAACACCAACAGCAAATTCGTATATCGTATGAGACGGTGCGTCGTTGTAGAATGCTCCGAACGTAATGTTGCTATCTATGTGTATGGTACGTACTTTAATGATATCTACAGGTAGATCTGATGCGTAATGAAATTGGGTTTGAGAAGAATAGACGAAAACCCTAAAATGCGGGCCAAACTGTTTTCAGGTCGGATATCAATTGAGTGTTTAAGGCAGAATATTTCGCTTTTCAGCGTGTTATTAGTCGGTTTGAGGTAGAAAAATTCCTCGGGGTTTTCATTGTACGTTTTGGGTGTGATGTGCTTGCTGATCAAAGCCTCAACATCACCAATTTCGTAAGAGCCAGTAGGGATATCGATACTCAGTTTAGTTTTGCCGCCGTTTTCAAAGTGGTAGAATTTTGTGCCTTCTTCAATGTTGGGTATACTGTTGTACGAATGGAAGCTGAGCAAAGCCAAACTGTATTCTGAATCAGAATCCAATTGAATGGGCGGATTGAAATCGATGGAAAGCGTTGAAGAACGACTCGTTAACGTCAATATCATAGACATGACTGATATAGTGTCGGAAGCGACCTGCCATAAATAATGAACAACAACTTGGATGAAAAATCATTTATTATTGCAATAATAACATTGAAATTGTGCACTAACTGGTCCATGATACTCTGCTTCTTTTAGTGATGCCGTTGACAGTCCAAACTCATTTTGATAATGAATGAAACATGGTAGACGAATCTGCAAAGCGAATCGATTTTTGTAGTCCTTTGGTAACCTATGCCATACATCCAGCAACTCCCAAGGTCCTGCGTTCCCAATCAAATATTCGATTGACAAAGCTCGCAGTTGAGTATCAGTGAAATCTCGCAATGATTTATATATGTGTATGTCAGCCAACGATTGATGCATCTCAGCGGTGGACATTATGAAGTAGAAACTTTAGGCAGAGATGTCCGCAATTACTCTGTAATTTTGATATTGACTATTATTATATGTAATTCTTACGCCCCTCCCAAAATATCTTGCCAATTCTAATGGAGGTTTGAGATTGCCAAAACTATCGAAATATTGTGCGACGTTGCCGTTTTTATTGTAAGCTACCCAATGAGTACCAGCATTCAAGTGGGAATCCAAGTTCAATATAACGCATTCTCGCAGCCAAGGACCACAAATTGTCAACGTATCACGCATAAAGACTCCACGAAAATGTGGTATTTTCATCTGACGAGCACACTTCTGAATTTCCGAATCGTATAATGCTCTATGGGGTAGCTTATCTAGCAGTTTTTTTTTGCTTTTTCAGGTAAAGACCGCTTCCTTTGCGTTTATGTTGTTCTTTCAGGAACAGGTCAAATCCTCGAGGGGTTTTCCGCAGGTACAAACCCGAACCCAAATGCTCCATGGATTTTTTGTGACTTTGATCTCCTTCAAGTTTCTTTCTAGCATTTTTTGCGTCTATTACGGTTTTTGCTATGGAGCTCGCTCCACCTGCCAACGCACCCAAAGCCGAAAGTGCAGCAAATATAGGTATAAGTGGTAAAATTCCTCCAGACTTTGCATCCAATGGAATTAGTCTAGGCACTCGTATTTTCTTACGTCCTCCAGCTTGACTCAATGCCATTTTAGCAGCTCGCAAAGCCGAAGCACTAGATTTCTTAATATTAGTAGGATTGTGTTTCCAATTTTTAATAATTTTTTGAAGCAAGTTACGGCGAAAGGACATGCCCATACCTAGCTTACGTTTGGCTTTCATGGTGGAAGTAACAAGCCAAGCTGCAGCCCGTTCCCCAAATTTAGCGTCTTTAGATTTAACTCGTTCCCAAGCTCTATTTTCCAATACTTGATCTGCTTTATGACGGTCTTCTAGAGAGTCGGATTGAGAGTATGCAATATCGTGCTCTCTGCAGCTTTCGTCCAAAGGATTCACGCCAGTTTCTCCGCGTTGTAATCTCTGCCTCAATTTGGTGCCAGGCCCGCAAAACGAATAACCTGGTAGATGCAATTCGAACGGGAGATTATTGATGATTGAATTGACAACACCTGCACCACAGTAAGTCAACATTGATAATGATGAAAGATACCTTCAATGCGTTTATTTATAACCGTGGCGCACTCATATTTTTTCATCACATCATGGAGGTCGTTCAACAAGACAAGACACTGCCTATTGAAAATTTAGATTTTTTGAATGGAGACCTCGATAGCAGTATGGTTGGGAAGCATGGTGAATTATTACCGAATTCGTTTCGTGCAATTATTTGCGGACCAAGTGGTTGTGGAAATGCAAATGCCATCTTAACACTGTTATTCCACCCGAATGAAGCAAAATTCGAAAACATCTACGTATATTCAAAATCTTTGTACCAACCCAAATATCAGGTGGTTCAAGAAATTTTGGGGAAAGTCAAGGGATTGGGATATTATCCGTTCAGAGAAAATGAGGAAATCATAAGCCCTCACGAGGCCAAATCAAATTCCATATTCATTTTCGATGATGTTGCATGCGATGGTCAACAGAAAATTCGAGAATACTACTCCTTTTGCAGACACCGAAATATTGATGCTGCATATCTTTGTCAGACATATTCAAAAATTCCAAAACAATTGATACGAGACAATTGTAATATGATTGTGCTTTTCAAGCAGGATGAAATGAATTTGAAACATGTATTCGATGAACACGTTTCCCCAAACATGACGTTCGAAGAATTCAAGGAAATGTGTGCAGAATGTTGGCGACAGCATCGATATGGAACCGTTGTGATTATGAAAGATTTTGATATAAATGCTAGACGTTATCGTCAAGGATTCGATAAATATATAAGTATACAGAGAGATTGATGTATCCCGCAGTTATCATCATGAAACCGTTGAGCAAAGAAGTTGATGTTATTCGGAAGACTAAAATCAATGAAATTGCAAAAGCTATTCGAAAAAAATATTTGGCTTTGAAATTGGGTAGATCCGAAGAAGATGAGTCGTTGCAAAAATTCTTTAAACCTGTATCTGTCCCATTGAGAAAAATAGCAGCAATGCCGCCGCTGACGTCGCAATCTCCTACTATCCCAATGAAAAGTGAGGTAAAATCTGAACTCAAACAAGAGAAAGTGGAAGAGCATAAAACGTCTCCATTCGAATCCATTGAAACGACTCCATTCCAATCCCTCGAACATGTTGCAAGTACAGATGTTAATGATGGTGATGATGAGGATATCTTTAGCGTAGGCACACAAGAGGAACAAGATAAGAGCTTTGTGTCAGTCATGAATGAACAAGTTTTACAGGAATATATCGATCAATATCCTATAATGGCTCAACCGTACATTATAAAACATTGGAGTAATGACAAAGAAATAGATAAAGTATTCGGTCCTGTATATGATGGTGTATCTTCAAAATGGTTCCTAGGTAACAAAGAAATAGATTTCGACAAACGCAGCGGATACATTAAAATGGGTGGATATCAGTGGAAAGCTACACCCGGTATATATGAACTCAGTTATGTATGCCTTCCCGTGGGAATAGCTGAACTAAGCATTGCTGCCTATGCAGATTTCCAGGAACACGTCGAGACGGTGTTGTATTCAACTTCGGTTCATAGGAACGAAAAAACATTTAGAATAGACATAGACTTCGAGCAATAAACATCTCATTGTATTATTTGTTGTTAATTAAAGTTTTTGAGTAAAATAATTTTTTTAAAAACTAAGTTCCGTGATCGGAAAACATAAAGTGGCGCAGTCGTTGTAGGATTTTGAACGTATATTCGTTGTGAATAATCCGTCAGTTCCAACTGTTAATTCAAGAGAACCTCCGTTTCTGGACAGTCCCTCTGGGTAGCAGATCAAGCAGAAGCCAAAGAAGTAAAGAAGAAAAGAAATGAGAACAGCCATCTCAGTGGTACTAATGTAAGTTGCTTTTCCTTGTATCTTATCTATGTCATTCTCCTCTAGTCCTGATTCATCTCCCGAAAACAGTGATTGTGAGTTAATTTTTAGTGAATAAAATTCGCCGAAACCTAATTCGATTTTCGAAAATAGTTCTCGCAAATCAATAAATTAGAAGCACTTCTTTCGAAGCTATCAATAAGTAGAAATATCAAATTGCCAGTTCCAAAATTTGAATCAAAACTTTTGGAAATCGTTCCAAAATTTGACGGCAATCCTTTGGAACTTTCATCATTTTTAGAAACAGCTAATTCAATTATTACTACATACTGGGACCCAACACCCGAAAATATCAGTTGTGTCCAAAATATTACAATAATTTATGGAATTTATTCAAAATTGATAGGTCAAGCTCGCGAAGTTTATAGCATTTGCATTGATAAAGATTGGCTATCAGTCAAAAATGCTCTAATCGCACATTTTGGCGACCAAAGAGACGAAAATGAATTATTATTTGATTTAGATCAATTGAGACAAATTTTCAATGAACCATCATTACAATTTTATACAAGGGTTATGTCAAATTTAAGTGCTCTTAATAACTATGTAGATACACATGAAAATGTAGTTGCGACTAAAACGGTGAAGAAAACCTTTTACAACACCCATGCTCTTAAAATATTCTTAGCTGGACTGAAAGAACCTTTAGGATCAACTATTCGTGCTATGAAACCATCAACTATGGCAGAAGCTAGGCAATATATTATTTCCGAAAATAATATTCGGCATCTCCAAAAACCGAATAACAGTGATCAATCGAAAATTAGGCCACCTCAAAGACCCAATCACCCAAATCAATTGTCCAATTTTCCTAACCCCAATTTTCAAAATTTCAAACCCCAAATGCATAATCCCTCATTTCCACGCGGCCCAATAAATATTCAGCCGAGACCGGCAGAACCCCAAAAATTCTTCACAAATCGTCAAGTATTTGGCAATCCAAGAGGCTCAACCAACGTTTGGATACCAAATAACCAAAACAATTTCAATCGCCCCAAGCCAACACCTATGAGTGGCATTTCACAAGCCACCACTTCTCGTCAACCCAATACTAGACCATACCAAAACCCCAATCGACCAAATTTCATTGCAGAAGAACTTTACAATTTTGATATTCCCCATTATCAGGAAGAATTAATACCCTTCCAAAATGAATATTACTCCCAAAATGATTTTTGTTACCAAAATCAACCCTGTTCCTCCAATGAATTTGATTTTTACGAAAATATGAACTATGAACAAGTCCAATCTGAATATGTCGATAATCAATATCCAATCGATACCCAAATCGATCAAAGTTCCTCACAGGACCAAAATTTTCAGGAAATCGACCATCACGAAAAAATTTCATAGAAATACATTCTATTTACGATCGAAAGGACCTCCCATACATTCAAATTTCAGATCCACCCCTGAAACTTTTGATTGACACTGGAGCGACTAAAAGCTTTTTGAATCCCGAAATTGCCGAAAATTATTTTCCCGATTTTATCAGAAAAGAACCGTTTACAATCAGCTCAATATTTCAGACCACTTCGAAAGATTTTTGCGCTGAAATACCAGCCTTTCAGGAATTCCACACTGAGAAAACTATAAAATTTTATTTGTTTAAATTCCATCACTTCTTTGATGGATTGATTGGTTATGATACATTGAAAAACTTAGATGTTCAATTAGATTTGAAAAATTCAAGTTTAAAAACACCTGAATCAGAGCTTCCTCTGGCGCACTATGAAAGCAAAAAGAAATTACTCTTTTATGCTCGTATAGAACCATTTACAATCGAATCAATCAAAATTCCTGTAACAATACCAAACGGTGACATCACGATTATCGAAACAAAATTATTTGAATGCCGAATTCGCGAAGGTTTGACAATCTCTCGAAACGGCTATGCCCCTGTCGAAATTCGGAATGATACAGGTGAAATACAAGAGATTTACCTTTATGAACCTGTCCCTGTGAAAACTTTTCATCCCGACCAATTCGAACTGTACCATGCTTCAATCGATTATAACACCCCTTCAAATATATTCAAATCAGACATCACACAACTCATACGAACTCAACACATGAATTCTGAAGAAAGACACCACGTTGAGATATTGTGCCTATCATTTTCAGACATATTTCACCGCGAAAATTCAAAGCTGACTTTCACGAACCAAGTGAAACACAAAATTAGGACCACCGATGAAGTCCCAATTTTTACAAAATCTTATCGCTATCCGTTTATTCATAAACCGGAAGTCGAAAAACAAATTGACGATATGCTTCGTCAAGGCATTATTCGACCAAGCGATTCACCTTGGTCCTCGCCAATTTGGAAAGTTCCAAAGAAGGCGGATGCCTCTGGCAAGAAGAAATGGCGTATAGTAGTGGACTACAGAAAAATTAACGAGAAAACCATCGATGATCGATATCCGATTCCAAATATATCGGACATCCTTGACAAATTGGGTAGATGTATGTACTTTTCTACCCTTGATTTGGCAAGTGGGTTCCATCAGATCGAGATGTACCCTGATGATGTAAAGAAAACAGCTTTCAACGTAGAGAACTGCCACTACGAGTACCTTCGCATGCCGTTTGGTTTGAAAGGAGCTCCAGCTACTTTTCAGAGAGTAATGGACAACGTCTTGAAAGATCTACAAAACAAAATCTGTTTCGTCTTCATGGACGACATCATCGTTTTTTCCACTTCGCTACAAGAGCACATGGTCAACCTTAAAAGAGTTTTTCAGAAACTGCGCGAGAGCAATCTGAAAGTCCAACTCGACAAATCAGAATTCCTGAAAAAGGAAGTTTCCTTTCTGGGACATCTGATAACAACATAGGGAATAAAACCAAATCCCGATAAGGTCAAGGCCATCATGAATTATCCGATACCCAAAACGACAAAAGAAATAAAAGGATTTCTTGGTCTTCTGGGCTACTATCGAAAATTCATAAATAACTTTGCCATAATCACCAAACCCTTTACAAGTCGACTGAAGAAAGGAGCAAAAATCGATATAACTGACCCCACCTACATCAAGACATTTGAGGACTGCAAAACCTTACTATCGAACGACCCTATTTTGCAGTACCCCGATTTTACAAAAGAGTTCAATTTGACCGCGGACGCCAGTAACGTAGCGTTAGGTGCTATATTGTCCCATGGCCCCCCAGGACATGATAAACCAATCGCCTACGCATCACGAACCCTTTTCAATGCCGAACAAAATTATTCGACTATCGAAAAGGAACTTTTTGCAATCGTCTGGGCAACCAAATATTTTAGGCCCTATCTTTTCGGCCGAAAATTCAAAATTTTTACGGATCACAAACCCCTTCAGTGGTTGATGTCTTTAAAAGAACCCAATTCACGATTGGTTTGCTGGAGACTGAAACTTGAAGAGTTTGATTACCAAATTATTTACAAAAAAGGGAAAATCAATACGAACGCTGATGCCCTTTCTAGAATCGAACTCTACCCCAATGAAACTGTCAGACAGACTAATGAACTCCCCATATTGAGACATATGCAGGAATTTAACGAAAACCCTGTCCTAGACAATGAAAGACCATCCACAAGCAGAGACCCAGAAAATAACACACCTGAAAATATTCAAAATCAGGATAACGAATCGAACGCAGGACAAATTGACCCCAATGACAATGACGAAAATGAAACTGTTCACACAAGTGCAGAAGACCCAATATTGAACATCCACATCACAGACAAACCAATCAATAACTTTTTGTGCCAATTAATGATAATTAAAGTTGATCGAAACCCTCGAATGGAAACCAAAAAACTATTTAGGAATTCAGTATGTCGTACCCGATGGTATCTATATGTTACCAACGAATCATTTCAAACCCAAATTATTGAACATCTGAAAGAATTTGGTGTTCCAAAACGCACCTACGTCTTTTACTTCCAAAATGATACCGAAGACGTACTCTATAAAGATATGTACAGGTTCATACCACAAACATTCAAAAATTTCTCCTTTAAGCTTTTCAAATCCAATAAACTCCTCTTCGATGTGACGAACGAAGATCGCCAACAAAATCTCATCAAATCCCAACATGAAGGTGTTACCAACCATCGAGGCATTCACGAAACCATTGCCGAACTCAAAACCAAATATTATTGGCCCAAGTTACACGATGACGTAAGAACATTTATCAATAATTGTCCAATATGTCAACAATCTAAGTACGAACGTTACCCACCTTTGATCAAACTACAGTTAACGCCCACTCCCAAAAAACCATTCGAAACTATACACGTTGATACCTTCAAATTTGGCAGTACTATATCTTTAACAATATGTGCAGCTTTACCAGATTTGGACAAGCGTACATCATTCCCAGTCTTTCCGCACTTCACGTATATCAATCACAGGACAACCCAGACTGTGTGACGTCACTACTTTCCTCCAATGCCTTTGCTGATTAATGCCATCAAATTCCAGTCAAAATCAATCAGGAATTAATCGAGGAAATCAATGATGCCCACTACATAGGCATCTTTCCGAACAAGAGAAAATTCCAGACAAACTGTGTGGAAAACGATGTCGCTGTGCTGAAAGGTGTATACCTCTTTGTTGTTCCACCAAAATGCTCCCTGAGGACTTCCAAATACACCTACCGGAACGAGAAAGGATCAACTGTAGGACACCCCCTCACATTGGAAGAAATCAAAGACATTCATATTCCAATCCTGCAAGTCGAGAAGCTCAACTTGGAGAAAGTTTCCCTTGACAAACTACACGAGCTCCAACTAGACGAAATTCGGGAAGACCCATTGGACCTCATCAATCTTCGCCCGGATTACTCCAGATGGTCCCTATGGATCGTCGCGACGCTAACCGCCTTCGTCGTGGTATATCTTGTGGTGACCCGGAAACAAGATATCCTTCGCCTACTCAACCCCAACAAACCACCAACCAACCAGGCTATCAACGAAACTCAAGTGGTTCCACCCTCGAATTCCTTCTGAGGGATGGAGGAGTTATGTATGCCTTCCCGTGGGAATAGCTGAACTAAGCATTGCTGCCTATGCAGATTTCCAGGAACACGTCGAGACGGTGTTGTATTCAACTTCGGTTCATGGGAACGAAAAAACATTTAGAATAGACATAGACTTCGAGCAATAAACATCTCATTGTATTATTTGTTGTTTATTAAAGTTTTTGAATAAAATAAATTTTTTAAAAACTAAGTTCCGTGATCGGAAAACATAAAGAGTCATATTTTTAAACACACCTCAAAACTATAATAATGAAGATATGCAGGCATACAAATCAATTGTAGTTTTGTCGAACATTCACAAAAACTCCCTAGGCTATCCGAAAGGTAGTAAAAGATACAAATATACCGAAATAATTAAACCGATGTTTCCTATACGAAATCAACGTAAAATATCGACACGTACCTAAAACATCCAACCCTGCAGCAAAAGGTAGCAGTTTACCTAAAAATATACCTATTGCAATGACATTCAATACCAAACCTATGGAGTTTGTTTATTGGGATGACCCAAACGAACTATGCGAACGCCTTAAATTATTGATATCCTCTCGGGATGCCGGAAATACTTCGCATGACAATGAGATTATTGCCATTTTGAGTGAACTCAAAGAGGCAAATATAGTTCTATAAGATGACATACATCCATGCATACATTCACATTTTCAAAATGATTATCGATAAGTTCGGACGTAGCGACAGCAACACCGGTGATAGAAAGCGAAAATTACCTACGCCCTCTGGTGGCGGCGGCTTGCTGCACACTCCAGATGGTAACATCGATTTTGATAATTTGAAATTGAGTAATGTAAAGAGGCCCACCAAAAATACTGATGCTGCCAAAAAACAATATGTGGATGAAATCGATAGAAAAATTGCTGCAACTATACAACATCAAGGTGAACAACATTCGGAAATAGTTCAACTGAGTGACAAAATGGCAAAGATGCAACATGAAATTGAAAATGAATTGATTGCAACAAAAAATAATCTGGAAAAGAAAACTCAAACACTTGCAAGTAATTTTATTGAAATAACGCAACTAAGTGAGGTACGCTATAATGAAACAAGGTCATTTTTCGAAAAATTCAACCTACAATACAAAACTGATATTGAAAATATTCGTGGAGATTTGTTGAAAAAAATTTCTGAAATATCCGATTCGATTCATGCACACAATTTAAAATGGGATATTAAGCACAAGGAAACGCTGCTAACCAAGAATGAGTTAAACCAGTTTCGAATTGATATTGTACAGCAAATCACCAAAATCAATTCAGATATAGCGAGTGTAAAATCTGCTGTCGAGGAGATTACTAAAAGACAAAATGTAGTGTATGCATCACCATAATGAAATAGCAGGTTTCACAGTTTCGCCATCTTATATGTGCGTGATGGCTTCCAAAGACAAGATTCAACTTGTCCGTGAACTGCACAAACCAATTAGAAAAAATTATCCTCGACGTCGCACCATTATTAAAGGCTTAGATGATTTATGGCAAATGGACTTGGCCGAAATGAGACCTTACGCCCATCAAAATCGTAATTTCAAACTCATTCTAGTCGTTATAGATTGTTTTTCGAAGTTCGTGTGGACTCGACCGTTGAAAACGAAAACGGGGGAGGAAATTACTAAAACGTTTGCAGATATTTTGACACACACGAAACGATGTCCAAAAAATCTACAAATCGATCAGGGAACGGAATTTTACAACAGTAAATTCCAGAGTTTGATGAAAAAACATGAGATAAATCACTACAAGCCTCTATGGCCGAACGGATTATAAGAACTTTGAAGGAAAGATTGTACAAGTATTTCAGTTTGAATGGCACCTAAAAATGGCTGAATATATTACCTGAAGTCACAAAATCTTACAATGATACGCGCCATTCAAAGACGGGTATGAAACCTTCGGAAATTGATAAAACCAACGAAAAAGAAATTCTCAAATCAACATACAGCCACTTGAAAATAGCTGGACCGAGAAAATTCAAAGTCGGCGATGTTGTGCGAGTTAGTAAGGCAAAGCACGTTTTCGAAAAAGGTTGCACACCCAATTGGACTACGGAATTATTCAAAATCATCAAAGTCAATATCACGAACCCTGCCACCTTCATGCTGGAAGATATGCAGGGTGCTTTTTATGCAGAGGAATTACAAAAAACTGCAAATCCAGATATAGATCTCGTGGAAAAAGTTCTGAGGAAGAAAGGCAAAAAAAAGTACGTTAAATGGCTCGGTTTGGATAACAAACATAACAGTTGGATCGAAAACGTTGATTTTGTATAGAATCTTATGGGAAACAAACACAAATCATATAATTCCGAGGGGTCTTTCAAATATTTTTTTCACAGTCAACAAACATGCGATAGTGATGGAAAAGATTATAAAGAAACTCTAAATGCCATCGACAGAGCATTGGGGCAATACGAAATGGCAGCTCGGAACGAACATCAGTTGATAGTCTTCCCTATGCCATCCTACGAAATTCGATGTGGCATAAGTCTCTTCAGGGATTTTAGCTCATGCATCATTTTGAAGCAACAGTTCTCCATTCGATCCATCAATTTTGCTTCTTTTGAATTGGCAACCCTCATTGACATCCTGCAAGAAATAAAGGAAAATTTCTTTGAATCACAAATCGATGAGTATGTAGATGAGTATGATCCAATCACAACACGTTGCGGGGATTACATTTACATCACACAGTACATCGAAAGTAATACCAAACAAATTTCCATTTCCAAGGATATCACGAACATGGAGTTGTCTGAACAAGATGTGAACGACATTCTCAATACACACTTGGGGGTGCTGTCTGACTGTATCGCTATGCTGGATGCTATGACTTTTTGTGACTATTATCGAGGTGTTTTTGATATTATTCAATCTTGGTTACGTGCAAATAAAACCAATTTGAGTTTGGAAGAAATTATAGAAGGTTTTTGTCAAGCTTCATCTTTAGATAGTATGTTGCCTAATGCTTTGCGTGAATATTTATTTTATTATAAGCAAAAATTTGTGTATGATTTATGTAATAAATGAGAAAAGGTAATCAAGTTTTTTTATTTCATCAATTGTTGGTTAAAAGAACAAGTCAATGAACTACCAAATTTTTCATTATGTTTTCAAATGTTTTAAGTGATGACCTTTTTTATTTATTTCGAACAAATAATTACTTTAGCGAGATTTGAAGAAAAAAAATATTTAACTTACCTCTTTTTTGCTCAACACTATACAAAGCTGGGGGTTCACTATCCTCCTCCTCCATTTTAGGCATAATCGCATTTTCAAAGAAAATACTTAATATTGTAATCTTTCAAAAACAAACGTTTAGTTTGACTTGGATTGCACCGTTTTTGAAGTTTACCCAATTTGGGGCGACTTCAGATTTTTGTATTCACATTGATTTTGTTGTGAAATGTGAACACAAACAGCTTTATTAACTCTGAAATATTTCAATATTCTTGCAAATGGATTATTGTAATAAAACGCAGGAAATCCTTTGATTTTTTCTATATTTGAAATACCTTCCCTAAAATACAGCAGCAAAAAAAAATACATATTTTGAATTATAAACAAGTAGTTGAAATATTAGCCGAAAACTGGTGCTTTCAGGTGTGTGTGTGTGTGTGTGTTTGTGTATTATCAACAAAATTTGACTTTTTTCTGATTATGTTAATTATCTCGGCATTCATCTTCAGTTTGCAGTTCAAAAAGAACATGTGTAAAGTCATTTTGACACCAAAAAAACTTCTGTTGGAATGCATTATGTAATTCATAACTGGTGAAAATTTCATGTACATGATGAATTTTAAAATTTGATTTACCATAATTACTACATTTAACACAATATTTGAAAGCTTCAAAACAAATAACGCACACAACTAAATTAAAATTAACACGTTCGCGGACAGTTGAGGAAATGAGTGCTTCCCAAAAACGCAGTGGTCCACATTTTGACGTGAGTTAGATAAAAATATTCTAAAAATTGCTATATGTTCTTAGAGTACTTGTCTAGTGTTTTGTAGAAGAAAAATATATTTCGGCATATACCGTCATGTCCATATATAAAATATATTTTGTTACCAGGGACAGAGACGTCATATGCCGTCAGAGCATAATTGAGAATAACGTTTATTCTTATGAAATTCCTCAAAACATGTATCAATACATAGTGCAGGATGTTCTGGGCAAGTCTTGCATCTGTAATTTGTTTCTTTGCGAATTGATTTGGATGAACAATATCTACATCGCAAATGGTAACCTCTTTTCGGATGTTTCAAATTTGGTATAGATTCTGGGAAGTGACAATTATTTGACACAGTGGGAGTCTCAATCTTAGTTCTCTTACCGCCATGTAAAGGTCCTGATTGTACTATACGCCTTCCGTCTCTAAGAGTGGAATAGATGTGTAGATAAGATTTTATAATCTCCTTGCGAAACTGAAGAAATGTGATTTTGGTATCGTATGTCCTTTTGATATAGTATGCATTCCAAAGACTGATATCCAATAAATGGAACATAACTTTTTTATACCATCTAATGGATTTTCGGGGAGAGGAATAATAACTTATCATCTGATCATTCCGGTCAATGCCGGACATGTTCATATTATATTGGTGAATTTCTTCGGGTTTAAATTTCTCTTTGCCAAATCTGTTTTGAACTCTGATGAGTTTGGGATGGTATTTGGTTGTAATGGAGAGCACTTCCCTCTTGTCCCTCCACTTGGAAACATATACTTTTTTGCACCTTCTCCAAATGTGCTCTCCTTTCTTCAATTTGCGTGAGGTCACTACAATAGGGTTACCTATTCTATTCCGGCGTAATGTACCCGTTCATTGCACGGGTACATTACGCCGCATTTCCAGGAGTTTTTTGCACAGGCTCAGACTGTTATAAAAATTGTCTATGAAAACATGGTGGCCTCGGTCCAAATATGGCTCTAATAGTGAGGTTACCAAGGACTCAATTTTTGAATGGCCCGCGACCTCATTGCTTTGTCCCGAGTAAATCTGGAGATTTAAAACATATCCATCTGTGCTGCAGAGGGCGTAAAATTTTATTCCATATCTTGCACGCTTATTTTTTATTTACAATCTAAATTTCAGTCGCCCGCGGAATAGTAGAAGTGATTCGTCGAGGGATAAATTTTCAGATGGAAAGAAAGCATTTCTATAATTCCATAAAAGCGTATCTAGAAGGGGCCTTATTTTGGATAGCCTATCTCTATGGTCCAAAGGTTGTTGGTGAGCGCAACTGAAACACCTCAAAAGTTCCTCGAAACGTCTTCCTGAGAGGGAAATATGTGACACAGGATTATAATATATGGGATCCATAGTGAACATGTTTCTTATAGAAGGATATTTCACCTGCCCTTGTAAGATACAAATGGCTAGAAATTGTTGAATTTCCACTCTGGTGATCTTTTGGATTGAGGAAAATCTGAAGTATTTTCGATGCGGTCGTCGAGTTCTTCCTAATGATTCGGCATATGCATTCATTGATATTTCCAACATATCCATAACTTGATTAACCCAAAGTTTTTCAAAAATGTCAACACATGAAGGGGGATTGTCGAATACTAGCTGAACCCCCGATCCTCCATTTTCAAAATGAGAATTTGGTACCTCAGATACGTCCTCTAGCCACTCATCTTCACTAGATCCTTCTTCAGAAGACACATTTGTTTCATCGTCAACTAGGGAATGCTCGTTATGCGACATATTTTCGAAATTCGAACTAGTAGAAGCATCATCGCTAGGTCCATAATCAGGATCCCGGATGTCGTCGTCAGAGCTGAAAGGTTCACTCCTCTCATCCTCTTCATCGAGATCAGATTCAGGTGTGGATACTTCATCCATGAAGTGTAAGAGACGCTGCTCTTCTTTCTCATTCATTTCAAACCTGAAAAAAATATTTACAAATCCATTTCAAGTATTCAGGTAAATAATAATAGTCGTCCACTAACTACACAGGATATGCCTTTGGGAGCATTATTATGTTTATTATTTGCGCACACATGGGAACAATATTCATTCAGAAAACAAAATAAATAGAGCATCAGTATAATCGAGTAAAATTGAAAATATGGCAACAGTGCCAAACTCAAGTTTCATAAAACACATCGAGCAGAATTTTCAGGTTACCTATATTGAATTATTATATTCTTTGTTTTGTATCACTTAAAACAAACGAAAAATATTTCTGAATACTTACCAGGTAATACTTCAACTCTACACCACACTATTTGTGTCGAAAACAAGATAAAAACGCACAGCCTTTTCGTATAACACACCGAATGAAGAGGTTAGAATGACTGGTTGCCAGAATTACCGCAGGGACATTTATGGATTTTTTTTTCCTTCTGCTGGGACAGTGGATTCGATACAACAGAAAACGCCATATAAACTGAACGGCATCACCCGTCTTGCTATGAATAGATAGCAATATTCTTCGACGGCATATCATGTCTTGTCCCTAGACGTCGAACGGCATATGCCGTCTTGTCCGTGAACGTGTTAACAAATTCGTAATATTTCATCCAAATACAGTACGAATCATTATGACAATATGGCTCCAAGTCATAAACATTCAATAATGCTGTACGAAATCAATAGGTCTTTTCAAATTGCTAAAGTCAGACATATCAACATATTCGAAACCCCATAGAATACATAAACAACCCTCATCATGATTATCATCATCATTATTATCTTCATGACATTAATAATGAATGATATACGGCCATTTGAAACGTGAATAATTTTGACTAATTTCTTTCGTTAATGATTTGAGGTAAAGGCGAGCGAATAAGGAACATTACTGTAGACCGTATATTCTCACAGATCGTTTTAATGCACAATTGTTGTAAATTCATTGTACTACCTGTAAACGAGAGAAAATTTTAGAAAAAAAAAAGATGGATAAAAAAATTAATTTAGACTATAATGCCCCCACTGTAATGTATCAAATGATTTGGGGATAAGATGACGTTTATCGTCATATGGACTAAGGGCCACTTTTGCCTGCTCTATACTAAAAACATTATGAGCAAATGATCTGATTGTGCATTGTGTAATATTCTTTTGCTTGGAACTTTTCAGACAATCCACGTAATCCTCAAAGGTTAATTTATTTTTCACAACACTATATTTAACTCCTTTTGCTTTTTTACATACTTTGCCTCCCTGCACTTTAAAAGTGTACATTTTTGAACGCAACCCTGCAAAGTGTGTGATAATTTTGCCATTTGCTTCATCCTTCATTAGCCCAGGTACCTTTTTATTCACAAGTGGAATGTTAGACTCATTATGTTTTGAATAATCAGACGTATCGAATTTGGAAATATGTTTTTTGATGATTTCTTCGTATACATCGTTACACGTTAGTTAATAAAAGAAACTATCTGTATCGGTATACATTAACTTGGATCTTTCCGCACGTATTGTGGGAAGCATAAATTCATAATGAAATTTGAACATGCAAGTTTTTGACAAATCCAAAATTGCCATCCCAACATACATTGGTTTATTGAATACAAGTTCGGCTTTTTTCAGTTCAATAGCCATCAAGTTTGAATCGAAAACGATACGATTATGAAATCGAGGGCTGGAAATGAGATTATTTGCTCCATATCTACCCTCGTAGGAAGAAACTAATTTTACTATTCGGTGCAACCGGATGTTCTCCATGGTTTTACCAAAAATCGCATTATTGGCCAACTTGAATTGATTTTTTTCAAAAGAATTAGTAGCTGCAGTCCTCAATCGAGTATTCAACTCGATATACGGGCGCAACTACGCAGATTTTTTAAATTTCAAAACTTTATGTATTTTAGTTAATTTTAAACCATGTTCCAGAGCTTGTTTCAAATTCCTATAGTGTAATGTATACTCTGTTTTATTATGGAGAGTTGGCATTAATTTCTTCAATTTGGAATTTGGTGGTGTGCGGTGTTCGGGACAGAATGGAAAATCTTTGTGTGAATCGTGAAGATCCTCAGGGTACTCCAAATCAACTTGTAAAATATAACCTTCGGGACTGTCATCAGGAATTTGAGTCACATCAATATTCGTATTAACCCATTCGAAGCCTCCATATGGTAAACATTCTGACATCGCCCACCCGTATAAGATATTTACATCGAAATACATGATAAATTTGGACGGCTGCGTAGGATCGTATGTGGGCATATACTTGTTATTAGCTTCCGAATATCTATTAGAACAAACTGAAATTCCCCCCCTTATACCCTTTTCCACAAACATAACCATATCAACGTCTTTTAAAATTTGTAATTTGCACCCGGTATATTTCAACATACAATCCCACGTATATCCTGGCATAGTATAGTACCAGCTGGGGTCCGACCCATAAGTTTTCAAGTCAATTTCACGAAAATTTTCAAAAACGTCTGCCAAAAGTAATACATCTGTTTACATGTATAAATCGCTATATTCCCCCAAAGTTTTGATATCAAATTGCTGCCAAACATTTCGAGTGTGAGCATACTTCACATCATCAATTTCAAGATCGTTGAGCTTATTGTAAAAATGTTTTTTGGAAGGTAGCTCAGTATCGAGTAGTTTTTCCGTATTATTAACATAATCGTAGGGGAAACCCCTTTCTTAGTGAGAAGTTTGAATTTTTCATCATCTAATTGTGCAAATTCCTTTTTCAAAATTTTAAATTTTTTTGCATCCATTGTGGACACCAACTCATCGAGACTGGCTCCCATAAAACGATATGATTCGATAAATCTAAATTTAATGCTAGTTTCACTATCGTATTGTGTGAATGAAATGTATTTTTCTTTATTGATGGGAAGTATGCTCACACGTCCTCGTTTTGCTACATCTTTAATAATAAAATGACTATCGTACCCCGAAAGATTATGGAATGTAATGGGTACCATAAAAAGCTTTTTGAAGGCGAGATTACAAAATTGATGACTCCATCCCCTAAACAACCCCGAAAAGTGACAATGATCCCTAACAATGATATCCTTCTTTACAAAAGGTTTCTCACAAATATGACACACTCTAGCATTAACAATATCAGGATTACATATCATTGGTACAATATTTTTGATTTTCGATTCGACAAATTTGGCAATGCTAGCCATTTCATCTGTAAACCATTGTATGCAATCGTTACCCCTATGGCAATTAAACTTGGACAAGCGTCATCATAAGAGCATTTCAAGTAGTAACTTGCACTGAACGCTTTATGCTTTTGATATTTTGTAGATTTATCTGAAATTTTTTCCTCACAATTTTCGAGGGCAGATTCAAAATCAGCATATAAAACGAATGGACATTTGTGTTTATATACATAATTTCGAAATTCTACATAATCAAATTTTGGAAATGAAATTTTACACTCGTTAATATTCTCACACAACCCGATGTGTTCATTCAATTTTTGTTCGCTATGAAAATAATTCAAACATCTGTCACAAAAAAATGCTTTACCATTATGCTTGCTCAACTGAATTTTCAGCAATCTAGACATTCTTAATCCAGCAATAATGGTATTTAATTTGCGAATTATCTGTATCCAAAGGCAAAGCGTCGTATTCGTTTAATTTAGGTTAATATATATTTTGAATTATTAACAAATTAACATGTTTATTCAATTTATTTTTGGTCAATCGTGCAGGTACTACTTCGTAAAATGCTTTTTCTTTGACAATATTCATTTCTAAACTATATACATTTACAGAAATATCATTTTGTTTTTCAAATTTTGTAATGCGGTGAATTGGCATAGGAATTTCCAAACCCTCTGTATTCAAAACTGTGTCATAATTTGGATACGAAGATGCACGTGAAACTTTCCCTTTGGGAGGGTACAAAGCACTCACGATTGCTCTAAAAAAATACGCATCATCTTGATTATCAATATTGATGCATGCATGCCTATTTTGAATTTCTTCAGGTAACCATATGAACCCTGAACCATTGCCTATTTCGTATTTATTTATTGATACCTCAAGCAAAAGAATTTTACTCAATGCCCACCCTGAGTCTTTTTTTTCAAATTCTTCTAATTTGTTCAAAATAACATCCACAACATGTTTATTGTACCAAGCAGTCAAGTCCGTGCCCAAATCAATGATGCATTAGGAGTATTGAAAAATTTTCGATCGACTATTTCGCCGTCATTTGACTTTTTGATGAAATCCCCCAACAACGTCATGTTCACTTTGAGGCATTGCATGTCCTTCACAATTTTGGAAATTCTTGATTTAAAAAGAAAATATGCATCACTCAAAAATTTTCGGACTTCTTTGTGCCCCAAATTTATAATTATACCCGTCCTCACTCTATCATTGAAAATTGCATTAACATTTTCCCATTTAACTCTACTGCTTCGTTTCAAGCCCGATCCAATGTATTTATCATTTTTCATAACGTTTATCATGCATCTAATTCGTTTCAATTCCCCAATTTTACTAACAATTTTCTTTTTTTCCCCTACCGAAAATTAAATTTTTTTCATTGCCAACTCACATTTTCTAATATGTCTACTTATCAAATTTGAAGACGTTCGTGCAATGGCACTTGAATAATTTTGCTTGATCGCCTCAAGTAATGTATCAATTTGCGATAAAGTTTTTGAAAACACCATTTTTAACTAATGTTTCAACTAACGTGAATTTATATGAATGCTGATATAAAGGTGACAGCAGCAGCAGATGGATGCTTGCTGGAACTGCAGGAACGCTGCAAAGATGAGGCTCGCTGGAACTGCAGGAACGAAGTGAAGCTTGCTGGAATGACGAAGTGGCGAACTGAGATGATGTCCAAAGGGAAGTTCGAAGAAAAATGGTGCTGCTGTGAATAGGGAAGGTATATAACTATCTGAAAATGAAGAAGAAATTTTTTTTATTTTCAAACCAACTTTTTCCACATACAAAGAAACAAAGACAAATGAAAAAAAAACTACTAACCTTAATTTTCTATGATCTCAAATGAAGCAGCAGGCTTTGGTTTGCCCACTTATATCAATCCTTTGAAGATGATGCCGTATTTCCCAGTGGAAAATTCTTCTAAATACGGTCGATATCCCTCAGTCACGCGCTGTGGTAAAAACACCACTTTCTCCCCCAAATCCACCAAAATCGCTTCTTCAATCGGACTTCGAACAATTTTCGCACAACTGAACTCGCGTTCACTTTCTGTAAATCCATCTGAAAAAAACCCACCAGAATAAAAAGCTTTTGCTATAAAGAAAATACGCAAAAAATTTGAAAAAGAGTTTTGCAATTCGAAAACAATTAAGTCGCTTTGAATTACAAATTGAACGAAAAACGAAAATGCAAAAACCAAACGTAAAAACGTGAAAATAACTTCATCTAAAAACATTTAATTGAATTCATCTGAAAAGCTCAAACTAAAAACACTCAAAAACCGAATATGAAAACATTTATTTCAATTTAACTGAAAAACACTTTCATCACATAATAAAAAGATGTATGAAAAACTCACTTTGTATCTAGACATTTATGCACAAAACGAAAAATAACTGAAGATATCTAAGTTGCTTGACTTTTCTCTGGTTGACGATTAACTAACGTTCACCGCGCATTCCAAACTACTTTTATAGCTCTGGTGTGATAGGAAACGAACATTCAAGAATACTTGATATAAAATTTCAGAACAAGCAAAACAAATAACACAATAGTCGTTACTCTGCACTTTTGATAACGAAACTGTTGACCTGGATAACCTTTAGTTCGATAAACACATTTCAATGCCAACTAATTATTAATTCCAGCATAATAACCAAGTTTCCTGTTTGCGCGGTTTTTCCATAATTGATAACATCGAATGGCGCGTTTCAATGCCAACTGATATGAAACGAATAACAGAAGTTGATAGCAGAATGTTTATATGGTAATAATAAAAATAAAATTCAATTTTCGAATATTTCTATTTAAACCAAATTATGTGAAATTCCGAAATTATTTCTTGTACAGTTCTAATTAAAATACATGCTAATATTATAGATACGATGATTAGAATTCTATAAACGTTATATTCCATTTGCGACTTCTTTTTCCCCTGTCCTGCTGGAATAAATTCCTCAGTTTTTGTGTCTATTTCACGAAGATCTTCAAATATCAGCTTCAATTTATACTTGAATGCTATATTCTTCGGAACATCGCTAACAAATACTGCCCCTGATTGATCCGAGTTAAACGGATTGTTTTCCAATATGTCCTATCACAACGAGGATCGAAATCATCTGCCTTCACACATATTGCCATGAATTTCACTCTTTTTAGTACATTGACGTATAAAACATTATTCAATATTGCAGTCAGAAGAATAAAATTTGTTTTTAGTTGAGGAGACATATTCTACAATGCTTGAGGCTGGATTCTTTTTAACGGATATCTCGTTTGCGGTAATTTTCGATTGAACACATTGTCTTGAATACCCAAATCAGTCAACTGTTTCACCACATTCTCCTTTTCTTCATAAAATTGAATATCTTCCTTTAACTCTTGGACACGTCTAGAAAAATCTTCAACCTTCTGTCTGTATTCTTCAGATGCCATTTTAATACTGATTATTTCAACTGTTCAATGGCAATAACATACTTTCCAAAAATAAAGTTACCTAACCCTCTCCCCCAGCTACCTGATGATGAATACCAAAAAAAAAGAAGCAGAGTCAAACTGACACGAAACGAAACGTACTGCAGCGGCGATTCTCTTCAAAAATGTAATCAAAATAGACGTTTTTCGCGTAGAAAAACAACTGAAAATTGAAACGCTTAAACACGCAAAAATGCAGCCACAGTAAACGTTTTCGCATTCTAAAATTAAACATAAAAAAAATGTCTAATTACATGCATTTCTTATATAGATTTGACATTTAAAAATTGCTGAAAATACACGTTTTCGCCTTCGAAAAAACAACTGAAATTTGAGTACGCTCAAACACGTATAAATGTGACCACAATAACCGTTTTTTTTACGTTCGAAAAAACAGCTAAAATTAGAAACGGTATAACATGCAAAAATGCGACTAAAATATACGTTTTATATGGTCAGTTTATTTCTTCCCTTCATATTTTTTGATGATATACTTCAATATGTCCTACAATAGCTCAATGATGTGTTTTTTCTTTAACCTCCATGTTTCTCCTCTTAAATGATATGTTGGTACACCTGGTATACTAAATTTGACAAGCAGTCGTCATGTTTTGTTCTCTTAAATAATATATAAGACATCCTATATATATATTTTTGCTGAATACTTTGCTACCCTCCATTGCCCCAATGATCCATTTCCCACTTGATATTTGACACACACACACACACACACGTACGCACGCACAAGTCACGTTAAATGAACGTGACTTTCATTTCTCTTAAATTATACATTTTGAAACACCTTATATACTTTCCTCATTGGAATCACACCTTCAAACGTTACACCCTCGTTACCTCGCAATTTTTCACATTTATTCCAAACATCATCATTATTATTATTAGACTCACAATAATTTTTTTTTTAATATTCAAACAGCGTGCTCTGGAAGTTGGACATATATATTCCCCACATTTGTACATCAACTTGTACGAAGTCTCCGTGGAGACAAGGCTAGCGTCACTCGCTACCAAAATGTGGCCAAGGCCACCTGACAACAACGTGCCTAAAAACGAGAGACCTACCACCGAAATGTGCAAACTGCAGCCAAGACCACACGGCGAATTATAAAAAATGCCCTGCATATTTATACAAACTGAGAGAAGTAGAAATAAGATCAACCCTTAAACCTAATCCCCGAACTGGAGGACCGGGGAAAGCAACAAAGGAACCACTGCCTCCAAACCACCTGAAAAGGTTTCCCCCCACGAAAGGCCAGGGGGAAACAGGTCACAGCATACACTCAACACCTCAAAACAGCCCTGGGAAAATGGAATCTCCATTCAGCGAAGAGCCAATTCACGAGCAGGGCCCCCAGTCACAACCGAGATGCCTCCACTGTGGTGGTGGGGCGTGGCAGGACAATCTCCTGCTGGCCATGGCATTGAACAACATCCAAAGCCAGATTACAGAACTCCGCACCCTCATTATGAGGATAGGAGCCTCGCCGAAGGTGGTCTCGCCGCTCGGGGCCTCGGGGGGGGTGGGGGGGGGGCGCCTAGTGGGCCCCCCTCGTCGCCCCTTGGTGCCCTGTGCGGGGATGGCCGCCGGAGGGGAGGGTAATCTGGCAACTACACAACACCATTACACAGACACTTCACACTCAAAATAAAGCTCGGGTGAAATGTGAACCCCCGACCTGGGAAACTGGGCTGGGGGGGAGCAATACACCTGTGCGGGGGAGGTACCCCCCCCCCCGCACAACATCATTTTCATAAAGCAGGTTTTTTCTCGCTTTTCCTGCTATACACCTCATAAACCTACACACACTCAAGAAACCAAAACACAGCACTATCACCACACAATTACTTCAAATGCCAACATAAGCTATGCAGGAGGTTGGCCTGATACGAATCACCACACAATGGAAGGTGAAAAACTGAGCATGCCAGAACACCGGCTCGACTGGGAAGCCCTGCTCATGAATCTGAGAGAAGATCCCGGGTTGAAATTGCAATACGTTTTACATCGAAATTGTAGATGTTACTATAATTTAATTTAATAAAACCTTTTTAAGTTAAGTTAAGTCACTCGCTACCAACCAAAAGGACGATGGTTCAAACCTCTGCTGCTGAAATCTTTTTTCTTTTTAAATTCAATTCATAATATGTGTACGCCGTATGTCGGTATCTATTCCTGAATTCAGTTGTTGAGAGTGTTTTGAAATCTGTAGGAACCTGGTTGTAAAGCTGGAAAACTGTGTAGGTAAAGGACCTTTCAAAGATGGATGTTCGATGGAATGGTGGAGATATGGTTCCCCTAAATCGAGTGTTTACATTATGGACATCACTTCGGAAAGTTATTTTATCATAAAGATATAGGGGTGTTTTGTGTAACAATATTTTGTGACATAAGGTTACTGTATGCAGTTCTCTTCTTGCAGACATATTAAGCCATTTTGTTTCTTTCAACTTGTATGTTATATTTTAATATTTCCTTATCCCATGAATGTACCGAAGACACGATTTCTGAACTCGTTGAATGCGATTAATCTCGTTATTGGTTAGGCAAGGGCCATATACTGCATCACAATAGTTGAAATGCGATAATACCAAAGAATCAGTGAGAACAGTTTTAGTGGATTTTTCTAAGGCTTGTCGATGAGAAAATAACATTTTTAAGTTAGCAAATGATCGTTTCACGCATTTATTCACATGAGATTTAAATCGCAGATGTGTATCCAACTCTAAGCCCAAATTTCTGGCAACTTTGACGCATGATATATCATTACCACCAATTTTAATTTTAATTTCTAATTCAATTCGAGTTTTATTTTTACCAAAAATCAAAACCTGAGTCTTAGAGGGATTTATAGAAAGTTGATGTTTCTTAGATAATGAAACAAGCTTAGATAATTCCGAATTGATTACCTGTTTTGTTAAATTCATTTCAGTATGGGATATGGTGAACCTAATCTGAGTATCATCAGCGTACATGTATGATTTACATCCAACAAGGTAACTAGTAATATTACAAGTGTATAATGAAAATAGTATAGGTCCTAATATAGAGCCTTGTGGCACACCACAGTAAATGTTTTTTATATCTGACTTACCTTTGCTAGTTTCAACGAATTGTGCTCGATTAGTAAGGTAGCTTTTGAGTAAATTGATGGCACTACATGAGAAACCGATATAGTGGAGTATTGCAAACAACAAACATTGATTCATAGTATCAAATGCTTTTGAATAGTCCAATAGAATAAGTGCTACAGCGTATCCTTCATCTATATCTCTAAAAATATCATCTGTTACATCTAACAAAGCGGTAGTACAGCTATATCCGTTTCTGAAACCTGATTGGTGTACAGGTAAAATATTGTATGCCTGAATATGTGAATTAATTTGAAATTTCATGATTCTGTCCAACACCTTAGATAACACTGGTAAGATGGATATAGGTCTCAGATCATTGATGCTCAGAATATTTGATTTTTTGGGGAGTGGAATAACTTTTGACACTTTCCATTTTTCTGGAAAAATTCTTTGTCTCAAGCATGTATTAAAAATATGAGTGAGAATATACAAAATTTGCGGACAGCAAAGAAGTAGCATTTCAATCTGTAGACCGTCAACACCAGTTGCTCTCGACTTTATATCGACTAAATTTTTGTAGACAACATTGCTATCAACAGGAGAAAATGTAAATTGTGATTCAAAGTTCGCTTTTGAATTATTGTTATAAAATGAGAGCAAATCATCATCGACTGGTTTCAAAGTACCAGAATGTAAGAGAAAGTTGTCGTTGATTTCATTCGGTATATTCATTTCAGGAGGTAAGCTTTTAGAATTAGTCGCTTCATTTTTTATATTGAGTTGTTTTATGTTTTTCCACATTAATTTACTATTTTTTCTATATCTCTCTACACAATATTTGAAATATGCCTTTTTTTTCGTTTTTTGTAGAAGAATTAGTAAAGTTTTTAAGGTCCTTGTAATATTGCCAGTGATTTTCGTTTTTAGTTCTCTTATATTTTTTTGAAAGCTTTATCCCGTAATGACATCATCATAAGCTTTATATTATCAGTAAGCCATGGTGGTCTTGGTTTTCTCATTTTCCTGACAGTAACTGGCGCTAATGAATCAAATATATTCAGAAGTATTTGATTGAAACATATAACTTTATCGTTAGCATCATCCAGTCCATATACATCTTCGAAAGGTGCAGTTAATAGAAAATCTTTTAGCAAATCCTTGTCAATATTTTTTAAATTTCTTGAAGCAAATGTTTATTGAAACTTGTTTTTATGTTAACATCCAAAGTGGAAAACATGAGTTGATGATCAGAAATATTAAAAACATCCTTACATTCATAGTCCAAAGGATTGATTTCATTTGAAATAATAATTACATCCAGCAGAGTGGAAGTAGTACTTGTTATTCGTGTTGGTTCAGTTATAATTTCCTTTAAATTGAAAATATCAATGCAGTTATTGAATGCTTCGGTACTTTTATTCTCAAAGTCGAGGAGATTAATATTGATGTCTCCTCCACAAATAATTTTGTTACAGAGGGGAACTACTTCTGATAAATTATCTTCAAATTTATTGAGAAAATCTTTGAAATTTTTATTTGGTGGCCGGTAAAGAGTACCGAAAATGTATTTGATAGTACCAATACTAAAGCTTACCCACAGCTGTTCCACAGCTTCGCATATTCCTACCTCTAAAGTTTCATAATTCAAATTGGATTTGATATATATATACCAACACCACCTCCTCTCGAACCTCTATCTTTTCTAATGAAATCATAGCCATCAACTTGTAATAAATAATCAGGGGTTTCTTCAGTCAGCCAGGTTTCACAGATTCCCAACACATCATAGATTTCATGAATGATAAATGTCCTAAAATCAGCAAAATTTGAAAGCAGAGATCTTACATTAAAAAATCCAAATGAGAATTTCTTCATGAGTAATAGCCTGAAATATGTCCTTTTCAAAATTTGAAACTATACAGTCAATCAAAAACAAAATTAATTATAATTAATGGTAGCAATAAAACAGTTCCCAGTACCATTGACTATCAAATATATGCGAATGAGAAAATATCAATAATAATTGACAGAACACAAAAAAGTATTAACCCAAAAATACCTTAACCTATCCTCATTAGAGTCATAAAAAAAGAGTATCATATGAACACAGATACGTCCATGACAAAAACTGAAGAGTTAGTAAAGGAAATATAAAATAAAAGAAAAAAAAATTCAACAGTTATTTATCGACTCATTTCCACTGTTGCCACGCTAGAAAAGTTTAAGTAGACATTAACTTTTATTCACAACGTTTCTCAATATCTGTTATAGAAAAATATGGATAATAAAATAAAAAAAAATATTATTAGTATTACTCGTATACATGGAGAAGGAAGGAAAAACATATATAGTGAAACCGAAAACATTTTGCGGAACTACATTATTTTCCAACAAAGTTTTTGCATTTCCTCTAGGGTGCGCCTTGGCTGCCGGTCCAGTTTTGCACCGGTTGTTCAGGAAAATGGTGTCACAACTCACCAAGGCCTTGGATGGTAGATGGCCCTTCCTGCCAGGCCCTGTCTCCGAAGCTCCGACACTTCCGTAGGGCGCGCTGGTATGTCAATAACCCCAGTAAACACTTCCCATATCCGTGGGGTGAGTGATTACTGGATTCGAGAGTCATGTGCCCTGAGAAGGCGGAGTGAACCAAGAATTACGGCCTTCTGCATTTTCCCGGCTAATTTTTCTGCCGCATCATGGCAAGCCGGTATGATTTTCAAGTTTGGGAGCAGTGTGTCCATCATTCCACCAAGGACTCCTATTAGCAGAACCATCAGCTTGACAGAATGGTCCTACTTTGATGATCGAGGAGGACTACATCAGGCTTATTGGATTGTATTTGCCTGAGGGTGAGGAATTAGTAGTTCCAATAGATTCGGCACTTCTCATTCTCCACAACGGACTCAATATCCCCTGGAGCATAAGACAACACCGGTGTCTCGTCTATACCGTACGAGTGTCGTAGATGGTAGTACAACACTCGTAGGGCTGCGTTGTGCCTGTGGATATAGGCTGAGACCGCATAAGCTGGACAAGCTTACAGCAAATGCATTATGGTCTCAGCTGCCCTACGACACGCTCTGCATCTAGTGTCAGGGATCTCTATACCCATCACGCGACTGCGGTAGACGAGGGTGTGGAGGCCATTATGAATCCCTCGGTTTCCGACTTCAGCCCACTTGACCTGAGAAAAGCGATAGTCAGGTTTCTGGATAAGCCAAGGTCTTCAATGTTCTTGACCCCATGCATTGGCTTATCTCTATGTAGCCGTAGGAGCCTGTCACACTCCACAGTTTTACCGTGGGCTTTCTGCTGAGCGGCTTCCAACTTGGTGACAGAGTTTGGGTTCGTCCATTCAGTGTCGAATAGGAGAACGAGTTCATCGACTGCACGGGTTGCTGCCTTCAAAAGAATTGCTCCAATCCCTGCTTTTTCGTGACCGTATACTAAGCAGAGAAGGGGATCTGAACTCCTGATGACTTTACAGGCTCCATCCAGTACCATTCTGTTGTGTAGACACTCCAAACTTAAAAGTCCACGGCCTCCCTCTTGTCTGGGGAAGTATAACCGTGGAACACGCAAGCTCCTATGAAGATGCATCATTTTGTGAGTTTCTACGTCGAGTTGTCGCAGCTCTTCTTGAGTCCATTTCATTACTCCAAAGGAGTAAAGTAGAATCGGAAGGGCAAGCGTATTAGTTGCAGCAACTTTGTTCTTTCCCGACAATTCTGATGACCACATCTGTCGGAGTTTGTGCTGATACTTGCGGCGGAGAGAGTTTTTACCAGCAGGTACCTCTTGGGTGTGGCGTTGTTCCACCCCTAGGTAGGTATACATCTCTCCGGCATCCAGATGATGTAGGATGCTTCCGTCTACGAGCTGAACGTCCTCTCCGTATTCCTCGCATCGTCCTCTTTCGAGATGTACCGTGGCACATTTGTCGATCCCAAACTCCATTCCGATAGCATTCTTTTCTCCGGAGGCACAAAGTTTAAGGTCATCCATGTAAAACAGATGGGTGACCTTATGCCTCCGGTTTGCTGGGGGTGCCGCAGTTGTATCCGCGGGTTTCCCGTAGTGCAACGGACAATTGCAGTAGTGAGATGCAGAAGAAAAAAGGGCTGAGTGAGTCTCCCTGAAACACGCCCCTTCTAAAGATAACCTGCTCTGTTTGGACTCTATGACTTGACCAGATGTTATGGTAAATCGAGTCCTCCAGAGCTGCATCAGCTGTTCAATGCATCTTACTATTTGATCGGATACCGCAAGGCATTTAAGTAAATGCGTGATGAGTTCATGCGATGTTGTATCAAATACCTTGCGATAATTGATCCAGTCCATTAAAATATCACGCATATACTGCACGGAGTCCTGCATGATGCATTTGTCGATCAGCAGGTTCTCCTTGCAGCCAGCGACCCCCTTCTTTGACCCTCTTTGCTCATATATCCTTTTACACACCGGTTCAACTGCGGAGAGTATTCGCATGTACAATATGCGTGTAAACATCTTATAACATGCGTTCAAGCATATATGTAGTTCTTCGGGTCGGACAAATCTCCGTTTTTGGGGATTAGCACGGTTTGCCCCTCGACAAACCAATCTGGAATCTGCTGCTTCCCATCTAGTTGATAACTCTTGCTAGATGGTGCAGGGTACATGGAAATTTTTTCCATCAATAGTTATTTAGTCTATCGGGGCCTGGAGCAGCAAAGTTCTTCGAGCCTTTGAGGGCCCGTCGAACTTCTTCCGGGGTTATCGGATTGCGCAGTTCATTGAGCTCAGGCTGACGAAGGCTCCTGCAGAAAGCTTCGAACTGCGCTAGGTAAATAAGTACCCTTCCAGAAGGTTCCTACCCGATCAGCCGCCGGCGGGTTATCCACAACACGTGGGGGCTCTTGGAATAGGCGAGAAGGTTTATCGCGGAACTTCATGTTTTCCGCTATGCTTCTCGCCCGCCTCACTAGTGACTTTTTTGCAGCCACCAGCATTCGTATCCTATCAAGAAAGTGCTGTTTGATGGTAAACAGCACGCCTTGATTTAGTGTGTGGTGAGCTCGTCTTAAATTTGTGGCAATTTGCCGCACTGCGGGCGTAAAGGTTCCATTGGCCGCCACGTAGTCCGCCACACACGTGTTGTCTCGCCGACTTGATCTTACCTTCCATCTTGTAAATGCATCGCTCATGCCTCCCAGTCAGAGGGATGGTATCCCTCCTCTCCGCTTGGAACAGGGCCTGAGCGGTGTCATTCACGGCAGAGTTGATCTGCCAGATGTCAGCTTCTTCTGAAAGGACATCGTGAATCTCCGCATCCACCCGTGATACTTGTTGTGGCTTCAGGGGCTTGGTGTTGTGAAGTGCCCTGCGGGTTCTGATGCCTCCCGTTGGTGGTAAGATGCAGGGCTCCTCTACAGCCAGGTCGAAACGTGGCATATCTGCCACTTCTGCCACTGCGTTAACCGGCTGAGGAGGGGCTCTAACATAGCCTCGAACCCGAAGGGGGGATACATAGTCCCTTGGATTTTGTGCGGAAAAAGCAGCATGCTCTGGGAGTGTTTCACACCACAGAGCATGCATTCTCGCCATGTATCCTCTTCGGGCGGGCTCACTGCTCTCATAACAATGCAGAAGACTCAGTCCCTTAGTTCATCCGTCTACTCCCACCTCCAGAGTGCGCCTTGGCTGCCGGTCCGGTTTTGCACCGATTGCTCAGGAAAGTGGTGTCGCAACTCACCAAGACCTTGGATGGTGGTTGGCCCTCCCTGCTTATCTTGACTTTATTGTCATTATTATTATTACTATTATTATTTTTTCCCTATTGTATTTTATATATTTATGTGTCCATTCAGATGTTCCTATTTTTTTGACTGTGATATTTTATTGAATTTGTAATGTTAGTGTAAGTTATGTTGAGGAATTGTACTTTTGAAGGCACATTCTCTATACGTGTATATGTATACAGGCCGTTTCTTTCATCATGTGGTAACATTGCTATATTCTGAATCGTAATAGATACAAAGACGATTAAATGGAAAAAAATTTAACTATTGTGGTGAGCAGCACATTGGTCAGAGTAAATCTACGGGGATTCTCGCCCTTCCCGACTTATACAGGGAAAACTAAAAATGCTGTTTTTGGTTTTTTACGAATAGAATGGTTATTTCAGAAAATAAAAAAAAATGAAAGAGGAAAGTTTTATTGTATTGAAAATGTAATGTAAAAAACCGAAAACAGCATTTTCAGTTTTCCCTGTATAATTTGGGAAGGGCGAGAATCCCCATAAATTTTCTATGACCAATTTACTGCTCACCACAATAGTTACCTTTTTTATCATTTAATCGTCTTTGTATCTATTACGGTTTAGAATATAGCAATGTTACCACATGATAAAAGAAACGGCCTGTATATTTATTCATTTATTTATTTTACTTGAGTTTTTCAACTATCTATCTATTATTATTATATAAAAGCAATGTAACATTAATTGCCAAAAGTGCCTCTCAAAAACTTGGTTTTCTATTTCGGTTCCCGTCAACTGATTAATAATTTTTAAGGCATATATCTGACCTGTCCTAGAATATTTTCTCATGAAAAAATAAGAATTTCTGAGTGATTCTTTCAATTTCAAAAAACATATTTAAAAATTGAAATACACGTTGTAATTCGACCAGGGACAAATTTACAAAAACCTATTTGCCCAGAACCGGCGCAGCACAATTTATTGCTCATAGTATAATAACAAATTGGCAGTATTAAAATATAATATAATAATAATAATCCCCCATGAACATTAGTAGAGGTACCCGAAGGCACAGCCTGTGCGGGTATAGGGCTTCTAATCATTCGCCGTGGTGCTTCAGAGAAAATTACTGATTTTTGGTGATGTATTCACTTTTCAGCTGAAGGAAAACCTAGAAAACAACACCACCCCGGGCGACTACCAGACGTCATGATTGGCATCTAGGCAACTCACACGTGATTTTCAACAAGGCATATGTGGTCGACTAACGAAACCGATGCACTTGAGAAAAATTCACTCCAATTAACACTTATATTGAAACATCACATTCAAACAAACCTTCTGACCAGTCTTCTATCAATGTATCCAGCTCAATAGATGAAATTCTAGAGAAAATTGTTTAAAAACGAATTTCACATTATTTGTAAGAAACTTACGTACTGTCACGATATTTACTAAATAATACGCCGAGCACACTACCAAACTGTTTATTTCTAATTTCGCTATAAACATACAACTACTTCACTGGCTAATAAAACACTTGGATCGATACAACTAGCTAAATATTCAAAACACTCATTAACATCTTATCAATTCTTTATAAAAACTTCCCTTCCGATTGAAATGTGCCGCCTTATATACTCAAGTCGTGTAGGCTAGACCATTCGCGATAGTTCCGTTGTCCCGAATATTCAATACCAAAAATCATCTGCACTTTTCCAAGAACTAATTATCGATGAAATTGAAAAGCTCGCGAAGTCGACTCAGCGGCATAGCTAGGGGATTTTTATCAATTTCTGGTTTTAGAATGCTTAGAAAAATAATTTGAAATAAAAAATAAATCACTCTATTTTTCGACCTAGAAAGAGCTTTCGAAACTATTTTTATAAAAATAACTGGAGGGTTTGGGTATTATTGAAGATGTATCAGAGTGGATGATTGGGTACCTTGGAAATAGATGACAAAAGTTGAAATTGAATGATGTACTATCTTATATTGTATGAAACTTTAGAGAATATCTATCGGGGGCCACCTTTCTCAAAATTAATTATAGAAGAACAAAACTTGTGAATATTAGTGGTGCCCAAAATTACAAAGAGTTTCGTGAAATTTGTGATAACAAGAATAAAATAAAGATTGGCAGTAAAATCAAGAACAGTTGAGCAGTTCAAATATATAGGTGTTATAATTCGTTGAAATGAAATCATCCATGTTGATGAGATATGTTAAAAAGTTGTAGTTGTTTTTTAATAAAAAAAAGACCAATTTCGTGTGTAATATTCTTACTTTCTCTTGGAGAGTATTTCAAACTATTCATCAGGATATGGGCTCAGAATTACTCTTGTTGGGTCTATGAAATCGCTGCACAAAGAAATACTCCTGAAATTTAAATATCTACGATTTGAAGCAGATGTGACAGATTGTCAATTCGATCACATTGAAATGGGTGATTATACTGCTGTAAAAATAATCAAGCTGGAAGTTCGAGAAACTATGAAGTATAGAGATTCCAGGTATACATAATTTTGAAGAGTGCTGGAATTCATGATGTTGCCGTTGGAAAGACCATCAAACCAGACGAGACAGACAATGCTTTTGCCTCATGGAACAGATCTTGTCCTTGATCAGTCATTGCCGTTCATCAGCTGAGATTTTCTCCGAGATCCAGGTCCTATTTGCTCAGAAAACTGCATGTGATACAACAGAAATTTTACTCTATCAAATATGACGAATCGGGGAGCAAGTCTACAAATATCACTGAGTTGGAGCAGCTTGTCCATGATCTCAAAACTTTGGAAGGATCGATTTCTGAATCTATGGTTATAACCAAAATTTTTATGATGCTACCAAGTAGATATTCCTTTTTTCAAAGTTACTTCTGCAAGAAAAGAGGCCACGTTATGAAGAACTGTTTAGAAAGAAAAAGGAGAATAGAAACCAAAATGCCTTCATCAGTATTGCCCTAATCAACACTGTCGAAGAAACGAAGAACCGTTGGTACTTAAATTCTGGAGCCAGCAATCATATGTTCAGTGAGCGTAACTGGTTTCAGAATTTCAACAAACTATCTGATTCCAGTAAGGTAAAATTGGTGATGGATCTTATATAACAGCTGAAGGCGCAGTAGATATTCACATCAAAGCATTCAATGAAAATTAATGGATTCCCTCAATTATTCGAAACGTCTTATATGTACCACAATTGACATTCAATTTGTTTTCGGCTAGTACTGCACTTGATAAAGGTTATGTAATGACACTCAATGATGAAAGGTGTTCATTCAAGAAAAACGGAGAAGTATTTGCTGTTGGTATTCGCAAGAACCCGCTGTATGAAATTATGTTCAAAGTAAAATCATCGTTTGAAATTGCCAATTCGACTATCGGTTCTAAAACAGAAAACTTGAAAGATTAGGCCATCAAAGTAATGAACATGTCAAAAATATCTTGAAAGCAAATGAACTATCCTTTACTCATGACAAAAATACCACAATTTGTGAAGCTTGCTGAACTTATTCATATGGACATTTGCGAACCTATGAAAGAAGTTTCTTTGAGTGGATCAAGACATTTCTTACTCTTGAAAGATCATTTAAGTCGCTTCAGAACCATATACAGGCTGTTTCTTTCATCATGTGGTAACATTGCTATATTCTAAACCGTAATAGATACAAAGACGATTAAATGGGAAAAAATTTAACTATTGTGGTGAGTAGTACATTGGTCAGAGAAAATCTACGGAAACACTCGCCCTTCCCGACTTATACAGGGAAAACTAAAAATGCTGTTTCGGTTAAAAAAAATTAAAGAGGAAAGTTTTATTGTATTCAAAATGTACTAGAACTACGTAATGATAAATTTTTAATTAAACGTTTCGTGTCAACACGGCCACCATCAACAATTTTTTTCAAATACAAACCTGTCTATTTCATCACAAATATTGATAAAGCGATGAAATCACAATTCAGTGGTATATCACACTTGACATTTTTATAGCGTTTCATATAAAATAACTGGCATCATCAGTGACAACAATTTTTAATTACGGTCCTGTCGTTAGTTCTTTTGTAAATTGTTTTAAGTTCTTCAAAACGTATTCAACTATAGGATACTCCAGTCATTACCCAATACTTTCGATAGGAAGATATCCCAACACAACGAACATTCGTATTTTTCCTTTTTGGGGATTTTTGTATTACAGTAATCCTTGATTCAAGGCTGATTTCTCCTGTATAAATTTTTACACGGATTATTTTCATAATTCTCAATCCTGGAAGTAATGAAAATATCAGTTTTTGATCAAAATAAAAGTGTTGTCTTATTTGGTACAATTAAATAGCATCTCACTTCTTTTACCATATTTAAACACGTAGGCTTTGCTTGATTTCTATGGCAGGAAAAATAAATGAGTTGTTGATATCTGTTGAGAACTGTCAGACATTTAAGCACTCGGTTACATATTAAAGATGTATTCGAATGACGAAAGGACTGATATGCTATTTACTTATGCATTCCAAATATTCAAATGTTTAGACGATTAGAAAGAAATTTGAGAGACTGTGGTGCATTTGAAAGAAATAAAACTAGAAAATGTGTTGTTACTGGAAGTATAAGGAACCAAATAAATATTTTGGGTAAGCAAATATTACCTTATAAAGACTAAAAAGTGAAAAATAACGTCTTTTTTTTAAATCTAGGATTAGTCAGTTACAAAAATGTTTCAAATCAAGATTGTTCTTTACGAGAAATTGCCCACGAACTTGGGATATCTGTAAAATCTGCCAGAAATATTTTGAAAAAGAACAAATACAAATGCTACAGGATACGCAAAGTTCATCATCTCAATGAAAGGGATTACGGAAGGAGAGTACGATTTGCGAAATGGTTTAGACGTAGAAATAGGAAAGTTCGAAATATTTGTAAAAAAATAATATGGACGGACGAATCAAAATTCACCAACAATGGTTGGTTTAACAGAAACATCCATTATAGGTGGAATAATACGAATGAACATTCACATAGAGATACCAATTTACAGGAGAGGTTCAGAATAAATGTTTGGTTGGGAATTTTGGGAACAAACATACTAGGTCCTTTCTTTTACGATAATCATTTAAATGATGAAATGAATTTACATTTTTATCCAATGAGTTTGATGGCTACTTAGATGAATTGCCATTAAGCACCCGCCGTGAAATACAATATTTTCAACAAGACGGCGCCCCTCCCCATATTGCAGCAACAGTAAGGGAACATTTAGCTGCAATATTCCCAACAAAGTGGATTGGAAACAATGGACCAATTGCCTGGCCAGCTCGATGCCCAGACTTAATTCCTTTGGATTTTTTTGTCTGGGGATACATAAAGGATAAAGTTTTTTCGACACCTAGTACCGATATCGACCATCTCAAACAGAAAATAAGAGATGCATGTAATAGCATTACAACCATCATGCTAGAAAATTGCCACAGAAATTGTATGGACAGACAACTTATTTGCATTCAATTTTATTTTCTTCCACAAATTCATTATGAAATAAATTATTTTTCTGTTTGTTTGATTTCTTCTCCTCTTAAGTATGTTTATTTCTGGGGTAAATTGCTATCGTTCGTCTCTGAAACTGCAGAAATCTTTTATGAATTTTTATAGTAGAAATACAATTTTCATAGATACATTCATTCAAAACGTCACTGATAATTTTTATATCGAAGCGTTAGATTCTGTGGAATTCATAAACAAACTAACGACAGGACCGTAATTAAAAATTGTTGTCACTGATGATGCCAGTTATTTTATATGAAACGCTATAAAAATGTCAAGTGTGATATACCACTGAATTGTGATTTCATCGCTTTATCAAAATTTGTGATGAAATAGACAGGTCCGTATTTGAAAAAAATTGTTGATGGTAGCGGTGTTGACACGAAACGTTTGATTAAAAATCATTACGTAGTTCTAGTACATTTTGAATACAATAAAACTTTCCTTTTTAATTTTTTCATATTTTCTGAAATAACAATTCTATTCGTAAAGAACCGAAAACATCATTTTCAGTTTTCCCTGTATAAGTTGGGAAGGGCGAAAATCCCCGTAAATTTTCTATGACCAATTTACTGCTCACCACAATAGTTACCTTTTTTCCCATTTAATCGTCTTTGTATCTATTACGGTTTAGAATATAGCAATGTTACCACGTGATAAAAGAAACGGCCTGTATTTTCTTCGGACGAAGGATGAAACAAAGGAAAAATTGAAAATATTTCCGAATACAGTTAAAAGTTAAACTGGAAATTCTGTAAAGATATTAAGAAGTGGCAGTGGCAAGGAAATAGTCAACAAAAACATTCAAAAACTCCTCAACGATCACGGTATTCGACATCAGTTATCTGTACCTTACACACCGGAGCAAAATGGCAGAGCAGAGATGCGAACTATCGTCGAAATGGCAAGAACAATGCTCCATGCTCAAAAGTTAGGAAAGAAACTATGGGCAGAAGCTGTTAATCATGCTGTTTATACCCTAAATATGACTGGACCCAACGGAGTACGGAATAAAACACCAAATTAGTTATGGATCAATAAAAAATTTAACTTTACCAATTTGAGAATTTTTGGTAAACCGATGTATGTTCATATACCTAAGCAAAAAAGGATCAAATGGGATGCAAAGAGTAAACAAGATATGTTCGTTGGTTATGGAGAAAATATTAAAGGATATCGAATATATTTGCCTAACGGAAAAATTTAATTTGCCCAACAAAGATAGTCAAGAAGAGAACAGAGAGAGCAGCAGTAGCAATGATTATAGTCAGATCAATAACCGAAATGAAGGAGGTTCCACAATATCCAAAAAGTCTTACTACCAATTGAGGAAAAAGGAATTGTTTAAAATTGTTTTTTCCGTTAACCAGCTGTCATCCCCCTGCGAACGACAGCCCTCAGAAGTCGAAACTTGTGCGAGCTAAGGATTAACGAGGTCTTACCTTTTAACGTGCGATTCCTAGCACGAATGCTTGAGATGTCCAGAAAGATACACAGCGATAGCAATGGTTGGTGATGTCGATGACCTAACAGTGGATGAAGCAGTGAAAGATGGAAATCGGCAATGGACGATGAGTTCAATTCCTTAATGATAAATAAAACGTGAATATTGTCGAATTTACCTGAAAGTAAGAAGCCTCTGTCAAGTAAATGGGTATTCCGAGTGAAAGATATCCATCCTAATCACAACAGGTACAAGGCAAGATTAGTCATAAAAGGTTTCATGCAGCGACATGGCATATATTACGATGAAATATTAAGTCCGTCAGATTCATATTGTCCTTAGCAGCAAGAGAAAATTTCTGAATACTTCAATTTGACGTTGAAACAGCTTTCTTACATAGTGATCTGTCTAAGGAAATTTACATGCTGCAATCTGAAGGATACAACGATGGTATAGGAAAAGAGTATGCAAGTTGAAGAGAAGCCTGTATGGCTTGAAACAATCACCTCGTAATTGGAATGAAAAAATCACAAATTTTCTGCTTCATAATGGATCTTCTCAATGTGCTGCTGATCCCTGTATTTTCCATAGAAATCAGTCAAGTGGATCATCATTGCTCTGTACGTAGATAACGGTTTGGTGACAGGAGATGATTTTTCAGATATTGAAGTTTTTATGGAGAAAATGAACGCATACTTTGAAATTACTCATTCAAAAGTTGTTTCATACCTGGGAATTAACGTTATCCAATATATTAAGAAAATTTTAAAGAAATTCAACATGGAGGAATTCAATGCAGTTCAAACACCAGGTGAAACCCTAAAATTGGAAGATTCACAAGAAGTTAGTGATAAACCTTATAGGGAATCGATAGGTTGTTTACTGCATCTTTGGAATGTAAGCAGACCTGATATTACATTCATGGTGAATTATTTGAGTACATTCATGAAAAACTCCAAGTTATGCCACTGGAATACAATCAATAGAATGTTTCGATATCTCAATTCGTTTCAAATAATTAACATTCAGTGATGCAAATTTTGCTGGAGATATCAGTGGTAGAAAGTCAACTGGTGGATTCGTCATTATGAACTCAGGGGAAGCCATTATGTGGGGATCACGAAAACAGCCAACGGTGGCCCTTTCCACCGCTGAGGCGGAGTACGTGTCAGCGAGCGAAGCAGCGAAGGAAATTCTATGGATTCGGCAATTGGCAATGGAGTTGGACCAACTTAGCAAGTCAATTATTTCCCTTATACATTGATAATAAAAGCGCAATTCATATGGCGAAAAATGATGATGGTAGGAGTATGAGACGAACGAAGCATATCGACATAAAATATCATTTCATTCGTGAAAAACTTGGTTGTGAAATAGATATACTTCACGTTGACGGTGATAATCAAATAGCTGGCATTTTCACGAAATGTCTTCCCAATCCGAAGTTTGTCAAGTCTAGGAATGGTGTTGGCGTTTGAAAATGAAGGCAACAAAATAATGATTTCTGGGGAGTGTTGAAATTAAATAATTTTTTTGAAGTAAGTATATCTGGCTGTTATATAGTATCCATGTTGATGAGATATGTTGATAAGTTGAAGTTGTTTTTTGATGAACAAAAAGATCAATTTCGTGTGTAATATTCTTAGTTTCTCTTATTTCAAACCACTGATAAGTTTCATCATAGTTAACCGTATTCGAAAGATCAAGGAACATGCAAGTAATATTATCAAGATAATATCATTCATAATTAATTATTTATACAGCTGTGCTGAATTTCTTACTCAGTGGTCGTCGATTTAAAAAAAACAAACAAAAATTCGTTTTTGAACAATAAATTCGCTACAAACCTCAGATAAAGAATGAATATAATAATAATAATAATAATAACAATAAAAATTTTAAGATCGATACAACACTACAGCATGAATAAAGATAAAGAGCGATAAGTGCTATTGCACTTGTTTCGCAGAGAAAACAATCAGAACAGATAAAAAATTTATATAAAGCATTAGATAACAATGTCTCAAATAATGATAAAAATTAGTAAACAAACTTGATAAAAATTTATAAAAAAAAGATAAAATAATGCTTAAAAATATAGGTAAAAACTTATGGAAACGCAAAAAAATTATAAAATACAATCATTGATACAAAATGTATAATAATATTTTTTTTTATAGAAGATGTATAAGAATATATATATAAATGTATAAACACGTATAAAAAGTACAACAAATATCAATAAACATATTCAATACAGATAAAAAAGTTTGGAAACATTAGAGTGTATAAAAATATAAATAAAATATAACAAAAATGTATGTAATACCGATATATCAAAAGTCAACTTTAATAAAAAAAAAATACAACAAAATATAATGAGAATCAATGCGAACCAGGTTGAACTTTCAATACACTTACGGAATATTCATTCAAGTAAATCTATTATAAATTGCCTTTCCTTATCAAAGAGAAATAGTTTCAATTTAATTTTGAACATTGGTTTCGAAGTTATGTTTTTCATATTGTGAGGTAGTGTGTTATAGAGCTTAACTGCAGAGAAGGAATATGCTCTCTGAGAGATAGACTTTTTTAAAATAATGGGATACGTAAGTTGCGTATGGTGGCGTGTGTTGTTTTGATGGTTCCTAGACTTCGCTTTGTTTTCACTGAAATGGTAATTTACGTTTATACAAAAATAATATAGTTGTCTGAGATCCATTATTCGACTTTCTTTATATAAACTATCAGATGAGAATCGCGAAGATAAAATTAATTTCAGAAACCTTCTTTGAAGTACTTCTAAAGGGTTTAGATGTGTACGTAAAGCTGCACCCCAAGCAGTGATGCCGTATCTCAAATGGCTTTCAACGAGAGCGAAATATAAGAGTTTCAATTCTCTAAGTGGCAAGCACTTTTTCAGGCAACGGAATCTATAGTGGACCATTTGGAGCTTTTTCATAGTGCAACGAATGTGGGAATCCCATTTCATGTTACTTTCTATATATATACCAAGATATTTCATTTCTGTCACAGAATGGATAGTCAATGTGTTTCCTTGCATACCGACATCAAGTTTTTCGAACGGACAGACACCGGATATATTACAGCTGAATGGTAGGAAGTTTGTTTTTGAAAAGTTAACTGTTAGGAGCTTGTAGTCAAACCACTGCTTCAGTACTTGAAAATCTGTCTCTACTTTGTTTTTGAGTGCGGTCCAAGTTTTCGCTTCATAAAATATTGCAGTATCGTCTGCAAATCCAATTATGCTCCCAACACTGTTCAGTTTGAATAAATCATTGATAAACATATTGAATAATATCGGACCTAATAATGTGCCTTGAGGAACACCACATTGAATTTGTTTTTGATCACTTGTGACACCAGCTACTTTTACTACTTGTTGTCTGTTCTCTAGATAGCTTTCAAAAATGTTCAAGCAATTTCCTCTGATTCCATTATTTTCTAGGGTGTTTAATAGCAACCGATGGTCAACAGTATCAAAAGCCTTCGTCAGGTCTATAAACAGGCATAATGAGGGTCTACCTTTTTCCAGTGACTTGTGAATTTGTTCAGTTAGTTCCAGAATAGCATCTTCAGTAGAGGTTTTTTCTTTGAATCCAAACTGTTTTTGTGAAATGAGTTCATATTTGTTTGCAAATGAGGTTAGTGTATTTTTCAATAATTTTTTAAATACTTTTGAGAGATGGGTGATTAGGGAAATGGGTCTGTAGTTATTAGTATCTGTTTTATCTCCTTTCTTATGTATCGGGGTAACTATGGTAACTTTGAAACAGTTGGGCCAAATACCTAGCGATAGGAATTTATTCATGATGACTACTAGGGGGTCCAGTATGTGGGTTGAGATGGACTTTAATACTTCTGCTCTGATTTCATCAATTCCAACAGATTTATTATTTTTCAATTCACTAATCAGGGAGCTGACTTCTTTTTTATCTGTAGGAGTTAAGACTAATGAATTGGGTATGCTCTGTTTTGTTGGAGTGTAATTGAGGTTTATTTTTAATTTAACTCGCCAAGTATTTCCCAAAACCTATGAATTTGTTATTGAATTCATTGGCTATGTCTTTTTTATTCTTCAATATTTTTCCACAATTAGTTTTAATAGATTCAATATTATTGGATGTTGAATTTCTACCAGTGAGTTCTTGCACTATTTCCCATAGTTGCTTGGTGTTTTGTGTGTTATTTTTAATTTTGTTTTTATAATAATTGTATTTTTATGAATCGAGCCTAGTGGAGTTGTTGATAGTGGAAATGTAGCCATATTCATTCAAGATATTCATATATTCCATTTTGTTGTCATCATCTTTCAATAAGTTCATATTTAAGTCACCAATAAATAAGCAATAGTCATTCAATCCAGTTTGATAATTTTCGAAGTATGTTTGGAGAGTAACCAAGAAGTTGTTTATATCAGAAGAAGGTGACCTATAGCAGGCTGTTACAAAAACTGATTTGTTTCTGTATTGAATTATTGTTTTCAAAAATTTCATTTGTCCAATTTTAATAGAATCATGTTCAAATTCATATTAATTTTTTATGTAGATTACGGTCCCATCATTTTGATTATAGTCACCTTGATTTTAAATCAATATCCCGGAATTTTATATAGATTTTTGTTATGTATTTTTCTAGTTTCCGTTAATATCAAACAATCGAATTCAATGTGAACATCACGGAGAAAAATCTTCAATTCATCAATATTTTTATCGATACTTCGTATATTGTTGTGCAGTATTTTGAAGCTATGTTCACTATTTACTCTCAATATATCTGTACATTCTTGAACATTTTCAATTGTGAAGGTTTCAACCAGATTCACTTCAAATTCCCTGATATACTGATCCATTGTTTATCATTGGGAAAAAAAGAGAAGAATAAGTTTATAAACACACCTATAAGAACAATACAAAAAAGAAAATAAACAGAAGGTTTGTGAAAAGAACTAGCTATAAATCAGATATGATAGTACATGAGCCTACAAATATATTTTATTTATTGTTGACACTGTCAGAGGTAGAATTTAATCTAGTTAAATACCTTTCTCTTGTTGGTTGGACGATTATAGGTTTTTTGGACTTATTAACCTTGAATTCCTGTTCCTGTACGAGTTTCTTGTCCGGTTCTCTCCTATTTTCAAGTTCCTTTGGTTTTTGTACAGTTCCACTTGTGTGTGTAGGTGTCTCTGAGAGTAACCGTGTAGGTGTCCCTGTCGGTATCTGTGTCGTCTGTTTACAAGTTTGTGTCCTTATATCTGGTGTTGATGGAGCACTTTCTGGTTTTTCTTCTTCACTGAGGTCGATTTCTTTCAGTTCCTCTGCGGTGTATTGTTTATTTCCCACGTATAATTTATTACCTTTTATGTAACTTTTTTCAGTTGTCGTTTTTCTACAGTGATGCAATCCTTTCTTCAATACTTTATTATCCTCCCTTTGTTGCTCAGTAAAATCATTGGCTATTGCGATTCCGGTATTCTTCAGTTTTGAACAGTTTTTCAAAATGTTTGTCTTTTTCACTACTGATACTAGTTCGACTTTTAATGGAGCTATGTTATGTTTGCCAAGAGAATATAGGTCACTTATATCATCTTCTGTTATAGTAATGCCAAGCAAATTCCCAATCAGTTCGCAAAAAGAGGAACTACTTCTCTCATTTGGATGTGTGTTCAAACCAAATAAAATAAGTTTCGATTTTATTCTTTAGTATTCTATTCTCTTTCTCAACTTCACTCACACGTTTTTTTATTGTTTCAAATTTCAATAAAATTCGGGTTTCGGACGCTTGGATTGTGTTCTTAATTTCTTGTTTACTCAGTTCAATTTTTTCCAATATATAGGTTAGTAGTTCGCTATTATCCATCCTTCAGTATTTGGAAACAATTAGAATTCACATCAGTTCGTGCTTTATCTGGAAACTCTTGGGTTTCATTGTAGTTGCCATATTGTTGATATGTACTATCATGTTACTTACATATGAATTACTGCCCAATAACTTTATTCTTACAAAACCAAAGTGAAGTCAATCGATACCAACGATTTCACAATCGTTCAATGCGCACATTATTAAAATGTACCAAACAGACCCCACTAAAGATTATGGTTGCCACTTGAAATATTTTGTTAATATGCGCCACGGCAAATAATAATAGCTGTCCTCTTGTTACGGTTCAAATATATCTAGGGTATAGGCAAATCTAGAAGAGTAACAAGAAACGCAGTTATAATACGACATCAAGAGAGACGCAATGTTATTCTCTCCTCCTGTTACCCCACTCGACTCTTCAACTGACTACGTCACTATACCAATTCGAACGACAATTGACCTTATTTGTTTAGGGCTATGTTGTATGCGACCCTATGCATGGTTGCCAACTGTACAGAGACAATAATTGAAGGCGGTAATTTCAAAATTCCATGATAAAATTTGTGATAAGCCACTTTTAATTTAACTTCCACAATGAGATATTTGGTGTTAGATTATTCCTACCAGCCGTTTATTTTATTCATTATTTGTGGTTTAACTTATAAAATCCGTTTGCAATAAGATACCACGAATAAAAAACAGGAATAAAATTCTCTGTAGAAAAGAGCACAATCATACTGGAATAAAAAATGAGAAAACTTATATTAAGTTTTATCTGCTTAAGACAATACGATTTTGTGAACTTCACAATCCAAGAACCAGAATAGAATAAACCTTCATATCGATAGAACCCTAGAAGGTACCTTTCACTTTGAATTTTTTGAAATTTGAACTCCTCACTATATTCATTCGATTATGTTACAGCTTCAAGTATTTGAAAAAAAAAAACAGTCCTCCGAGAGAAGAATCCCTATTCAGTAAAAAGAATTGAAACAAATGAATGGGAAATATGCATTATTTTTTATTAAATCGTTTTGTGAAATACAATTTGTTCAAATATTAACTGCTTGAACTTTTTTAAATATAAAATAGTTTGAAATATCATGAAAGTTAACCTTATTTGATATTTCATTTTCATTTGCCATTATCACTAATGAGTTCAAATAGTTGAGACATTAATGAACAAAGACAATTTTTGATTTGTTTCAATTTCAAAAAGTGACGATCATCCGTGGCGATTGTAATCATCAGAATCCTATACAGGGTGTTATGTAAGTACGTGACCAAACTTGAAGGGGTGATTTTTCAAGTGATTCTTGTTATATGATTAATATATCATTGAATTATGAAGTATTATTTATTCAACAGTCTGAAGTTATTACTTGACATAAGTAAACAAAATGTGACAGATCATATATAGCAACTGTTCTTCATAGAACGGTATCACCACTCAATTTTCAAGAGGCTTGCCATCCTTATTTAGATATCCCTTTCTCTACAGATGAAGTATATACAGTACTCAACAAATGTAAAAATAATAAATCCCCAGGATCAGATGGCATACCCTTCGAGTTTCATAAAAATTTGCCACATAACTGGGTAATTTACTTAACTTCCCTAGCTAACAACATTTTTTATTCATCTGCCATGCCTAGAAGCTGGTATAATATTTTAATTACTATGTTGCACAAAAGAGGTCCAATAAATGATCCTGGAAATTATAGAGGATTAGCCTTAGTAAACTGCCTCAAAGTGTTCACAACCTTTTACTGAACAGACTTTCGATGTGGGCCGATGATTGCAAAGCATTGCCAGAGTGCCTGTCTGGGTTTCGATCAGGCCGATAATGTGTAGACAATATTTATACTCTGAGCTCCGTTATAAATTTTCATATAAGACATAGAAAACGGAAGTTATTTGCTATTTTTGTTGATTTCAGAACAGCTTTTGATTCGGTTAACTATACCTTACTCTGGGATAAATTAATCGGTAAAGGGATATCATCTAAAATCCTTCGAATAATACAAATATTGTATGCTAATGCAACTATTCAAATAAAAGGTACTTACTGATGGCCTCTCTAGAATATTAGTTTTAACAACCGGTGTTTTTCAAGGTGAACCTCTGAGCCCCCTCCTATTTGCTCTATTTATAGCTGATATAGAAACATTCTTCTATGATAACCAGGCCCAGATGGTGAACATCGATGATAGGAATGACGTATTGGCACTATTATATGCAGATGATTTGGTGATTGTTGCCCACTCAGAAATTGATGTCGTAAAAAATTTAAGATTCTTGAGAAATATACTGCATGTAAAAAACTAAAATTATGCAATTTGCACGAGGAGGATATCGTAAACCTAATTATGCTTTTTATTGTAACGGACAACCACTAGAGGTAGCTAATAAATATGTTTATGTAGGAGTAACTTTCACTTCTTCAGGACTATACCATGAAATGTCATTAGTTCCTAAAGTTAAGGGAAAACAGACTATTGGGTCAGTAATCCTTATTTTGTCTAAAACTAAAATTGACACCTGGCATCCACGAATAAAATTATTCGACTCATTAGCAATAAGTGTCATGTTCAACTCCGTCACTCCATGGGGCATCAAGTTTCTTGAAAAGAATTCTTTTAGTGTCCATTAATACCCCTGATGCAATAGTTCGTTTGGAAACAGGACGAGTTAAACTTGCATATAACATCTTTGAAATTACTCTAAATTGGCTGTACAATATTCTTACCATGGAGAGTGATCGTTTCCCAAGACTTTGTTTTGAGCAACAAATGAGAATAATAAACTCGACTGATGCAAAATATAATTGGGCACTCCAAGTAAAGCAATTTTTTACTGATAGCGGAACTTTGGAAATATGGAATAATATGACTGGTCATGCTATAATTTCAAATAGGAGAATCATACTGAATGAGTATTGCAGTTGTCTGTTCAACGATGATGTCACTATGGCTTCTCGTTACCCTTTCATGTATTTGTATAATGTTTTGAGAACATCACAGGAACCAAGCCCATATCTGCAGTTAAAGCTACCCATACAGATCACCCGCACTCTTGCATGGCTAATCAATTTAAGATCAAGTTTACATTGAATGGAATTGTGTATTCGATTGATCCAGATGTAATATGTACTGTTTGCAATAGTAATGAAAAAAAAAACTTTATTTCATATCATGTTTGAATGCCCGATTTACACTGTTATGAAACGATATAAACAATGTCTTCAGAATTTGGATGAACTTATAAAGGCTTTAGAAAATATAACTATTCCTGTTGCCAAAGAAATCTCAGAATATATTGTGACGATTTCTCCTCAAGCCGGTTCTGACGGAGCTCGTAAACAGCACAGAAAACAGCGCTATTTATAGCCGATGATGTCACCATTAACTTCGCCGCTGGCAATTGACACAAGATCATTCGAGAAGTGACATCTAGTCGACAGTAGAAATTCGAGAAAGAACTGGAGCCATTTCACCACGCTATATAAAAGGAATCTCCACGGCGAGACGACAGTTTTTGGAATCAGCGAAAGTACGATATTTGAATAATAGAGAGTGTCATTAAAGATAAATTAAAATAGTGACTTGTGATGTAAATTATTGATTAAGACGTGCGTGAATAAATTATAAAAATTAGTTAAGTGCAGTTTTACTACAATTGGTGCACAGAAGTGGATGTGAAGATAAAATAAGTGCTTTGCAGAGGACAATTGAACTTCTTTCGCGCGAAACACCTGTGATCGGGACGAAAGTGATATGTTGCGCGGTGAACTTTAGATTGGAGGGCAATCTCTGTGTCGTGGAGTGAGACGTTTTGAGCGCGAAATAAACTGGTGGCCCGTATAAGTGTGCAAAGTAGATAGTTTTGCGTACCACGGGAGAATAAACTGATAAACTGTTTGTGTGAAATAAACTAATATTCCGTTCAAAGACATTGAAATACAAAATGTTTTCAAGGAGACTTCTTTTAGCCGATTTAAAGGTGTCGGAGTTGAAAAAACAGCTGAAAGAAAGAGAGTTGGATACAACGGGCAGAAAGGCCGTACTCCAGAAAAGACTTGCAGATGGACTGATTGAAGAAGGAGAAGACCCCGAAACGTTCTTATTCCAAGTTTCTGGAATTGATTTGATTTCCATAATGAATATACTCGACGAGACCACGAAATCCTTGGAAGATAAATTTCTGGAAAATTCGAATAGTTTGAAGGAGGAACTTCAACAAAATTCTGTGAGTTTGAAGGAGGAACTTCAATAAAATTCGGTGAGTCTGGAAGATAAATTTCTTCAAAATTCAAAGAGTCTGGAAGAAAAATTTCTGGAAAGTTCTGTCAGCTTGAAAGAAGAACTTCTAGAAAATTCGAATAATCTGAAGGAAGAACTTCAAGAGAAACTTCTAGAAAATTCGAAAAATCTGGAAGAAAAGCTGCTAGAGAACTCGAGTAGCCTAAAAGAAGAACTTTCTGGAGTGGCAAATCGTTTAGAAAAAAGAATGGGGACCGTTGAAACAGAGATAGAGAATATCAATGATGAAATCAAAGAGGAAATGGGAAAATTGAAGGGCGGAGTAGAGGCAGAAATCAACAAAATGAGAGAAAAAATCAGTAAGTTGGAAAATCAAATGAAAACCGTCCACACCACGGAAACTGTGAACAAAAATTCGTTGCTGGACATAAGCTCAAATCTGGATGAAACCCAAGAAAAGATGAAAGACTTCAAGATCAGCCCTGAAGCAGGGAAACTTTGCATGAAGCCACCACAGTTCGACGAAAAATCTCCATGGACAAATTACCGCCGAAAATTCGAAGCTGCGGCGAAGGCGAACAGATGGAATGCAGGAGAGAAAGCTGTAGCACTAACACTGGCATTGCGAGGAGAAGCAACGAATATTTTACAAACCCTAACCGCCCAAGAGCAGGAGGACTATGAACAGCTGATCAAACATCTGGAACTACGGTATGGCCAAGCCAACTTAGAACACGTGTACCATTCACAGCTGAAAAATCGTTGTCAGGAATCAAGCAAATCCCTGCAAAAATTCGAAGCTGATATTGCACGCTTGGTTCGTCTTGCTTATCCAGCTACACCGGAAAATGTTATGGAGCGATTAGCCATACAGGCATTCTTGGATGGACTTCGTGACCAAGAAACCCGGCAAGTACTGACATTAGCTCGACCAACCCACCTCGTAGATGCACTGGCACGCACCCTATAGTTCGAGGCGGCAAAACAATCTTGCAAAAGCCAAGGAAAAGTTCGATTTATTGAGGAAGACCCACGGGTGACAGCTGACCTGGAGGGGACCATAAAGAAGCTGATAAAGGAATTGCTGCCTGAAAGAAGGCAAATAAGATGTTGAAATTGTGGTAAGATCGGGCATGTGCGTAGCAAATGCCCCACATTCAAAGATTCTACACCAACGCAGGAAAACTAAAGAAGGTCGATGAGAAGGGGCAGTCGTCGGCCTGTATCCAGCAAGCCCCAATTAATAACGCATATGTCGCTGTTCTTTAACGACAAAACAAAGTTGTATTCGTGGACGGTCTCATTTACCACGAGCCTTGCACCATGCTGCTAGATACAGGTGCGACAAGAACAATTCTTGGGCCTACTTTTGCCAAAACACCGGCAAAAATTTAACCGTCAAACTGGAAATTACGCAAAGCAACAGTGGATCCAGCCACTGTTTATGGCGAGTTAACGATCAACTTGGTTTTAGGCAGCACGAAACTAAGACACCGAGCACTGGTCGCGGACATCGAGGACGATGCAATCATTGGAATGGACATAATGAATTCCAGAGGGTTCGAGCTGAACTTCAAAGACGGCGTCCTACGTGTCAATGGAGAAGAGCTGGTGCTTCGCGGGAGAAGCGAAGAAATGATCCGGGCTGTGTTGGCTGAAGACATGAGCATTCCCGAGAGAGCTGAAACCATTCTGGAGGCTCGTATGGATGGCGGAGTGAGCAACGGAAGCGTGGTGATGTTCGAGTCCGAGCTCCATGATGAGAAAATCGGACGAGGAATTGCCCTTGGAAAGACCTTACTGCGCGCTGATAAATTTATACCAGTAAGGGTCATGAATGTTAATTACCATCCAGTGACGTTGAAGAAAGGAACAACTTTGGGCCACTGCTCGCCAATTTCCTCTTCGGTCAGGAATGTACCCGGTACCATTAGCCAAGCCAACAATCTACCGGCAGAATTAGAAATGCTAGTTGCCATATCATCGAGAGGCATGAAACCGGCACAGCAGCCCAGACTAAAAGATTTAGTGAGGAGATACCAAGACGTATTTGACCCCGGACAAGGAAAAGGCGGTAGAACAAAAGTGGTTCAGCACAGAATCGATACTGGAGATGCCCGACCAATCCGTCAATCAGCCAGAAGACTCTCTCTTGCCAAGAAGGAAGAGACAGACAAAATAGTCAGGGACATGGGGAAAGAAGGAGTGATTGAACCATCTGACAGCCCCTGGTCATCTTCAGTTGTACTAGTGAAGAAGAAAGACGGATCGATAAGATTCTGCGTAGATTACCGACAACTGAATAACGTGACAAAGAAAGACAGCTACCCACTACCTAGAATAGATGACACCTTGGACACGCTCGCCGGCTCTACAATCTTCTCGACCTCAGACCTGAAGAGCGGATATTGGCAGGTAGAACTGGCTCCAGAAGATCGAGAGAAGACAACTTTAACCATCGGCTGAGAGCTGTGGCAATTTACCGTTATGCCATTCGGACTTTGTAACGCTCCAGCCACTTTTGAGAGTTTAATGGAGACGGTGTTGAAGGGACTCTCCTGGAAGACTTGCTTGGAATACCTCGATGACATCATCGTAGTCGGCAGATCATTCGAACACCACGTGAAAAATCTGGAGGAGGTATTTCTTCGTCTGAGGAACTTCGCAGTGAAACTGAGCCCTAAAAAATGTCACCTATTTCAGAAAGAAGTTCACTAACCTGGCCACATTGTCCCTGAGGAAGGAGTAGCAGTAGATGACCAGAAAATTAGTGCCGTTTAAGACTGGCCCATTCCCAAAGATATCCATCAGCTTGCTTCGGAGTTTTCATGGCCTATGTACCTACTACCGTCGGTACGTACTAGGGTTTGCTAACATCGCCAAACCATTGACCAGGCTCACGGAAGGACAGACATAGTTCGAGTGGTCCGAAGAATGCCAAGATTCGTTCAGGAAGCTGAAGATGACATAATCAACGCGCCAATACTAAGTTATCCTCTTCCGAACGGAAAATTCATTCTGGACACGGACGCCAGCAACGTGGGACTTGGAGCTGTCCTGTCTCAGATCCAGGATGGACAGGAAAAAGTCATCGGGTACTTCAGCAAGACCCTCAGTAAACCGGAGCGAAATTACTATGTCACCCGACGGGAGCTGCTGGCTGTGGTCGAAGGAGTAGAGCACTTTTACAAGTATGTGTATGACAGGAAATTCTTCTATAGTTAAAAAATCCTGAGGGTCCGGTGGCACGTTGGATTGAGAGACTCCAAGAATTCGACTTCGACATAGAACATCGAGCAGGGACCAGCCATAGGAATGCAGATGCTTTATCGCGAAGGCCATATCCAGATGACTGCTCACATTGCCGACGAGCAAAGGAGAAAGAGGCGACAGTTTGTAGAACAACGGCGGTAGATGATAACTGGAATGACAGCAAGCTCCAGAAAGACCAAGAAAAAGATCCAGATCTTGGCTTAGTTATGGGCTAGAAGAGGAGTAACTGAAGACCGACATGGCAGAAAGTAGCAGGTTACTCGCCAGCCATCAAGTCTTATTGGGCTCAATGGAGTTCTGAAGCGTGTGTTGGAGTCCGAGGATGGTGGAGAAAAAAGACGTCAGACAGTTGTACCCAGAAGCAGAAGACCGGAAGTGCTTCGAGAAATTCATGATGGGGTCGCCGGAGGACATCTGGGAGTGACGAAGACTCTCCAGAAAGTGAGGCAACGGTTTTACTGGGCCAATTATTCAGGCAGACGTTCAAGACTGGTGCAGAAAGTGCGCTGTATGCGCCGCAAGTAATAGACCTCAAACGCGACCTAAGGCCCCAATGCGTCAGTACACCGTTGGTAGCCCATTTGAAAGAATCGCTATTGATATTGCCGCACCGTTTCCAGAATCTAATCACGGGAATAAATACATCCTCGTGGCAATGGACTACTTCAGCAAGTGGGCTGAAGCCTATGCCGTGCCCAACCAGGAAGCCATAATCGTCGCCGACGTCCTGGTGAAGTAGTGGATTTGTCGATTTGGTGGTCGTGGTTTCCAGCGTAAGGGGCCAACCTATTGAAATGGACAACTCTGGGTTTTCCTCTAGGTGGTTTTTTAATTCGGTAGACCACGTCATTTATCCTCTTCAAGATCTTATGAGGGCCTTCCCATGAGTTCCGCAACTTTGGTGATAGGCCACGCCAACGTTTGGGGTTGTACAGCCAAAACAGGTCACCAACCTTAAATCCTCCGGCATCGGCCTTGATGTCATAGGTCTCCTTCATTCGGTCGCTGGCACTCTGGATGTTCAAACAGACTCTTTCGTGGATGTCTTCCATTCTCTGCCGAAGTTTGCTGACATATTCTTCTCCCGCAGTGTCTTGTCCTGGTGGCGTCCCAAACTTCAGGCCACATGGTAGTCGCAGCTCTCGGCCCATAATAATACTAGCAGGGGTTTGGCCGGTCGACTCGTGTACTGCAGAACGATAGGCCATCAGGAACAAATGGAGATACTGGTCCCAGTCTCTTTGGTGGTCAGAGACTACCTTGGATAAGTGGCGGTTCATTGTCCTGTTCATCCGCTCCACCATTCCATCAGACTGCGGATGTAAAGCCGTAGTTCGCGTCTTCGGGATGTTCAGCATTCGACCCAATTCCTGGAACAAGTTGGACTCGAAATTTCTGCCTTGGTCTGAATGCAGTTCAAGTGGGACACCAAATCGACAAATCCACTCCTTTAGCAGGACGTCGGCGACGGTTATGGCTTCCTGGTTGGGCAGGGCATAGGCTTCAGCCCACTTGCTGAAGTAGTCCATTGCCACGAGGATGTATTTGTTCCCGTGGTCAGATTGTGGAAACGGTCCAGCAATATCGATGGCGATTCTTTCAACTGGGCTGTCAACGTTGTACTGACGCATTGGTGCCTTAGGTCGCGTTCGAGGTTCATTACTTGCGGCGCATACAGCGCAGTTTCTGCACCAGTCTTGAACGTCTGCCTGACAATTGGCCCAGTAAAACCGTTGCCTCACTTTCTGGAGAGTCTTCGTCACTCCCAGATGTCCTCCGGCGACCCCATCATGAATTTCTCGAAGCACTTCCGATCTTCTGCTTCTGGATACAACTGACTCCAACACTCGCTTCAGAACTCCGTTGTCCAGAGTAAGGGAGTTCTATTGAGCCCAGTAGGACGTGATGGCTGGCGAATATCCTGCTACTTCCTGCCATGTCGGTCTTCGGTTACTCCTCTTCCAGCCGATAACTAAGCCAAGATCTGGATCTTTCTCTTGGTCTTTCTGGAGCTTGCTGTCATTCCAGTTATCATCTACTGCCGTTGTTCTACAAACTGTCGCCTCTTTCTCCTCTGCTCGTCGGCAGTGCCAACAGTCGTCTGGACATGGTCTTCGCGATAGGGCATCCGCATTCTTATGGCTGGTCCCCGCCCGATGTTCGATCTCAAAGTCGAATTCCTGGAGCCTCTCAATCCAGCGTGCTACTTGACCCTCGGGATTCTTAAACTGTAGGAGCCATTTGAGGGCGGCGTGGTCAGTTCTCAGTAGGAATCTCCTGCCATACACATACTTGTAAAAGTGCTCTACTCCTTTGACCACAGCCAGCAGCTCCCGTCGGGTGACTCAGTAATTTCGCTCCGGTTTACTGAGGGTCTTGCTGAAGTACCCGATGACTTTTTCCTGTCCATCCTGGATTTGAGACAGGACAGCTCCAAGTCCCATGTTGCTGGCGTCCGTGTCCAGAATGAATTTTCCGTTCGGAAGAGGATAACTTAGAATTGGAGCGTTGATTAATGCCCCCTTCAGCTTTCTGAACGAATCTTGGCATTTCTCGGACCACTGGAACTTTGTCTTTCCTTCTGTGACCTTGGTCAATGGTTTAGCGATGTTAGCAAACTCTAGCACGTACCGACGATAGTAGGTACATAGGCAAAGAAAACTCCGAAGCTGATGGATATCTTTGGGGATGGGCCAGTCTCTAACAGCATTAATTTTCTGGCATCTACTGCTACTCCTTCCCCAGAGACAATGTGGCCAAGATAGTGGACTTCTTTCTGAAATAGGTGACATTTTTTAGGGCTCAATTTCAATCCAGAGTTCCTCAGACGCAGAAATACCTCCTCCAGATTATTCACGTGGTCTTAGAATGTTCTGCCAACTACGATGATGTCATCGAGGTATACCAAGCAAGTCTTTCAGGAGAGTCACTTCAACACAGTCTACATTAAACTCCCAAAAGTGGCTGGAGAGTTACAAAGTCCGAATGGCATAACGGTAAATTGCCACAGCCCTGAGCCGATGGTGAAAGCTGTCTTCTCTCGATCTTCTGGAGCCAGTTCCACCTGCCAATATCCGCTCTTCAGGTCTGAGGTGGAAAAGATTGTAGAGCCGGCGAGCGTGTCCAAGGTGTCATCTATTCTAGGTAGTGGGTAGCTGTCTTTCTTTGTCACGTTATTCAGTTGTCGGTAATCTACGCAGAATCTTGTCGATCCGTCTTTCTTCTTCACTAGTACAACTGAAGATGACCAGGGGCTGTCAGATGGTTCAATTACTCCTTCTTTCCCCATATCGCTGACTATTTTGTCTGCCTCTTCCTTCTTGGCAAGAGGGAGTCTCCTCGCTGATTGACGGAATGGTCGGGCATCTCCAGTATCAATTCTGTGCTGGACTACCTTCGTTTTATCCCCTTTTTCCTGTCCGGTGTCAAAGACGTCTTGGTATCTCCTCACTAAATCTTTTAATCTGGGCTACTGTGCCGGTTTTATGCCTCTCGATGATATGGCATCTAGCTTTTCTAATTCTGCGGGTAGACTGTTGGCTTGGTTAAGGTTACCGCGTACATTCCTGACCACAGATGAAATTGGCGATCAGTGGCCCAAAGTTGTTCCTTTCTTCAACGTCACTGAATGGTAATTGACGTTCATGACCCTTACTGGTATAAATTTTTCAGCAGTAAGGTCTTCCCAAGGGCAATTCCTCGTCCGATTTATTCATCATGGAGCTCGGGCTCGAACATCACCACGCTCCCGTTGCTCACTCTGCCAACCATAAGAGCCTCCAGAATGGTTTCAGCTCTCTCGGGAATGCTCATGTCTTCAGCCAACACGACCCGGATCATTTCTTCGCTTCTCCTGTGAAGTACCAGCTCTTCTCCGTTGACATGTAGGACGCCATCTTTGAAGTTCAGCTCGAACCCTCTGGAATTCATTATGTCCATTCCAATAATTGCATCGTCCTCGATGTCCGCGACCAGTGCTCGGTGTCTTAGTTTCGTGCTGCCTAAAACCAAGTCGATCGTTAACTCGCCATATACAGTGGCTGGATCCCTTGTTGCCGTGCGTAATTTCCAGTTTGACGGTTCAATTCTTGTCGGTGTTTTGGCAAAAGTAGGTCCGAGAATTGTTCTTGTCGCACCTGTATCTAGCAGCATGGTGCGAGGCTCGTTGTTAATGAGTACGAATACACCTTTGTTCTTTCGTTGAAGGACAGCGACATATGCGTTGTTGTTAATCGGGGCTTGCTGGATACAGGCCGAAGACTGCCCCTCCTCATCGACCTTCATCGTTGATGTCGATGTTTTCAATGTTGGACATTTGCTACGCACGTGCCCAAGTTTTCTGTAATTTTGGCATCGTATCAGTCTTCTCTCAGGCACAACTTCCTTCAGCACTTTTGCATCACAGCTTTCATATTAGTAGGCTCCTGCGGGTCTTCCTCGATCATCCTGACTCTACTCTGGCTTTTGCATCTCAAATTCCAAAGCCCGCGCCAATGCGTCTACAAGATGTAAAGGACGAGCTAATGATAATGCTTGCCGGGTTTCTTCGTCGCGAAGCCCATCAAAAAATGTCTGAACCGCTAGTCGTTCCATTACATTGATTTTTGGCATCGGTTTTTCAGCTGCGAGTGATATACGTGTTCAAGGTGGGCTCGACCCTACCGAAGTTCCAGATGTTTTACTAGCTGTTCATAGTCCTCCTGTTGTTGGGCGATAAGGGTCTGTAAAATATTTGTTGCTTCGCCACGCAATGCCAGTGTCAATGCTAAAGCTTTCTCCCCAGCATTCCATCCATTCCCTTTGGCAGCAGCTTCAAACTGTCGGCGGTAGTTTGCCCATGGAGTATTTCCGTCGAACTGAGGCGGTTTCAATGAGAGCTTTCCAAGTTCAGCACTGACCTTGAGATTTTTGATGTCCTTCTGAACTTCGTCCAAGTTCATACTCAGGTACACCCTTGAGTTTTTGTTGTAAGTTTCTGGGATGTGTGCAGAATCTATTCGCTTTTCTAATTCACTTATTTATTTTAAGCATCCACACTTCTGACGGCAAATGTGGTAAAACTGCACTAACTAATTTTCCTAATTTATTTAAAACACTACTTAAAACAATTATTACACTAAAACATAGACTTCAATAACTATTTCAATTTATTTCTACTGTTGCTATCTATCAGCGAACTCTGGAACTGTTACTAACTGTGAATTCTGACTGTCCCGCCATCTGCTACACAGCGGCTATATATAGTAGCATTTACAGTTTTCGATCTTTTCAGTCTGTTCGGCGACTTCTTAGAGGTTCCTAGAATGTTCGGTTAGAACGTTCGCGTCTCTTCCACGGATGAGCCATGTGTTTGTCAGAAGAGAACTTGTTTACATTTCGAGTGTAATTGGATGATCAGGGCCGGTCTCGAAATCGTTACAATACTTAGTAAAACCTTCTGAACAGCACTAAAATCCTTCTTTTTACTTTGACCAATTCTACAAACTTCGAATGATAGTCGCAAATCACAAGAAATTGTTCATTTTTAACTTGCATGAAGTCTATTCCAATTTTTTTCCAAGGACGTTCTGGTATAGAATGTGATCTTAGTGGTTTGGAATTAGATTCAGAATACCTGAGGCAAGTTAGGCAAGAAGAAATCAATTTTGAAATCTGATCATTAATTTGAAGCCAAAAAACAGATTCTTGAACTTTCTTTTGACAAGAAACAATGCCCTGATGGGTAGAATGAATTTTATTTAGAATATCTAATCTTAGTTCTCTAGGTATGATGAGTTGGTTACCTTTTAACAAGAAACCCTCATATTCAAAAAGTTCATTTTTATAAGGATAATAGGGTTTTGCTAATCTCCTAACAGAGGTTATTTGGTTGGGCCATCCATTATTGATATAATATTTCACCATTTGGAGTTCCTCGTCATTTTCAGTTTTTTCCAAAAGTTCTTTACGTTTTTCATCAGATACCATTAAAATGGATCAAATATAGAAATCATCAATATCATTTATGACTTTTTTTATCTTGAAGAGGATTTCTTGACAACATATCTGGAATATGGAGTTCCTTGCCAGGTGAATATTGTAAAGTAATATCATATCTGAGGAGTTTTATAACAAGTTTCTGAAGTCTTGGAGATAGTGAATCTATGGGTTTTTTCATAATACCTAATAAAGATTTATGATCAGTAGTGCAATGAATGGTCTACTATATAGATAGTTATGACATTTTTCAGAATCTAACACTATAGTATAGTAATTCTTTCTCAATTTGTGCATAGTTGACTTGAGCACTTTTCAAAGACATTGATCAAAAAGCTATCGGATGCCCATTCTGGCTTATATGATCACCTAATCCATATTGACTTGCATCTGTCTAAGGTAAAGTGTAAATTTGGATCAGAATAACTCAATACAGAAGCTTCAGTTATGATTTCTTTCAAATTTTTGAACGCCAAATCTTGCGGACCATTATCTTCCCAAACCCACTCAGTTTCATTTTTCAATAATAGACGAAGTGGTGCTATTTTTTCAGCAAAATTTTCAATGAATCTACCCAAATAGTTAACTAAACCAAGAAACCTCTGTAATTCCTTACCATTATTCGGCTTTTCAATTTTTTGTATAGCTATAATTTTAGTTTTATCAATTTCAATGCCTTTAAATGATATAATATGCCCCAAAAAATGTATTTTATTTGATGCTAGTTGCAATTTTTCTTTATTGAATTTGAAATTTACCTTCCTTGCCTTATCTAAAAACATTTGAGTCGTTTATTATGTTCATCTAAAGTATCACCATAAATCAGAATGTCATCAATAGGTATAGGCTAGAGTGCCATCTAATCCTTCTATAAGGTTATTCACATAATTCTGAAAAATTTCCGATGCATTATATAATCCATATGGAAGTCGTTTGAATTCATACCTACCAAAAGGTGTTATGAAAGTTAAAAGTTCTGAGCTGTCTTTATCTAATGGTATTTGATAGAAAGCTGAAGAGGCATCTAGAACTGTGAACCATTTAGCATTGCTCAAATTGGCAAAAATTGTTTCAGATGTTGTCTAATAATATATTTATTCAAAGGACTGGGATCCATACAGAGTCGAATACTTCAATTTTTTTTCACGCACCACCATATCGCATTCACCCACTCAGTTGCATCAATTACCTTTTTGATTACTCCTTGTTTTACCATATTTTCAAGAGCCTCTTTCGCCGAATTATTCGAGCGATGTGTTTTTGCGATAAAACTACGATGTGATGCGAGATGACATCGCAGAGATGTAAACATATCACAACTATGTCCATTTGAGGGTGAGATGAGGTAATAAATAGGAAAAAATGTCAGTAAAGAAAAGCCTCAGATAAAAAATATAAATAAACATTTATTTTCAATAAACAATGAACAAAACAAAAAATAAAAAATGATTCTCTAACAAAAAATATAAAAAGTGATTCTCTAACAAAAAATATAAAAGGTATACAATTCATGTGTCTTTCCTATTATTTCTGGATATCCTTTTTTTGAATACGCATATTTCCTCTACTCTTTTATTATTTTCTCCATGCACCTGAAAATGAAGGAAAGAATAAAAATAGTGACATACATACAGTGATCGGCAGATTTTATACTCACCCACGTTTATACTGTGAAATGAAACGACTGATTTAGTTGGAAAATAGAGCCGAGCCAATGAAAGATTTTGAAGCGAAATTGCTAATAAAATAAAATTACCTTCAGTGTCAAGTTCAAGTGTCACGACTAGGGTTTCGATCAAGGCCGCAGTCTCAAGCATCCGTTTATCCGACGTTACGATGATGCGAGAGTATTTCTATTGGTCGAAATTCAAATATGGACGGATAAAATTAGAATTTCGACCAATATAAACACTTTCGTATCATCGTACGGATACATGACACTCCGCGGTAACGGACGAGAGAAAGAACCATGATTTACGCATGCGCATTAAACAGCACATCTCCCTTACTTTCCATAAATCAATATCTGACAGAAGCGTATTAAGCTGTCGGAGCACAGAACTCGTGTTTTGGGCCAGTGTTTCAAGATTGCGAAATAGCACAACGAGGCCATTATAGTGTAACGATTTCGAGACCGGCCCTGATCACTTCATTAGGCATTCACCTCATTAAGTATTTACCCCAAGTAAACATTCCTCCGCTCGCAAACACATGAGTCAGGCCTAGAAGAAACGCAAATTTGCTGATGAACAAAACCGAAGTTTCGAGAGACACCTAAGAAGTCGACGTGTAGTCTCGATAGATCGAGAACTGTAAATGGAATCTGCTTGCGGGTATATAAGGCGCTCGGCGGGAGATGGCAGCTGGATAGTCACAGAGAATCGCAGATACAGTTCGAGAGTCCACATACAGAGAGCGACAGTGAAGATAAATTTGAAAAAGTCAATGTTTTTATATAAATTAGCAAAATTAGATTAGTGCATTTTTACTACAATAGCATATTAGAATACAAAGAGAATAATGAAACGTTAGTTTTTGAAATTGAGTATATTATTATGTATTACCAAAACCAAACTATATTCAGCTATATGTTATATATAGCATATATTATATAAAATGCTTTTATATGGGCTGTTGTGAAAATCATAACCATAACGTAAGGTTTTATAAGCGAAAAACGCCCCAAGCGCAAACTGCCTATTATCCCAGAGATGTGTCATATGACTTCTAGAGATGCCATGTCGCAGATGAGTTTGCTTCTGTATATCGCATAATGGCATTTTAGAGATGTTATGTACCAGATGTGTTTGCTTCTGTACATCGCAGCGATGGAACATTCGTAATATCGCAGAGTTACCTAAACGCGACATCTCAGAGATGTCATGTCACATACGTGTTGGCTGGGGGCAGTATGTTCTCAGAATTAATTCACAATGTTCGAATGCTTCGTATTGAAATATCATTCGATTCGAATTCTGTGAGTTAAGTTTCTTCCTGAAAATGGTTTAAGCGTTAGAAGAACAAATTGAGTTGGTGAAACTACTACAAAAATTATGCTTGTCTAAGAGCTGCATCTAAATTTTGATAAATTCCAATGAACCGATGGGTCTGTGGGAAACCGAAAACATCATCCTGAACTTCTTATAAGGAACGAGACTATTGAGGTAGCAGTTTTGGAACATGTCTATGAACAATACTCAAAGTATTTGAAGTTTGGTTGGAGCTTCAGGTGTAGAGCAATCGAGTATTCAGAGAATTCTCAAGTAACATCGATTCAACATCAAAATGAAATTTCTACTTGAACTGAACGAAGGCGACTTTGACAGATTTCAACACTTTTGTTAGGAATTGTCTGAGCGTCTGAGAACAAATCCTAATTTGCTTTTCAATATTTGTTCTTTAGACGAGAGTTAATTTTTCATTAATGGAAACGTGAATCGTCAGAACTGCCGCTACTGCAGCGATACTTATCTCAGATTAATACGTGAAGTCTACACACAAACTTCGCAGATGTTGAATGTTTGCTGCGCTATTTTTGGCAAACATATTATTGGACCACATTTTATAGACGGGTGTGAACGCAGCAACGGTTTTCCTAGCAACGTTTTTTTTTAATTTTTACTCATACATTGCTAGTGATTTTTTGAGGGGAGTTCACTATTCTGTATTGTGAACACGCTACTAACAGTAAAATAATTTGTGATCTAGTAACCACCCTATAACTAATCCCAAAACGGAAAAATCATGAAAACAGTTGGGATATTCCTTGCTAGCGATTTTATTATCTGAATCAATCATTTTACACTTACAGTAAAATAATTTGCGAACCAAAAACTACATAGTAACAACCCTTCGATGTGTACTTATTTAGAAGGTGTGGAAGGATTCATTCACGTCGAAAAACCTCGAGCACCTAGTATTTCAACTGTTCAAGATTTTTCTACTTCGAAGGGTTATCGAGGGGTAGTTTTTGTTTCACGAATTATTTCACTGTGTGGAGGGTGTAGGGCAAGTGTGAAATGATTGATTCAGATAAAAAAATCGCTACCAAGGATTATCCCAGTTGATTTGGAAATTTTTCCGTTCTGGTAGTGGTTATGGGGTGGTTGATGGATCACAAATTATTTTACTGTTAAGAGCGTGTTAAACACCTGCAGAATGGTGAACTCGCAAAAAGAAATCACCAGTAACAGATGTTTTTCCTTCATAGACCATTGGGGTCATTAAAAAAAAAACGTTGCTAGTAAAACCATTGCTGCTTTCACGCCCGTTTTTCATAGATGATGATTTGAATCAACAAATGTATTTACACCTTCTTCAGAATGTCATCGATCCCATTATAATGGATATTATCGAAAACGATGGAGATTTGGAAGAATACTTTCATTTTTAACTAGATATATGGAGCTTCACCTCACCATGCAGTGGCGGTTAGAAACTTCCTGGATGAACGATATACCATAATCATTGGATATGGCGACAAGGAATAATTGAATGACCATCAACCCGTTGGATTATTCTTTATCGGGACATCCTCAAAAGCAAAGTTTTTGCCACATCGCCAGAGTCACTAGAAGATCTACGAGGTAGAATTGTAAACTATTGAGGCAGATCAACTCCAGAAGTATTGAAAAACGTTATATAATATAATAATTTTGAAAGTAGACTTTATCATTGTATGGGAGGTGAGGGCTCAATTCGAGCACTTAATAAATTGAATGTCGATGAGAACTGGTAAGATATCGTTATTTCCATTGAAACTGTTACAGCTCTAATCTCAATTACCATTCATTCAATTTTGACAAGATAAAAACCTTCAGATAGGCAATGAGGAGAGTCTTAAGATATGATGTATCACTTGACCTACATTCCCTATGATGATTGGCAAAGGGGAGCTGCCCCCATCAGGGGGTTGAAGTTGCGTAACTAAATCTATAACTGACATGTGTGCCCCTAGAAATTAAAATCGACGTTTTTCAGTGTTTCCAAAAATAATTTGTTTTCGAGTAAATCCGGGAGGAAGGTTTTCGTTGAGCCAGCCTGTATGAGGTTACTGTTAGGTGAGATATGTGTTTTATCTTTAACTTTTGAAAAGAGATTGTTGTATTTGGATATTTTCACAAAAGGAGCTGATTTGTACTTGAACTGAATGTTGCAAATTTTCAGTTGGACCGTCGTAGAAATTGAAATTTTATATTACTTCATAAGATGTATTTAGGGTAGCCGTTGTTGGTAAATAAACCAAATAATTTAATTTGGTTTTGAGCTCGAAAATTACTTATCACCTGTATTTAATTTTCTTTTGTTTCAGGTATATATGGTCTGGTGCACTTGTTCTGATCGGAATTTATTTGAATTTGGTTAGTAAAAACCATCCGATTTCTGTAGCAGAATGTAAAATGTACGTTAAAGGATCCCTTAAGTATCTGAGAAAGAAGTTCAGTTTCTCCATGGTGAAGAATAGACATTTTTCAACGGACGTGTGACGTGTATTGATTTTTGTTTTGATCATGCTTTTCGTGGATTACGTTTGTTATACCGATATGGTCAAAGTGACAAAAGTTTCCCACAATAGAAATGAAATATTGTAACCAAGGTAGTCCCCAAGAATGAAATATTTGTTGTTTAGAAAATTCAGTTGATAGATTAGCATTTCATCATGAAAAATATTCAAATATTTTTCATGTGGAATTGTGTGTACCTGACGAAAGGACATAAATTCACGAAATAGAAATTGATCAAACGTAATCGAGCCTTTCACTCATGTCCTATACTGCTCAACGCCTTGCAAAGTTTTCCTACAAGAACATTGTTTAAAAAATTAAAATTGTTTTTTCCGTTAACCAGCTGTCATCCCCCTACGAAGGACAGCCCTCACTTGTACTCCCCGTAAGAACTACCAAATGATAATCAAAAACAGGTGTCTCTTTCTACGTTCTAGTAGTTATGAACTTGTTATAATAAAAATACGTTTTTTGCGGAAGTTATATTTTACAACTACAACTTTTTTCACATTGAATAATCTGTATTGGATCAGTTCATCCAAAAGGTTATGGGCCCAGAATACATCATCTGAAGGAAGGAATACGTACCTACTTGCTGCATTTCTGTAAGAGATAACTTACATAAGTTTGACAACTGACAACATTCGCAATATTCGAAATGTTCCAAGTTGAAAATGCCACGATTAAAACTGCCAGAATTGTTAAATTCGATGGGACAAACTTCTAGTCATGGAAATTCAATAGTACTGAAGCCTAGCGAGTTTGTTGGAAATTGTCAACGGAGAAAAACCTATAATGACAGCCAGCAATACCGAAGAAGTTAAAAAATGGGAGAAGAAAGATAACCAAGCCGTGGTAATTTTCCTCACGTCCATTAATGAGGATCAGTTATACTACCTCGTTAATTGCCAAACTACAGGAGAAATGTGAAAGAAACTGATGACAGTGGTGTCAAAACATATAATTTACCAAAAATTCTATGAACTTCGTATGTCCCAGAGTCGACATATTGCCAGTTTCATTTCCGAAATTGACTCCATTTTAGTTTAAAGATATGGGTGAAGACATATCTGATGTTGCTGTGATTTCTAAAATTATCAATAGTCTGCCACCTGTATTTGCTATGCTCGTTACTACGTAGGATTCAGTCGATCCTAGTAAGCGAACTCTCTCAGATCTTATTGCAAGACAGCTGAAAGAAGAACAAAAAATGTCCGAGGATAATTTAGCGACTCAAATTCAATCTCTGAAGATTCACCAAAAACAAAAATTGTCTCCGAGAAAACAGAATGTCAAGTCTGAAGAGGAGCGACACTACTTGACGGAAGACCATTAAACGAATTATGAAAAATGGTGGATTACGTAATGCAATCTTCCGCAAAAAACCCAATAGGTATGGTCGTCGGCAAGTATTCAACAGAAAACAGCTACTTCCCCCTACGAACATTGAATTGAGTATATCTTTTCAATACTTGGCAAAGTTTTCTACAAGAACTACTTCGTAATACTATTACGTCGAAAAATAATTTCAGCTTTGATTTTTAAAATGTATTGCAAAATAGTTCTTGTAGAAAACTTTGCCAAGTACTGAACAGATATAATTCAATGGTCGTAGGGGTCAGTAGTTATTTTCTGTTGAATACTTGCCGACGACCATATCTATCGAATAGGTTTTCTTGCGGAAGATTGGATTACGTTATCCGCCATTTTTCATAATTCGTTTGATGGTCTTTCGTCAAGTAGTGTTGCCCCTGTTCATGATGTATTTGGCTTCATATTGAAGTCGACACGTTGTCAGAGTGCATTTCAATCTGGAACCCAAAGATGGCGCTGAATTCATACTTCAGTGTTTATCTCAGGGATTTCCAATTAGGTTGAAAGGATTTTAGGATTCATTTGGGTCGAACTAGCCTTTGCTGATGATTGGCAAAGACCATGAAACCGGTACGGAGGTGTTCCCCAATTAGGTCGAAAAATAATATCAGCTTTGATATTTAAAATGTATTGCGAAGTAGTTCTTGTAGAAAACTTTGCCAAGTACTAAACAGATATAATTCAATGGTCGTAGGGGCAGTAGTTGTTTTCTGTTGAATACTTGCCGACGAGCATACCTATTGTATAGGTTTTCTTGCAGAAGATTGGATTACGTAATCCACCATTTTTCATAATTCGTTTAATGGTCTTCCGTCAAGTAGTGTCGCCCCTCTTCATGATGTATTTGGCTTAAACATAGGTAATTTTTTTCTATAGTTTTGTCCTACACTTATATAGATTTTTAGATGTCAGAAACAAATTTTCTCCACAAAATCGAATAATTCAATCAATACCTACTTACAAGGAAATATTTCTTATCACTTTTTCAATCATGAAACAAATATCAACCAAAACACCGAACAAATTATTACTATATTGGTACCACTTCCGTACTTATCTCAGATATCTGAAAAAGTACAAAAAAAGGGATTTATCAGAAAAGGTATGCGCTTATTGCATTCATTATCTCATTATCTATTATAATTGATAAACAAATCGAACTATTCCACATAAAATGTTATGAATTATGTAAACCATATAACTTTTCAAAACTCACGCCTCTGTTAGACAACTTAACCCAACAAAAATATGAAATATGGGATCTTTCATATGTTAACACAATTCTCATAAGATTTAGGTTGAGTGTCTTACATATTCTGATGAAATTTTACTGTGAATTATTTTCAAATTACCTTATAAAAATGGAAACAACCTCAACTGTCACTTTTTATGAATGAATAGCTGAAACACCACCACCATTGCCGATTGTTCCTAACACGTTAGCATGAAGAAGGTCTGTAGAATAACTTACGAACCGCTGAGTTGATGTCGAATCTATATTTTGGTGTACATTTCGATTATTTTATCTTCACCCATGCGTCATCAATTTATGATAAAAGAAATCACACACCCTCTATCTAACATATTTTTCTATCAACCGCTTTGAGCGAATCAAAATTCGTTAACATTTGTCTTCTAAGCCAAGAATTATGGTATTGTGATGATCGATTAAAACTCAAAGCAGTGAAAAGAGATAGCCCAACGATTATAGACTATAAGGATGGCCCAATTAGGTGATTTTATCCGTTTTCCCCCCCGCTTGCCAACAGCTATGAGTGACGTCACCTGGCCTACACTAATGTCTGTTTGTCATAAGAGCCCATGTACTTTTCTTGGTTTTCAAAACCTTTTATCTCAGTATTTATAAGGCAAACTTGTTAATTTTTTGGGTGTTTCTGGTTGGTGTGTTGTTTTTCTTTTGCTTCATTGATCTTTGAGAACTCTAGATGCCCAAGTTTGCTGTAGATAACCCATCAATTGAACTGATGCCAAGCGCATTTTGAATGTCATTTCGTGATAATGCACTTTGATTTACTGAAAATATCTGTGAAAAATGGTTGTAAAAGATGGTTCTATTTCAATAAATAGGAATTAATGAGTTTTAATGATATTTTTATGAGATAAAAATTGGGATGACATTCGATAATATACCTACAAGGAAGTGATTCATAGACACATATTATTGGAACTTGAAAATTTCAAATTTAAGCAAAAAACTTGGAGAGATATATGATAATTAAATAAATGTTTATTATTCAGTTAGGTGCAAGTATATTATATGAATGAGCATATAACAAGTGTTGTAGTAAATAGAACAAACTCGTGTTCGGTTTTACCCATTTTTTACCAACCAACTCCAGTTATTTTATTTATAAACCTACCTATTGCACACAGGAGATTCTGAGATAATTAAATTATTATTTCAAAATGAAATACATGTCATTTCAAACTTTATTTGATTTTTATGTCTGACTATGCCATAATTGTTGTGATTTATTCTAATTAATCCAGGTAACACTAGATTTATTAGAATCACATCAAAAATACCTATCCAGGATCAACCTCTTAAAGGGATGCCCAACACTCTTAACTCAGAATTGATGGTATGGGATAATTCATGCAAGTTCTTCCTGAGAAACACATAGCACTTTCTGCTGTAATACCTCAGAGTGAATGCAAACGATACATCGAGTCCAGTGAACCATTTCGTTATGAGTACATTTCTGAATTTTTGTTAGAACTTTTCCCAACAATTTTGCTGCTGCAGATGTCTTATCTGTTGTAGGATTTATTTTCATGATATATGTCGACATTGGACTCACAATTATTTTTCTTAGCGTTATTTTCAAATTGTAATACTTCTGGAGTATTTCATGTTTTCTTTCAAAACTATTAATTTCCATGATCCTCAGCATCATCCTCCGATGAAAAGTGTTGCCTGGATTCTGTCAAATCTATAGAAGGCTCAATCTCATGTAATACTTGCGAAGAATGAGGAAAGTAACTTCCAGGGTTTTCAACAATAATAAAAGAGTTTCCAACAGTAGAAGGATTTATATTGAAAATTGGGGTAAGGGTAGGGAATATGGGTAAATGTCGAATTGATAGGTACCATTGGAGTTTGTTGTCAATTGGAATCCTGGTTACGAAGATATGTTCAAATAAAAAATCTTAGAATTTTGCAGCCATTTTCAAATATGGTGACCAAACTACCATGATCTGGACCATGTGACCAATTATTTTGTATACTCCTATAGGTGTTTAACAAATCCCCGCATCAAAACTGAGAGGACATGTTACGGCACACGTGACATGGCGTAGCGCCTAGACTCTAATATAATATATAGGGTAAGTACCATGTACAATTATATAGTTTGAATCATATGGGTAGGTGGTAGGGTTTTATTTGATTCAAGGCTTAAATTTGAGTTTTTTTATGAATTTTTTTTTACGAATGAAGATTAATGACTCTGGGACGAAAAAGCGATGGACATAAGAGCGACGGTCAAAATAGCGAGGCCAAAACAGCGATAGGACAAAATAGCGACAGACAAAACAGCGACAGGACAAAAGATCGACAGCAGAAATAGCGACAGACAAAACAGCGACAAGACAAAACAGCGACAAAACAGAAAAGCGACAAAATGGAAAAGTCCCAGTATACGCAGATACAAAATTCATCCTGTATATCTCTTCAATACCATTTTAGTCAGAGTATATTATGTAATACTATAGTTACAGTTGACTGGTTGCATGACATCTATCCATAAACCTCTGTCACTGGTTTTTGATAATGCAGATTGTTAAATCACAGAAAGGAAAAGATTTAATACAATTTGAAGGATATATATACCGGAAAGATAAAGTTTTCTCAACTTCAGAGTCATGGAGATGTGTGAAACCTTTTTGGAAAGAAAGATTGTGCGTTCGGCAAAATAATTCGATGCCCGGCCACCACTCTTCACAATCATGCTCCTAACCCCGCTAAGGTGAAAGTGAACAAAGTGAAACAATATATGCGTGAATTGGTTAGTAATCCCTTCGAAAGACCTAGAAATATAATTCAAGCATCCACGTCTGGGATATCCACTGAAACAACTATATTATTACCAAGTTACGAGGCTTCAAGGAAGATAATCAAGAGGCAGCGAAGTGGCTCCAGTGAAATAGTCACTTTCAATAGTGTGGGCGATATAACAATTGCAGAAGAAATGAGAAAAAGTGAAAAGGGGGAAAATTTCTTGTTATGGGACTCCGGGAAAGACAATTCTGACAGGGTGTTTATGTTTGGAACCCTCAGTAATCTGGCTTTGATGCACGAATTCAAACATTGGTGTGTCGATGGTACATTGAAGGTGGCACGTACTCTATTTTTCCAAATGTATACTATACATGTTCTGATTGATGATAAAGCTGTACCTGTTATTTATTGTCTTTTGAGGAACGAAAATGAGCAATCGTACAAACGAATAATGTTCAAATTGAAAGAATTGGAACCCGGACTAAATCCAACAACAATTTTAACAGATTTTGAAATGGCATCAATGAATAAAAAAATTTCCGAACGTTAATATTGTTTCTTTCACCTATCACAAAACTTATGGAGAAAAATCCAAGAGGCAAAATTAACAGCACTTCATAGTTCACATTCAAATGTGAAAATGCTGTTAAAGATGCTCCTGGCGTTGAGTTTTGTACCTCCTGAAGACGTTCAAAGGAGTTTTGAAATCATTGCCCAGAATTCTTCTGAAGAGCTGGCCCCAATAATAGAGTATTGGGAAAATAATTATGTAGGACGACAACTACTGAAAAATAAGCCACGATTCGCAGTACAATCATGGAACATGTTTGAACGCGTAAAGAATAATCTTCCAAGAATCAACAATTCCCTAGAAGCATGGCATAATGCATTTCAAATATCTATCGACTGCCACCACCCATCTATTTTCAAATTCGTAGATTTCATTATGAAAAAAAAAATAGGTCGGAGATATTTGTTTCTAGCTACAAGCGGTTTCAGACAATTCAAAAGTCATAGTTCTAAATTTGTCCTGAAGAATAATAGATTACGAACTCTTGTTGAGAATTATAAAGAACGTATGTTAAAGCATATTTGGAAAATATCTCACTCAATTTGAGTTTGTGAAGTTTACAGGACAAATAAATGTGTTATCATAATCATGAGTATTATTGAATGAATCAAACAAAGTTCAAAGAGTTTTTATACACGGAAGAATTAAATGAATGAAAACAAAAATTCGACCACGGTCGAAAATACCCTCCACACCTTTCCACAAAGTGGAAAAATTACACAAATATCTGACAAGAAACATCTACTTCCCCATACGGATATTGAATCGCATCTGCCATACATTTGTGCAATGTTTCTCCAGAAGGACACTACTGCAAGTGCTCATTGTAATAAAGCCATTGAATATTACCATTCATTTTGAAATGTGTGGAGAAAAGGGTATTTTCAACTGGAATCGAAATTATTTGTAAGAATAATTCTCATGAATGAAAAAATTATTTTTTTCGAACAGTGTTTTGTGTTGTCGCTGTTTCCCAAGTCATGCACGATTGCATCGCTATTACTGCTGTCGCTGTTTGTTGCTGTTTTGTCTTGTCGCTGTTTTGTCTGTCGCTATTTCTGCTGTCGCTCTTCTGTCCTGTCGCTGTTTTGTCTGTCGCTATTTTGTCCTATCGCTGTTTTGGCCTCGCTATTTTGACAGTCGCTTTTATGTCCATCGCTTTTTCATCCCAGAGCTAAGATTAATATTTATGAAATTTGTTACTTGTTTTTTTTGATCAATTTTTTTTTTTTTGACAAAAATGCAGATATTTTTACTCCACCGAACTGAAACTTTTCAGCACCAGGCTGAAATTAAACGAGACTTCATCATCCCTATGCACGGATTGTCCGTTAATTTTCGTTCTGCTCGAAAAAATATTACTTCTATTCCCAATAACACGTATTACTTATTAATTTTCGGTAGATATTTTCACAATAATTGAAATCGCCGGAGTTCCCAATTTACTTAAATATTGCACTTGTACGTATAACTTTATGATATCGAATAAAAATTTAGTTATCCATAAAGCTTTCAGTCCTGAACTTTCTGAAAGCTGGAACAGAAATAAATTATTAAATTTATATTCAGATTGGGCACAATGAAATTCTTATTTCTGAAAGATATTGTTTCAAAAAAAAAATTGTTTTTTCCAGAAGCCAGTTTATTGTTCTGTTCGAAATCTTTGACTCTAGATTATCATGGAGAAATGAATAGTACAATGTTCACCAAGTGAATCACTTCACGTTAATTCCCAGTTTGGAAGAGCCATCTTTAATAATAATGGACAATGCACCTTACCACAGTGAAAATTTCAATAAATAGCCTACCACTTCTTCAAGAAAATCGGATATTGTTAGTTGGCTACAGGAAAATAATCTTGATTTTGATGAGAAATTAACAAAACCAGAGTTAGTTCAATTAGCTAAGATGATAGATACAGTGATGAAAAAGTATTGGGTATGTGAAATGAAGCATTAGAGAAATAAATGCAACACTGAATCCTGGGCAAAATGTGTAAAACACACTGAATCGCTCATTGAAAAATGGTATGAACGAGAAAAGCTCCTTTGTGATATGGTTATCAAACCCATTATTATAAACATTGGTGACAGTTCTGAATCTCAAAGTGATTAAATATATTAATTTTGTTTTTACTTTCATAAATGGACATAGTTCTACATGCTCGCATTACATAAATAATTGCATGAATTAATTTTTTGTTAATCATGTGTTGAGTATCATTACCAAATATATTTCAACTGCTGTTTTTTACCTTCTTAGATATTAATTTTTTTATCATTATACAGTGGGTCCTTGCATCCATGCACGAATAGGAAATTGAAAAAGTTTGAATACCCAAGTCTAGAAGATTTCTTTTTCTGAGTTTTAGTCATGTATAATGGAAAAACTCATTTTTTGATATCAACATATGCGAAGGTTTTGGAAATTTTGCACTCCAACCTAGTTTTTTGAACAACTTTTTTCGTTAACTGTTACATCTATAGAAATTGCATTAATGTGGATAAAATTAGGGTTGGATGGATTTGTGTCAAACGGCTACGGAGGTATGGATAAAACAACTTCCTTCTATGAGTGTAACTGAAATTAGAATACAGTAGGTGTTACATTTACGAATGTATATAAAGACTTTCATCCCCGACATGTCTACTCGATTCATAACTCTCTCATTGTAATACAGAATGATATAAGAACTAAACACAAGTATGATACATAAAATACACGCTAAAAAATATCCATCAGATGAATTACAGTTCCGTGTAGGTAAATATTTCTGATAATTCGTAATAGCAATTCTAGCCATCTCGACTAAAAAACCAATTGTTTCCAATAATCCATTAGTAATTTATACCAATCAGAAAATGACATTAAATTCATAGTAGATAGTACTATGTCTAGGAGTAGTCTTTATTAATTTACTAACAAGAACTCGCAGCTGTTCTCTTCACTATACTTTATTGTGTTTGCAACTTATCGCATCTGGTATAATCCAATCTGCAAAATAATGGAAATACCTGTCAACAGTTCTTGCACTGTATTCAGAAATATTTACTATCACCTTGGTGAAATTAATTTTAGAAAATGATGGAATGAACTTTTTCACATAAAACCTAATAACTATATCAACAGTTCATATTTTCTACAAATTTTGAATATATGATTTGTAAAGTAATTTTAACTCGGAACACAATTTACCATTTCACTCTTTCAAAGCAAATTTAGGAACTATTCGGTAAGTAATAATTATTGGTATTATTCAGTTTATTGATAAATACTACATCAAATTACAAACATTCGAATATTATTTTTTCCACAATGGTTTGACTTCAGTTTATCCGTTGGTTCTATTCGTTGAGTATCACACCAGTAGCAGTGTTCATTCCTAATCTGGTTCATTCAAAAAAGGCACAATAATGTCGTAAATTGTTGTCAGTGCCAGGTACGAAGGCGTAGAAGGGCCAACAACAAAATATTTTTCAAAATAGTTGGAATTGCCACTTTGAAGTGACAATTTTGCCACTTTGATCTGACAATTTTGTCACTTTGAAATGGCAATTGTGACTTTGAACTGGCAATTGTCACTTTGAAGTGGCAATTGTCACTTTGAAGTGGCAATTGTCACTTTGAACTGGCAATTGTCACTTTTATCTGACAATTATCACTTCGATCTGGCAATTGTCACTTTAAACTGTCACTTTTTTACCAGCTCCATGCAAAAATACTGATTTTCAGTCAAATTCAAAGTGACAATTGCCAGTTTGAAGTGACAATTGTCAGATCAAAGTGACAATTGTCAGATCAAAGTGACAATTGCCAGATCAAAGTGACAATTGCCAGTTCAAAGTGACAATTGCCACTTCAAAGTGACAATTGCCACTTCAAAGTGACAATTGCCATTTCAAAGTGACAATTGCCAGATCAAAGTGACAATTGTCAAAGTGACAACTGTGTAACGTTCAAATTTGAACGTTAAGTGAAAGGCAATTTGCATAACTGTTGCTCACCCTGTAGGAACCAATAAGTTGACTTATCAATAAAGCAACAAACTTGGAACGTCGGGTGGTTTATTAAAATTTTTCATTTAATATATTAATACATTTCAAACAATTCTAATAATAATATGCTTCTGATCACTCGCAGTACCGCTTCACCTTTCCTGAAATAAATGAGTTGCAATATAATGAACTAATGATAAAATATCAAATCTCACCTCACTTCAAATCATTTTCAGTGTGAATCGCGATAATTGCGAACGCCTCGTACTATGGAAAGCCACCCCAGCCAAGCTACGATGATTGTGCCGCGGCCGGAAGAGTTCTGAAAGACGAAATGTCGGTAAACTAGAATATGGCAATCTAAGCCGTAGGTGATTAGAGTTTTCTTACCTTGCATATTCGGAAGTCATTTAGAGTAATCGCACAAATATCCTTGGTCCAGGATGGTTGTTCGTGATCTGGGATCTAGGTGGCGATTGCTTATAACCCGCTCGTCAATATGATATCATGTAAAATATTCTTGATGAGAAGATGTACATATGTATATTGTTGTTAGTTAATTATGTTTAGTGTTAGTTATTATCTAACCCCTCTGGTTATGATTACTAAGGGCTAAAAGGTTTTCATTACGGAAAATCATTAAGGCCACCTATCGAAGTTAGCCGTGACTAGCGTTCACCTCTCGTCTAGTTTCAACATTCCATTTGGCGATTCATTCTTGCTCCGACGGTGACACAAGTTGACCACTTGTTGAGTGCAAAAAAGTCCGTGATTCTTAAATCACCCTTAGCTGGGATTTGTTTTTGTATTTCAATTTCATTAGATTCTGAATTATTTCGTTGAAGTAGTGGATATTTATTTGGAGATACGATTCAGAGTCAAACTCTTACGAGGATTGTAAGTGGGTTTTTTTTTGTCACCGGTACGTGTGAGCATAGTGCAGAGTGAGCTGCTATTGAAAGAGGTACAGTAGAGGCCGATTACCACCTTGTGTATGAAATAAAGCTGTGCCCGGAAAGTCCTGCTATTGGGAAAAAATTATTCATTGAAACAAAAAAAAAACCCCATGGCCTGGGGTTTTTTTTTTTTGGGATCTCCAATCTGGTTCCGTGGACGTCAACCCATTCATTGAGAGGGAACACATCATATACCGGATGCCCCACCATAACCAATACATTGACGCTAATCAACATAGTTGCTGGTACATTATAGTGAACACACCTTGTACCGGTTGTCCCACCAAAATCCGTACATTGAGAGGCCAACCAGCGTAGCCGCTGGGACATTATAGTGGATTATATACCGGTTGTCCCACCACAGCCGATGATCACTGGTACTGCCTTCGCACATGCAGAAGCTAGTAGCTGCTAGGAAGCTGCTCCCATTCACCGTTGGAGTCAAGCAAGTTCATACCTTTTAGTTGCTTTTCTTGCTATTACACTTTGGCTTGCACATTTGCTGGTATTTGCTATACAATGTGAAGCGGAAATTGAATGCTTAGTTTTATTTTGTTGATGATATGATTTTACCGTGCGCATGCGCCTGAGCTCTCGCGACGCAACCCTCATTATCATTATTAATATGCCTGCATTTCGATTTCTGCGCTACGCTTGATATATCGCTTCGCTTGTGTCTTGTGGTTGAACCATATTTCGTGGTACGTTCGTTATTGTTTGCCTTCGATCTCCCACTAAGGGAAATATTTTGACCAGTGCTCTTGGTGATGGTTATATGTATATATGGGTTTAATGTTAATACGTTGTAGTGCTTTTAATCTGCTTACTGCTTACTTTTAAGTAATTGTTTGCTTAGATAGACGGTTATTATTTTAGTTGATACCGCTTAATTATAACTGGTTTGAAACTTGCTCGGTTTCTACTTATAGCTTTGTTCTTTTTTTGTTGTGCATGTCTAAACCAAATAATCACGAAAATGAATAGATGTGAATGCGTGATTTCTGAAATTAAATAATTGATAGGTATTGTTGTATTATTTCATATCTCTTGGTAAGTTAGGGGTATTGACGCGTAATTTAGGGTATTTGGTGGACAATTTACCTGGCGCCCATTAATAACAATCTAAGAACCTCCCCGTCTCCACTGAGTGTAGCCGCAAATACCCACTTGACACTCGTAAAGCGGTCGAGTGGCTGTGCCTAGATAATTTGAAGGTCACATTTTGGCGCCCAACGTGGGGCAATAAAAGTGTTACGCTTCACAAGCGTCAGAAACGTACTAAAAAAATAATAATAATAATAATAAAAAGTTGTCGATATGTCTCGAAAAATGCAGGTAAATCGGCTGAGTCAAGATGAACTATTCTATGAACTCAAGGTTAGAGGTATAGCAATCGGGACCGTAGAGGAGATGCGCCATTCCCTGACAATGGCCATCAGAATGGAGAAGAGTGGTGAAAGTGTGAGGTATCCGAAGTATCCGTTCACCGTGAAGGAAGATGAAGATAGCGTGGCGAACAAGTTGAGCGAGTTGGAACCTCTTATTACTGACTTCAGAGATTCCTCCAGCAACAACGTGTTCCTTAAGTTGCAATCGAAGATGGGTCATGTTTTCAATCGCTTGGACAACATCAGCGACGAAGAAAGCACAGAGAAGCCAAATCTACTGGCCAAAGCATTGGCGCTGCTGGATAGGTTGCATCGAGCTGCAGAAGAATTTCAAAAGTGTCAGAATGTCCCACCTCACCTTAACCTTCTAGAACAAACGAACTTTGGGGCGAATCTTTCTCCGCATCGAAGATCGTCAGCCGTATCGATATCTTTACCACCCGCGTCAACTGCTAAACCTATTTTTCCCAATAAATGGGACTGTAAATTTTCCGGCGATAAAAAAGGTATGTCTCTTAGCGCATTTTTAGAGCGAGTCGAGGAGTTGAGAGTAGCTCGACATGTTAGCAAAGAAACTTTGCTTGATTCAGGTATTGATCTATTCGTGGGGAGGGCATATCAGTTTTATTTGGCTTACCGGAATGAAGTTAATTCGTGGGATGAGTTCGTCATTTTGCTTCGAGAGGAGTACCTCTCGTCAAATTTTAATGAGAAATTGTTTGAGGAAATTCGGAAGCGCACTCAGGGCCCGGATGAGTCTATCGGAATTTATATCGCGGTCATGATGGGTTACTTCAATAGATTAACATGCGCAATTTCTGAAGAGACCAAGCTCAACATACTTCTAAGAAATATCTACCCCTTTTATCAAACTCAGTTGGCATTAGTGGATGTTACGTCCATTAGCCAGCTTCGCGAACTGGGACGACGCCTTGAGGCTCGAAAAGAGGCAGTAGAAAATTTTTCGCCTCCATCAAGAAAGACGAGTGCTCTGGAGCCAGATTTGGCCTATGTGCAAGTGGAGGAGAACCTGGTCGATAGCTGTGAAGCTTCGATATCACCAGGGGCAAGTGGTATCTCTGAGACACCACGGAAGGAAATTATCTGTTATAGATGTAATAAGCCTGGCCATAGAGCTATTGGCTGTACTATGAAGTCAGGGAACGTGTACTGCTACAGGTGTAAGGAAGTTGGAGTGACGGTGAGGTCATGTCCTAATTGTTCCAAAAAGGGAAACGGGCCACGACGCACCTAAACGATCGGGGTAGGTGTGTCGACCAGGAATCCTCGGTCGATAAACTGCAAGTGATCCTTGACTATGTCTTGGACCACGCCGCTCAGGACGAGCGACCATATCTGAAAGTAGACGTGCTGGGTAAAACTCTTCTAGGTTTGTTAGATTCAGGTGCCTCGCGTACTATACTGGGTGGAAAAGGATACGGGGTGACACGTGAGCTAGGCTTGCCCATCGATAGTACTCAGATCACATTCTGTACTGTAGCCAATGGTGATCGCGCTCGGAGTATTGGAATGGTTCAGTTGCCAATCTCCTTGAGAGGGAAGTTACGATTAGTGGAAGCCATTGTTGTCCCCGACTTGCCTCATTTGTTGATTCTCGGAATTGATTTTTGGAAGTCGATGGGGGTCGTGCCAGATTTGCTGCACGATGAGTGGCACTTCTCCCATGAACCAGCTACAGCCAATGCGATTGAGCACGTTACTGATGGTGCTTCATTGAGTACACGGGATCGAATGAGACTCCAGGCGGTGATTGATCGTCATACTTCTTCAATGAGTACAACACTAGGATGCACGAATAGGACGGAACATGTGATTGTAACTGATAGTTCGCCTATCAAACAACGATACTATAGGGTGAACCCTATTGTACAAAGGCAGATTGATGTCGAGCTCGATAACATGCTGAAGTTAGGAATCGTAGAACGGTCTAATAGCCCATGGTCCTCGCCTATTCTACTAGTCCGGAAGAAAGATGGCTCCTTCAGATTCTGTGTGGACTATCGCAAATTGAATGCGGTTACGGTTCGTGATAGTTATCCCCTACCACTCGTATCAGATACTTTGGATAAGCTGCGTGATGCGCAATATTTATCTAGCTTGGACGTAAAGTCAGCCTACTGGCAGGTGCCAATGGCTGAATCCTCCAAACAGTATACTGCGTTTACTGTGCCAAATCGCGGACTATTCCAATTTCGGAGAATGCCTTTCGGTCTCCACAACGCACCAGCGCGTTGGCAGCGTTTAATAGACGAAGTGCTTGATCACGATTTAGAACCGAACGTATTCGTCTACTTAGACGATGTAGTGATCGTGAGCCAAACGTTTGAACACCACTTAGCGGTCATGGATGAGGTATTTCGTAGACTCAGGGAGGCAAATATTACCGTTAGCCTTGAAAAGTGCCAGTTTTGCCGTCCCGAGATGAAGTATCTGGGTTATGTGGTGGACCGTAACGGCTTGCATGTCGATGCAGATAAAGTGAAGTCTATGTTGGAAATCCCTGTCCCGACTAACGTCACGGAAGTCCGACGTATAGTTGGTACGTTCTCGTGGTATCGTCGGTTTGTGCCTGAATTTTCTACGATTATAGCACCCATCACGGCTTTGCTACGTAACAGTTCCAAGTTCATCTGGACAGATGAGTGTTCCATCTCCTTCAGGAAAATCAAGGAATGTTTGGTCGAGGCACCAATACTCAGCTGTCCCGATTATTCCAAGCCTTTCGTAGTACAGACAGATGCATCTGGCTATGGAATTGGGGCGGTATTGTCACAACCCTATCCAGAAGGTGACAAGGTCATCGCTTATCTGAGTAGGTCGCTCACAAAGCAAGAGCGTAATTTCACCACTACGGAGAGGGAGTGTCTTGCGGTCCTCTGGGCTGTGGAAAAATTACGCCCGTACCTGGAGGGAGTATCATTCACGGTGGTGACGGACCACTACAGTCTACTATGGCTGCAAACCCTCAAGGATTTGAATGGCAGACTGGCGCGCTGGGCCGTGAAGCTCCAGCAGTACAGCTTCAAAGTGGTACACCGCAAGGGAAAGGATAACATAGTTCCCGACACCTTGTCTCGGTCTGTACCTGTGATAGATTTGGTTGAGAGTTCGGACGACCAATCAATTTTGAGAGGTGCAGATGAGGATAGATGGTATCAGTTGATGAGAGACAGGGTGCAGCAAAATCGTTTGAAATTTGGGTGTTGGAGAGAATCTGGTGGTAGGTTATGGAAGCATGTTTCTCCGGATTACCCAAAATTGACCCCTGGCGCCGACTCATGGAAGCTCGTCGTACCGAAAGGGGATCGCCATGAGATTATTGTGGCGGCCCATGAACCTCCCACATCGGGCCACACAGGCGTTTACAAGACCTATGCTAGGATATGCGAGAAGTATTATTGGCCAAAAATGAGGAAAGATGTAGCAAAATTTGTCCGTCACTGTAAGGTTTGTTCAGCACATAAAGTGGCTCAAGGTGGCCCAGTGGATAAAATGGTCTCACACCCCAAGGTTTCTAGACCGTGGGAGTTGATCTCGATGGATCTAATGGGACCTTTGCCACGATCGAAACGTGGGAATTGTTTTATATTAGTAGTGACAGATTATCTCACAAAATTTTCGCTTGTTTTTCCTTTCAGGAGAGCTACTGCCAACGCAATAATTTGCAAATTGGAGAGCGAAGTATTTTTGTTGTTCGGGGTACCTAAGATTATCATTTGTGATAATGGGGCTCAGTTTCGTAGTAAAGAGTTTATTAAATTCGCGGAGAGATATCAAAGCCACATAAAGTTTTCGGCCAACTACCACCCTAGGGCAAATCCAACTGAAAGAGTGAATCGAACTCTCAAAACGATGTTAGCTATGTATGTATCGGATAATCACCGATCCTGGGATGAGAACCTTGACAAGATTTCCTGTTCAATTCGCACTTCCAAACACGAGACGACAAAAGTCACTCCGTATTTTGCAAATTTTGGGCGGAATATGGTGTTATCTGGATCTGATTACTCGAAGAATGAAGAGATAGAGTTGGGGGATGGATCTCAACCGGCTGGTACAAGTAGAAACGAATCTCTCAGGGAAATGTTCCAAGACATCCGTAAACGTCTGGAAACGGCTGCAACTAAAAACTGCGATCGCTATAATCTTCGCCGCCGCCATGTTGAATATCTGCCCAATGCTGTTGTTTGGAAAAAGAATTATGTGTTGTCGGATGCCGCTAAATATTTTTCTCGAAAATTAGCTCCCCGTTATGTTGGCCCATATTACATTAAGAAGCGTTTGTCTCCGTGGACTTATGAGTTGAGGGATGCTGATGGGCATTCGAAGGGGGTGTGGCATGTGAAAGACTTGAAGCCCTCTCTAGACAATTTTAGTGACGAGGATTAGTTAGAAATTTACAGGGTAAATTTCTTGTAGTAAGGGGGGGATTTGTAACGTTCAAATTTGAACGTTAAGTGAAAGGCAATTTGCATAACTGTTGCTCATCCTGTAGGAACCAATAAGTTGACTTATCAATAAAACAACAAACTTGGAACGTCGGGTGGTTTATTAAAATTTTTCATTTAATATATTAATACATTTCAAACAATTCTAATAATGATATGCTTCTGATCACTCGCAGTACCGCTTCACCTTTCCTGAAATAAATGAGTTGCAATATAATGAACTAATGATAAAATATCAAATCTCACCTCACTTCAAATCATTTTCAGTGTGCATCGCGATAATTGCGAACGCCTCGTACTATAGAAAGCCACCCCAGCCAAGCTACGATGATTGTGCCGCGGCCGGAAGAGTTCTGAAAGACGAAATGTCGGTAAACTAGAATATGGCAATCTAAGCCGTAGGTGATAAGAGTTTTCTTACCTTGCATATTCGGAAGTCATTTAGAGTAATCGCACAAATATCCTTGGTCCAGGATGGTTGTTCGTGATCTGGGATCTAGGTGGCGATTGCTTATAACCCGCTCGTCAATATGATATCATGTAAAATATTCTTGATGAGAAGATGTACATATGTATATTGTTGTTAGTTAATTATGTTTAGTGTTAGTTATTATCTAACCCCTCTGGTTATGATTACTAAGGGCTAAAAGGTTTTCATTACGGAAAATCATTGAGGCCACCTATCGAAGTTAGCCGTGACTAGCGTTCACCTCTCGTCTAGTTTCAACATTCCATTTGGCGATTCATTCTTGCTCCGACGGTGACACAAGTTGACCACTTGTTGAGTGCAAAAAAGTCCGTGATTCTTAAATCACCCTTAGCTGGGCTTTGTTTTTGTATTTCAATTTCATTAGATTCTGAATCATTTCGTTGAAGTAGTGGATATTTATTTGGAGATACGATTCAGAGTCAAACTCTTACGAGGATTGTAAGTGGGTTTTTTTTTGTCACCGGTACGTGTGAGCATAGTGCAGAGTGAGCTGCTATTGAAAGAGGTACAGTAGAGGCCGATTACCACCTTGTGTATGAAATAAAGCTGTGCCCGGAAAGTCCTGCTATTGGGAAAAAATTATTCATTGAAACAAAAAAAAACCCCGTGGCCTGGGGTTTTTTTTTTTTGGGATCTCCAATCTGGTTCCGTGGACGTCAACCCATTCATTGAGAGGGAACACATCATATACCGGATGCCCCACCATAACCAATACATTGACGCTAATCAACATAGTTGCTGGTACATTATAGTGAACACACCTTGTACCGGTTGTCCCACCAAAATCCGTACATTGAGAGGCCAACCAGCGTAGCCGCTGGGACATTATAGTGGATTATATACCGGTTGTCCCACCACAGCCGATGATCACTGGTACTGCCTTCGCACATGCAGAAGCTAGTAGCTGCTAGGAAGCTGCTCCCATTCACCGTTGGAGTCACGCAAGTTCATACCTTTTAGTTGCTTTTCTTGCTATTACACTTTGGCTTGCACATCTGCTGGTATTTGCTATACAATGTGAAGCGGAAATTGAATGCTTAGTTTTATTTTGTTGATGATATGATTTTACCGTGCGCATGCGCCTGAGCTCTCACGACGCAACCCTCATTATCATTATTAATATGCCTGCATTTCGATTTCTGCGCTACGCTTGATATATCGCTTCGCTTGTGTCTTGTGGTTGAACCATATTTCGTGGTACGTTCGTTATTGTTTGCCTTCGATCTCCCACTAAGGGAAATATTTTGACCAGTGCTCTTGGTGATGGTTATATGTATATATGGGTTTAATGTTAATACGTTGTAGTGCTTTTAATCTGCTTACTGCTTACTTTTAAGTAATTGTTTGCTTAGATAGACGGTTATTATTTTAGTTGATACCGCTTAATTATAACTGGTTTGAAACTTGCTCGGTTTCTACTTATAGCTTTGTTTTTTTTTTGTTGTGCATGTCTAAACCAAATAATCACGAAAATGAATAGATGTGAATGCGTGATTTCTGAAATTAAATAATTGATAGGTATTGTTGTATTATTTCATATCTCTTGGTAAGTTAGGGGTATTGACGCGTAATTTAGGGTATTTGGTGGACAATTTACCTGGCGCCCATTAATAACAATCTAAGAACCTCCCCGTCTCCACTGAGTGTAGCCGCAAATACCCACTTGACACTCGTAAAGCGGTCGAGTGGCTGTGCCTAGATAATTTGAAGGTCACAATTGTCACTTTGAAGTGGCAATTCCAACTATTTTGAAAAATATTTTGTTGTTGGCCCTTCTACGCCTTCGTAGCCAGGTGAAGGTGAAGATGAGATGTTTTCGTTGTTGAGTAACCCAATTATTTGATACTACCTATATGCATCTATTTCCCTAACAATAATAATTGAAAATGCATGATGATCAGTACGTTAACCTGTAAATTCCTGTCGTCCGTTGCCGACACGCCTAACGTCTCACCCCACCGACCCTTCAACCGTAACTCCAATCCTGTGATTCCTGTGAGTTCGGTTCGCACATATAGAGATATAGAACGCCATAGACAGTGTTTGTTTAGGCAGATAACCTATACCTAATAAAAAGGAATCATATCTGAAAACGAGAAAATTAATTTCAGAAGATCACTAGAACTCAATGGAATAGATCACCTGTTTCCAGTCTTTGCAGGTAAGCTTATATCATATACAGTAATTGGAATTAATGTCGTTTCGATTCCATAAATGAGTATAATTTCACCTAGGTATTCAGATTCATTTTTTCAGTGGTTTAGAGGCACTCCTATATTATCAAGATATTGTGGATATTGTGGAATTTGTAATCGGAAGGTACAATTTACTATTCTTCGGTGTACAGTACAAGTACGTACCAATACATAAAACTGCGACTGGGGAGTAAAATTCACTATTCTTCTGAGTGCATTCGGGCAGCCATCTTAATTACAAGCTTTCATGTATCTCTGTTCGTATGTCTGTCGTTCTGTTCGTTTGTCTTTCTGGTTAAGCAGAAATTTTGCATTGACATAAAAAACCAATGACAATATAAAAATAATAGGTATAAAGTGTTGGTCAAAAGTCCCCTCCTCCCCTCGTATCTTTTGAACGGATTGAAATTTTTCTTTGAAAGGACCCCGCACACCTTATATGGGAAAATGGCTCTCCGTCAAATTTCTTGAATTTTTGATATGTTGTAGAATTGATCATTCCGATGAAATGTTTCAACGGGCGCAACACGATCCTATAACTAGTTTTCGAGATACAGGGTGTTGAATATGAGAAACATTCACTTTTCATCACTCTGTATCTGCCAAGTTACGATTTAGTTCGGATTTATCTTTTGTGGGATCATCATCACATCCGTGTATGATGAATTCATGAGAAATTCATTTCCAAATCTTTTCGTAGTACAGGGCGATTTCACTTGAAAACAATGCTATTTTGAGACTTTCATAATTTAGTTGTTTTATAAAGAGAAAATACGAGAAAAGGTAGAATTATCACATAATATTATAAATTCATTTCATCTAGCATCATAGTTGATACAATTCATACAAGGTGATTCACAAATATGGAAACAAAACGAATTTTGGTTTTTGGGACACCTTGTAGTAATAAACCAAACTAAAATGACATGTTCCATCGTATACATAGTCGAATGATATCAATTTGAAAAATTAGTTATACTTTAATAAATAAAAACCTTGATTTTTTAAATCACCCTATATCTCATAAGGGAGTCCGAAAAGATAGCGATATTTTTTCATGGGAGAACTCGAAATACTTTCATTCATATCGTACAAAATTTTCATCAAATTCCTATGACAGGTTTTTTATATACAAGGCGAACAATTTGTGAAAAAGTTCATATATTTCACTATTTTACGCTAATAAATGACCACTCTACCTATCCATTGAAGTCTCCTGATGTGATTGAGAAGATACTTATTTGATATTTATTCAAAACGTAAAAGTAAGGAATTCAGTGAAGTGAAATCAACATTATTTCAACTCATAACAACTTGTACGGCCTTGCCAGATGGCACACATAATATGTATCCCATGGCTATTGGGAATTCAAGATAAGGGATACTCCCTCTGGTGTCGGGTTTTGAATCTATACTCACGTGAAACGTGTGAGGTTGACTATGATTTTGACATTTTGAGCAGTTCTACAACAATAGCACAGAGCAACCATAAAGCTGTCCTGATGAGTGGGAAACCACGAAACAGCTGTCGACAGATGATGGTGGCTCTCGGAATCAAAACATAAATCACTAGTTTATTGTATACAGTGTCAAAATTGTGAAAAACAATACATTGGACAAACGTCCAGACCACTTAAGGACCGCATTGTGTCACACAAGAGCGACAGTAGACTACCCTGGAGAGATGTGCACTGAGTGAACATGTTGCTAAGGAAGGACATTGTATGGATTATAATTCGGTAAAAATTTTATCTACAGAAAAAAACACAGCCAAAAGGCTTTTTTTAGAAATGGTTCACATTGCACAAGCGGATAATGCGCTGAATAAAAAACAGACGTAAATCACTTGAGTGAAATTTACTCTTATTCAATTTTTGCAGATAATACAATGTTTGGAGACAATCAACGGATTACTTCAATGAATATTGACTTCACAAATTAATTCAATATAATTCAATTCCTCCGTCAAAATACTGTTCATACAATCTTTGTTCCATATATTCCAGTAATGTATTATTGTTAGCATTAAGTCGAGTGTTCATGGTTTCAGGATATGTTGCCTTTGTTGGTTCAGCTCATCTGTCACCTACACCATTCAAATATATAGTTCTCATAGTCCAAAATTCACATTCATAATTATTGTTCCATGTAGCTCCATCACAGATCTGTATCATTAGGTTGTAGTGACATCTGTCACTCCCCATCATTAAGATTCCGTGTGGCTCATGTCACCTGTCATTTATCATTTATCAATTGTCTCATGTCATTTGTCATTGGTCTTGGCTAGTCAGTCGAACACAATTACTCGGCGCGGTTGTTTGCCTCTTCAAGGACAACACGTGCTTTTAAATAATTTTAACAATTTTATAATCCATGTTGTAATGTATCATCAGTAATGAGTGTGAATCCACGTTACTCTTGGTTGTTATTAATGATGTTTTACTCCCAGTGCTGTCCATATTTCATGATTATTTTTAACATATACGCCATGTAACCTCGAAACAGTGTAAGTTATTCCACGTTTTTCGTTGGCGTAATTCTCATAGTTGTCTTTACATATTTGTAGTTTCCCTGAAGATGATAATAAAAAGTTATTGAAAGCTTGGAACAAGTGTATAAGAGTACCCTTATTAGCCTGCTGCATATCCCAAATATTAAAAAACTCATTTCCTAACTAGTCAGCAAACAAGACTACCCTTTTATATATATAATCTATACATAAATTGATAGAAGTTCAACGGGATGTGATATATCTTTCGGATATTGGGTTGGCACGAGCATGTGCATGACAATACAACAAGGAAAATACATGATGGATAACTGAATTTTTCCCTAATCAAAAAACATTATCAAATACGAATTAGAAGGAGATTCTTACCAATAACCAATAAAATTAAACTATTTCTGGACCGATATCCATGTCCTCTGGAAGCATTCTATTTGCAGCATCTCCTATGGAATCTAAAAGACGATTGGATGGAAAATGTATGTTTTCTTGATATCTAGCTTACCCCAAAAACCATATCACGCTAGCAACATGCGCACAAGTTCCTAAAGTCCTAGCACCGGACTTACAAGTACAATAATACCCCGTAATGGGGAGAGCAGGATCTTCTAGATTTTCGTCACCTCTTTCAGTGAAAACAACCCAAAGCATGTGTTTAGCAGCATTCCTGAACCGAGAAAATATTCTGAATCTTAGGAAATTGGGTTCCCCATGTAACTCATCGACTTCTAAAATGTTGTCTACTTCACCATCTCTACGAGTTGTATCTTGGATATATGACGCAGCCAAGTGTAAATGATATGTTTCAGTAAGTAATTTTAAATATTCAATATCAAGGCGAGGAAACGATTGTATATGATATTGATTTAAACGAATCCATCGACCATTCCTAGTTCGGAGGTTTTCAGCTTCAACTCGTGCCTGAACAATGTTGACATCATCGGAATCAACCAACATTTGTGTGGCCGTATCCAACGTTCCAGGCATATTTATCAATGGATGGAATTTATTTATAAGAGCACCAGCAATCAGGTAATAGTCATATAGCTTCGCAGCATGTATTGCTGTTATGGGTTGACGAAAAAATTTGAAAATTGACTTAAAATGTCCATTTCTAGCTTCAACAATACATCTAGTAGTGGTTATTAAACGTGCCTGATTGGCTTCATTTGTCGTTAATTGCCTTTGATTCGGCGGTAGAAATGGTGGCATATAGTAATGCAAGCCAAGTTCTTGTAGACTATTGATTGAATCTCTATAGCCTCTATCGACTATCACAATATCTCCTTCTTGAAACCATGTTTTCATTCCATTCAAATCAACTTGTAATTCGTGATTTAGAACACTTGCATCATTATTCCTAGCATCTGCGAAGTACGGCCCGTTGATTGCTAAGATATATCCATCGGGGGCAACTATGATCTCTGGTTTGACCAAGTGTTCATTCTTGTGGAAACAGTATGATTGCCTTAATACCCGGAAGTTACTGCTCTTTTCTATTTTATTGTAGGTACAATCTATATAAACTATTGCTTTGGGAATATCTGGTGTGGGATTGTACAGTTGATTCGTATAAGGGGATACATGACTGTTGATATAATTTTCTCTTGTTATTGAATTAAATCCAATATTGTTCGGTACGAACCTTTGTAAAAGAGATAATCTCACATTAGAAATAATGAAGCTTGCTGTTTGTCGAGAAGGATAACTGAACAATATTTTCAAAAACTCATCTGAAACTCCATGTTTCATTTTGATCAAAAATATCAGCAAATGTTTTCTTTCAACATTTCTTCTCTTGCCACCTTGTTCAACAATATCACAAAATTCTAGTAATTGTCGAAAATGATTTTTTGAGATTGATGTCAGATACTTAAATTCGTCTTCAGTGAAACAATTGACATCCTCCCAGTTACGGAGTGGCCTGTTTCTATTAGCAAATGTCCTCATTCTTTGAAGAAAATGTTGTAGATTGGAAATTATGTATGGTTTATTCACAAAATTCAAACCTCCATGCAAGTAATTTGGAAGGAAACCTTGATGATCAAGACGGTGACCACAAATTCTCAAGAAATCTGGGACATAGATATCAGAAGCAACAAAAATATCCACTCTACATTCTAAAGAAAGTCTTTGAATATTTTGACGAGCATTACAAATAATGCACGCACGATTTGATACGCGGGACAACACATTGAGACGAAGGCAATTCGGGTTATTTTCCATAGCAATAACGTCATTCATTACTGTGTTATTACAATTGAAACATATTTTTGTATCATCCTGAATATCAATAGGTGGATTTCCCGCAGTTTGTCTTCGATATGTTGCAATTTGCAAAACATCAATATTATCTCCTCTATTCAAACGCATTGAGAGTCACAACATAACAACTCACTCTATTTGCGAAGGCCATATTGTTCAGCAAAGTTCAACAAACACTGAAAATCACATAAACTTGAACAGTAAAAAAGAAACTTCAATTAGTCCAATAACCCAAAAAGAGTTCTCGGGCTTTATGACAACAAGAAAACGACTATTGACAAGAATTTTGTTGATTTTATCCTCTTTGAATTGTTTTCCATGCCTACTACGAAATAAGAGGAATATATTAATAAGTAGGTATTCGAAGATGATTCAGATGATGTTTCAAATACAAGAAAAAGAAAGAGAAACGTTCTCTGAAAGGGGGTATATACTATATACAAACATATATACGATTCGAAGATACAAGAACATAATTGAAACATAAAACGTTAATTTGGTGTAAAAATATGCCGAGAATTTGATTTAATATATATCTATATAAGCCGATAGAAATAATTACATACAAATTATGATTTTTTTCTGATTTATCCTATGTGGTATTTTCGTTATGTGACAAATTCATGAGATATTCATTTCCAAATCTTTTTGTAGTACAGGGCGATTTCCTTTGATAATAATGCTATTTTGAGACTTTCACTATTTTATTGTTTTATAGAGTGAAAATTCGAAAAAATGAACTTCTGCGGATGTAATAAGTATAATATAACTTCTGAGAAACACTAAGCATGAAAAAATAACTTTTCCATTGATTCGCCTACTAGACGATGCTGATGCAGATAATAATTCGAGTTGCTTTTTTGGCTTTTTTTCGAGGGATACGGTACGCTATTGTACGGTATAATAACTGATCACTATTTTATTGAAATATTTTTATTTCGAGTAAAAGCGGCCGGACGAGGAAGAACTACAGCAAACCCGCCGAAAACTGGAGTGAAAATACATTTTTCGCCTTGTATATGAAAAACCCGTCATAGGATTCCGCTGAAAATTTTGTACAATATGGATGAAAGTATTTTGAGTTCTCCCATGAAAAAATATCGCGATCTTTTCGGACTCCCTTATGAGATATAGGGTGATTTAAAAAATCAAGGTTTTTATTTATTAAAGTATAACTAATTTTTCAAATTGATATCATTCGACTCTGTATACGATATCATTTAACATTCTTCAAGTGAATTTTGTCATTTTAGTTTGGTTTATTACTACAAGGTGTCCCAAAAACCAAAATTCGTTTTGTTTCCATATTTGTGAATCACCTTGTATGAATTGTATCAACTGTGATGCTAGATGAAATGAATTTATAATATTATGTAATAATTCTACCTTTTCTCGCATTTTCTCTTTATAAAACAACTAAATTATGAAAGTCTCAAAATAGCATTGTTTTCAAGTGAAATCGCCCTGTACTACGAAAAGATTTGGAAATGAATTTCTCATGAATTCATCATACACGGATGTGATGATGATTCCACAAAAGATAAATCCGAACTCCGAATTAAATCGTAACTTGGCAGATACAGAGTGATGAAAAGTGAATGTTTCTCATATTCAACACCCTGTATCTCGAAAACTAGTCATAGGATCGTGTTGCGCCCGTTGAAACATTTCATCGGAATAATCAATTCTACAACATATCAAAAATTCAAGAAATTTGACGGAGAGCCATTTTCCCATATAAGGTGTGCGGGGTCCTTTATTATGGTGAAATGGTGGGGTTACTCAATAAAAGTGCTAATATTATGCACCGCCATTTTGTTTTGGATAAATATTATCGTTTTAAATTTTGGTTTCATACAGAAAATTGAAAGCCGTTTTGAATAAGGTATTACTCAACTCATCATGCCATTTGATAGAATCTTTCAAAATGGCGGCCTGATGCAATTTTGAAAGATAGAAAATTTTTTTTGGTGTCAAAAAGTAGCTTATGAACGATTTTTTTACCAAAACAAATTTGAAAGAAATATTTCAATCCGTTCAGAAGACTTCCGACTAGCACTGTAAAAATGTACACACCTGCCCCCGCTGAAGGCTAGATAGAGAACGCGTGGGAATTGACAAAATTATGTGACGGTTTCATAAGTCGAAAACTACAGCGAAAAAAAATCAGTTGAGACCTGTATCAACCAACCTCTGGGTACTTGGTGCACCTATCAAGACAAATAATCAAACAAAATCTAATGCTAAAAAGTACAAAATAATAGAAACCTAAAAAGTATTTTCAAAAATAATTGAAAAATTCAAAATAATATCACTGTAACAAAGAACTTCTAAACATTTTTATATTGTCATAAAACCTTGATGCCTGAAATGTCACTACACTCAAGCATTTAAGGAAATATTTAAATTTTGAAAAGTTTGTTTTTTACATACACTAAATTTTATTTTTTTATTTTTAATACTGCAGTAGTTTATAAATTGAAACGTGTTTTTGAAATTTTTTCTTTCTTTTTTTTTATATAGTGTCTTTTGTCGGTCTAGGCTTTATATATTATTAAGATTATTAAAGTACAATGTTTTCGAAGGTCTCTAGGTATATGTGTATTTCATTAGATATCAATCCATTGGAGTTGTGCTCTACTATATACTGATTTGAATATACAGTGCGACGCTAAATTATGGTATAAATTCATTATTTCTGAATATAAAGATACTTCGGAAAAATCCTCGGACAGGTAGATTTTCTTTTCCGATGCAGGCCAATTTTTGAACCCCACCCAAAATATATAGGGTTGAGTAAAAATGACTTTGGCGGTATTTTTAAATGGGACACACAGTATATTTTTTGACATATCGCAGCCGTTTGACCTGATCCCATCAAACCTGGTATCACCGGAGTCGTAATGACGATTCCTAACCAAATATATGGAAACACGTTGAAAGTTCTGATAATGCTTTTCTTCCAGAATGGGACACACTATATATATGATACATGTCTAAGAAGCTAATTATTATTAGGTATTCACTGAATTTTTTTTGCCCAATAATATTATTGATAATAATTGTTTCATTGGCAATTTGGAGGATAAGAGTGATAGTCAAAAATCAGGATTCAACATCTATCCAACTCGAAACTATCTATATAAATATGGTTTAGGACTTATTATAATGTTTTCATTTTCAGAGTATTGCGGATATCCAACTGAGTTTAGTATACAAAAAAAACAAGTATACTCAACTCATGATGACAATGCAGCCAATGCCTATTTTAGTGGGTCAAAACATTTTCACTATAGAGAAGTCATTCGTCACTGTCAATGACATGATATGAGAAATGGAGTTACATTGGAAGGCGATCGACTTGTTTCAAAAGCTATCATGTACTCAATGCCAAGTACCCCGCAGAAAGTAAAATGGTATGGACATTTATCCAACAAACTTTTTCAAATATTCGCATCATTAATGATGGTGAGTTTACGTCTGTCAAGTCTCTCCAACAGGAATTGAATGAATAATAAAAAGTTTATTCTTTCTAGTAAAACCAAATACGTGTTTCATTTATATTGTGATATACTTGTTCTCAATAATATATTGATGTGCTCATTTCACTATGTTCGTATGTTCAGAATATTTATTTTTGTTTTGTTTTCAGAATAGTACAGTATTTTATTATTTTTTCCATTGCCATTTGTATAGGTATATGATTATGTGAATCAAAAAATTATGAACTTTTACGAATCAGATATCTTGAAAAATAGATGACACCATATTTGAAGACTATATTGAGGAATACCGTTTGAAGAAATTTATTAATACGACCTGTGTTCCTTTGACATCTAGAAGTAGAATTTTATGATGAATTTGAATTATAATTTCATCGAATTATGGTAGAAGATGTTTCAAAATACAGATGAATATTATGTATTCAGAACTCATTATTATACAGTACCTAAAGTATACTTGGACAAGTTGTAATATTTCATGTAAAATACTAGTTTCCGATAATATGTTGCTCCGCAGAAATTACTGAAATAAACAAAGTTGGTTCTAATTCCCATGCTAGTAATTTATACCAATAAATATAGTACACAATATTAACACAAGATTAGTTGAAAGTATTCCAATCGCGGTAATGAAGATGTGGATTCTCAATGTCACTTTTTCTCATGGTATATTATAGTACATTGTATAAAGTTCCTTTTACTGCAGAAAATAGCAAAAGCTACCCATGCTCACTGATCAAGTACAGTAACAGATACAAGGAAAAAGGGCTGTTCTAGCCAAGTTTAATTTACTATTCCTCATAGTACACAAGAAAAAGTTCGAACAACAGTTATTACACCCTGTTTGTAATAAAGTTGACTAGGACATTAGGTGATCAGAACATTGAATCATTTTACTTGGACAGAGCAGTGAAGTTCACAGGAAAGAATGTCTGTCCATATATCCACTGTTTATACAAGTGAAACTAACTTTGATACTAGTACTGTATTATTCTTTGCGTGTGAATACAAATATCACAAGGAATGATATATGAACTGAACACAAATATCACTACCGAACATAATTTTTAAGGTATGATGGTTTTCTTATGATTCTACCATATTTAGATTTATAACAATTATCCGTTAAACCTTTGTTAGTATCCGATGATATCAATTGTCTGCAATTCTGTTCAATTATGTTGCCAGCATTCCTTTTCCTTTCATAATCCCTATTAATTACAGTAACAGATACAAGGAAAAAGTGCTGTTCTAGCCAAGTTTAATTTACTATTCCTCATAGTACACAAGAAAAAGTTCGAACGACAGTTATTACACCCTGTTTGTAATAAAGTTGACTAGGACATTAGGTGACCAGAACATTGAATCATTTTACTTGGACAGAGCAGTGAAGTTCACAGGAAAGAATGTCTGTCCATATATCCACTGTTTATACAAGTGAAACTAACTTTGATACTAGTACTTTTTACAGTATTTTTCTTTGCGTGTAAACACAAATATCACAAGGAATGATATATGAACTGAACACAAATATCACTACCGAACATAATTTTTAAGGTATGAGGGTTTTCTTATGATTCTACCATATTTAGATTTATAACAATTATCCGTTAAACCTTTGTTAGTATCCGATGATATCAATTATCTGCAATTCTGTTCAATTATGTTGCCAGCATTCCTTTTCCTTTCATAATCCCTATTAATTTCCTCACTCCCACGTTATTAAGAAGATTTATTGATAGCGCCATCACTGAGGTCAGAATAATCAGTGTTATGATTAAAAATCGGGTCATCACCAAAATCAAAGAAACTACCATTCTTGATATTCACTTTCTTTAAAAATTTCCTATTTCACACATAACACTTACCATTACTCAACAATCTGACGATGTATACTCTGGGTCTTTTATGAGCTATATCAACAACTGGCACCCAAGTTCTGCTAAAATGAAGCAAATATCATCAATTCTTAAAACAGATAAATCTTTTGCATTATAATCATAGTACCTTTTTTTCCCGTATTTTTCATTATAGGTTTTTGGAAGAAATAATGATTCACAAGAATTTTACCTCTCAATCTTCTACTGAATAAAAGCTGTGCCGGAGAAGGTGTATTATCATTAATTGAAGTATTCCTATATTCAAGAAGAGTTAAAAATATATCTTTACCATAAGATAAAATAGGGCTTTTTTCATTAATTTTTTTATCGTTTGTACGTGCCTTTCAATGAACCCATTCGTTTGTGCATATCTTGGCGAACTTGTTTTATGAATGATTTCCCAGATATTTAAAAATATTTTAAATTTATAACTTGCAAATCACGGACCATTATCTGTAAATAGCATTTCAGGCTTTCCATGAACTGAAAATATACTTTTGGAAATTTCAATTACGTGATCACTAGTTGTAGATTATAATCAATGTACTTATGGAAATTTCGAAGTCACATCAACAAATAGTAAATATGCTTTTCCATTTAAATTAAATAAATCTGCAGCTACATGCTGCCAAGTATATTTAGAAATTTCTCTGTTCATCTCTTTCTTTCTGATTTCTATTTTGAAATCTGAGGCACGTACGACAAAAGTTGCACTATGTCTGATATTTCTTTTGTCATGAATGGCAAATATACCAGTTCTTTTGCTCTCAGTAAAGTTTTCTCAATCCCCATATAGTTAAAGTGGAGTATTGTCATACTTTTGGGTATTACTAATTGACTCCTTTTATTAAATAACTCTTTTCTGTACTACTATTTAATCTCTTATATTCATTCCAATAAGATTTTACTAAATCATTAACTTCATTCCTTTCTCTCGGCCAACCATTTTTAATGAAATTCAGCAACGTTATTATTTAAATGTCTTTTTCGGTTTCCTCACGAAGATATTCAAACTTCTGAGGACTAACATCATTATCATCAATCAAGTTCACCTGTGCTTCTATGTCTGTTTCAATAATGTCAAAATTTTGATCATCATAACTACACAGCCAACACATTTGTGACATAACATCTCTGAGATGTCGCGTTTAGGTAACAGTGCGATATCACAAACGTTCCATCGCTGCGATGTTCATAAGCAAATACATCTGCGACATGACATCTCTGAGATGTCACGATGAGGCAACTCTGCGATATTACGAATGTTCCATGACATGAATGTCATATGACATCTCTGGGATAATAGGCAGTTTGCGCATGGGGTGTTTTTCGCTTATAAAACCTTACGCTATGGTTATGATTTCCACAACAGTCCATAAATTTTTTTTTTTTCATAATATATGCTATAACATGTAGCTGAATATAGTTTAGTTTTGGTCATGAATAATAATATAATCAGTTTCAATTCAAAAAGTAACGTTTTATTATTTTCTTTGTATTCTAATAAGCTATAATGGCCTCGTTGTGCTATTTCGTAATCTTGAAACTCTGGCCTAAAAAACGAGTTCTGTGCTCGCGTTGCGTCAGAAATTGATTTATGGGTAGTAAGGTAGATGTGCTGCTTAATACGCATGCGCATGTCGTTATTCTTCCTCTCGTTCGTTACCGCGGAGTCTCATGTATCAGTTTATCCGACGGAATGATGATACGACTGGTCGTGACACTTGAACATGAAAGATCATTTTATTAGCGATTTCGCTCCAAAATCTTTCGTTGCATCGGCTCTATTTTCTAACTAATTCAGTCGTTTTGTTTCATGGCTAGTAGGTATATAAACGTGGGTGAGTATAAAATCTTAATTTTCAGATGTTTTACTAGAGGTGCATGGAGAGAATAATGAAAGAGTAGAGGAAATATACTCTAATTGGTTCAGGCATTCAAAATAAAGGATATCCAGAATTTTATACCTTTTTATATCTTTTGTAATTTTTGCTAGAGAATCATCCATTATTTTTTGTATTGTTTATTGCATATTGAAGATAAATGTTTATTTGTATTTTTTATCTGAGGCTTTTCTTCACTGTTATTTTTTCCTATTTATTATCTCACCTCTGCATAATAACTGTACATAGTTGTGATGTCATATGAAGGGTGTTAGGGGAAAACAGGGAGTGTCCATTTTCTGTTCAAAATGACTTGAAGATGCCATTGGTTGGCAAAAATAATGTATCAACCCATGTGTTATTCAAATCAGAAGAAAACGTGGAGCGTTACATTCTAAAACATTATTTTTAAATGTAATATACGGTGAAAACCGAAAACGTACTTAGCAGGGAATGTCCAGTAAGAACTGGACTAAATGTTATAAGATGCCTCAACTCTATTCATGTGACATATCCAATTCGCGGCCACTCTTATTTAGAGTGCGATAAGGACATGGGACTCATTAATACAAAATTGAGAATGGAATCTCCCAAGGACTGGGAAGAAACTATTTCAACATCTCGAGTGAAACCAATGCCATTTGATGTAGTTTCGGTAAATTAAAGTTATGTTAAGCAATGGACTGGGATTTTCTGTACAAAATATGCAAAGAAATGTCCCTTCCCGATGCAAAAAATGAAAGAGTTTAGGGTGACGAACATGTACGATTTGTATCACATCGTGATTCCTACAATGGATCGATGTTGGAATCATCCCTTCTCTCTGCAGAGCAGTGTAAAAAATTGTCTAAGTGAAATCAATGCAAGCAGCAGAGGTTTTGAGTTTAAATTGCCTTTTCAATCTCATTTTGAACTAATTCCTTCAGATACAAAGAAACATAAAGATCTCATGTCGTTATTAAAATGTTGCGATAATTATGAAGTCAAACAACTTCCCAACCAACACATCTGTGACTTGACATCTCTGAGATGTCACGTTTAGGTAACAGTGCGATATTACAAACGATCCATCAGTGCGATGTTCATAAGCAAATACATCTGCGACATTACATTTCTGAGATGTCGCGATGAGGCAACTCTGCGATATTACGAATGTTCCATCGCTGCGATGTACAGAAACAAACTCATCTGCGACATGGCATCTCTAGATGTCATATGATATATCTCTGGGATATCAGATGTTATACTAGAGATGCCATGGAGAAAATAATAAAAGAGTAGAAGAAATATGCTCTCTAATTGGTTTAGGCATTCAAAACAAAGGATGTCCAGAAATGATAGGAAAGACACAAAAAATATAAAAGGTATAAACTTTATAATTTTTGTTAGATACCTTTTATATTTTTTGCTAAAGATTCATCTTGTTATTTTTTGGTTTTTTTATTGTTTATTGAAAATAAATGTTTATTAATTTTTTTTATCTGGGTCTTTTCTTCACTGATATTTTTTCCTATTTATTACCTCACTTCTGCATAAAAAATGTACATAGTTGTGATGTCACATGTTTACATCCCTTCGATGTCATCCCGCATCACATCGTAGTTTATATCGCAGAAACACATCACAGATGACATATCGCAATTACATTGTAAATATATCGCTGTTATATCGCTGCGATATCTCTGTGATGTAACAGTGTTTGATGGGTTTATGCCAGTCTTCCTGAAAAATCAAGTCAAAAACGTACAAGGGCAGATGTCAATCAAGGAAGTATCTCCAACGAACAGGATTAAATTTATTCTAAACCTCATTCTAGAAAGAAAGAGGCAAGCCTTCCACATGTTGAAGAATCAATTCGCAAATATACAAGGCTAGATGTGAATCGTGCTGGCTTCTCTATCAAACAGGATGAAATTGGTTCAAAAATGACGAGTAGAAAACCCAGACGTAAACGTGTACTAAAAAACTACCAACATGAAAATCATCGATCGGAAAAGTCCTCAAATTACGAAGGTAAGAACCGAACCAAAAAAAGTATTTTTCTCAAGATTTTCTTGTAAAAGGTACACGCACTACCGGACATTCCTTGTTTTGAACTAAAATATTATTGCTTTTTCTGACAGAAATTTCATTCTTTTGTTTGCGTACATTTTTTTTAGTTGTCTAATAAATCTAAAGTATTCCTGAAAAAAATTGGTTTTATTGCATGAATAACAAATTAACTATGAAGTTTTGATCTTTCAACTCGAATTTACTCTACATTTGTCGCGAGGACATTCCCTGTTTTCACCTGACACCATTCATATGTTTATATTCCTGCCTTGTCATCTCGCATCACACGTGTTTTATCGCAAAAACATTGCTTTTCCATCACAGATAACATATCGCAATTACATTGAAAATATATCGCTTTTATATCGCAGAGACGTCGCATGGATGAGGCTTGAGTGGGACAAAATAGCATCCCTCTGACACCGCAGCAACATCGCTGCGATATCTCTGTGATGTAACAGTGCTTGCTGGGTAGTATGTGAAATGTGTATCTGCGACATACAATAACGTACCAGGTTTTATACTTAACACTTTAGTCATAATTTTGCAGGGTTATTCCCAATCTTTGGAGGTGAAATGGGCAGATTTTTTGAATATTTTCATGTTTATAAGCATTTATTCCTTGTAGAATTCCAGAACTCTTTCAGATATGATTGTTGTGATCAATTTATGGTGCTGAACAAGAGCTGCATTTTCCAGGGAATGTAACATCCACTAGACTGAGTTCATCATTTGTTGGTTTCATTTGATACAAAGGATTGGTGGCTAATTTTCCATTTTATGAATACAAATTTATACAGGGTGCTTGTAAAGTATGGAAATATAGCTGGTAAAAATCTCTAGAACGGCCAAAAGTATTTTGAGTTTCATTAACAAAATTATATGTTAGATTACTCAATTTTTGTATCAACAAAATTTTCATAACACTGGAGTTTTATCCCAACACCAAACCACTAGTTTAAACACTTCGACACGTGTTTTAAAGTTATTTTGTTAATTAGGTACAGGTATTTTATCGGGATACTGAGAAAAACAAAATTAGAAAGACGTACGATACGTTATCCATATCTTTGTCCATAATTTCTGTTAGATAGTTCATGAACGACTTTACTAATGGTGTCTTGCGATATGATTTCTTCAGTAATTTTTTTTTGAACCCCTTGTGATTTTGTTGCCTGTTCAAATTTCCTTTCAAGTAGAATCCATTAGCTTTGAATCAGGTGATCGTATAGGCCACTTGATAGGGCAGTTCTAAGACATCACGGAAATAAGAAAAATATGCTTAATTACATTAAAACCAAATCGATCTATTAACATAATGTGGGCTTATGTTATTTGGAAAGCGTTTGACTAATTCCAAAAATGATGTGATTTCCAATAATGCCAGGTATTGCTGCCCAGTCACTATAATTTCAACCTTGTAATTACATTTCGACGTACTGAAAATACATCAGCTATTATATTAAAACAAGTATTAACATAGTACGGTATCCCAAAATTGCATTTAAAACATTTTTGCCTCTAATGGTTTGTGATCAGTTTCAACTAGAAATTTCTTACAATATAAATATTGGTGAAATTTCTGACAACCAAAAACTATTCCCAGCATCTCCTTTTCAATTTGCGCATATTTCTGTTGACAATCTGTATACTCATTACAATCTTTAATGTATGAATTTTCATACCAATCATTATGTGCCTTTTGAAGCAAATTCATCTGAAAGATAGAACCCAATTCATAAACATGATTCCCATCATTATTCGCATTCGTAGAATGTACGTAATTATTATTATTATCCAATGGACACAAATGAGCAAAATGTAATTTTTTTTACATTTGTTACACCTTCTCACAGCAGCAGGGCATTTGTTATACCAGTGAACAAATCCACAATGACGACATTTACATGGTAGAAGACTGATTTTCATTCCTGCCTCTGAAACTCCTTACTGTTGAATTTCCTCTTCTTTCTGGTGCTCCAACATCACTCTCTCATCTGACACTCTTGTATTACGTGAATCATCGTTCCTTCTTTTCATACCTTCAATATTTTTCTCGTAAAAGTTTTTCTTCCTTCAGCTAACGCATCGACTTCCAATGTTTTAGTTTTATCCATCAATTCTTTGATGTGTAACTCAGTTCGATCCGCATCACGGCAAATAATAATTGTTTTCGTTAAATCTAAATCTCGGTTCTTTGCCAAAATCACAATTGCCTGCAAGTTTCTTCAATTCTCCTCAGAACATATCAAACGATTCACCTATGAGTTTTTTTCGCATGTTGAATTTGTGGGCCTCAACGCTGGTATTACGTTTCGGTAAAAATATTCATCAAATTTATCAATAATTGCTGTCACCTTCTTCCTGTCATCAACTGACAAGTCTAATAGCTCTAAAATTTCACATGCTTCCTCTCCAATGCTATGTTATATAACTGCGGCCTGCACTTCTTCTGACTTTTCTCTATAGCCAGTAGCTACTTGATATAAATCAACACTACTTTTGAATTTTTGTCCAATTGATCGCTTGATCATCATCCATGCACATAGGTTTCGGTTGCTTTAAGAAATCCATTTTATTTTAATTCTCTTACTCTGTGGAAACGTGAATTCTGTTCACGACGGCGCCATGTTACATTTACGAATGTATATAAAGACTGTCAAAGATTGCGAATGAACTTTATTTCAAGAAATTATTGACAGGCCTTCATCCCCGACATGTCTACTCGATTCACGACTCTCTCATTGTATACAGAATGATATAAGAACTAAACAGAAATATCACCACAGTGGGAGGTCAGAAGTTTCTAATAAACTCACTGGGCAAATGAGGAAATTCTATGAAAATTTCTCTGCCTTTATGTTTCATTATCCTCTCAAACCTAGTGTCACTGGATTCGTAATATTTGGAAGACACCGTGTGCGAGGAATCGCACGTTAAAAGGTAAGACGTCGTTAATCAAGTTTCAACTACTGAGGGCTGCCGTTCGTAAGGGGATGACAGCTGGTTAACGGAAAAAACCATTTTCGCCTTTGTTTCTCCAGCAATATTTTTGAAATTTGGAACATTGAATATGCTCACTGGACGGCACTTTTTGCCATTTCCATGAATTTAAAATGGTAATTTAGTAATTCATTATCCTATTGTAACGATTTCGAGACCGGCCCTAATCTAATTAATTATGTTCCCTCGTTCAACTACAACAGCATATCTGCTGGCCTACGGATCGCCGAGAACAAGATGGAATGAATCGATCGCTTCGATACTGTTCGAAGAGCTATCTAGATGAAATGTTCTATACTCCAGAATAATCGAGAGAGCCGTGGATGGAATCTGCTTGCGACTATATAACCGCTGGGGGACAGTCCGAATTCAGAGTTAGTTACAGTTCCAGAGTTTGCAGATAGAAACTGACACAGTAGAAATAAATTTGAATCTAGCGAAGTCTATGTTTTAGTGAAATAATTGTTTCAAGTAGTGTTTTAAATAAATTAGAACAATTAGTTAGTGCAGTTTTACTACACTATCTTATTACCTAGCACGTTGAGCGCGGCACATGCCTCTGGGGGCATGTGTCGGATATAACCATATAACACTTCATCAAAAGTGAATAAAAACACTTGCTTGCGGAGGCAATAACTTTGTTAGATTTTTGCCGATTTCTCTGAAACAGGTACCTACAGATGCGGCTCTGTAATTACTTCGTGATAGTGTAAATAACCTGAAACATGCCCCCAGAGGCATGTGCCACACAGAACAAGAATATGTTATCATTTATGCGGCACGTATCCCGGGGGGTGATGCGCTTCATTCGCGCCATTTCCAGACTTAACTTGGCAAAACTTGTTAAATCTTTCATTTGACCGCAAGTGGCCCAAGTGGCAGGCAGAAAAATGTCTAAGAGGTCGAAGTATATGGTTGAACTCGCGAAACAAAAAATTTCAATTTCAAAGTTCGCAGAGTTAATTCCTTTTGTGAAAATTGGCCAGGTCAACCCGGTTACTGTTTGAATTGCTTTAATGCGGTACATAATTAGTTCTAATGTCAACATTCATTTTATAATAAAATCGTGAAAATATCTACTAGACTATTTTTATCCTGGAAATTCTACGTCCAAGTTATATTTTGTCTCTGTGCTACACAGGGCACCGGAGGCATGTGCTGTTAGAATCTAAGGTAGATTACTATGTTGTTGATGGTTTCCAATAATTATTTTACGCAAAACTGTTACCTCTAATCGTCAGATGGCGATACATGGATACTTTTGATTACATGCCACTGGGGGCATGTTACGCATATCAATTCAGAATGATCACGGGTCCCGCGAGGCATGTGTAGCATATTCACCGAAACAACAAAATGTCCTAACGCAGTCAACGTGCTAGGTACACGTTATAATTTTATCGGGATAGTAGCCACGGCATTCTACATTTAGACGTTATATTGTTATTTTGACTAAAACGTCTCGACTTATTTCATATGCATGTTATATCTCATTTTTTATTAATGAGTTTTTAAAAAAAGATTTATTTTTATGTGAGAATAAGTGTTTCTCACTGAACAAACTTTATTCATATTGATACATGAAAAAGTAATTTGACTGAGTAACAATTCAAATGATACTAGTTATGATACTCTTTAATATTGTTGCCAGGCAGGGCTATTTATAATCTTAGAAAAATGACGCTGCTGATCATAGCGAAATCAACAATTAATTGCGTCTCCTGGAACGGAGGCGCTGGCCCTGGGATGATAGCGACTCAGCAGTTCCTTGAAGGTGACCCATAGTCTTGGGAACGTCGTCATTAAATTGGCATATAACATGCATAACATTGATAACGCACGGGTAAATATAAAATAATCGAACTGAACACATATCTCTAATAATTATACTGTTGATGCTCAGACCTTCTGTACTTGATATTAATCAATATCGAGCTTGTATGTCAGCAGATAATTGATCAGAAACTATGCTTTCCTAACTTTTGGATTAATTGGCAACCGTGTTCCGCAAAACAAGCGACAATAAATATTGTGTTTAGGATGTGACCCTATGTCGAAGATTTCCGAACTTCTTCCATAGACGTACCAACTTTTTTTTTAATTTCTTATTAGATCAATTTACAATAAATGAGATATAATTTCAATGGAATGAAAAGGAAGGTTTAATGAGAAATAAAGTCAACTTTTCCGTATTAGAACAGAAAATACTCGTTCGATGAAAAACCTAGTTCCTGGGCATATTAGGGTATAGAATTGATTTAATAAACGAAAATATGAACGAATGAACCATGAAATAAAATGAAAAATAGCACACCAACCTTTGAGTTCTGTGACACCAACAAACACTAACTGAACAAGCCAGATTCGAAACTTTGGGAAGCAAACGAAATATCAGATTCAGGGATACTGGGAAAATCATATTCATATCAAAAAACATCCAGTGAAAAATGAATCAGCGACGGGCCGTCGGAGGGGTCGAAGTAAAAATAATTCGAAACATTGAGAAGAAAATGAAATGTCAGATTCATATTTAATTGGAATAATCCAATTCACTTTACGGAACACCCAGTGAAAAAATTATTCAGTGACGGGCCGTCGGAGGGGTCGAAATCTCCATAAGGAAAGAAAAATAATTCGAAACTATAAGAAGAAAATGAAATGTCAGATCCATATTTTACTGGAATAATCAAATTCACTTTACGAAACACCCAGTGAAAATTATTCACTGAAGGGCCGTCGGAGGGGTCGAAATCACCATAAGAAAAGAAAAATAATTCGAAACTATAAGAAGAAAATGAAATGACAGATTCATAGTTTATTTGAATGATCTAATTCACTTTACGGAAACACACGGTGAAAAAATTATTCAGTGACGGGCCGTCGGAGGGGTCGAAATCACCATAAGAAAAGAAAAATAATTCGAAACTAAGAAGAAAATGAAATGTCAGATTCATATTTTACTGGAATAATCTAATTTACTTTACGAAACACCCAGTGAAAAAATTATTCAGTGACGGGCCGTCGGAGGGGTCGAAATCATCATAAGAATATAAAAATAATTCGAAACATCAGGACGAAAATGAAATGTCAGATATATATTTTACTGAAACACCCAGTGGAAAAATTATTCAGTGACGGGCCGTCGGAGGAGTCGAAATAATCATAAGAAAAGAAAAATAATTCTTAACTATAAGAAGAAAATGAAATGTTAGATTCATATTTTATTGAAATGATATGATGATTCACTTTACGGAACACCCAGTGAAAAAATTATTCAGTGACGGGGTCGAAATCACCATGAGAAAAGAATAATAATTCGAAATTTCAGGAAGAAAATTAAATGTCAGATTCATATTCTACTGGAATAATCTAATTCACTTTACGAAATACCCAGTGAATAAATTATTTAGTGACGGGCCGTCGGAGGGGTCAAAATCATCATAAGAATATAAAAATAATTCGAAACTTCAGGAAGGAAAAGAAATGTCAGATACATATTTTACTGGAATAATCTGATTCACTTTACGAAACACCCAGTGAAAAAATTATTCAGGGACGTGACGTTGAAGGGGTCAAAATCGCCATAAGAAAAGAAAAATAATTCGAAACTAAGTATGAAACAAAAAACATTGTGAAACATTCATCAAATTTCAAGAAAAATCAAGTTGTGGGATCGTTAGGTGTACCACGAGGACGCAGTCTCAAATTGAGTGATGTCAGTTTCCAGGGTGAAGGGGTGTTTTACATGAACGATCACTTCTTACTTTAAAATGATTCACAAGAAATCTATAGAATTCTGACGCTCTAATCATTTCAAGTTCTGCTGGGTTAAATAATCTGAAATATTTGTGAAAAAGAATTAAGCTTCTCATGCTTACCTTGTAAATAACGAAAGTACCCTCAGGAATATTTCCATACCATAAAACCTCCATATACGTTTCTTAGGCTATTGTTTGTGGACATATTTGATAAAGAATTCGAGCTGAGCTTATTCCACCAGAATACAAGATAGTAGAGATATAATGAGAGAGCTTTGGGAGGAGGGAGTCAAAGGTCAACTATTCGTGTCATGTTACACACGATTCCGGTTACATGTCTACACAGATCAGCAAAATTCAACACGGGTTCAGTGACCTCTTTCAAAGAGTGCATGTGTTACATATCAATTTACCTGGAATGTGCTGACATCGAGTTTTCGGTCACAAACATGTTTATAAACGATGAAGAAATTCAATACGAGTTCAATGACCTATTTCAAGGTCAACTATTCGTGTCATGTTACACACGTTTCCGGTTACATGTCTACACAGATCAGCAAAATTCAACACGGGGGTTCAGTGACCTCTTTCAAAGAGTGCATGTGTTACATATCAAATTACCTGGAATGTGCTGACATCGAGTTTTTAGTCACAAACATGTTTATAAACGATGAAGAAATTCAATACGAGTTCAATGACCTATTTCAAGGTCAACTATTCGTGTCATGTTACACACGTTTCCGGTTACATGTCTACACAGATCAGCAAAATTCAACACGGGTTCAGTGACCTCTTCAAAGGCTTTCAATAAAATTCATTATTTTACCTTATTATTAAGGCTACCTGTTGGGACTTCTCACCTCATATGTTCAGGATAGATACCAGTACGTACCACACAATAATACAAAGTCTTGCATGTTGCAAGTTACCTCTGGGGTTCCTCAGGGTTCCCATCTGGGACCCCTACTATTTAGTATTTATTTAAGTGACGTGGAGAAATGCTTCCAATACTCCAATACACCATATTATAAATACTAAGAAATATAGTCAAATCATATTCACCCGTAGTCAGAATCCCCATATTTTTTCCCTCAAGATTAACAATGATAGCCTGTCCATCTCTGATGAGATAGTTACACCTAACTTTGAATACCAATTTGACCTTTGACACTCGTATTGAAAAAATTGTCAAGAAGTCTCTCAGAACCCTCGATTTCATATCGAGAAATACCAGGGATTTTAAGAATTTCTCTTCTTTACAGATTATGTCCAACAAATCCTATCCTTGAATACTGTAGTGTAGTTTAGAACCCATCATATCAAAGTGCATAAAGAGATTGGAGTTTGTGCAAAAGAAAATGATCAATATTATAAATTACAGATTCTTTAGATATAGGCATTACTTTTCATATGGCAGTAACCTAATTTTCTACAATCTCGTGAGTTTATCTGTCAGACGTCACTTCAATGACATATATTTTATTTATAAAATATTTAATAATCTAATTGATTCCAATGAATGTACAACCGTCTTTTCACTGAACTGTTCCTCATATAACATCCGTCATAGACAATTATTTTTTACTCCTTATGTTTCCACAAATTACTTTGGTGGTTCCCCCATGATTAGGTCTACGGTAACATTTAACACTATGATATCTGATGACTTGGACATTTTTAACCTCAGTGTAAACTGTTTCAAAAATAAAGAAGCTCTCAACCTCTCACATTATGCGCTTACCTAGTTGAGTTATAACTTTTGGTTTAGATTTATAAATTAGACTAAGTTTTTTTTGCTATGTGATTGTAACCTTTATTGTAATTCTTTGTTATCCTGTTATTGGGCTCGTCCTGTTGGGTAACCTTTGTAATAAAATAAATTAAATAAAAATAAGAAAAAAATGAAATGTCAGATTTATATTCTACTGAAAAAATCATATGCACATTATAAAACACCCAGTGACAAAATTAATCAGAGAAGGTGGAAATATAAAAAGTTTAATTTTTAAACGATATGGAGTTGAAAACTCTGTTTTACGCGTTTGAAACATCATTTAGAATCAATAGGTGTCAAAATAGCCAGAGAAGTAGTTGTTTTCTGTTGGACGTATGCCATACATACTATACAAAGTTATAGTCCCTTCTTAAAGGATTGTTATCGACTGTTTTACAGTCACTGGAACATTATTTGCTCCTTGAAACAAGTATATCACATATACCATTTCGTATCCGAAATGTCTTTCTGGTGTGCTCTCTAATCTGTCACCGAGGTGGATCCTGTGAGCAATTGCAGTATTCCTCTCGGAGGACGATTACGAAAATAGAGACCTCGCGTGTATACAACCGTGATAACCTTGAATGCACTGATGAGGGACGATATTCCGAAATCGGTCTGTAGTTGGCTCTCCGTTTGAATCAGGCGAAGTCCTGCTGTTCGTTTCAGAGAGCTCTTGCAAAGTTGTTCCTTCAAAGTAAGGATCTTTGCACTTATGTCTGACAGATATAATTCAATATTTGCCGAGGTATCAGCCAGAGAAGTAGTTGTTTTCTGTTGGACATATGCCATACACCCAGACAACACAAGTAAATCCATTGGACAACCAATGGACGTCCAGCTATGGATACCATGTACATCCATTGGATGTACAGCATTCTCCAATATATGTCCGATGGACATCCATTGGATGATACATGTCCGAAACATTGGACATACATTGGAAGTCCACTTGATACCCATCAGACGTCCGATGGATTTCCATTGGAGATCCATGTTATGTCCATTTCGGTTGGACATCCATTGTGTACCCATCAAACATCCAAAGGATTTCCAATGAAGATCCATTTTATGTCCATTTCAGTTGGACTTCCATTGTATACCCATCAAACATCCAATGGATTTCCATTGAAGATCCAATATATGTCCACTTCAATTGGAAGTCTATCGGATACCCATCAGACATGCGATGGATTTACATTGGACTTCCAATTTATATTCTTTTCAGGACTGAAATATACATGGGACAATATATGTAAAATTTTCAGTTTCAGTTTTCAGTTTTATACAAAATGAATAATACAAAATGTTCCTAGTTTGTTCTACATACCATTTTATGTGAGCTTCTATATATTTTTTATTAATTCTTATTGATTGATTGACTTGGTACCCTTTGTTCTGAACACCTGCATTCCTAGCTCATTGAACAAAAAATACTATTTATTAAATTTCATTACTTAATAATTTATGACAGTTTTACAAACATATTTTTAACATAACATATATTACGAGTGTTTCATACAGCTATATGATATTGATAGAAAAACAAACCAATTTTCAAAGAGAAATATAAAATAAAACAAACAAAAGATTTGTACTAATCAAGGATGCATGAACACAAAAAAAATCAGTCTCAGCTCTCAATTCATATGCGTTCCTCTCTTTGGCTCTCCTCACATATTTCTTGATGGCATCCTCCACTGATTTTCTATCAGTATATGTGGACGTTTTTTCTGCTGATTCTGAAAATATCGTAGGTTTTATATTTAATTCATAATTATTCCAGATTGTTTCAAATAATTCACTTGGGTTTTTCTGGGTTTATCACCGTCCACAACCTAAAAAATTATAGATGATACAAGTATAGAAGGGAAACTAATTAGTCTGCCCCGAAATGTTTGTGTTCGCCAAAAAATATTTTCTGAATGTGGCTACCAAAAAAATTTTTGAATCGAATTAATTTTAATGAATAAATGATACCACCTACTAATCTTTCAGTTGACAAGGATTTGAAAATAACAAGGTTTTGCTTAACGAATTCTGTCTCCGAAACGTCAACTGAAAGAGAAATATCACTTATTCATTAAAATTCATTTAATTCAAAAAATGTTTTGGTGGTCAAATTCAGAATATTACAAGTTACTGACGGATTGAATATATTTTCTTTGTGAAGAAAATATTTTTCGGTGAATGCAGTAACTATTCGGGACAGACTGATTATAGTTGCCGTTCTACACTTATATATATTTTCTATATTGAATCTATTATTTTTTAGGTTGTGGATGGTTATAAACCCAGAAAAACTCAAGTGAAAAATAAACTTTCCTGGCAAAAAATTACGTTCAAACAATTGAGTGTATAGAAAAAAATTAAATACTTCATTCAGGGTTGAAAAGTACTTTTAACGAAGATTATTAATTATAGAAATAAAGTATAAGCACATACCCTAAGGTGAAACGTTCTACGAACATAGGGAAATCATAAGTATCTATGTACATGAGCAATGAGGTTCAGAATAGCACTATGGAGCTTCCAGTAGCGTAAGCGGCCGCTGTGTAACGTCTAATATATTATCACTGTTGTTGGCGCGCTAATCTTACCCGTATTGCTCATGTATATGAATACATAGTATTGTTTTGAAATCGCTTCACCACACAAGTATATACTTCATTTCACAAAATGTCGACCCAATTTGCAAGTAGAACTTTCATATCATTTTCTAGCTGGGTTTCATTAAGGATTGGTCAAGTTGGTATAGTATTTGCCGAGGTATTTTCCAAGTATTCTACTTCAAATTCATTTGTACTATCATCTTGATCGTCAAACAAAAAATTAGGCTGATGTTCGTCCTCAGTCTCGATAATTAATTCAGATTGACAATTTTTTTCATTATCACTACAGTCACTATCTTTGTCACAACCAGAAACATTGCTGGCTTGGGAGTAAGATGAATTTGATGAATTAGCCAAAGAAGCTTCCTCTCGACTATTTCTCTTGCCATTTCTAATAAACCGCTTGTAATGTTTATCAACAATTTTGAATTTTCGTTTGCAATGATCCATGTTATATGAAAAAATACAATGGACCTTTATTCCAAATTGCGCAGTTATCTACGCAGTTAATCCCAATGGTGCCAGGATGTCGCCGACTATCAAGGTTATTCTGTAACGCAATTCCAGTTATTTATTGAAGACGTAGAAGCCAGAAGACACCCAGTCAGCATCTCCAAGACTATAAAAGAAACCTCCAAGATCGACGCATCACTATTACTGCTGCAAGCTTTAGTCCGTGCAAGTTCACGTTAAATAATTGTATTTGAAAATCTTATTGTTTGTAAAATAAAGTAAAGTTTTTAAAAACGGGTTTGAGTGGAATCCAATCTAACAAATTGGCGCAGTCGGTAGGATCCCTCAACACCGAAAAAAAGAAGAATAATTAGCCGAGGGTAAGGCCCCCTCACACGAAGAAACGAAGAAAAAGAAAGAAGACATCCCTACACAACGGTGGTGGTTACCAAACCTTCAAGGGAGAAGAACCAGAAGCAAAGACGAGAAGACGGTCTCTGTGGCTCTGAGAAACACGCGTAAGTCGCTGTACGCTGCTCATCTTGCTGTCCAAGAAGGCATCGAGAAACACGCGGAAGTCGTCCAACGTTGCTCATCCCAGAGTAGCGCTAGCCTCACACAGTAGAAAGGATTTCATCTTCCGTCAACCCAAAGAAACCAACACGAAGAAACCGATTTAGCTGTAAGGAATTAGTGTAAGTAACATTGAATCATCCTAGTCATTAGATTAAATATTTTAAATATTCAAACTACGTGATTTCAAAATTTGAAATTTCTATTTTTGAATTTTTAATTTTGAAACTGTCCTATTACCAATTTTGACAATCTACCCAATTTTTCGTTAACAATCTTAAGGAAAAACAACTCAAAATGTCATCAACCGACGAAAATTTAAATAATGAACGAGAACATACTGATGTTCCTCCAGAATTAGAACCTTATAAATTATCTGAAATATTCTCAATCATTCCTGAATATGATGGAGATCCAATCACATTGAATACATTTTTAAATGCTTGCGATGCTGCCCAACAAATGGCAATCGGTCAACAAAAAGTTCTATTGACCATTCATATAAAAAATAAATTGAAATCAAAAGCTTCTCAATTGATAAATTCACGAAATTCAGACACTTATGGTGAAATCAAGACTCTTTTAAATGCTCATTTTGGTGACGCTAGAGATTTAACATCACTTATTCAAGATTTACAAAGAATCAAACAATTAAACGGAGAAAGCGCTCTTACATTCTTTTCTAGACTACAAACCCACAACGCAAAAATGCTTTCATGTATTCAGAAATCGAATTTAACCCACTTACAAAAAGCGGCACAATCAACACTTATTGAATCTATGGTGTTGAATACACTTTTAACAGGACTAGAACCCCGACTTGGACATATCATTCGCGCAAGTAACCCAGCGAATATGATCGAAGCATGTTTAAGAATTAAAAGAGAACTACAATTATCATATTTCGAAACTCAAAAATATAACCAAGGAAAAACCCAAAATACTTTTAATAATCAACAAAGAAAAATGCAAACTACTGTACGTCCAAATAATCCACAATTTCACAGAAACTACCAACAATCTGTAAGTTTCAATCCTAACTTGAACAGAAACCCCCAGAATTTTCAGAATTCTCAACATCCATCAATGCAAACTTCTCAAAATGTTCAAATGTTTCAACAAAGACCAACTCAATTTCAAAATTTCCAACACAGGCCAAATCAATTCCAAAGAAATCCAGCACAAAATTTTAACAGGTTTCAACCGAGACAACCAGTAATTCAAAAAAATCCCAATTTTCAAAAAACACATCAAACACACCATTTCAATGAAACAAATTATGTTGAGCAACCAGTTGAAAACTTTTACTTTCAACATGAACTTAGTGACAACTCTTACTTTCAAAATGAATACAATGAGAACTTTTATCCTTATAATGACGCACCATCTAATAATTATTATACCGCTAATAATTATTATCCAGACTCGCAATACGAAGATTACACTTCCAACAATGAATTCTATTATGATGAAATAAACAATCAGGATTTTCATTCGCGTCTATCTCTAGACAGACCTCCAGCAATTCAATATGCGAACCAAGAAGAAACGACAACAGAGAATTTGAGCAATCTTGCCGAACAGACAAAATTGTTGCAGATTCAGGACAAAACACCGGAACGAGTCAATTGCACGAACTTCATACAAAGCAATCTCCAGAAATTAGTTTAAATTCTGTTAATCCAAACAATTTATATTATATAAAAGACATTACAAACCGATACAAATTTTTAATTGATACAGGAGCAGGAATTTCGATACTAAAACCAAAAGTAGTTGAACAATATAATTTGCGAAACAGAGAAAATTTACCAATTCGTGGAATAACTGAAGAGAAAATTATAATCACAGAATCGGTTATGGTACCTTTTAAAGATAATGATTTTCACAAAGTATACGTACACGATCTTGACATAGAATTTGATGGATTATTAGGAGCAGACTTTTTAGAACACTATGACGGAATCGTCGACATAAAACATAAAATTTTGAAAACAAATTTCAAAACTGTCCCACTATTCAAGGTAGAATTGAAAAAACAAGAACAAATTTGCACAGAACAAAACAAAATTCCCAAATTAAAATTTGAAAATACAATTTCTATTGAACCCCGAACAGAACAAGTATTTAAATTGAACACAAATTTAACCAACGTTGATGCTATACTGTTAGCTCAGGAAAAGGACAAAGTTCGCCTGCCTAATGCCCTTGTAAGAATAAATAATGAAGGAGAATTCTTTACAACAGTTGCTAATGTCAACAATATTCCAAAGACAGTAAATTTTTCTGATTTGATATTAGAACCAATAATTGATACAGAATCAATTATGAATTTCAACACAGAAAATGACTTTTATTCTGACACACAAGTAGACAGAGAGTACGAAATCAAAAAACAATTGAGAACTGAACATCTTAATGATGAGGAAAAAGAAATGATTACTGAATTATGCTTAAAATTCTCAGATATATTTTATTTAGACGGTGACAAACTAACTTTCACTAATGAGATCAAACATACTATTGATACCAACGATGCTAAACCTATTTTCACAAAATCATACAGATACCCACAGATCCATAAGAATGAAGTTAAAACACAAATTTCAAAAATGTTAGACCAAGGAATTATACGACCATCTATATCCCCATGGTCATCCCCAGTTTGGGTTGTACCTAAAAAATTGGATGCATCAGGTAAACAAAAATGGAGAGTCGTAATTGATTACAGAAAACTCAATGAAGTAACCATTGACGATAAATATCCTTTACCCAATATTACTGACTTACTTGACCAGTTAGGACAATGCCAATATTTTACAACACTTGACTTAGCTTCAGGTTTTCACCAGATTGAAATTGATTCTAAAGACATTCCAAAAACTGCATTTTCAGTGGAAAATGGTCATTACGAGTATTGTCGTATGCCATTTGGCTTGAAGAACGCCCCAAGTACTTTCCAACGTGTCATGGACAATATTTTATTAGGAATTCAAAATGAAAGATGTCTAGTCTACATGGACGATATAATAATTTACTCAGCAACCATTCATGAACATATTTCAAGACTAACTGAAATTTTTCAGAGATTACAAAAAGCCAACCTCAAAATTCAACCCGATAAATGTGAATTTCTTAGAAAAGAAGTCGCGTATCTTGGACATTTAATTACAAAAGAAGGAGTTAAACCTAATCCTCAAAAGATTGAATGTGTAAAAGAATTCCCTGAACCAAAAAATCAAAAAGAAATAAAATCATTTTTAGGACTCACGGGTTATTACCGGAGATTTATCCCAAATTTTGCGAAAATTACAAAACCTCTAACACGTTTACTACAAAAAGACATACCATTTAGTTTCAACGAAGAATGCAAAGAAGCATTTGAAACTTTGAAAAACTATTTGATACAAAGCCCTATTTTGATATATCCAAACTTTAATGAAGTATTTATTTTGACAACAGACTCGAGTAGTTTTGCCATAGGAGCAATACTTTCTCAAGGAACCATCGGAAAAGACCTTCCAATCGCGTATGCCTCAAGAACCTTATGTCCGGCAGAAACACGATATTCTACTATCGAACGAGAACTATTAGCAATCGTATGGGCGGTGAAACATTTTAGACCATACTTATTCGGAAGAAAATTTATTTTAGTAACTGACCATAGACCATTAACGTGGCTATTCTCAATAAAAGATCCCGGTAGCAGACTTGCTAGATGGCGGCTCAAACTTGAGGAATATTCTTATGAAATTATTTACAAACCAGGAAAAATTAATAAAAATGCGGATGCTTTATCACGAATCAAAGTGAATCACTTTAATCAATGTGCAAAATTTTATTCGAAAATTCATATGACAAATGAAGATCAAGAAGAAGTATCAGACACAGAAACAATTGTTGCACCCGAAACAGTTTTAGAAGAACTCAAAAACTTTGTTAAACTTTATAAAACAAAATCTTTAATTGATTATTCTAAATTTGAATTCTCAAATGCTCAATTATTAGATAAAAACCATAAAAACATCATAATTTTTCCACAAGAACATAAAGCAACCGAGCTACATGAAAAAATTTTAGAAGATATATTAGAGGAAGAATATGATTTATTTTCCTATAACAAAATTAATGTTCTCAACAGTTCATCAGTAAAACACAGAAAATATTATATTATTCCAGTACCTTTCGATCCTACGGAAGCTATTGAATACATGTTCACCTCACTTTATAAAGATAAAAATTTATTCGAACCATCAAAAACTTACCACGTCGAAAATAATCCAGATCTTCCAATTCAAGAAATGCTTTCCTATATATTAGCAGAAGTAGACGAAATTAAATTTCAAATCTGCCAAGATATAGTTCAAACCCCAGATAAGGATCAAATTCCAATAATACTTGAACAGTATCACAGTGGAAAAGCCAACATGCATCGAGGTATAAATGAAACTATAAGAAGAATAAAACAAAAATATAATTGGCAAGGATTAATAAAAGATGTTGAAAAATATATCAAAGAATGTGAAATTTGCCAGAAAACAAAAATTTGCAGAAAGAATTTAGACAATCCAATGATAGTAACTGAAACTCCAAAGGTTCCATTTGAAAGAATAAATGCAGATATTATAGAAATCCCAACGAAAAATTATGCACTAACCATATCTGATGAATTAACAAAATTTGTTCAATCTTATCCACTTGAAGATAAATCTGCAAAATCCGTAATATACTCACTGTTAATTTATTTCCAACACTATGGAACACCTCAAAGAATTCACTGCGATAGTGGAAAAGAATTTAATAATCACTTAATGAAAGACCTTTGTAATTTATACGATATCAAACTCACCTTTTCCAGTGTAGACCATCCCCAAAGTAATGGAAGTATAGAACGTTATCATGCTACACTTATGGAAATGATTAGAGCACACGTAGCAGAAAGTCCAAACGACCATCCCTTAGACATTTTACCATTCGCTACTATATGCTATAATATTACAAAAAATAAAACTCACGGATTTACCCCTTACGAATTAATATTCGGACATACCGCAAGTAGAGTTCCATACACTCTGTATAATGAGAAAGACCTTATAACCAAATACGTCAGAGACATGAATAACAGAATTAAGTATTTCTATAAAATTGCCCGCGCTAGAACCGAGCAAAGAAAGGAAAAAGCAAAACAACGCTTTGACAAAGATATCAAACACGAACCCCCTGACTATAAGAAAGGAGATAAAGTTTATGTCAAAGAATCGCAGATAGGTAATAAACTCAAAAATAAGTTCAACGGACCATTTGAAATAATTGAAGTCTACAAAAACTCAGCCCTATTGAAAAACTTAAATACAAATCAAGAATCTAAGATAAATTTCGATAGAATGAAACCTTACTATGAATAATTATTTTCAGATTCACGATGCTGCTAATCGCGATATCTGCAGTCTTAACAGCAACAACTTTCGGACAATACTCCGTTGTCCCTATCAACAATACAATAGGTATTTATTATCATCAGCGAGAAGAAATAAAAATCACGAACGATAAATGGACATTCTTAGTTTATAAAGATTTAACCTCGATAAGGAACGCCATAGAGCAGAATAATAATATATTGCATACATTAGTTAATAACTTTGCAGAAAATGAAAGTGCACGGATGAAATATTTTTATGCAGACGTTAAAACGCATATTAGCTTATTAACACAACTAGCAGATTCACTTACACTGAAATTGCAAGAAGTATTTTTAGATACACCGAACTTTCGTAGTCGTGTGAAACGTGGATTAATAAACGGTATAGGAACCGTATGGAAGGCAATTTCAGGAAATTTAGATAGTAGTGATGGCGAATATTTTAACGATTGTATCAACAAAATTACGAATGATGAACATGAACTAGAAAATCTCATGAAAAATCAGATTTCAGTAGTAACTTCAGTTATTAAAAATTTTAATACTACTATTCAAAAGCTTCAAATTGATGAAGTCACTTTTAATGAGGATATTAAAGAGATTAATAATCTTATTGTCGACATTACAGATAATTTCAACCTAATGGAAGCAAAAACAAGGACACTAGAACTTTGCGAAGAACTTATGGAAAGTTATTTATTTATAGAATCATATCTTGATGATATCTTGAACTCTATTACATTTGCGAGATTGAGAATAATTCATTCATCAATCATAACACCAAACGATTTACTCTATAACCTTCAAGAAGTCGTACAATCTATGGAAACTCATAAGTTACCTTTGCCAGTAAAAATGACATCAATTTCAAAATATTTAGATCTAATTGATCTACAAGCTTTTCAAACTGATAACAGAGTTGTTTTTGTCTTAAAAATTCCTCTTGTCGAACCCGAATTATATACAAGTTATCAATTATATCCTATTCCCATCCTTGACAACAGGACAGGACTTCATCATATCTTAACAACAAATCATAAATTTATTGCAAAAGATGATGATTCCATGTTATATTTTATCTTGGAAAATTTTAATGATTGCAAAGATTTGAGTTTGAATTTGAAATTATGTTCAAATATTTTGCCATACCCCATTGACAGTAATGCTATATGTGAGGCCCAAATTTTCAAACACTTGTTTCAATTACCGAGAATTTGCGAAACGTCTTTATTATTTGCTAAAGATTATAATGTCTTCAACTTAGATCCAAATATATGGCTTATAACTTTATCAGATCCCATTCCAATCACAATGAAATGTTCAGGATTTGAACCAATGTCAAAAGTAATAAAAACAAATTCAGTTTTGAAGTTGCAACCAGAATGTAATGCATTCATTGGCATAACGAGAGTATATTCCAAATCTCTATTGAATTTTGAAAAGAATGTTACATATAACAGCCATACTATTTTAATTCCATATGAATGTTGTAATCATCTACCAGAAAAGAAAAATCTTCCAAATTTAAAGCCAATGAAACTCAGTAAATTAAATGTCGATGATTTGAATATAGCGCAACACAAATTAGATCAATATTCAGAAGATCTTGATAGAATAATTAATGAACCTTTTGTAACAAAACATATTTCTTGGTTTACCTATTTCATAATTGTAATAATTTGTATTTTGATAATTTTATACATTTTTTGTAAATGCAAGAAAAATCGTACTGTAAAACTTGGAATAATGGCATCAAGAAATGATGATCTACCCCCAAGACCTCCAGGACGAGGAACGTTTAGAACCCTATCAAGATTCATCCCTTTGAGGAAGCGACCAAATATCCACATTGGAGAAGACATCGAAGAAGAGGAACTCCAATTGAATCCAATTTCGAGCAACAAAACTCTTGCCTAAAAGTTGCTGCATCCAAAGCATCAACTTTTTCAAAATGATGGGAGCTGTTATATGAAAAAATACAATGGACCTTTATTCCAAATTGCGCAGTTATCTACGCAGTTAATCCCAATGGTGCCAGGATGTCGCCGACTATCAAGGTTATTCTGTAACGCAATTCCAGTTATTTATTGAAGACGTAGAAGCCAGAAGACACCCAGTCAGCATCTCCAAGACTATAAAAGAAACCTCCAAGATCGACGCATCACTATTACTGCTGCAAGCTTTAGTCCGTGCAAGTTCACGTTAAATAATTGTATTTGAAAATCTTATTGTTTGTAAAATAAAGTAAAGTTTTTAAAAACGGGTTTGAGTGGAATCCAATCTAACATCCATAATACAAATCAAAACACAAATATTTCTTATAGGTAATAAATAAAAATGATAGGAAACAGGTACTCACCCTTTGGCGCGAAATATGGTCTATAAGGACCGTGTTGAGACTTCACGATTCGATTACACTAAATACACTGTTTACATTTAAGAACACCAACTATATTTTTATGACTGCATATCCACCTTGATCACAGGATAAAACTACAGCTTTTTATGCTGTGATTGCTGTACCTTGATATTGACTCGCTGATACAGTAAATATTTCTCAAAAGGGCTTGTGAACTTTGATTTTGATGCTCCTCAATACCACGTGCAGTAAAATCTGTAAAATTCAATATCAAATAATCAAAATGGCGTTTGACGTTCCTCTGGCTGGTTCTCCAGCCCAGAACAAAAGAGAAAATAGTGTTCACTGACGTCACCTTACGTCATAGCACGCGAGCGCCCTCGTTTTGTTTTGACAGCTGATTATTATAAACCAGATCCACTAGAAGGGGTAAACAAAAACTTTACATCAATATCCAGAAATTGCTTGATTGATAAATTAAATTCTACTTTCGCAACTTTCTTAATTTGTCAATGGCGGATCTGATACGTTTGGCTTAGGACAATTTTTAATTCTTGTATTCATCATGTTCTAAATGCAAAACACAATGGGTTATTTCAAAAAGACCGCCACACTGAAACGGTGAGGACAATGTCAATTGAGGCGGTGTATTTCGTTTTATGGTAGAGCATTTAATTTAGTTTGTTCAAAGACCACGTGGTGCCACTTGATGGTACACTGCGCGTTTATTAAAATAAATTCAAGATGATTCCGTGATAAATAATAGGTAGAAGCGAATACATTGATGGAAAACATATTTTAATTGAAATGGCAAATTATGAATTTAAATTCTTCAAAACGATTTTCACTGGATAGTTAATGAATATCCATCGGATGTTCAAATTTCGATGTCCATTGTACAATTACAAAATGGATGTCCAATGTATGTACAAATTTAGATGTCCATTGTAAATCTACAAGATGGATATCCAATGGAGGTCCATGGACATCCGGCTATCTGATGGACATAAAATGGACATCCAATGGATGCATGTGTGTTGTCTGGGCATACTATACAAAGTTATAGTCCTTTCTTAAAGGATTTTTATCGACTGTTTTACAGTTTCTGGAACATTATTTGCTCCTTGAAACAAGTATATCACATATACCATTTCGTATCCAAAATGTCTTTCTGCGGTGCTCTCTAATCTGTCACCAAGGTGGATCCTGTGAGCAATTGCAGTATTCCTCTCGGAGGACGATGACGAACATCGAGACCTCGCGTGTATACAACCGTGATAACCTTGACTGCACTGATGAGGGACGATATTCCGAAACCGGTCTGTAGTTGGCTCTCCGTTTGAATCAGGCTGTTTGTTTCAGAGAGCTCTTGCAAAGTTGTTCCTTCAAAGTAAGGATCTTTGCTCATATGTCTGACAGATATAATTAAATATCTGTCGAGGTATCAGTCAGAGAAGTAGTTATTTTCTCTTGGACATATGCCATACATACTATACAAATTTATAGTCCCTTCTTAAAGGATTGTTATCGACTGTTTTACAGTCACTGGAACATTATTTGCTCCTTGAAACAAGTATATCACATATACCATTTCGTATCCAAAATGTCTTTATGCGCTGCTCTCTTATCGGTCGCCGAGGTGGATCCTGTGAGCAATTGCAGTATTCCTTTCGGAGGACGATGACGAACATCGAGACCTCGAGTGTATACAACCGTGTGATAACCTTGACTGTACTGATGAGGGACGATATTCCGAAACCGGTCTGTAGTTGGCTCTCCGTTTGAATCAGGCGAAGTCCTGCTGTTTGTTTCAGAGAGCTCTTGCAAAGTTGTTCCTTCAAAGTAAGGATCTTTGCACATATGTCTGACAGATATAATTCAATATCTGTCGAGGTATCAGCCAGAGAAGTAGTTGTTTTCTGTTGGACATATGCCATACATACTATACAAAGTTATAGTCCCTTCTTAAAGGATTGTTGCCGACTGTTTTACAGTCACTGGAACATTATTTGCTCCTTGAAAAAAGAATATCACATATACCATTTCGTATCCAAAATGTCTTTCTGCGGTGCTCTCTAATCTGTCACCGAGGTGGATCCTGTGAGCAATTGCAGTATTCCTCTCGGAGAACGATGACGAACATCGATACCTCGCGTGTATACAACCGTGTATACACTGATGAGGGACGATATTCCGAAACCGGTCTGTAGTTGGCTCTCCGTTTGAATCAGGCGAAGTCCTGCTGTTTGTTTCAGAGAGCTCTTGCGAAGTTGTTCCTTCAAAAGAAGGATCTTTGCACATATGTCTGACAGATATAATTCAATATCTGTCGAGGTATCAGCTAGAGAAGTAGTTGTTTTCTGTTGGACATATGCCATACATACTATACAAAGTTATAGTCCCTTCTTAAAGGATTGTTATCGACTGTTTTACAGTCACTGGAACATTATTTGCTCCTTGAAACAAGCATATCACATATACCATGCTAGATATTCAAAAAGTCTATCAGGACACCAAATATCATGAATAAATCTCAATTTCCAGGGCCAACTAATCTTATTTTTCAAGGTCAAAAATCTAAAAAAATTACTAGCGATTTTTTTAGAAAAAATCTGACTACACCACTGGATTCGCGACATTTTCAAATGATTTACATGTAAATTACGTTGGAATGCGTCAATCAATAAAAAAGTTATAAAGGAATGAAGTTTGAAAAATATGCCGTTTAATCAACCCAATTCATGTTCAGGAATTTTATGAAAATTCTGTATACTCCACTGGATTCAGGATGTCTTGAAATATTACTGATCACAGTTTCATCGAAATCTGTTCGGTAATAAAAAAGTTATAAAGGAATAAAATTTGAAAAATATGTTGTTCAATGGAATTTTAGCAACGTTCTTACTACACCACTGGATTAGGGGCAATATTCAACAAAATAATATTCAAATAAAATTCATGAAACGTTTATGGGAGAATCAATTTCCTTTCATATGTATGTCAAACCATATCAATCAATCAGTTTATCACAACAAACTTTAGTGTCAATAATTTCAAATGAATCTACAAAAAATGACTGTAAGTACATTTTTCTAATTGCTACAAACTAGCGGAAAACAATCTTTTATTTACAATCAATGTAAAAATAGAAACCAAGAAGATACCGAATTGAAAAATAAATGAGTGCAATTCATATTCTGGTGGCCTCCACCAAACTTCCATCCAATTCAATGCATTTATCATATCGCTTACGAATATTTTTTAAAGTATTCCTCAATTGTTGTGGAGTAATTGCATCGCAAGCTTGCTGAATTCTGGTGCACAGTTCCACTCGATTCCTTGGTCGTGATTTGTAAACCTTTTGTGTAACATAACCCCAAAGGAAAAAATCAAGTGAAGTAAGATCAGGCGATCTTGGTGGCCATCCAATTAATGTACTCCCCCTTCCTATCCAACGATTAGGGTAATTTTGATTCAGCCAATTCTTCACAATTCCCGCATTATGTATGGAACAACCATCTAACTGAAAATATAAATTTCTTGTTTCTGCAAGGGGAAGTTCATCTATTGCGTCCGAAAATTCATTCCTTAAAAATTGTAGGAAAATTGCGCCATTCATGTTGCCGTCGAAAAAGAATGGTCCAATTATCCCTTCATTCAGTATTCCACACCAAACGTTCACTTTTTCTGAATACTGCCTTTTACAGTTTATCATCCAGTTAGGACTTTCAGTGGCCCAATAGCGAATATTTTGTGATGAAACCACACCATTTGTTGTGAAACTAGCTTCATCACTAAATAAAATTTTCTTTAAAAATTGCCTGTCATTAAGATACTCGCCCTGGGCCCATAAGCAGAATTCCAATCGTTTTTCTTGATCACCTAGTTCCAGAGTATGTAAAAACTTTGGTTTAAATGGCCTCAATTTATTTTTCTTCAGACATCGCCTAATATTCTCCCTAGGTAAGTTTAAATCTAAGCTGGCAACCCTCAAACTACTATTTGGATTATTTCTGAAGTAATCTAATATAGTCTGGTTATTTTCGTTCCTTCTTCGTATATTGTTCTTTAAAATATATGTGGTTACTGCTCCAGTCCGATTGAAAACTTGGTTTATTTTATGTACCGTGCTGTTATTTATGGCTGGACGATTTGGGTGTCTTTCATTGAATATTCTAGTTACTTCTCTTTCACTCCGGTAATCATCACCGGAAAGACGTATAATTTCGATTTTTTCTTGAATTGACAATTGAGCCATTATCTGTTTTTATTTTGGAACACAAATTATTCAGTTCACTAATGGTGCGTAACAAAATGACAATTCATGCGCAAATACATAGATGAGAAACTGTAAGTCACAGCTAACTTGTATATTTCATTAATGCATTCTGAATAACAGGCAGTTAAAATTGCAACTCTCATTTTTTGCTATTCAACAAAAGGAAAAAATCACAGCTGATGTTACCTACTGGAATGATAATAATTATAATCCATTGCATATTTTTTTCGTTATAATTTCTATTGGGAGTACATTAGACTTGTCTTATATTGTTGAAATTGTTTTCATGAAGATTAACCAGGAGTTCTCTCCTGATTGTACTTGTTTATGTATCCACTCCACTTCGAGAAATACCTATAGACTATTTTTACCATCATGATTTTCAGATGTTATAATTGTATGACATTGCAATACTCACCCCAATAATTTTTTCAATAATCAACAGTGGTGTAGTAAGAACGTTGTTAAAATTTCATTTTACAACATATTTTTCAAATTTCATTCCCTTATAACTTTTTTATTACTGAACAGATTTCGATGAAACTGTGACCAGTGATATTTCAAGACATCCTGAATCCAGTGGTGTATTCAGAATTTTCATAAAATTCTTGAATTCGAATTGGTGGATTGATTAAACGGCATATTTTTCAAATTTCATTCTTTTATAACTTTTTTATTGATTGACGCATTCCAACGTAATTTACATGTAAATCATTTGAAAATGTCGCGAATCCAGTGGTGTAGTCAGATTTTTTCTAAAAAAATCGCTAGTAATTTTTTTAGATTTTTGACCTTGAAAAATAAGATTAGTTGGCCCTGGAAATTGAGATTCATTCATGATATGTGGTGTCCTAATAGACTTTTTGAATATCTACCTAACAAAAAAAAATCATTCCAATCGGTTGAAAAATGTAAGTTTTATAAGGGTGCTTCCATCTTAAATGGGTCACACTGTATGTCTGACAGATATAATTCAATATCTGTCGAGGTATCAGCCAGAGAAGTAGTTGTTTTCTGTTGGACATATGCCATTCATTCTATACAAAGTTATAGTCCCTTCTTAAAGGATTGTTATCGACTGTTATTTTACAGTCACTGGAACATTATTTGCTCCTTGAAACAAGTATATCACATATACCATTTTGTATCCAAAATGTCTTTATGCGCTGCTCTCTTATCTGTCACCAGGTGGATCCTGTGAGCAATTGCAGTATTCCTCTCGGAGGACGATGATGAACATCGAGACCTCGCGTGTATATAACCGTGATAACCTTGACTGCACTGATGAGGGACGATATTCCGAAACCGGTCTGTAGTTGGCTCTCCGTTTGAATCAGGCGAAGTACTGCTGTTTGTTTCAGAGAGCTCTTGCAAAGTTGTTCCTTCAAAGTAAGGATCTTTGCACATATGTCTGACAGATATAATTCAATATCTGTCGAGGTATCAGCCAGAGAAGTAGTTATTTTCTCTTGGACATATGCCATACATACTATACAAATTTATAGTCCCTTATCAAAGGATTGTTATCGACTGTTTTACAGTCACTGGAACATTATTTGCTCTTTGAAACAAGTACATCACATATACCATTTCGTATCCAAAATGTCTTTCTGCGGTGCTCTCTAATCTGTCACCGAGGTGGATCCTGTGAGCAGTTGCAGCATTCCTCTCGGAGAACGATGACGAACATCGAGACCTCGAGTGTATACAACCGTGTGATAACCTTGACTGTACTGATGAGGGACGATATTCCGAAACCGGTCTGTAGTTGGCTCTCCGTTTGAATCAGGCGAAGTCCTGCTGTTTGTTTCAGAGAGCTCTTGCGAAGTTGTTTCTTCAAAGTGAGGATCTTTGCACATATGTCTGACAGATATAATTCAATATCTGTCGAGGTATCAGCCAGAGAAGTAGTTGTTTTCAGTTGGACATAAGTCATACATACTATACAAAGTTATAGTCCCTTCTTAAAGGATTGTTATCGACTTTTTTACAGTCACTGGAACATTATTTGCTCCTTGAAACAAGAATATCACTTATACCATTTCGTATCCAAAATGTCTTTCTGCGGTGCTCTCTAATCTGTCACCGAGGTGGATCCTGTGAGCAATTGCAGTATTCCTCTCGGAGAACGATGACGAACATCGAGACTTCGCGTGTATACAACCGTGATAACCTTGACTGCACTGATGAGGGACGATATTCCGAAACCGGTCTGTAGTTGGCTCTCCGTTTGAATCAGGCGAAGTCCTGCTGTTTGTTTCAGAGAGCTCTTGCGAAGTTGTTCCTTCAAAAGAAGGATCTTTGCACATATGTCTGACAGATATAATTCAATATCTGTCGAGGTATCAGCCAGAGAAGTAGTTGTTTTCTGTTGGACATATGCCATACGTACTATACAAAGTTATAGTCCCTTCTTAAAGGATTGTTATCGACTGTTTTACAGTCACTGGAACATTATTTGCTCCTTGAAACAAGTACATCACATATACCATTTCGTATCCAAAATGTCTTTCTGCGCTGCTCCCTTATCTGTCACCGAGGTGGATCCTGTGAGCAATTGCAGTATTCCTCTCGGAGGACGATGACGAACATCGAGACCTCGAGTGTATACAACCGTGTGATATCCTTGACTGTACTGATGAGGGACGATATTCCGAAACCGGTCTGTAGTTGGCTCTCCGTTTGAATCAGGCGAAGTCCTGCTGTTTGTTTCAGAGAGCTCTTGCAAAGTTGTTCCTTCATTGTAAGGATCTTTGCATATATGTCTGACAGATATAATTCAATATCTGTCGAGGTATCAGCCAGAAAAGCAGTTGTTTTCTGTTGAACACATGCCATACATACTATACAAAGTTATAGTCACTTCTTAAAGGATTGTTATCGACTGTTTTACGGTCACTGGAACATTATATATATATATATATATATATATATATATATATATATATATATATATATATATATATATATATATATATATATATATATATATATATATATATATATATATATATATATATATATATATTGTTATGATAATGAATGATGAATGATAGTATTAGTGATTGTTGATAATAATAAACTGTATTATTATTTTCGTGATTTTTAGTAGTTGTAGAATTCGTAGAAAAATAATTGTATTGAATTCGAATTTTTGTTTTATAGTTTTTCTTTAGTGAAAGTAGTTTGATTGATAGTAGCAATAGTAGTAGTTAGAAATTTGTTCCCTTTTATTCATATTTATAATCAGTAGTTTGTAGACTGTAAATAAAGTATTGTATTCAAATAATATTTCAGAACGCCCTAACAAATACTTACTCTTTGCTTTTAGATATTACCTTTCTCTTTCTTTTCAGGTGCTCCAGCTGCTCTCTTGGTACGCCACATGAGAAACTCTCAATCTCAGGGTAGAATTCAGGAAAAGTATGTCAAGAATGATATATAATGATATGTAATTTACCTTGAAAATAAAGAAATATATGAATTCAACTCAAATATTGTTCATTTTATTCTCAATAGTCAAATTTTTATTTTTTTTTTTTAAATGTAATTACTCTCATAATTATCAGGAGATTTCTTAAATTCTTATTTTACCTGTCCCTACGAAAACTACCTTACTTGCTAAATATGTGAACTTGGCAAAGTCATGTAAATTTCAAACATTAGAGGAACGGCACCGTCACCGTTTTAATAGACACTTGCCATTCATATGGTTCCTCAAACGGAAATTTCTTTGACCTTAAATTACAAGTAAATAGAAGAGTTCGTGTGTTGAAATGAAAATAATTGATAAAATAAGACTAATAAAGTTCTCAAAAAGGAATAGTTTCGTGCACTGATACGCGGAAATTGTCTTAGTGATCCAACTGGTTATGAAGAAAAGTTTGGAAAGAAAGGAAAGTTCAAACTCGTGCACTGGATTGCTTGTTGAATTTTGGATTTATATAAGGATCAAATACCTTTCTGGTTCTGGTAGATTCCAGCTTCTCCTATTTGGCTTGCAGGTTGGATTTCTTACCAAACGTTTGTCAAGGTAAGTTGTTTTCAGTTTCAGTACTTCCTAATTTGGTATATTAAGTATTTCTGTGGAGATTTAGATGTAATTCTTCATTTAATTGGAATTTTGATGTAATTTTTCTCTGCTTTCTACAAAATCGACCTCCGCTTTCTTTCTTGTTGTCCAGAGTCTACGAACACGAACTTGCTGTGCGTCAGGCATCTTCCACTTCCGCACTTTATAAACATCGAGAAGACACAGGTCACAAAATAGACTTCAAAAACACAAAAACAATTTCCACCGAGAAAACTCTGCAAACCAGGATCATCCGAGAAGCCCTTGAGATAGAGAGATAGAGAAGCGCCCCAATTGCCTCAACACTCGCGACGATGGACGTAGACTTCCCAATACCTGGAAGCCTCTCATTGCACGCACAAATTCATTTCCCACCAACCCAGTTCCCGCACACAGCTCACTTAGCGCCAACCAAGTTCCCGCACACAGCTCATCTATCGCCAATTCAGTTCCCGCCCATAGTTCACCTCGCGCCAATACATTGCACACGGCCATTACAGCCACGTCCACTATAAATACAGTTCCTCAACCCACAATTCCTCAGTTCTCTCGAAGGAGTAGGCAGATTGAGACCTTAGAGAGAACCAGTGACGAGACATGGGGAGTAGCAGATTGAGACCCCGACGTCAAGTCACAAAAACCTAACGTAATTATACCTGAGGAGTAGGCAGATTGAGACCTCAGCGTAGAATTACGTTTTAACCTTTCATTAATTTTCTTTCTATTTCAGTCCTTGAAAATGGCTCCAAAATCGGAGCCGAAACGTCGAATTTCAACAAATTCTAGACGCGGTCCAACCCGAACTCTTAGTTTTCATATATATATATATATATATATATATATATATATATATATATATATATATATATATATATATATATATATATATATATATATATATATTGTAATGATTGAAAAAAGTTATTTTTTTTTTTTAGGTAAATATTGTTATTATTATTGTTAGAAATGAGGGCTAAATACCTTACCTTAACTTTAGAGTACCTTAATTATTAATTACCACCCAAAAACAGTTTGAAAATCCAAGTTGAATTGCTCAAATAGTGCTTTCCGAAGAATGTCTAGGTCATTCCGCTGCAGGTTTTCGAACAGTAACAATAAAGTTCAGATAATTTCAGATTCAGATTCAGATTTCAGAGGAAAATATTATCAAAAATCAAAATAAAAAGGTTACTATCATGTAGAGGAAAATAAAAAAACTCATTAGTAGCAATTTAAGAGCATTCTAGTAAGTAATTTAGTTTTAAAGATAGATTTAAGTTGTAAATAATTAAGTTAAGAAAACAAATTGGCCATGACTAGGAATATAAGGAGCTCTTTGAAAATTATTTAAATCATCAAGTACGCGATGAAAAGGTGCTTTTCGCGAATGTGCAGACTGGGAAGGAGAAAAACTTTCTTTTGTTTTTGTTTGGAAGTTTCTGGGGATTCTAGAAGTTTTTGCCGGGTGAAAAAGTCGAAGCAGAAATCCAGGAAACATTTTTACAAGATTCCATTCAAAAAAAGAAATATATTAAAACATTAATTAGTTTGAAGTGATAAAACTATAGAAGAAAGTACCTGGTGTAAGCTGATAAGAAGAGATCAGTCGGGAATCGCTGTTTTGATGAGAAAAATCCCATAGAAAAATAGCTGGTCAGAAGAATTTCTGGAAGCCTTCTGTTGAAAGGCAAATATCCACAAACTCCAAGGTATTTATCTCCAATTCCAAGTATTCTCCGTTGCACATCCATCGATTTTTTTTTGGATCAGTAGCTGTGATTCAACAAAAACTTCAACTCCGCGAAAAATACGAACTTCCAAATAACCTTCACCGAACTTTGAAACTTTAAGTGCACAGATTCCGCGTTTTTCATTGACAATCATCTACAAAGGGCGAACTTTTATTAATTATAGAACTATTTAGCTATGGAATGTTGATCAATTTAAGTAATTTGTTTTTTTTTATCATTCATCACAATAGACATAACCTCCAAACTGCATGAGAATATAAAATTCTGGGATTCAATAAGAGCTACGACCGCTACGATTTCCAGTCAGCTGTGGTCTCAATCGGGCTGGGAGAATACGAGGTTGACCCAGAAATTTGTGTCTCACTAAAATCATTCCGTGTGGAATAAAAAGTTTGGAAGGTTGGATCAGGTCATAGAATAAGGTAGCTTTTACTGAGTAGGAAAATAAGTATAAGAATCTGGAAGTTGAATTGAGAAAATATTCACCAAATTTATTTAAATAAAAATTGCAAATTTTGAGTTTTTTTTGAAACCTCTATTTTTATTCTACTTGAGAGTTTACTGTCACCATTTCACAAAAGAATCATTATTGAACCATCTTGCCTTTGAACCCAACTTGAGAGGAGGAGTCTGCATATTCACCGGAGAGACGACCTAGCTAGCCATCAGAGTAAAGAACAAGGCACAAGTATTAAAAAAAAAGTTTTTTTTTAAGAGTAAGTATTTAGTCTGGGCAACATTTGGACAAGGATAAAAATATTTACCTGTGTTTCTTTACCTATTTATCTTCAATCTACATAAAATTTTGATTTACAAAATAGAACAATATAAAATTTCACGACAAAAATTTATTTATACCAAAATCATTTACTATAGCATTATTAAAATATAACAATTGTCGCCAACAACGTGGGGCATTTGGAAAGGCAAAATCGAAGGTAGTTGGTTAGTTGAAAAGTTGAGAGAAAGAGTGTGACAGGACGAGTGAGTAAATTTGAAAGTAAAGTGTTTGAAGAGTATTTGAGGGATAGAAAATGGATCTTAGGGACGGAAAACGTACTAGAATGAGTGAAGGGTATGAGGAAGAAAGGCAGAGAGGAGATCATGCAGGAGGAAGTGGAATGCAAGAAAGTAGAGAGGGAGAAGAAGCAGTACAAGGAAGAGGAAATGAATTGGAGGGACAGATACAGATGCTGATGCAGTTTATTTCAAAGAATATTGAAAGTGTGAAAGGAAATATTGAGAGGGTGAAAGAGGATATGATAGTAAATATGAGTAGACTTGAGACAAGAATGCAAGAACGACTAGAGAAAAACAGACAGGAAAATTTATACTTATACAAGGAATTTGAAAATAAAATCGAGAAAAGAAATAGTGAGTTTCATGAGAGTACAACTAATAAAATTATAGACATGGAAAATCATATTATTAGCAATGAGCAAAAAATACAAGAAGTTAGGTTGGAATTGGAGAATACATGCCAAGAAATTAAGGGAGAATTAAAACAAGTGGATAAGAAAGTAGAAGAGAAAATAAAGGAGACACATTGTAATTTTGATAAAAAAAATGAACAACAAACAAATAAAATCAAAACTTTAGAACAAAAGGTTAGGGAACTTGAAGAAAACAAAACAATAAATACAGAAACTAGAATAATAAATATGTGCCAAAGTGTACAAGTAAATAATAAATTTGAGGGGAATATCAATATTTTACATCCAATTACTTTTGTCAAGATTTTAAAGAATAAAGTCAAAAACATTAAATCAATAGACGAATTAAAGGATACGATTAGGCAATATTTGGTCAATCAAGCATGTGTGTGGTTCAATAGTCAAGAAAACAATATAAATAGCTTTCAAGACTTCCAAACACTATTTTTGAAACAATACTGGGGTGAAAACACACAGATGTTAATACGAGACCGACTACAATTTGGCAGATTTGATGAAAGACGAAGTCTAAACTATAACAATTACGCTATACAACTTTTTGCAGTAGCTCAACACTTAAATCCAGAAATGAGGGAACAAGAAATAGTGGGGAGCATAAGTAGACACTTCAGACAAGAGATATTTGAAATAATTAACTTACATGAAATCACGACTATGGAAAGACTTAGTGAATACCTACTTAGACTGGAAAGGACATTATCATATAGAAATAGGGAAGAAAGACCACAAAACAATTACACACCACGAAACAACACACAAGAAAATTATATTCGAAACACAAATTATAATAAGTACACTGACAACAGGAATCGAAATTACCCACCACAACAACGAGAAAGTAGACAACCATACACAAATCAACAACAATACAATAACAATTACCAAAATCGAAATTCACAGAACTACAACCACAATAACAATTATAGACAAAATGAGGACTATAACAACAGGCCATACAACAGGACTTACAATAATAATAACAATTATCGAGGTTACAATACACAAAATGATAACAGAAAACATCAACAACAACAAAACAACACAGAAGATAACAAGTACGTGCACTTTCAACGACGAACAGATGGTTCAGAAAGGGAAGAAGACAGACAGTTAGATAGGGAAAACGAACAGAGACAGAGACAAGAACCAAAACCTTCGACTTCTGATGAGACAAATTTTTGCTAGGACCATGTGGTACAAGGGACACACACAACTATGAACACCCTGTAGAATTTATTAAGTTAAGTGAAAATCTAGAGGAAGAACAATTGATAGGATTAGTAATTTTAAAAGGTAATTTAGGGGAAAAACAAATTGAAATATTAATAGACACAGGTTCAGAAGCTTCGTTACTTAAAGAAAAATCTATTTCAGAACAGGAATTGAAAAATAATGTTATAAAGATCCCAAAAACAAATTTAATAGGGGTTAATGGGAAAAAGTTGGCAGAAACCAATCAATTAGTAGACCTGAAAATCCACATTAATAAAGAGAGTTTGAATTTACAACTATTATTAGTGAAAAACATGGAATTTGATATCATTATTGGAACTGATCAATTAGAAAAATTAAAAGCAAAAATAAATTATGAAACAAAAAGAATAGAGTTAAATGGAAAATATTTTGATTTCAAAGTAAAAGAACAGGAAAGAAAGTTAGATATTATAAGGAAAAAGGAAAATAATAACATAGAAGAAATAGAACAGTATAGGAAGGTAGAAAATATTTTGTGTACAAACAGTGAGAATGGGATGTATGAATGTGAAAATATAGAAGATGAAGAAGGGGAAGAAAATATAAAATATAAATGTAAAAAAGAATATGAAGAATTTATTAAAGAAATATTAAATAAAAATAAAAGGTTAATAATGAGAGAATCCATGGTAGCAAGGGAATATGTGCACAAGATAGAAGTAAAAGAAATCGAAAAATTTAGATCAAAGAATTATCCTATTCCTTATAGATATCGTGATCAGGTTAAGAAAGAGATAGAAGACATGTGTAAGAATGGTGTGATAGAAAGATGCAATAGTAGCTACATAAATCCAATCGTAGTAGTTGTAAAAAAGAACGGAGAACTCAGACTTTGTTTGGATGCCAGGAATCTTAACAAAATAACAATTCCTCAGTATGAAGTACCTCTGAATATTGATACGATTTTTGGAAAAATTACTAATTCAACATGTTTTTCAAAAATAGATTTAAAGCACAGCTTTTGGCTGATTCCTTTACATGAAGGCTCGAGAAATTATACAGGCTTTTCAATAGAAGGAGTCATTTATAGATTCTGTGTGGTACCATATGGACTACAATCAGCGTGTCCAGCATTAGAACGAGCACTTCACAAAATACTGGACAAATACGACGACTTCGCATTACATTACATTGACGACATTCTGATATACTCGAAAAACGAACAAGCACATAAACAACACATTGAAAAAGTACTAAAATTACTAAATGAGGCAGGACTAAAAATAAACCTTGAAAAATGTCAATTTTTCCAATCTGAAGTGAATTATTTAGGGTACAGACTTAACGAAACAGGGCTTGAAATGGACCTTGAACGGATACGTACAATACAAGACTACATTAGACCTACCAACTTAAAGACATTAAGGGGATTTTTGGGGATGTTGAATTATTTTAAACACTTGATACCTGACTTGACGAACAAACAACTACCACTTATAGAATTGTTAAAGAAAAATGTAAAATGGACATGGAACGACAAACATGAGAAAGCTTTTAGGGAACTATAACAAATTTTTACTAAGCAATTAAAAGTGTATCACCCTGACTATTCAGTACCATTCATACTCAGGACTGATGCATCAATGGCGCGATTTGCAGGAGTATTAGTTCAAATTCAAAAGGGAGAAGAGGTTCCCATATCATTTGTGTCGAGAGTGACAAAATCATATGAAAAAAATTACAGTGTGACAGAACTTGAACTGGCTAGCATTATCTTTTGTATCAATAAACTCAGGTTTTTCTTGATTGGTGCAAAGTTCTTTATAGAGACAGACCATGAAGCTATATTATCAATCATAAATTGTAAGCTAGCTAGCAACAGAATACAAAGGTGGGCTTTATTACTGCAGGAGTACACTTTTGAAATTAGACATATACCAGGACGACAAAACATAATAGCGGACACGATGACGAGAATGGAAACTAACAAGACACACAACACTAGACAAATTAAGATAGGGGTAAATGTATTTAGAAACAAGACAGGACTGCACTCACTAGAAACAATTTTAGAGGACCAAAAAGCACTCACAGACAAAGAAAAGAGGGGAACGATAGACAAAGACGGGATTTGTATTAAAATAGTTAATGGGGAAGAACTTTATGTAGTAACAAAAGACTTGACACATAGAATAATTGAGGACTTACACCACAAGTATGCACACATAGGGATTAGAAAGACCTGGATGACGTTTAGGGAAAATTACATTGGCAAAAATGACTTAGAAATGACAAAAGAGACAATAAACAGATGTAGACTATGCCAATTGGGGAAGAACAAAAACATGACGAACAGAAACGAACCACGAAGCATAATCACACAACATCCTTTACAGACGATATCGATTGACTACATCAGTAATTTAATAAAGACAGACGACAATCACAAACACATACTAGTAATCATGGACCATTTTTCAAAATATATTAGACTATACGCCACTAAAAAGACAAATTTTAAAATTACGAAACAAATACTGAGAGTACATACTAGAACTAGGAAAACCAACACAGATCATACTAGACAACGCCACTTACTTTAAAAATGAAAAACTTTGGCCAAAAATTAAATATAAAGCTTAATTATACCAGCATCAGACACCCTGCTTCCAACCCAACAGAAAGGTATATCAGGGAGGTAGTAAAATACCTAAGGCTTGTCTCTCAAGAAAATCACAGGATGTGGGATACAAAAATATCATTAGTAGAACAGTATCTAAATGAAATACCAAATACAGTGACAGAGGAATGCCCGAAATATGTTATGACTGGAAGAATGCCTGAAAGAGAGTGGATGAAGGAAGAAAGGGATTTGAATGAAATTATCAATAAAGTAAATGTGAGAATAAAGAGGAGTGCAGATAAGTATGTGAGTAGAGAGAATAAAAAAAGGAATGAAAGAGTACAATTTCAAAAAGGAGAGCTAGTAATAGTCAGAGTGTTAAGAGTGCCGAATAGTAGGAGAGGCATATGTGCGAAATTACAACTTCCATTCGAACGGCCTTACGAAGTGGATAACGAACACCCTAAAAACAGCTATAGACTTATAAATCCCATAGATAAAAGTTTAAGGGGAATTTTTAATATAGAAAGCATTTATAAATTCAAAGAATAAATGAAAATAAAATTATTAAGCAAGAAAACATAGAATTTCAGTAAAATTGAAGAAATTTAGTCGAAAATAGCGAAGATTTTGTTTTATAAAAAGGAAAAGTCAAAAGAAATCAAGGTGACAAAACATGTAAAAAGTGAATAGAAATTTCCTATTTGAGTTTTGCTGAAGCATATCAAAATTTCAAATAGAAAATTTGGGGAATTTGTAATGATTGAAAAAAGTTATTTTTTTTTTAATTAGGTAAATATTGTTATTATTATTGTTAGAAATGAGGGCTAAATACCTTACCTTAACTTTAGAGTACCTATATTATTAATTACCACCCAAAAACAGTTTGAAAATCCAAGTTGAATTGCTCAAATAGTGCAAATAGTGCTTTCCGAAGAATGTCTAGGTCATTCCGCTGCAGGTTTTCGAACAGTAACAATAAAGTTCAGATAATTTCAGATACTAGCTAGGTTTCTTTTAGTATTTCTAATCATTCTAAGCGTATTAAATTTTAGTTTTGATTAATTTTTCCAAAGAAATAAAAAAATAAAAAGAAAATCTGACAGATAACATAATCTCACAAATTGAGAGGAAAATATTATCAATAATCAAAATAAAAAGGTTACTATCATGTAGAGGAAAATAAAAAAAAACTCATTAGTAGCAATTTAAGAGCATTCTAGTAAGTAATTTAGTTTTAAAGATAGATTTAAGTTGTAAATAATTAAGTTAAGAAAACAAATTGGCGATGACTAGGAATATAAGGAGCTCTTTGAAAATTATTTAAATCATCAAGTGCGCGATGAAAAGGTGCTTTTCGCGAATGTGCAGACTGGGAAGGAGAAAAACTTTCTTTTGTTTTTGTTTGGAAGTTTCTGGGGATTCTAGAAGTTTTTGCCGGGTGAAAAAGTCGAAGCAGAAATCCAGGAAACATTTTTACAAGATTCCATTCAAAAAAAGAAATATATTAAAACATTAATTAGTTTGAAGTGATAAAACTATAGAAGAAAGTACCTGGTGTAAGCTGATAAGAAGAGATCAGTCGGGAATCGCTGTTTTGATGAGAAAAATCCCATAGAAAAATAGCTGGTCAGAAGAATTTCTGGAAGCCTTCTGTTGAAAGGCAAATATCCACAAACTCCAAGGTATTTATCTCCAATTCCAAGTATTCTCCGTTGCACATCCATCGATTTTTTTTTGGATCAGTAGCTGTGATTCAACAAAAACTTTAACTCCGCGAAAAATACGAACTTCCAAATAACCTTCACCGAACTTTGAAACTTTAAGTGCACAGATTCCGCGTTTTTCATTGACAATCATCTACAAAGGGCGAACTTTTATTAATTATAGAACTATTTAGCTATGGAATGTTGATCAATTTAAGTAATTTGTTTTTTTTTATCATTCATCACAATAGACATAACCTCCAAACTGCATGAGAATATAAAATTCTGGGATTCAATAAGAGCTACGACCGCTACGATTTCCAGTCAGCTGTGGTCTCAATCGGGCTGGGAGAATACGAGGTTGACCCAGAAATTTGTGTCTCACTAAAATCATTCCGTGTGGAATAAAAAGTTTGGAAGGTTGGATCAGGTCATAGAATAAGGTAGCTTTCACTGAGTAGGAAAATAAGTATAAGAATCTGGAAGTTGAATTGAGAAAATATTCACCAAATTTATTTAAATAAAAATTGCAAATTTTGAGTTTTTTTTGAAACCTCTATTTTTATTCTACTTGAGAGTTTACTGTCACCATTTCACAAAAGAATCATTATTGAACCATCTTGCCTTTGAACCCAACTTGAGAGGAGGAGTCTGCATATTCACCGGAGAGACGACCTAGCTAGCCATCAGAGTAAAGAACAAGGCACAAGTATTAAAAAAAAGGTTTTTTTTTAAGAGTAAGTATTTAGTCTGGGCAACATTTGGACAAGGATAAAAATATTTACCTGTGTTTCTTTACCTATTTATCTTCAATCTACATAAAATTTTGATTTACAAAATAGAACAATATAAAATTTCACGACAAAAATTTATTTATACCAAAATCATTTACTATAGCATTATCAAAATATAACAATATATATATATATTATTGATATTATTAGTCTGCAGCGGAGAATAACAATTGTCCTCCCAAATGTTCCATAGGTTAGAACTAACTCTGTGAATTTTGTAAGTTATCATGTTATTTTTATGTAGTCCTTCAACAACTTATATTCCTTTTTAATTGTAGCTCTTCCTGAAGAAGTCAATAAAGGTTGACGAAATATTGAAGATTTAAATCTAATGAGTTTCATTGTTCAACAGACCGCTACCCGAGAATTCCTACTTAGTTAATAGAGTTCGGTCGAGAATACTTTGTTATTATATATATATATATATATATATATTTATATATACATATATACCGAAAAAACTTGAGTAATAGCATTTGATTATATTCATTCACTTCACCCATCACCACATAATTCCTATGTTGCTTGTTTGCATTAAGGAACACTAACTATTCGGCACTATGGCTGGACTAGAACCAGCCGGTAACACTGAAACAACCTTCAAATGTTCGTTGCGTTCATGGAGGGAGTAATTTTCGTTAGAATTTCAACAAAGCTTCTAGTAACCACAGCATGGAACAAAGTAGTCGTAAGTAGGTTCTTCGAGTAATATTTTAGTGGCAGGTTGACAACTGTATTACCGTAAGTGGATGAACTTCTATGCGATGATCCACTTATCGTAAGCGAAAACCTTACGGTCATAGGCATGTAATTCATTGGTGATTATTCACTTGTGAAATTATGATTTTCTGATTGAAAAACTAACTGTCCTAGACTGACCTCCTAATAGCGACAGCATTATACCTACCTGTGGCAGAAAAACCACCTTTAGCAAAATAATTTTTGCTGCCATAGAATTTGAATTTGCTACTTCTATTCTATAATTTGTTATAGTAATAGTATTCCTTATTACAGTAGCAAGAAATATCGCAGCAAAAACTTCAATAGCAGAATTTTTTTCAGTGAAGGTAAAATTATTTTCTTCTAGATCCGAAATACCAATCGATGGTAGAACAAATATTTTAAGTGATGAAACATCTTCATTTGACGAAAAATTTGTCGCAGAAAATACCATTCCGAAAATATCTCCGGAAGGTGACCAGGTCCCTAAAGTATTTTTGAATTTATCAAGTCCAGAAAATTCACTTCAAATTCTACCTCTCAATTCAGAAAATGTTGTTATTGCTACACAAGTGAAACTGATCTATATAAATTGTATGTTTCTAGAAGGGACTTTCGGAATAAAAGATAAAGTTTGGGATATAGCTTGTGTGAATGGAAAGCTGAACGCGAAATACTATCCTGGGATACTCAAAAAAGAAATATTCGAAGACGTGAATAATGTATGCGTGATCGTCTTCAAATATATTAAATACCTCAAGAAGAACAAGATTTTCAATGTATAGGGTATCTGTAAACACAATAGGGAACAATGTAAAAAATTCAAAATCTGCATTCAAAATAAAATTGCTCATAATTACAACCATCCATCTCATTTAACAAGTGATGTAAGAGGTATTAAAAGATCCATTTTGAAAAAGAGACTTTTTCACGAAAAATATTTCAATTATGAGAAAGATACGCTCTTGAAAGCCAATATGAATATTTTGTACAAAGGAAACAATTTACAAAAATCAAATCTGATGTTACTCTAAGGAAAATCAGATCAGAAGCATTAGGTGACTTGGATCGAGATAAAGATGATCTACGTGATTTATTACTAATGCAGGTAAATCATCCCTAGTATATCAAAGAAATTTGTTTACCTTTTAATGTGAAAATCTACAGTCTTGAACATCGACTAAATGTTTTAAAATCTCAAAATTCAAAATTTTTACCAGTTTTTAGTATAAGGTTTGAGCCGGTACTCTGCTCCTTCGTTCACCTTCCCGCACCCCCTGGCCTACAAGTGGCTTGCGGGTACTTGCAAGGGGGGTATGTGTGAGCATATGGTGCAATTACATTAGGCAGACATTGAGACAATGATCGTTTGACTTGTAGCTGTAACGAGACTTACATACGCGGTAATGACACATTGCAATTGGATTGATGATTGTCTCTGCTATGTATAAAGTTAATGAGAGAGTACCTACTCCTCAACAAACTTATTGTAATGGATTATTTATATGCGGTAATGGCACATTGCAATTGGATTCATGATTGTCTATGCCATGTACAAAGTTAATGAGAGAGTACCTACTCCTCAACAAACTTATTGTAATGAATAGTTTATATGCGGTAATGACACATTGCAATTGGATTCATGATTGTCTGTGCCATGTACAAAGTTAATGAGAGAGTACCTACTCCTCAACAAACTTATTGTAATGGATTATTTGTAAAGAGTACATCCAAACATTTCAGAGATCCATCGAGTTATGAGAACAAGCATCTCCGTACAATGCATGTATAATATATAGTGGGAGGGGGACTTCCTCCACTCTCCAATTAACATATAAAAGACTATCGAGAATCTCACCCCTTCAGTTTCTCATCTATAACGAACCACAACCTATAAGTTTTAATTAATTCACACACAAAAAAGTTCGAAAAAGTGATATTAGTGATTTTCAAAATAAGTCAGTGAGTGTTTTTTTTTGTTTTCTAATCAATATTTTCTCAAGTGTCTTACTATGTCTCAAGTAGATTTGGAAAAAATCAACGCCGTGATCAATAAACCAATTGAAGTGTTTGAGCAGAGGGTCATATCAACACTCCCAATTGCCAAACCTTTTCCAATAAGTAATATGTTGGTTCGCACAACTCGATTTGGCAGATCTATATTGCTAACATTATATAATGAAAGTGAAAATGAATTTTTCAAATCATGGCTACCAAAATACATTGCCGATCAATTTAGTGACAATGATGTTAACTCTATTAATCATTCAAGTGGTAAATATACTCTTACCTATATAGGACAGGGTGGACCAGTTTCAGCGGGTACAAGAACGCGAACTCTTGTAAAATTCGACTTTATCGAATAAAATTCAATTGAAATGTTCAGTAATTTTTATTCACTATAGTTTATAGATATATTGAAGTAATCTTAATGTAAAATATTAGATTTGAAAACAAAAAATTCACTCAAAATTTAAGACATCACCGAATTGAAATCTCGTGTTTATGTATGTATCCTCCAGCTAATACACATGGAATAGGTATGTTAATATTTTTTATCTTGTGTTTCAGAGTGATAATGTGGATGTTGTATTCGGCTGAAAATTGGACCGAAGCCACAAACCTCAAGACAGCAGTCGAAAGACTTCAGTCATATTTGAGTGCTTTGAGTTGGGACATCCTTCATGCAATGAACTATGATCTCAGCATTTGCTATGACGAAAATGAACTCGAAAGGTGTAAACAAGAGCAGAAGAGGTACAACGCTGGTGATGAACTCTGTGAAAAATTCATGGAAGGGGCCTTGGAGATATCCGATTTCTGCGAAGAGATGTTGAAATGTGATTTGAAGAGATTTCTATGCAACCTAACCCCATTCCTACCAAATGACATCATTGAGAAATACCAAATATATGATGATGAGAGTGAAGAGGAAAATATTGTTGATACCCCTAATTGAATAATAGAAATAAAATAAAATTAAGAATATGTTTTATATATTAATTGGACTATGTAATTACTACATAAGCAGATAGCTGAAGCCATAGTATTACTTGACACAAAAATGTATACGGATTGAATTTATTGAAAATATATTCATCAATTATAAAAGTTTTTTCTTTCCCGATCCCATAATAATACATATGTAGGTTGGGTAGATGATACCCCGAAACCAAAAGAAATACAGCAACAATTTTCCACCCCTCCAATTATTTCTAAAGTAAACACACTCCAAAAATATGAATTATTTGATTAATATTATTATAGTAAATTCCATTCGAAATAGAAGAGTAATTGGAAACAATAATTGATAAATTTATATTCGATTCTCTAATAATAATATAACATGCAACTCGGCTATTTTTTAATTAGTTCATGTTTGGTAGTCGTATTGTAATGATGAGCAGTGTACTGGATAAATTTGGGCGTAAGCGAAAGTGTGGGAATGGTTCAATTCTACAACCCCGACTAGTATATGTTAGTTTCAAGAAAACCAAAGATGGCCAATACGATATTGAACAAAGACAATTGAAAAATGTCGGACAGCCAGTTGATTCAGCTGATTGTGTTACAAAAGAGTTTCTTGAAGATACAATTAATGAAACTAAAAAAATTGTTCTATCAGCTGTTCATGCTTCAGTGCAATTAGCGATGGAAGAATTATCTCGTGAAGTGGAAAGGAGAAACGTATCTATGAACGCTCACATAGATTCGATAGTTGGCGATGTGTCTCGTCAAGCTAGAACAGCATTCAATGAGAAGATATCTGAAGCTAGGGTATTACTTCATAGAAAATATGAAAAATTGGATCATAGACTTATGGATTTAGAACAAGAGAAAATTCGTTTATCTGAATAAGCATTATTATTATAATATTAAACGAAAATGTGCACTTGCTGAATTTATTGAAAATATATTAATTATTTATAAAAGTTTTTATTATTTTCACGAAACTACTATAATAATACCCAAAACCCAATGCATAAACGAATTTCTAATCTCCTCTCACCACACCACATGAATAATTATCGAATAGCCCTAGGCCTTTGCATGATTTGCCCTAACGAAAATCGCCCCTTCCCAGGCAGGTAGGTAGGTAGGTGGTAGGTATTACGTAACGCCGGGGAGAGTGTATTTAAGAAAGTGGTTCACACTGTTGCCTTCATTCTCTAACGGAATCAACTGAGAGAATGACGTTGTGTCATTGTACCTAGACACAAGTATAATATGATGCTCCGGTAATCTACCTGACTTTATGGGGCATCATACCCTTCCGGGCAAATAAAGAAATATCATTTTTGATATGGAAACTTTTTATCGATGATAGGTACATATTAATTATTTAATTGAAATTTCAAAATTTAAATATGTTTTTCGAAAGGAAACAAGAAAAATTATATTATAAAAATGTAATTTTTTCGATATGGCAACTTTTTGTTGATGATGATACATATTAATTATTTGATTGAAATTTCCAAATTTAAATATTTTTTTTTGCGAAAGGAAACAAGAAAAATTATATTATAAAAGTTTATTTTGAAAATAATAAATACAATAAAATTGAACTATGGTGCTGAAGATTCAGTGATTGTTGTATTTGTCGTTGGTTTTCGCCCTGGATACATGTCACATCTCCGCTTTTGTTCTTCATGGGAAAGGCACCAACATTCCCTGAAATGGATTTCTTCATTAGGCCATAAATATCCTACTCGATCACACAACATGACATCGCTGCGACATCTTGCACACCAGTAGTTCCAGCAGGTCTCGGAGAATATATCACATCTAATGCAACGAGGAATCATCTCCGAAGTTGTTTGTTTTCTTGCACACACGAAACATAGACTGGTACCTGCCATCATATGACTTCTGTCCCAACCACCTTGGCAATTATAACATATCAATGTGTCCCGTATTCTGTATGGATACACATAAATCTTAGCTTTTGAATCCCATGCTGCTGTTAACACCATAGCTACAATGTCCATATACACGACTCTATGGGAGTGAACTCTTGAGTAGGAACTGATTTCACTGTTGAATTTTCTGCAAATATATAGTTTTTCAAGTCTTGTGGTAGAGGGGTGTTAATCCCACTTTTGGAAAACATGTAAAGTTCTAGTCTTGGAGTAGGAAATAACATCCCTCCTCCCGAAAAAAAACATTTAAAAAGACATCATTGACTCAATAGAATTCAGTATTCATCTTTATTTCAACTGAAATAGTAGTTGTGTGTAATAGAGTACAGTAGTTGTATAATAGAATAATGGAAGCCAAAATGGAGATAATCGACCAACTCATTGCAGTTGATGTCAATCAATTTGATGATGAGGAGGAAGCAGATAGCGGATCTGACAGCGGTATTGAAGAAGAATTCGAAGCTTCAGATGAGATCAAGCAAGTCAGCAGAAGATTCGCCGATATGACGATAAACGAAACAATAAGTGAGGATTGTGTTTATTGTCACCTTACATTATTTACCGCCATACAGACAGTTGATGGTGAATTGGCGAAGTTGTGTGGGCCTTGCTATAGGCTATATAGTATAAGATATGGTAACCAGGTCGCCAGATATAGGCATATAGACACACATGTGTCTAGCTTATATGGCCAAATAGGGAGGCATTATTGTACAGTGTGTACAGACTCCCTAATCCTAATAACATGTCAGAGGGCATGTAGGGTGTGTAATGTTTAGTTTTGTTTCATGTACTTTAGTGTAAATTTAGTGTAATATATAGATTAAGTTGTTTGCATATTGTACATATTTATATAATTTAATAAAACATGTTATAAAACAATATTTGTTTCAGAGTCGAAAAAATTATTTCGAATTTGTATCCACAACAAATCCCTCTCCTAAAAAGTCCCCAGACATCTTCATTCATTAACAAAATGTATATAAATTGAATGGATCAGTATATTGCTATCATTCCATTCGAAATGTCTCAAGCTGACTCTACAAGTGAATTAGGCCGTTGTAGTCCATCAGAAACATCTTCTTCTAACTTACCAATTCAAGTAAATGAAATATCGTCTAGTACAGATAGAAGTTACGATGATGAATTTTACGAATCGTTTATTGACTTCGTTCAAAATCCGGAACAATTGTGGGAATATGAGCTTAGCGATAACGATAATTCGGATGATGAAGAATTAATCGAGTCTGAAAATGAAGAAGAAGAAGCAATTGAAATATCAGATGACGAGAGTGATAATGAGTCAATGATATTTGAAATTCTGTGATTGGTAGTAACAGATCTTTTGGGAGTGCATAGTATATGAAAATGGAGATGCATACTGGAGGGGGCGTGTGTTGGGGCCCCCTCTGTTCTGTTATTAACATAAGATTTTGAAAATTTTAAATTAAGATTTGTAATTGTTCTTAGATGAAACTCTCTTAGGAAAAATCAAGAATAGATTTTCAGACTCAAAAGAAATAACATAAAAAACAAAATAAAACGAATAATAAAAAAACCTTTCCTGCATACATTTATAATTGTTCTGAGAAAAAAAAACATTCTTTGTGACGAAAATACAGAGTCTCAAAATTTATTTCTTTTGGAAGGGTCTCTTCTAACAATAAAATCAAATAATCCCGCTGGGATAGATTTCGATATTCCGACTTCTTTCCGTCAAAATGTATTTGTTAAATCATACTCTATAAAAAAGGGTCTCCTATCGCAATAAAAACAGGTATACGTTGAGGTACATTTCGATATTCCGAAGGTTTGGAGACCATACACATTTCATTTGTAAACCAGAGCTCCTTGAGTTTGGTTGTGTTCAAATTAAATTTTTTCATAATTAATTTTGTGATTTTATGGATATATCAAGACGCAAAGTAACATCAACGGAATTAGAACGTGCTATAAAATACATTTCGATGAAGAACAATACCAGGGAATTAGGAACAATCGCCGAATTACCGAGCGTTATGGAGAACAATACCGGGGAATTAGGAACAATCGCCAAATTACCGACCGTTATACAAACCACGCCATTCAACAAAAAAAGAACTAGGCCGCAGAGACTACCCTCTTACAGGCGCAGAAAACCACAACAAGAAAGTCCCAAAGCGTTACGGAAACAGAAGAAGAGAAAAAATCGCAACTGTGCAAAACTAATGATGGCGGCGAAAAAATACAACCCGATGGCCACCGCTCCCTGGCCTAAGAGCAAGAAGAATTCTACGAATAGTAATGAACTCACCAAAACAATTGAAAAAAATATTTCGTCCATCGTCCCCACGTCTGAGCAGAATAATGTGGAACCGGTTTCAGAAGAAGCACATGGAAAAAACACAATAATTGACACGCTGAATTCCACAGGTATGGAGGAAGTAGAAAAAAATTCCACATCATCCTCGTCAATTTCTACAATTATGGATGAAGATATCCCACAGCCTAACAACATCGTTTCGCCCATCAGGTCTCCTCCAATTCGAAGAGCCCCCTCAAGTATGAGTTCTGAAGATTCATGTGCTATGAGAACAGATATAGGATTCGACAATAGATTTCTCGCAATGATTACGAACTTGAACACACTTGAGGGGGAACTATGTCAAGAAATGAATGAAATCCAGAAAGAACGGATGGCGTTGGAAAAAAAATATTCGCGAAAAATGGAAGAGTTCGAGAAAATAAAAAAATACAAGAGACAACTTTATTTGGGGGTGGAAAAGTTTCTGAAGATTTGGACACTAGAACATCGACCAACTTGATGGAAATTCATAGCATTTTTATGTTTTTCAGCCTCTACAGGAAATTTATGTTTTTCAGTTTTTTCATTTCAGCTCACCTAACTAAAAAATCTACGAAAGTTCTCCATGGAGTATATGATATTATTTCGGAGATATACACAGGTATAGGCGGGGTTTTGGGGCCTATATCGGACTTTTGTAGGTTTTTTAATTGAAAAAAAAAAATCCCCAAAAGTTCAACTCAAATAATCTAATTAAAATTCTCTTTATCATGTGAATACAAATTCCAATGAATCAGCTATCATAATAACTATTCTTTCTTTATTTTCTCAAGAAATCATTTTTCATACAGATAAAAATACGAAAAAAAATACATTTTCCATACATTTCACATAAAGAATAATGTTAGTTGATAAAATTCAATTATTCATTCAAGCAATAATATATAACAGTTCATCTCAGTAATGATTTTCTCGGGGCATATGCAGTGCCTGACTTATGAATTTTGAAACACGGGCTCCAGAATTCAGTAGCGTACTCAGATTATTTTATTTTTTTTTGTTGGTTCTGAAAAGAACCTTTTGGTTTTGTTGCGCGGATTTAATCGGCTCATGAATACTTTATAGTTTCAAATCTACAGTAGCGTCAGAATCATAATCTATTTCCTCCGGTGCAGGTTCTTGAGTAACTGGACTCCATTCTCTGATTGTTGGACTCCATATAAAATGCGAGTGAATTACTATATTACTTGTTGATGTAATTATGTCAACTTGTAAAGGTAAGTTCACATCGATCGGTGTATCAGACAGATTTGTGTCCGAAGGATCATTAGAGGTTGAATCAGCATTATATCTAGATGTTGTTGCCATTGTATGAGATATGAAGAATTCTATAAGGTTTTTCAGCTTTAAATGCTTTGTCACAATGGTGGGAGATACATTTCCCACTCCATGTTGCAGATGTGGTGGGGTTGTGGTAGTTCGTCTATAAATATGATATTTCAAAATTGGAGAAGCTATAACAGTTTTTGACTTGAAATAATTCTCGTAAGACTCGTAAGAATAATTATAATGAGTTTATTACCGAACAGTGAAAATGTGGAAAATTTATTGAGCAGTAGAAATCCCACTGATTTAATTGTCGAAGAACTATCGAATTTCGATGCTGATGATTTGTTGAAGATGGGCGTGCAATCCCAATTGATTATAGTGCAGGAGCAGACGGAAGAACCGCCGGTGCTACATATTTCTGATAACGAGCTATCACAATGCAACACTATCCCGGATCAAGCTCAGGTGCAAGAACCTCAGACACAGGCTCTGCATATGCCTGATATTTCATATAAGCAGCCAAGTAAACGCGCTCCGAAACGTTGTGTCACAATCGAAGTTCCCAACACTGCTGCATCAACCTCAACAGGGCCAAGGTCTTCAAAGAACAAGAAAGGACGTAGTGTTTCGAAGAAAGGTATGTGTTCCTCATCTTCAGTGAGAGAAACACCAAATAAAATTGAATGCATTCCACTAGCATCTCTGTTGCCATTACAGATGTATACGGAAATGCTGAACGAGACTAGGCGAGCGAGCACAAATGCTAAAAGCACATTCCTAAAATGCGATGAGGTTGATCGACAATTAGATGAAAAAATGACAAAAGATCATGAAATTGAAGAACAAATTGCAGTGAAGGAAGCCGAAATTGTAAAATTGCGAAAGCAAAGAGAGGGGGTGATGACAGAAGTTAGTAGGGAGAGGCTCAATAACCAAGATCTTCGGAAACAGGCAGAAATAGATTTGCAAAAATCCAAACAGTTACATGAAACTGTCTCTGCTGTTTACGAAAGATGGCGTCAGGAGCTAGATGCGGCTTTTCAAATAAATATTGATTGATTAGTAGTATATGTTTTTAAATATATGTTTTTTTTTAAATATATGTAAAAGAATCAAACAATAAAGTTGTAATGAAAAAGTATATTTTTGATTTTTTTTATAATTTTTCAATGAGATCTATCAAACAATTGCATTTTTGTCAATCCAGGAATTATGCTTATTGGAGAATCCTAACCATTTCACACGAACTCTGCTACCACTCTTTTTCAATATCTTCTCGACAAGGTATACGTCTGGGTTTTTAGTTTTCTGTATGTCTGCTTCATAAAAACATCCTTTAATTGGATTTTTATCCATATCTTCAAGCATATAAGTTGGGGGGTAGGTACTATTGATTTTTGTAATCCTAAATAATTCCGTTGTAAAATTTGCTGTATATCCCTTCTCAAAAACGTGCTTGTATTTAGATATTCGAACGATGTCATTAATGCGATACTTGGGTATGATTTTTTTTTTAATCTTTTTCTTCTCTCTTTTTGGAATGTTCAATTTTGTAGTAGACTTCACATCTTTCGGTTTCATTCCAATAGTTTGGTGCACTCTATGATTATATCTCTTTGTTATAATTGGGAGAATGTCTAACCATTTATAATTCCCATTTATCGAAATCTCTTTGTATAACCATGATTTAATCGTACGTATAACTCGTTCACACATAGCGGCCTTCATAACGCTAAAAGTAGAGTAATGGTTTATTCCATACTGCTCCATCAACGAAAAAAGTGTGAGTTATGGAATTCTTTCCCGAAATCGGATTGTATATGTGTTGGGGAGTAATTGGCCTGTTGTAGAATTGTTCTCATAGCTCCAGCTATGACTAATCCAGTCTTGTTCCGAACAGCCTTTGTCCATAGAAATTTTGAATAACAGTCAATGACTACCAGAACGTATCGATAATTTTTGTTAAATCTGGAATACGCCTGAAAATCAGCAAGATCAATTTGCCATAGATCGCCGACGCCTTTCAGTACTGTAGATCTCCTCTGGAAGTTGCGTCTAGCCGGCTTATGTAATTCATCAACCACCTGTCTCTTGATATCACTAGCCATAGCGGTATTTGCAATGTGTGCTATTCGGGTGATGGTATGGTTCTGAACTGTAATATCTGATTGTATCTAATATATTATTCCTTCTTCGCGTAGTTCCTCTAACAAAGATACAATTTCGTTTTGATGCATAGTGTTCCCGCTTAATTTAGAACCAATTAACAATCGTAAGCGACTCACCAATTCTTTAGGCTTATTCCAATATACATAGTTCTTCGACTTCGTTGTGAACACTTTCTTTAATTTTGTTATATTGAGTCCTTTGCCAGTCAGATTCATAGTTCTAGTAGGGTTTTTGAGTGTTTTCATTAGAGGTCTGATGATGTTCTGATATTTATGGGACTTTTTGAACTTTATACCATTTTTTACATGATTTTTTTTATATATGACTCTTGTCAAAGTCAATATCTCAATATAAGTACGATGAATTCTCGAGTCTGCAACTACCGGAGGTTCCTTGAGGAATATTAGATTATATAGATCCCTGCTACCGACAGCTTGATATTTTTGTACAATGCCATCATGAAATGTTATATTTCCATTGTTGAAACGTACTTGCAAATTTCCCATTTTCAACAAACATGTTAAAGGATCTATGCGAATACCATATTTTAAATCATATGCGCTGTCGCCATTCTTGAGATTTTCTAAATGTTTTTTCAATTTCATTTCTATATTTTGTTTGGTGACATTGCTCGTTTCCAACTCTGAAGTATTCGATAGTGATGAAGGTGTTTCAAATAGAGTGGACGGCCCCATTTCATCATTATCCATATCTGTTATTGTTTCATTTGCAATATTAGATAATGAAGAATCACTCGAATTGAAGGAATTATTTTTCTTTATAGACGTACTTGTTGATATAACTCTCGTCATTGTGGGAGTTGTAGACGGCATCGCATTAGTTCCAGAAGAAAGGGCATTTAGTGGTTTTGTAATAGGATCATATAGTTTCTCGAGCATATTTTTTTCTTCCACATTCCCACTCTTTATATTGTTGAATTTTTTTCGTACAGCTTCTGTCGCTTCAACTAGTTGTCGTTTCATATCGATTTCTGCTCTTGCACATTCATTTCTCATTGTATTCATCATTATAGGAAGTAATGATGTATATGTGATCTCGCTAAAGTTCACCGAACGAATAATAATTTTTTGAGTTGTCATGGATATATGAAAGTATCGAATCCCATGCGATATCGTCCATCGTGTACCATTCTATCTTTGTCTATAACAAGAAAACCAAATTGTTTATTCCAACATTTCAGACACATAATTTGAAACTCTTTGAATGTAACATCAGGTGATACATGATCTGAGAATATATGATGTAGGTTCGTTTCGTCCTGCTTGAACATTATTATGAAGTTGGCGTTATCACGTATCAATTGTTTGGGTACTCGAGAATACGTCTGTGCAAGATAAAAACTGTCCACTGAAGAGTGTCTCCCTCTGGAAAAGTACGATCGAACGATGCTCTGATTTTCACAAATTATATCATCGAATATAAATACAGAATTTGGTTTGGCATGGGCGGGTTCTACTATACTTTCATTATCACTGAAAGTGTAAAAACCCAAGCCTTTAATTGGTTTCAGCACATTGCGTAAATATTCATATTTCGGTTGATTCAGTGACTTTGAATACAGATACACATTTTCGAAACGTAATCCGTGCGCATGCGTTAGAAGGGCAATCATTGCATTTGTTTTTCCACAATTTGATGGTCCAATTAAATGCTCTAAGGGATGAAGGCAATAGTGGACCATGTCGATTCGACTTATTTCCGTCCAATCCACTTCCCGCGATTCTTTCGTCTAAATTATCAACTCTGAATTTTACCTGCTGTTGAACAACACGCATCGTGAACGACCAAACTCGTAATAAAGATAAATATATGGAATATATCCCATTTAAATGTCTACCGTCGTACGGAACAGACGTAAGAACTACGTTTCGAGTAGAAAGGGTCGAGGAATTGTGAATTCGTTAATAAATAAATTACCGTTTGAAGTTCATATACCCGGTTATCAATTTTGCGGACCTGGCACTAAATTGGAAAAAAGATTAGCTGCCAATCAGAGAGGAATCAATCCATTGGATTCTGCGTGTCTTTCACACGATTTGCAATATTCAAAAAATCCAGACAATCTCGCAGCAAGGCATATAGCCGATAAACAACTCGAATACGCAGCTTGGGAAATATTTAAATCGAATAAATCATCAGTAGCTGAGAAGGCTGCAGCTCTTCTAATTACCAATATTATGAAAACCAAGAGACGTTTCGGAATGGGATGCGATGCGAACATTACCTCAAAAAAAAAGAAAAAGCGAACAATAAAAAGAAAACAGAAGTCGAATAATAACGGAAAGATTGCATTTGGGGCGGGTGTTGTTAGAAAAGTGCGAGATGTACTGCGAAAGGCTGGCGGTGACCGATTTATAGCAAAAGACGTTAAGAAAGCTAATGTGCTAGCATTGCATGCAGCACGTAAGTATTTGAAAGCAGCAGGTGGAAAAAAACAGATACGTACACCACGTATCATACCCATACCAAAAGTGGGGGGAATATTGCCATTGATACCAATTTTCGCTGGATTGTCTGCATTGGGTAGTTTGAGCGGAGCAGCTGCAGGTATCGCAAGAGCAATCAATTCGGTGAGGGAAAGTAGGGAGGGTCTTAAAGAAGTTCAACATCATAATAGAAAGATGGAAGCTATAGCTTTGGGAAAAAGAGGTAGTGGAATATATCTGAAACCATATCGCAAAGGACTCGGTATCTATCTGAAACCGCAAAGTTCAAAAAACTAATTGATGCCCTACCTCTTAAGCCTCTCACCGATATTGAACTTAATTATTATGCCACACAGATGAAGATTCCATTCTTTCGGGGAGTATTCATGCGAGATAACTTACCTACATCAGGACCGCATGTCCATGAAACAGCAATCATGAATTTGGATAGAAGTATCGGTCGGGGAACACATTGGGTGGCATACAAGAAAAATGGACGAAATGTTACATATTTTGATAGTTTTGGAGATTTATCGCCGCCCCCGGAGCTAGTTCATTACTTGCGAAAAAAATCGAGAACACCCATCAAAATTGTATATAACTATGAACGCCAACAAAAATACAATACAGTTGTGTGTGGGCATTTATGCCTGAAGTTTCTCTCACAACCATCTACAGATATTTAAAATGGAATATACTCCGGAAAAAGATCGAGAGGCAATTAAGAGAATGGGCCATTCTTTGATAGCGTATTCAAGGCTGCGTAGTTTGTTGAAAATGAGTAAAGGGCAACTTGCTGATATGCCCAAGGAGGTGATGATTTCTTGTGCGGCTCATGAAATCGCCCATGTTTGGGAAAAGCTCCCAAAACATCTTCAAGACGATGTTGATATTTCAAAATATCAGTTTTGTTATGAACATAATTCTGACGGTGCTAGCACATCAAACGACGTCAATGATGGACCCACACCGAGAAAAATATATTGTTGTTATTGCAGCATTGAAGATTGTAATATAGGAGCCAAAAACAATGTCGTGGACGTCTGCAATATTTCGACTCCAAAGAAACGCAAATTATATCATTTATGTTGTATACCACAATAAATTGGTGTGATGTCGGAGATAATGCATCAGTCATGTCACGCAAGTTTGAGTTACAAGTTGTGGGAAAAAGTGTCCTTAGCGCGGATTTTTACCCGCCCATTGAATTGGACAGGAATGCTCGTTATGGCTTGGGGCTATTAGGATTCTATGGATGCAATACTATTCACAATATCACTGACAAAAACAATACAGTCGGTTTTGAGATCCCCGCAGATGACTCATATGATGTTCCAAGATATTTTACTATGAAAATACCATCTGGAGCATATGAGAATGAGGAAATAAATGATTATCTACAAAAGAAACTTGCATCTCGCTTATTTCCGAATGAAATACTCGATAGCATGTCAATGGATGAAATGTTCAGTCTTCAAGCGAACAATAATATATTCAAATGTATATTGCAATCAAAATATAATGTGGATTTCCGATACGAGAACTCAATAGGTCCAATGCTGGGATTCAAGAAACAGATGCTCAACAGTAATAAACCACATCAATCTACATTTCCTGTTAATATTGTACCTGTGAGACTCATTCGTTTGGAATGTAATATAATTTCCGGATCATATATAAATAATGAAGAGAATCATATTCTATTTTCATTTGATTTAGACGTCGAACGCGGTTATAATCTCACAAAGGAACCCCGGAACATCATTTATATGCCCATTAGTCCAGAAGGACGTCAGTTCATTGACAACATCACTGTGCGCATATTGGATCAAAAAAATAATCTAATCGATTTCGGAAGTGAGGAATCCATAGTTGTTATTCTGGAACTGAAAAAGTTATAAGAGCGAGTGTTATGGGTTTTTGCTACAACAATGAACGTGTGCGCGAGAGCAGTGGAAGAAGTCCACCAGCATCAGATAATAAAAAGAAAGTAACGTCTATGGAAAAGATCATTACTAAAGTGAGTGCGAAACAGCAAAGACGTAAATTGTCCACGAGAGATCTAAATTTTCTGAAATCAATTGGGCTTAGAATACGAGAATAAAAATGGTGTTGGAGGCTAACAATGAGAAGTATAAGGTTTGAGCCGGTACTCTGCTCCTTCGTTCACCTTCCCGCACCCCCTGGCCTACAAGTGGCTTGCGGGTACTTGCGGGTACTTGCAAGGGGGGTATGTGCGAGCATATGGTGCAATTACATTAGGCAGACATTGAGACAATGATCGTTTGACTTGTAGCTGTAACGAGACTTACATACGCGGTAATGACACATTGCAATTGGATTGATGATTGTCTCTGCTATGTATAAAGTTAATGAGAGAGTACCTACTCCTCAACAAACTTATTGTAATGGATTATTTATATGCGGTAATGGCACATTGCAATTGGATTCATGATTGTCTATGCCATGTACAAAGTTAATGAGAGAGTACCTACTCCTCAACAAACTTATTGTAATGAATAGTTTATATGCGGTAATGACACATTGCAATTGGATTCATGATTGTCTGTGCCATGTACAAAGTTAATGAGAGAGTACCTACTCCTCAACAAACTTATTGTAATGGATTATTTGTAAAGAGTACATCCAAACATTTCAGAGATCCATCGAGTTATGAGAACAAGCATCTCCGTACAATGCATGTATAATATATAGTGGGAGGGGGACTTCCTCCACTCTCCAATTAACATATAAAAGACTATCGAGAATCTCACCCCTTCAGTTTCTCATCTATAACGAACCACAACCTACAAGTTTTAATTAATTCACACACAAAAAAGTTCGAAAAAGTGATATTAGTGATTTTCAAAATAAGTCAGTGAGTGTTTTTTTTTGTTTTCTAATCAATATTTTCTCAAGTGTCTTACTATGTCTCAAGTAGATTTGGAAAAAATCAACGCCGTGATCAATAAACCAATTGAAGTGTTTGAGCAGAGGGTCATATCAACACTCCCAATTGCCAAACCTTTTCCAATAAGTAATATGTTGGTTCGCACAACTCGATTTGGCAGATCTATATTGCTAACATTATATAATGAAAGTGAAAATGAATTTTTCAAATCATGGCTACCAAAATACATTGCCGATCAATTTAGTGACAATGATGTTAACTCTATTAATCATTCAAGTGGTAAATATACTCTTACCTATATAGGACAGGGTGGACCAGTTTCAGCGGGTACAAGAACGCGAACTCTTGTAAAATTCGACTTTATCGAATAAAATTCAATTGAAATGTTCAGTAATTTTTATTCACTATAGTTTATAGATATATTGAAGTAATCTTAATGTAAAATATTAGATTTGAAAACAAAAAATTCACTCAAAATTTAAGACATCACCGAATTGAAATCTCGTGTTTATGTATGTATCCTCCAGCTAATACACATGGAATAGGTATGTTAATATTTTTTATCTTGTGTTTCAGAGTGATAATGTGGATGTTGTATTCGGCTGAAAATTGGACCGAAGCCACAAACCTCAAGACAGCAGTCGAAAGACTTCAGTCATATTTGAGTGCTTTGAGTTGGGACATCCTTCATGCAATGAACTATGATCTCAGCATTTGCTATGACGAAAATGAACTCGAAAGGTGTAAACAAGAGCAGAAGAGGTACAACGCTGGTGATGAACTCTGTGAAAAATTCATGGAAGGGGCCTTGGAGATATCCGATTTCTGCGAAGAGATGTTGAAATGTGATTTGAAGAGATTTCTATGCAACCTAACCCCATTCCTACCAAATGACATCATTGAGAAATACCAAATATATGATGATGAGAGTGAAGAGGAAAATATTGTTGATACCCCTAATTGAATAATAGAAATAAAATAAAATTAAGAATATGTTTTATATATTAATTGGACTATGTAATTACTACATAAGCAGATAGCTGAAGCCATAGTATTACTTGACACAAAAATGTATACGGATTGAATTTATTGAAAATATATTCATCAATTATAAAAGTTTTTTCTTTCCCGATCCCATAATAATACATATGTAGGTTGGGTAGATGATACCCCGAAACCAAAAGAAATACAGCAACAATTTTCCACCCCTCCAATTATTTCTAAAGTAAACACACTCCAAAAATATGAATTATTTGATTAATATTATTATAGTAAATTCCATTCGAAATAGAAGAGTAATTGGAAACAATAATTGATAAATTTATATTCGATTCTCTAATAATAATATAACATGCAACTCGGCTATTTTTTAATTAGTTCATGTTTGGTAGTCGTATTGTAATGATGAGCAGTGTACTGGATAAATTTGGGCGTAAGCGAAAGTGTGGGAATGGTTCAATTCTACAACCCCGACTAGTATATGTTAGTTTCAAGAAAACCAAAGATGGCCAATACGATATTGAACAAAGACAATTGAAAAATGTCGGACAGCCAGTTGATTCAGCTGATTGTGTTACAAAAGAGTTTCTTGAAGATACAATTAATGAAACTAAAAAAATTGTTCTATCAGCTGTTCATGCTTCAGTGCAATTAGCGATGGAAGAATTATCTCGTGAAGTGGAAAGGAGAAACGTATCTATGAACGCTCACATAGATTCGATAGTTGGCGATGTGTCTCGTCAAGCTAGAACAGCATTCAATGAGAAGATATCTGAAGCTAGGGTATTACTTCATAGAAAATATGAAAAATTGGATCATAGACTTATGGATTTAGAACAAGAGAAAATTCGTTTATCTGAATAAGCATTATTATTATAATATTAAACGAAAATGTGCACTTGCTGAATTTATTGAAAATATATTAATTATTTATAAAAGTTTTTATTATTTTCACGAAACTACTATAATAATACCCAAAACCCAATGCATAAACGAATTTCTAATCTCCTCTCACCACACCACATGAATAATTATCGAATAGCCCTAGGCCTTTGCATGATTTGCCCTAACGAAAATCGCCCCTTCCCAGGCAGGTAGGTAGGTAGGTGGTAGGTATTACGTAACGCCGGGGAGAGTGTATTTAAGAAAGTGGTTCACACTGTTGCCTTCATTCTCTAACGGAATCAACTGAGAGAATGACGTTGTGTCATTGTACCTAGACACAAGTATAATATGATGCTCCCGTAATCTACCTGACTTTATGGGGCTTCATACCCTTCCGGGCAAATAAAGAAATATCATTTTTGATATGGAAACTTTTTATCAATGATAGGTACATATTAATTATTTAATTGAAATTTCAAAATTTAAATATGTTTTTCGAAAGGAAACAAGAAAAATTATATTATAAAAATGTAATTTTTTCGATATGGCAACTTTTTGTTGATGATGATACATATTAATTATTTGATTGAAATTTCCAAATTTAAATATTTTTTTTTGCGAAAGGAAACAAGAAAAATTATATTATAAAAGTTTATTTTGAAAATAATAAATACAATAAAATTGAACTATGGTGCTGAAGATTCAGTGATTGTTGTATTTGTCGTTGGTTTTCGCCCTGGATACATGTCACATCTCCGCTTTTGTTCTTCATGGGAAAGGCACCAACATTCCCTGAAATGGATTTCTTCATTAGGCCATAAATATCCTACTCGATCACACAACATGACATCGCTGCGACATCTTGCACACCAGTAGTTCCAGCAGGTCTCGGAGAATATATCACATCTAATGCAACGAGGAATCATCTCCGAAGTTGTTTGTTTTCTTGCACACACGAAACATAAACTGGTACCTGCCATCATATGACTTCTGTCCCAACCACCTTGGCAATTATAACATATCAATGTGTCCCGTATTCTGTATGGATACACATAAATCTTAGCTTTTGAATCCCATGCTGCTGTTAACACCATAGCTACAATGTCCATATACACGACTCTATGGGAGTGAACTCTTGAGTAGGAACTGATTTCACTGTTGAATTTTCTGCAAATATATAGTTTTTCAAGTCTTGTGGTAGAGGGGTGTTAATCCCACTTTTGGAAAACATGTAAAGTTCTAGTCTTGGAGTAGGAAATAACATCCCTCCTCCCGAAAAAAAACATTTAAAAAGACATCATTGACTCAATAGAATTCAGTATTCATCTTTATTTCAACTGAAATAGTAGTTGTGTGTAATAGAGTACAGTAGTTGTATAATAGAATAATGGAAGCCAAAATGGAGATAATCGACCAACTCATTGCAGTTGATGTCAATCAATTTGATGATGAGGAGGAAGCAGATAGCGGATCTGACAGCGGTATTGAAGAAGAATTCGAAGCTTCAGATGAGATCAAGCAAGTCAGCAGAAGATTCGCCGATATGACGATAAACGAAACAATAAGTGAGGATTGTGTTTATTGTCACCTTACATTATTTACCGCCATACAGACAGTTGATGGTGAATTGGCGAAGTTGTGTGGGCCTTGCTATAGGCTATATAGTATAAGATATGGTAACCAGGTCGCCAGATATAGGCATATAGACACACATGTGTCTAGCTTATATGGCCAAATAGGGAGGCATTATTGTACAGTGTGTACAGACTCCCTAATCCTAATAACATGTCAGAGGGCATGTAGGGTGTGTAATGTTTAGTTTTGTTTCATGTACTTTAGTGTAAATTTAGTGTAATATATAGATTAAGTTGTTTGCATATTGTACATATTTATATAATTTAATAAAACATGTTATAAAACAATATTTGTTTCAGAGTCGAAAAAATTATTTCGAATTTGTATCCACAACAAATCCCTCTCCTAAAAAGTCCCCAGACATCTTCATTCATTAACAAAATGTATATAAATTGAATGGATCAGTATATTGCTATCATTCCATTCGAAATGTCTCAAGCTGACTCTACAAGTGAATTAGGCCGTTGTAGTCCATCAGAAACATCTTCTTCTAACTTACCAATTCAAGTAAATGAAATATCGTCTAGTACAGATAGAAGTTACGATGATGAATTTTACGAATCGTTTATTGACTTCGTTCAAAATCCGGAACAATTGTGGGAATATGAGCTTAGCGATAACGATAATTCGGATGATGAAGAATTAATCGAGTCTGAAAATGAAGAAGAAGAAGCAATTGAAATATCAGATGACGAGAGTGATAATGAGTCAATGATATTTGAAATTCTGTGATTGGTAGTAACAGATCTTTTGGGAGTGCATAGTATATGAAAATGGAGATGCATACTGGAGGGGGCGTGTGTTGGGGCCCCCTCTGTTCTGTTATTAACATAAGATTTTGAAAATTTTAAATTAAGATTTGTAATTGTTCTTAGATGAAACTCTCTTAGGAAAAATCAAGAATAGATTTTCAGACTCAAAAGAAATAACATAAAAAACAAAATAAAACGAATAATAAAAAAACCTTTCCTGCATACATTTATAATTGTTCTGAGAAAAAAAAACATTCTTTGTGACGAAAATACAGAGTCTCAAAATTTATTTCTTTTGGAAGGGTCTCTTCTAACAATAAAATCAAATAATCCCGCTGGGATAGATTTCGATATTCCGACTTCTTTCCGTCAAAATGTATTTGTTAAATCATACTCTATAAAAAAGGGTCTCCTATCGCAATAAAAACAGGTATACGTTGAGGTACATTTCGATATTCCGAAGGTTTGGAGACCATACACATTTCATTTGTAAACCAGAGCTCCTTGAGTTTGGTTGTGTTCAAATTAAATTTTTTCATAATTAATTTTGTGATTTTATGGATATATCAAGACGCAAAGTAACATCAACGGAATTAGAACGTGCTATAAAATACATTTCGATGGAGAACAATACCAGGGAATTAGGAACAATCGCCGAATTACCGAGCGTTATGGAGAACAATACCGGGGAATTAGGAACAATCGCCAAATTACCGACCGTTATACAAACCACGCCATTCAACAAAAAAAGAACTAGGCCGCAGAGACTACCCTCTTACAGGCGCAGAAAACCACAACAAGAAAGTCCCAAAGCGTTACGGAAACAGAAGAAGAGAAAAAATCGCAACTGTGCAAAACTAATGATGGCGGCGAAAAAATACAACCCGATGGCCACCGCTCCCTGGCCTAAGAGCAAGAAGAATTCTACGAATAGTAATGAACTCACCAAAACAATTGAAAAAAATATTTCGTCCGTCGTCCCCACGTCTGAGCAGAATAATGTGGAACCGGTTTCAGAAGAAGCACATGGAAAAAACACAATAATTGACACGCTGAATTCCACAGGTATGGAGGAAGTAGAAAAAAATTCCACATCATCCTCGTCAATTTCTACAATTATGGATGAAGATATCCCACAGCCTAACAACATCGTTTCGCCCATCAGGTCTCCTCCAATTCGAAGAGCCCCCTCAAGTATGAGTTCTGAAGATTCATGTGCTATGAGAACAGATATAGGATTCGACAATAGATTTCTCGCAATGATTACGAACTTGAACACACTTGAGGGGGAACTATGTCAAGAAATGAATGAAATCCAGAAAGAACGGATGGCGTTGGAAAAAAAATATTCGCGAAAAATGGAAGAGTTCGAGAAAATAAAAAAATACAAGAGACAACTTTATTTGGGGGTGGAAAAGTTTCTGAAGATTTGGACACTAGAACATCGACCAACTTGATGGAAATTCATAGCATTTTTATGTTTTTCAGCCTCTACAGGAAATTTATGTTTTTCAGTTTTTTCATTTCAGCTCACCTAACTAAAAAATCTACGAAAGTTCTCCATGGAGTATATGATATTATTTCGGAGATATACACAGGTATAGGCGGGGTTTTGGGGCCTATATCGGACTTTTGTAGGTTTTTTAATTGAAAAAAAAAAAATCCCCAAAAGTTCAACTCAAATAATCTAATTAAAATTCTCTTTATCATGTGAATACAAATTCCAATGAATCAGCTATCATAATAACTATTCTTTCTTTATTTTCTCAAGAAATCATTTTTCATACAGATAAAAATACAAAAAAAAATACATTTTCCATACATTTCACATAAAGAATAATGTTAGTTGATAAAATTCAATTATTCATTCAAGCAATAATATATAACAGTTCATCTCAGTAATGATTTTCTCGGGTCATATGCAGTGCCTGACTTATGAATTTTGAAACACGGGCTCCAGAATTCAGTAGCGTACTCAGATTATTTTATTTTTTTTTGTTGGTTCTGAAAAGAACCTTTTGGTTTTGTTGCGCGGATTTAATCGGCTCATGAATACTTTATAGTTTCAAATCTACAGTAGCGTCAGAATCATAATCTATTTCCTCCGGTGCAGGTTCTTGAGTAACTGGACTCCATTCTCTGATTGTTGGACTCCATATAAAATGCGAGTGAATTACTATATTACTTGTTGATGTAATTATGTCAACTTGTAAAGGTAAGTTCACATCAATCGGTGTATCAGACAGATTTGTGTCCGAAGGATCATTAGAGGTTGAATCAGCATTATATCTAGATGTTGTTGCCATTGTATGAGATATGAAGAATTCTATAAGGTTTTTCAGCTTTAAATGCTTTGTCACAATGGTGGGAGATACATTTCCCACTCCATGTTGCAGATGTGGTGGGGTTGTGGTAGTTCGTCTATAAATATGATATTTCAAAATTGGAGAAGCTATAACAGTTTTTGACTTGAAATAATTCTCGTAAGACTCGTAAGAATAATTATAATGAGTTTATTACCGAACAGTGAAAATGTGGAAAATTTATTGAGCAGTAGAAATCCCACTGATTTAATTGTCGAAGAACTATCGAATTTCGATGCTGATGATTTGTTGAAGATGGGCGTGCAATCCCAATTGATTATAGTGCAGGAGCAGACGGAAGAACCGCCGGTGCTACATATTTCTGATAACGAGCTATCACAATGCAACACTATCCCGGATCAAGCTCAGGTGCAAGAACCTCAGACACAGGCTCTGCATATGCCTGATATTTCATATAAGCAGCCAAGTAAACGCGCTCCGAAACGTTGTGTCACAATCGAAGTTCCCAACACTGCTGCATCAACCTCAACAGGGCCAAGGTCTTCAAAGAACAAGAAAGGACGTAGTGTTTCGAAGAAAGGTATGTGTTCCTCATTTTCAGTGAGAGAAACACCAAATAAAATTGAATGCATTCCACTAGCATCTCTGTTGCCATTACAGATGTATACGGAAATGCTGAACGAGACTAGGCGAGCGAGCACAAATGCTAAAAGCACATTCCTAAAATGCGATGAGGTTGATCGACAATTAGATGAAAAAATGACAAAAGATCATGAAATTGAAGAACAAATTGCAGTGAAGGAAGCCGAAATTGTAAAATTGCGAAAGCAAAGAGAGGGGGTGATGACAGAAGTTAGTAGGGAGAGACTCAATAACCAAGATCTTCGGAAACAGGCAGAAATAGATTTGCAAAAATCCAAACAGTTACATGAAACGGTCTCTGCTGTTTACGAAAGATGGCGTCAGGAGCTAGATGCGGCTTTTCAAATAAATATTGATTGATTAGTAGTATATGTTTTTAAATATATGTTTTTTTTTAAATATATGTAAAAGAATCAAACAATAAAGTTGCAATGAAAAAGTATATTTTTGATTTTTTTTATAATTTTTCAATGAGATCTATCAAACAATTGCATTTTTGTCAATCCAGGAATTATGCTTATTGGAGAATCCTAACCATTTCACACGAACTCTGCTACCACTCTTTTTCAATATCTTCTCGACAAGGTATACGTCTGGGTTTTTAGTTTTCTGTATGTCTGCTTCATAAAAACATCCTTTAATTGGATTTTTATCCATATCTTCAAGCATATAAGTTGGGGGGTAGGTACTATTGATTTTTGTAATCCTAAATAATTCCGTTGTAAAATTTGCTGTATATCCCTTCTCAAAAACGTGCTTGTATTTAGATATTCGAACGATGTCATTAATGCGATACTTGGGTATGATTTTTTTTTTAATCTTTTTCTTCTCTCTTTTTGGAATGTTCAATTTTGTAGTAGACTTCACATCTTTCGGTTTCATTCCAATAGTTTGGTGCACTCTATGATTATATCTCTTTGTTATAATTGGGAGAATGTCTAACCATTTATAATTCCCATTTATCGAAATCTCTTTGTATAACCATGATTTAATCGTACGTATAACTCGTTCACACATAGCGGCCTTCATAACGCTAAAAGTAGAGTAATGGTTTATTCCATACTGCTCCATCAACGAAAAAAGTGTGAGTTATGGAATTCTTTCCCGAAATCGGATTGTATATGTGTTGGGGAGTAATTGGCCTGTTGTAGAATTGTTCTCATAGCTCCAGCTATGACTAATCCAGTCTTGTTCCGAACAGCCTTTGTCCATAGAAATTTTGAATAACAGTCAATGACTACCAGAACGTATCGATAATTTTTGTTAAATCTGGAATACGCCTGAAAATCAGCAAGATCAATTTGCCATAGATCGCCGACGCCTTTCAGTACTGTAGATCTCCTCTGGAAGTTGCGTCTAGCCGGCTTATGTAATTCATCAACCACCTGTCTCTTGATATCACTAGCCATAGCGGTATTTGCAATGTGTGCTATTCGGGTGATGGTATGGTTCTGAACTGTAATATCTGATTGTATCTAATATATTATTCCTTCTTCGCGTAGTTCCTCTAACAAAGATACAATTTCGTTTTGATGCATAGTGTTCCCGCTTAATTTAGAACCAATTAACAATCGTAAGCGACTCACCAATTCTTTAGGCTTATTCCAATATACATAGTTCTTCGACTTCGTTGTGAACACTTTCTTTAATTTTGTTATATTGAGTCCTTTGCCAGTCAGATTCAAAGTTCTAGTAGGGTTTTTGAGTGTTTTCATTAGAGGTCTGATGATGTTCTGATATTTATGGGACTTTTTGAACTTTATACCATTTTTTACATGATTTTTTTTATATATGACTCTTGTCAAAGTCAATATCTCAATATAAGTACGATGAATTCTCGAGTCTGCAACTACCGGAGGTTCCTTGAGGAATATTAGATTATATAGATCCCTGCTACCGACAGCTTGATATTTTTGTACAATGCCATCATGAAATGTTATATTTCCATTGTTGAAACGTACTTGCAAATTTCCCATTTTCAACAAACATGTTAAAGGATCTATGCGAATACCATATTTTAAATCATATGCGCTGTCGCCATTCTTGAGATTTTCTAAATGTTTTTTCAATTTCATTTCTATATTTTGTTTGGTGACATTGCTCGTTTCCAACTCTGAAGTATTCGATAGTGATGAAGGTGTTTCAAATAGAGTGGACGGCCCCATTTCATCATTATCCATATCTGTTATTGTTTCATTTGCAATATTAGATAATGAAGAATCACTCGAATTGAAGGAATTATTTTTCTTTATAGACGTACTTGTTGATATAACTCTCGTCATTGTGGGAGTTGTAGACGGCATCGCATTAGTTCCAGAAGAAAGGGCATTTAGTGGTTTTGTAATAGGATCATATAGTTTCTCGAGCATATTTTTTTCTTCCACATTCCCACTCTTTATATTGTTGAATTTTTTTCGTACAGCTTCTGTCGCTTCAACTAGTTGTCGTTTCATATCGATTTCTGCTCTTGCACATTCATTTCTCATTGTATTCATCATTATAGGAAGTAATGATGTATATGTGATCTCGCTAAAGTTCACCGAACGAATAATAATTTTTTGAGTTGTCATGGATATATGAAAGTATCGAATCCCATGCGATATCGTCCATCGTGTACCATTCTATCTTTGTCTATAACAAGAAAACCAAATTGTTTATTCCAACATTTCAGACACATAATTTGAAACTCTTTGAATGTAACATCAGGTGATACATGATCTGAGAATATATGATGTAGGTTCGTTTCGTCCTGCTTGAACATTATTATGAAGTTGGCGTTATCACGTATCAATTGTTTGGGTACTCGAGAATACGTCTGTGCAAGATAAAAACTGTCCACTGAAGAGTGTCTCCCTCTGGAAAAGTACGATCGAACGATGCTCTGATTTTCACAAATTATATCATCGAATATAAATACAGAATTTGGTTTGGCATGGGCGGGTTCTACTATACTTTCATTATCACTGAAAGTGTAAAAACCCAAGCCTTTAATTGGTTTCAGCACATTGCGTAAATATTCATATTTCGGTTGATTCAGTGACTTTGAATACAGATACACATTTTCGAAACGTAATCCGTGCGCATGCGTTAGAAGGGCAATCATTGCATTTGTTTTTCCACAATTTGATGGTCCAATTAAATGCTCTAAGGGATGAAGGCAATAGTGGACCATGTCGATTCGACTTATTTCCGTCCAATCCACTTCCCGCGATTCTTTCGTCTAAATTATCAACTCTGAATTTTACCTGCTGTTGAACAACACGCATCGTGAACGACCAAACTCGTAATAAAGATAAATATATGGAATATATCCCATTTAAATGTCTACCGTCGTACGGAACAGACGTAAGAACTACGTTTCGAGTAGAAAGGGTCGAGGAATTGTGAATTCGTTAATAAATAAATTACCGTTTGAAGTTCATATACCCGGTTATCAATTTTGCGGACCTGGCACTAAATTGGAAAAAAGATTAGCTGCCAATCAGAGAGAAATCAATCCATTGGATTCTGCGTGTCTTTCACACGATTTGCAATATTCAAAAAATCCAGACAATCTCGCAGCAAGGCATATAGCCGATAAACAACTCGAATACGCAGCTTGGGAAATATTTAAATCGAATAAATCATCAGTAGCTGAGAAGGCTGCAGCTCTTCTAATTACCAATATTATGAAAACCAAGAGACGTTTCGGAATGGGATGCGATGCGAACATTACCTCAAAAAAAAAGAAAAAGCGAACAATAAAAAGAAAACAGAAGTCGAATAATAACGGAAAGATTGCATTTGGGGCGGGTGTTGTTAGAAAAGTGCGAGATGTACTGCGAAAGGCTGGCGGTGACCGATTTATAGCAAAAGACGTTAAGAAAGCTAATGTGCTAGCATTGCATGCAGCACGTAAGTATTTGAAAGCAGCAGGTGGAAAAAAACAGATACGTACACCACGTATCATACCCATACCAAAAGTGGGGGGAATATTGCCATTGATACCAATTTTCGCTGGATTGTCTGCATTGGGTAGTTTGAGCGGAGCAGCTGCAAGTATCGCAAGAGCAATCAATTCGGTGAGGGAAAGTAGGGAGGGTCTTAAAGAAGTTCAACATCATAATAGAAAGATGGAAGCTATAGCTTTGGGAAAAAGAGGTAGTGGAATATATCTGAAACCATATCGCAAAGGACTCGGTATCTATCTGAAACCGCAAAGTTCAAAAAACTAATTGATGCCCTACCTCTTAAGCCTCTCACCGATATTGAACTTAATTATTATGCCACACAGATGAAGATTCCATTCTTTCGGGGAGTATTCATGCGAGATAACTTACCTACATCAGGACCGCATGTCCATGAAACAGCAATCATGAATTTGGATAGAAGTATCGGTCGGGGAACACATTGGGTGGCATACAAGAAAAATGGACGAAATGTTACATATTTTGATAGTTTTGGAGATTTATCGCCGCCCCCGGAGCTAGTTCATTACTTGCGAAAAAAATCGAGAACACCCATCAAAATTGTATATAACTATGAACGCCAACAAAAATACAATACAGTTGTGTGTGGGCATTTATGCCTGAAGTTTCTCTCACAACCATCTACAGATATTTAAAATGGAATATACTCCGGAAAAAGATCGAGAGGCAATTAAGAGAATGGGCCATTCTTTGATAGCGTATTCAAGGCTGCGTAGTTTGTTGAAAATGAGTAAAGGGCAACTTGCTGATATGCCCAAGGAGGTGATGATTTCTTGTGCGGCTCATGAAATCGCCCATGTTTGGGAAAAGCTCCCAAAACATCTTCAAGACGATGTTGATATTTCAAAATATCAGTTTTGTTATGAACATAATTCTGACGGTGCTAGCACATCAAACGACGTCAATGATGGACCCACACCGAGAAAAATATATTGTTGTTATTGCAGCATTGAAGATTGTAATATAGGAGCCAATAACAATGTCGTGGACGTCTGCAATATTTCGACTCCAAAGAAACGCAAATTATATCATTTATGTTGTATACCACAATAAATTGGTGTGATGTCGGAGATAATGCATCAGTCATGTCACGCAAGTTTGAGTTACAAGTTGTGGGAAAAAGTGTCCTTAGCGCGGATTTTTACCCGCCCATTGAATTGGACAGGAATGCTCGTTATGGCTTGGGGCTATTAGGATTCTATGGATGCAATACTATTCACAATATCACTGACAAAAACAATACAGTCGGTTTTGAGATCCCCGCAGATGACTCATATGATGTTCCAAGATATTTTACTATGAAAATACCATCTGGAGCATATGAGAATGAGGAAATAAATGATTATCTACAAAAGAAACTTGCATCTCGCTTATTTCCGAATGAAATACTCGATAGCATGTCAATGGATGAAATGTTCAGTCTTCAAGCGAACAATAATATATTCAAATGTATATTGCAATCAAAATATAATGTGGATTTCCGATACGAGAACTCAATAGGTCCAATGCTGGGATTCAAGAAACAGATGCTCAACAGTAATAAACCACATCAATCTACATTTCCTGTTAATATTGTACCTGTGAGACTCATTCGTTTGGAATGTAATATAATTTCCGGATCATATATAAATAATGAAGAGAATCATATTCTATTTTCATTTGATTTAGACGTCGAACGCGGTTATAATCTCACAAAGGAACCCCGGAACATCATTTATATGCCCATTAGTCCAGAAGGACGTCAGTTCATTGACAACATCACTGTGCGCATATTGGATCAAAAAAATAATCTAATCGATTTCGGAAGTGAGGAATCCATAGTTGTTATTCTGGAACTGAAAAAGTTATAAGAGCGAGTGTTATGGGTTTTTGCTACAACAATGAACGTGTGCGCGAGAGCAGTGGAAGAAGTCCACCAGCATCAGATAATAAAAAGAAAGTAACGTCTATGGAAAAGATCATTACTAAAGTGAGTGCGAAACAGCAAAGACGTAAATTGTCCACGAGAGATCTAAATTTTCTGAAATCAATTGGGCTTAGAATACGAGAATAAAAATGGTGTTGGAGGCTAACAATGAGAAGTTGGATATTTTCAACGAGCCAGTTGTTGATCACAGCCTTATAAGTTTTCATGAGCATACATACAAACCCTATGGATCACCATTGTTCAAGAACTCTGATGAAATCCGCATCATGATCAATAACCAAGATGCAATTCTTGACATTGCCGATAGTTTCATTTACATAGAAGGAAAATTCACACCAAAAGAAGTAAATAAAGTCTGTTATATGTCCAATAATGCTTTGGCATTTCTCTTCGATGAAATTCGTTATGAAATGGGTAGTGAACATGTTGCGGTAGTTCGAAAGCCAGGTATAACTTTCACAATGAAGAATATGATTTCATTTGGTCAGACACATTCTCATTCACTTCTCACTAGTGGATGGGGTCTTTCCGATACGAAACAATGTATTCTCGATGAAACTAGTCATGTATTCAGCGGAAAACTCCCACTTAAATATCTGATGGGTTTTGCTGAAGATTATAAAAAATGCATTCTTAATGCTAAACAAGAACTCATTTTGATAATAGCCCGCTCATTCAAGAATTCATACATTGGGGAGATAGAAGCTACATTGGAAATCTCAAAGATTGAGTGGAAGATAAGACACGTTGTGGCTGAGGACAAACAAAAACTCAAATTATTCAATAGAATTAATAAGAGTGGGCTGAATGCAAAAGTAAAATTAGCTTATCGTATGTGGGATCTTTATGAATTACCATCATTACGTGCAACATCTTCCGACGTTTGGGCGATAAAAACTACAAATAATTTGGAAACGCCCCGATTCATCATAATAGGATTTCAAAACACCAACGCATCCGAAAATGAGGCAGTGGATGTCACAAAATTTCTGAGTGCTGATGTGAATAACATTCGAGTTTACTTGAATTCTGAAGTGTATCCATATGAGCGTTGGAATATAGACTTTGATAGAAAATTGTACTCGCATGCATACTATGCATATGAAAACTTCCAGCGTAGTTACTATGACAGAGATCTGAGTGAGCCACTCATGGATATTGCACAATTCAAAGACAATCCATTATTCATCATTGATTGTTCACATCAACCGAATGCTACAAAATCGTCTACTGTGGATATCAAATTGGAGTTTGAAACACGAAAAGCGAAATTCCCAAACAACACCAAAGTATACGCACTGATTCTACATGATGCAATTTTGAAATATAATGCACTGGATGGATCTGTTCGTAATTCATTTTGACGAAAATGTATTATGTGATTTTTTGTTTGTATCCATTTATATTTAGTAGCTTATTCTCAAGTGTAGTGGTGCTAGTACTAGATATATACAATAAATAAAACATATTCTTGAAAGTTTTTTTTTATTTTCTATAAATCAATTCCTTCCATCCACTCACAGAAATCAGATATATGCAATAAATAATAATAATCTTCAGTTTATTTAAAAAAAAACATCATACACTATCAAAAATGAATTGCATTATATTGGAACAGAATCAAATAAGAATTTTCCAGTTATTGCTTCAATTATGGAATATAATAAAGAATTATAGTTTGAATGATATTCATGTTTATCTATATTTCAGCGTTTAGTAATGTAATAAGATTCAATCTATCCTATTCATTCATATTATATTCTTGGGTTAAAGATCCAACCAACCTATTACATATACGAACATTTTCCATAGGATCATTCTGATAGAATTCAATATCACTATGCCCCCAAGGGAGCGTTTGAGTTGTATTAGGAATAATGAAACGTTTATCATCGTTGAAAGATAGCGCTACCTTATTTCTTAATTCGGTGAACATATCATGTGAAATGCTCCTAAACGAATTCATTTTACGTAATATAAATCCCCCATTCTCAATAATTTTTTTATAATCATCGGATGTCAGCTGAGTTTTTATTACAGATTTTTTCACTCCCTTGGCTCTTTTTATTTCAGTTTCCAACGATTGTACATAATAAGCTTTTGCACCCGTTCCATAAAAACTAATTATTGGATCGTTGGGGAATTCATCTTTGAAATTACCCAAGACTGAAGGTGTAACTGGTAAATTGAATTTATTTTGTTCTATGTAATTTGATGTATCAAATTTGTCTATATTATTTCTGATGTAATCATAGAAATTTTCTGTCTGCACTTTCAGGATAAGAGAGTCTGTATCGGTATATAGAAGTGATGCATTGCGCCCAAATTCTCTTTTTATACATCCATAGTAAAAATCATACATGACAACCTTGGATAATTCCAAAACGCAGAATCCCAAGTATAGCGGCTTATCATAATGTATCTTTACCTTAGCCATCTGAATCGCAACGAAGTTCTCAGAGAAAATTGTACAATTTTTGAAATTCGGACGAGCAATTAAGATTCCGGCTCCCAATTTTCGCTGAATATTCTGCCAATGTGTTATCAGTTTCACATCCACTCTATTATCCACGTTTTCCATTGTCTTTCCATAGCAACTGTTGTTCATTAGCTTGTAGAAATCTTTCTCAGACTTATTACGCGATCTATTACGCATTCGAGTATTGAGATCGATATATGGCTTCATCCAACAAGACTGCCTGAATCTCAATATTCTATGGGTATGCATAACGATTAGTCCATTATTCATGGCCTGTTTCAGGTTTTTGGCGTGTACTATATACCTACGTTTATCATTCAAATTTGGTATCAATTTAGGGACTTTAGATTTTGAATTTGGGGGGATAATTTTTTCCACCAGAAAAGGTAGATCGCTGTGAACGTCGTGCAATTCTTGAGGATAGTGTATATCGACTTCAAGAACATTTCCGAATGAATCATTATCTGTCACACTCATTATATCTAAATTTGAAATTTCCTCACGGGTTAACCATTTGAAATCACCAGTAGGCAATGCTTGCGACATACTATGACCATATAAATTTGTTGCATCTAAATATGAGATGAAAGACGTGGGTTCATTGGGATTGTAATCGGGAAGAAATTTATTATTTGCCACGTGTTTTCTCTCACTGCATTGACTTATCCCTCCACGAATTCCTTTTTTGAAAAAATTGATCATATCGATATCGGTAAGAAGCTCTAACTCGATATCTGTGTATTTCAACATTGCATCCCAACTGAGAGCGGGTGCAGTATAATAGTGTAAGGGGTCCAACTTATACGCATTTAAACATATTCGTCTGAAATTTTCGAATACATCGCATAGCAGTAATACATCAGATTTCAGATATAAATCCGAATATTCCCCCAAACTTTTACATTCAAACAGATTCCAAACAAGTTCAGCTCTCTGATAATCCTCGTCGGATATGTGCATCTCATTTAAGTTATCATAAAACTGATTTTTTGTTGGTATAGTAGGAACATTCAACTTATTGATGTCATCCACAAAGCTATATGGAAAAACACCCTTCTGCCTCATTAAATTGAATTTATTCGAATCAGGAAAATGTTTCGACATCTGTACACACTGCTCGTCACACAAATTGGCAGCTAATTTCTCCAGAGAACTGGACATGAATTTGAAACTATCTATGAATCTCATTTTGAGATAATTTTTCTTTGTTTTACCCTTTTTATCGAGATAGCTATGTGTATAGAGGTGTTTCGTAAAATAAATGTATTTTTCCTTTGTTTGAGGGATAACATCAACCCTGTCTTTTTCTGCATATAATTCTTTAATGAACATATGACAATCATATCCACTCATGTTATGACATACAATCGGAATGAACTTTGGAATTTTAAAGTTGAGATTGCAGACAGAATGAGTTGCTGGAAATCTTTTTTTTCCAGTGGCATGACAATGGTCCCTGGCCTTAACATCACCATCCGTGAATGGTTTTTCACATATACCACATGTGGTTGCATTATTAAAGTCTTCTTCCTCTTCCACAGTTTGCTTATCCATTGGCTTTATATATTTCAAATGTGTTGTATATATTTTTCAAATCTTCTTCTATTCGCATTACAAATACTTTAGAAGCGTCAACGCCTCTGTATGTAACGAATTTTGATAACTTATCATCAAAAGAACATTTGATCATGTATGCGAAAGAGTATGCCTCATGCTTGAATGTTCTATTCATGTATGAGAATTCTGGGTTTGGTTCATTACCTTGAATCGGTTTCAATACAGATTCAAAATCTACATAGACTACAAATGGCAACTCCAACTGCCTTTCAAAATTTTCAAATTTTAATTTATTTCCAGCCACCATCTCCCCATATTTATTTACTTTCAAATCATTACGAGGTACTGTAGTACAAATATGATTACAATCATGCGTCTGATGACGTAATAGTTGTCGCTCATTTGAAAAATACAATAAACACCCATCACAAAAAAACTTTTTATGTTCGTGGGCTGAAATTTGACTCGATACCAATCTTGAAAGATCCCGAATCCAACAGTAATGAGTATTTCCCGCATTATCTGCAAGAAGCAGTAAATTGATATGTCTTGTGAGTTTTTTCTGAGAATATCGCAATGGCCCTACCACATCATATTTCATTTTTTTGTTTTCTATTTTCGATTCTAAACCATAAACATTGACTGAAATATCATTCAAACGCTCAAACAATTTTATATCCCGTAATTTCATTGGAAAACTCATACCTGTCACATTCAAAACATCTGCATAGTGGGGGTATGATGACGGCATTGATACATTATTATTCGTTGGAAATAATGCTGATGTAATAGCCCACGCGAAACAGTGTTGATCTTCATTCTTCACGTTGACTATTGCCGTCTTGCGCTCGATGAATGCTGGAAGTGCGATGTAAGAAGACCCTCCGAAACCTGAAAAACAAAATACATATCTATGGGAAGGTGAACGAAGGAGCAGAGTACCGGCTCAAACCTTATACTGTTTTTCACTTCGATGCAACGGAAGGAGTTGTTAGAAAACCTTCACCACAATGCAAATGGATATATCTGTATACTGCCGTACTAAAGATAGAAATCCCTGAAAGGATATACCCAGTATATTCCATGGTTTCTTCAACACATAACTCCAACACTTTTTTCAAATTATTCAGCGACTTTCGATATTTTTGTGAAGAAAATAAATATTGGCCATCTTTTTCAGGAGTCGTAAACGACTTTTCATTTGCATCTATGCTATGTGTAAAGCTTGCAATAGATGTACGTCGAAAGAATACCTACAACTTGTTACGATTTGGTAGAGAATAATGGTATATCAACAACAAGAAATAATTTAATTGGAATACACTTATGTTGTGCCCACTTTATGAAGATGGTTTGAAAAGATGTGGAGGAACTAGCTCTTAATGCGAATCAAAAAAATGTATTCAAAGATATAATGGCATCCGCCGTTTTGATGGAGAGCATCGACACTTTCGATAATTTTGTCGTAAATGTTTTTATGCTTTTAGCAAGCAAATACATCAACAAAAAAGTTAAATATGCTGAGAGAGGATAGCACAAATGTCCTGTGAAAAACCTGATTATCTTGAAGAATATTTTAAAGAAATATAGGAAACTAAGAAAATGAAAAATGAGAAGAAAAAGATGAAAATATGCTCTTTATAGTTCAAGTTCATTCTACATAAGGTTCAAAAATAAAATTTCAAATGTACGATTTGAACATGTGGACAATGAAGAATATATTTGTTAAAATTAGAGTCACTGCGTCCTATTTTGGAAGAATTTTTAAGGTACGGAATATATCTTCGTACCAGAACATGATAGAGGACACTAGGAATTGCAAACAGATCACAACGGCTGCCATGAAATATGGGATTGATTATGAAGAAGTGTCAATATCCAACTACATCGAAAAAACCAACCATCTGAATTGATAATTCACCAAAAATATCCATTTGTAGCTGATTCTCCTGCCGTTCTTATCGAGATGAAGATGGTATTATTGAGGTGGAGTTTCCCTATAATGGTAGGAATATAGTTCCTAATTCGCATTCATTTGATTTCTTAGATATTGTAACGATTTCGAGACCGGCCCCGAGACCGGTCCTGATCTAATTAATTATACACCCTCGTTCAACTACGACAGCATATCTGCTGGCCCACGAATCGCCGAGAACAAGCTGGAATAAAATCGATCGCTTCGATACTGTTCGAAGAGCCATCTAGATGAAATGCTCTATACTCTCGAATAATCGAGAGTCGTGGATGGAATCTGCTTGGGAGTATATAAGCTGGATAATCAGAGATAGCCACAGAGAGTTACGAATATAATAGTTCCAGAGTTCACAGATAGAGACTGACACAGTAATAAATAAATTAGTGAAGTAAATGTTTTATTTGAATAATTGTTTCAAATAGTGTTTTAAATAAAATAGAAAAATTAGTTAGTGCAGTTTTACTACAATTGGCGTCAGAAGTGTGGATGTTTAAAATAAATAAGTGTTTAAGTGTTCGTCGCGTTGAAAAACTAATAGACATTTATCGCGCCTAATAGACAGTTAGTGACCCGTTGAACATTTGAGTGTTTGCAAAGTGGACAGTTTTGCGCGTCGCGGGACAATACACTGAAAACTTTTTGTGTGAAATAAATAATAGATTGATATTCCAGTTAAAACGATTAAAGACAAAATGTTTCCGAGGAGAGTTCACCTAGTTGACCTTAAAGTTAGTGAATTAAAGCAAGAGTTAGAGGAGTGTGAATTAGAAACAACTGGAAAGAAGGTCGTACTCCAGAAAAGACTTTCAGATGGACTGATTGAATAAGGAAAAGACCCCGAATCATTTTTGTTCGAAGTTTCTGGAGTCGATTTGAGTGCTACAATGAACAAACTCGAGGAAACCACGAATAGTTTGAAGGAGGAACTTCCAACAAAATTCGGTGAGTCTGGAAGATAAATTTCTTCAAAATTCAAAGAGTCTGGAGGAAAAGCTTCTAGAAAATTCTGTCAGCCTGAAAGAGGAATCTTAGAAAATTCGAAAAATCTAGAAGAAAAGCTTCACGAAAATTCGAAAAATCTAGAAGAAAAGCTTGAAGAAAATTCGAAAAATTTAGAAGTGAAGCTTGAAAAAAATTCGAAAAATTTAGAAGTGAAGCTTCTAGAAAACGCGGATAATTTGAGAGAAGAGCTTCTAGAAAATTCGAGATGCTTGAAAGAAGAAGTTTGCAGTGTGGCGAATCGATTGGAAGAAAGAATGGAAATTGTTGAAACAGAGATAGAGAAAATCAAAGATGACATGGAGGAAGAAATTAAAAAAATTAAGGAAACGCTCCATGATGAAATAAAAGGCGGAAGCGAGACAGAAATCAGCAGAATAAAGGAAAAATTCAGTGAATTGGAAAAGCGAATGGATTCTGCGCATACCCCAGAAACTTACAACAAAAACCCAATGCTGGATCTGAGTATCAACCAGGAGGAAGTCCAGAAAGACACAAAAAATTTCAAGACTAGTGCTGAACGTGGAAAACTCGCATTAAAACCGCCTCAGTTCGACGGAAATACTCCATGGTCAAACTACCACCGATAATTCGAAGCTGCTGCCAAAGCAAATGGATGGAATGCTGAGGAAAAAGCTTTAGCATTGACATTGGCATTGCGTGGCAAAGCAACAAATATTTTACAAACGCTCACCGCCCAACAACAGGAAGACTATGAACAGCTGGTGAAACACTTGGAACTTCGCTATGGCCAAGCCCACCTCGAACACGTATATCACTCACAGCTGAAGAACCGATGCCAGAAATCAAGTGAATCCTTGCAAGAATTTGAAGCAGACATTGCACGCTTGGTTCGCCTTACATACCCAGCCACACCGGAAAGTGTAATGGAGCGACTAGTGGTCCAGGCATTTTTGGATGGACTTCGTGACCAGGAAACCCGGCAAGCCCTAACACTAGCTCGCCCCCCACATCTCATGGATGCATTGGCACGAGCTCTGGAATTCGAAGCAGCAAAGCAATCCTGCAAAAGCCAGAGTACAGTCAGGATGATCGAGGAAGACCGACAGGAGCCTATTAATATGGAAGCTGTAATGCGAAAAGTGATGAAGGAAGTTATGCCAAAGAATCGATGCAGGAAAACTAAAGAAGGTCGATGAGGAGGGGCAGTCGTCGGCCTGTATCCAGCAAGCCCCAAATAACAATGCATATGTCGCTGTCCTTCAACGACAGAACAAAGGTGTTTTTGTAGACGGTCTCATCAACAACGAGCCTCGCACCATGCTGCTTGATACAGGTGCGACTAGGACAATCCTTGGGCCTACTTTTGCCAAAACACCGGCAAGAATTGAGTCATTGAATTGGAAGCTACGCACAGCAACTGTGTATGGTGAACTCCCGATTGAATTGACTCTGGGCACATTCGACTTCCGGCAATGGTGGAGGACTGACGGTGTTCTCGTGTCTCAAGTCAAGTACATGTGTGTGATTGTTGTAGTGTAGTTTGTGTTGTGTTGTCTGCCGTCTTTAGTGCGTGCAATCACCCGATTTTTAAGTGTTTGTGACGTCTGCCGTACACCACAGTTTTCTAACCGTGGTTAAACGTGCAATCAACAAAAAATTATTTTTTTTACATTTTTTTGGGTGGAGGTATAGCCTTGAGCAAGATTCCCCCTCCACCCCCTGACGAAGTCCCCACTACTCACGCCAGTAACCAGGCTGGGGTAGGTCGGATCCCTACATAGTGGGAAGAGTGTTGGACAATAGGCCAATAGGAAGCAAGGTCCAATAAACACACAGAGAGAGAGAGAGAGAGAAAGAGAGAGAGAAAGACTCTGGGCAGTACTAAACTGAAACATCGGGCTCTAGTAGCGGCGTCCTACGAGTGAATGGAGAAGAGTTGGTGCTTCACGGGAGAAGTGAAGAAATGATTCGTGTTCTGCTGGCTGAAGATGTGAGCGTACTGGAGAGGGCTGAAACCATTTTGGCGGCTCGCCTGGATGGGGGTGCGAGCAATGGAAACGTGGTGATGTTCGAGCCCAAGCTCCATAATGAGAAAATTGGACGAGGAATAGCACTAGGGATGACCTTGTTGCGTGCTGATAAATTTGTGCCGGTAAGAGTAATAAATGTCAATTATTACCCTGTGAGTTTGAAGAAAGGAACAATTCTGGGGCACTGCTCGACAATTTCCTCTGTGATAAGGAGTGTACGCGGCACTGTTAGTCAAGCCAGTAACTTGCCAACAGAATTGGAGTAGTTGGTAGCCATCTCATCCAAAGACATGGGACCCGCACAGCAGACCAAACTGAGAGAATTAGTCAGGCAGTATCAGGACATCTTCGATACCGGAGTGGGTAGAGGTGGTAGAACAAAGGTGGTTCAGCACAAAATTGACACTGGAAATGCCCGACCAATCCGACAATCAGCTAGAAGACTTCCTCTCGCAAAAAAGGAAGAGGCTGACAACATAGTCTGCGACATGGAGAAAGACGGAGTCATCGAGCCATCGGACAGTCCCTGGTCCTCTCCAGTCGTGTTGGTAAAGAAGAAAGACGGATCAGCACGCTTTTGCGTAGACTATCGTCAACTGAACAACGTGACGAAGAAGGACAGCTACCCTCTCCCAAAGATATATGACACCCTAGACACGTTAGCCGGTTCAACGATTTTCTCGACTCTTGATTTGAAGAGTGGATACTGGCAGGTAGAACTGGCTCAGGAAGATCGAGAAAAGACAGCTTTCACCGTCGATTCAGGTTTGTGGCAGTTCACAGTTATGCCATTTGGGCTCTGCAACGCTCCAGCCACATTCGAAAGATTGATGGAGACGGATCTGAAGGGACTCTCATGGAAGACCTGTCTGGTGTATCTCGACGACATTATTGTGGTTGGCAGATCGTTCGGGGACTACGTGAAAAACTTGGAGGAGGTATTCCAATGACTTAAAACCTCCGGATTGAAGCTGAGTCCCAAGAAATGCCATTTGTTCCAGAAGGAAGTACGATATCTCGGCCACGTTGTCTCTGGAAAAGGAGTGGCAGTAGATGAGCAAAAGATCGAAGCTGTTAAGGAGTGGCCCATTCCAAAAGACATACGTCAGCTTCGAAGTTTTCTTGGCCTGTGCACTTACTATCGCCGATATGTACTGGGGTTCGCCAACATCGCCAAACCGCTGACCAGGCTTACAGAAGGGCAAACAATGTTCCAGTGGTCTGAAGAATGCCAAGACTCGTTCAGGAATCTAAAAGGAGCCTTGATCAATGCACCAATTCTGAGCTATCCTCTTCCGGACGGAAAATTCATTTTGGACAAGGACGCAAGCAATGTGGGATTTGGAGTTGTCTTGTCACAGATCCAGGAAGGACAGGAAAAAGTCATAGGTTATTTCAGCAAGACCTTCAGTAAACCGAAGCGGAATAACTGTGTCACCAGGCGGGAGCTGTTGGCTGTTGTCAAAAAAGTTGAACACTTCTACAAGTACGTGTATGGGAGAACATTCCTGCTGAGAACTGACCATGCAGCTCTCAAATGGCTCCTACAATTCAAGAATCCCGAGGGCCAAGTGACACGTTGGATCGAGAGGCTCCAAGAATTTGACTTTGAGATCGAACATCGAGCGGCGACCAGCCATAAGAATGCAGATGCCCTGTCACGAAGACCATGCCCAGATGGCTGTTCACACTGCCGACGAGCAGAGGAGAAGGAGTCGACACTCTGCAGAACTACGGCGGTGGATGATAACTGGAATGACCACAGGATCCAGAAAGACCAAGAGAAAGATCCAGATCTTGGTTTAGTCATCGGCTGGAAGAAGAGTGATCGAAGACCGTCGTGGCAGGAAATAGCCAGTTGTTCTCCAGTCGTCAAATCTTATTGGTCCCAATGGAGCTCCCTCACCCTCGACAATGGAGTCCTGAAACGCGTGTTGGAGACTGAGGATGGTGGAGAAGACAGACGACAGATAGTAGTTCCCAGGAGCAGGAGACAGGATGTTCTCCGTGAAATTCATGATGGGGTCAGCGGAGGACATCTGGGAGTGACAAAGACCCTCCAAAAACTGAGGCAACGGTTCTACTGGGCCAATTGTCAAGCTGACGTCAAGGACTGGTGCAGAAAATGTGCTGTATGCGCTGCCAGTAATGGGCCTTAAACAAGACCTAAGGCCCCGATGCGCCAGTACAATGTGGGCAGCCCATTCGAAAGGATCGCCATTGACATCGCTGGCCCGTTCCCACAATCTGAACACGAGAACAAGTACATCCTTGTTGCGATGGACTACTTCAGCAAGTGGGCCGAAGCCTATGCCCTGCCCAACCAAGAAGCCATCACCGTTGCCGACGTCATGGTGAAGGAGTGAATTTGTCGATTCGGTGTACCGTTAGAGCTGCATTCGGATCAAGGCAGGAATTTTGAGTCTAACCTGTTCCAGGAAATGTGCCAGATGCTAAATATCCGAAAGACGAGGACCACAGCTCTACATCCGCAGTCCGATGGAATGGTGGAGCGGATGAATAAGACGATAAACGGCCACCTGTCCAAGGTAGTCTCTGACCACCAGAAGGATTGGGACCAGTACCTTCATCTGTTCCTGATGGCATATCGTTCCGCAGTTCACGAGTCAACCGGACAAACCCCTACTAGTGTTATTATGGGCCGAGAGCTGCGACTTCCTTGTGACCTGAAGTTTGGGACGCCACCAGGGCAAGACACCGCGGGAGATGACTACGTCAGTAAACTGCGACAGCGAATGGATGACATCCATGAACCGATCCGTTTGAACATCCAAGAGTGCCAGCGACAGAATGAAGGAGACCTACGACATCAAGGCGGATGCTGGTGGATATCAGATAGGTAACCTTGTCTGGCTATACATCCCTAAACATCGCCGTGAACTATCACCGAAACTTCGGAATTCGTGGGAAGGTCCATAAAAGATAATGAAAAGAATAAACGACCTTGTCTATCGAATACATAAGCCACCACGATGAAAACCTAGGGTAGTCCACTTCAATAGGTTGTCAAATTACGCCGGAAACCACGACCAAGTCCGCACCATCAGATCACCGGAGGACGAAATGACGTTTCAGAGGTTCATGTCCCTGTACTCGAACTGACAGAAAGTTCAATATGGGGTAACCCGGAGTCACGAGATCTTTTCAAGGTGCCTGCCGATTACGCGTTAGCTCACTGTGTGGCAGAAGATCTCCAAATGTCAAATTCAAGGTTTGCTGGAACTCACAGATAGATCATGGTGCTATTTAGTTATTTTAACTATCAAAGGAATAAAAATTGTTCACAGATCGACAAGATTTTGGCAAAACACATTCAAAAAATTGAGGAATTCTTATTATTTCTACATGCTTCCCCAATTAGTTTCCAGACGGGAATGTTAAAATTATTGTTAAAATCGTTATATCCGTCAACCGGTTGCACCCCTACGTGCAACCCTCAAAAGTCAGAGACTTGTGCGAGCTAGGGGAAGACGTAGCCCTTACCTTTTAATACGTGTGATGCCATGCACGAGACCGGTGGCAAAGCTGAGATTCGAACTCACGCTCTCTGGCTTATGAGGCGAGGACTCAACCCGCACACCACCGCGTCTATCTGTATTTGAAAATAAATGGACCACCTCACAAGAATTGACGTTTTTAGCAAACGGTCTTTGTTGGACGTATATTTTTATAAACAACTGGAACATAGAGGATACGTAGTGACCAAATTCAGATATTGAATTTTCCATAAACAAAATTCTTATTGAGGACTTTTTGACACTCGACGGTAACAATTGGCTAAGCAGTTTCGTTATAGACCACATTCTATTTATTTTGAATTCAGAACGGAAATATCAGATAATTTTTGTTGCTAAATCCTCTATTATTTTCGGTGGGAAGATTCGGAGAGAAAGCTCTATCGATTCTATTATTTTCAAGAAAGGAAATGTAATATTTTCAGTGGCAATACATAATCATTTCATTTTATTGGAAGCCAATTTCAGCAAGAAAAAAATTATTATTATTGATCCCATGGGAAATGAGGCAACTACTGGGGGGATATTATTATATAGACGTATTCAAAAAGTTCCTTTACCTGAAGAATGAGAATTTCAAATACCTGGACCTACAACTCCTTGGAACACGCAAAACAATCAGATGGTTACAACTGTGGTGTTTTGCTATCTACTTTTTCTCCATGATAGTCTAGCAGCAGAATCTGACTGATTGTTTCGATGTTTCAGGGTATCACTCTGATTTGAAAAATCTTCTAATAAATAGTAATAATATGCAGAAAAAATGCTTGTTCTGTGCTCAGACTGTAAATGATCTCCAAAATCCCCAAACATTATTCAAGAACATGTGATGTAAAACAAAAAACTCTTAATGACATGTGTGAAAACTTTTAGGTCATCTGAATAAGCAAATTTTATGTGCGAATGTGGGAAAAACCGATGTATTTTTCATATTTTTTTACGGGAACGTGACTCGAAAATACCCTTCCCCATTTTTTTTGCTTAAAAAAACATGCTAATTTTTTATGCAAAAAAGTAGTACATTTTTATGCAAAAAAGCAGCACATTTTTTATTGAATTATTCATCACATTTTGGTGCAAAAACATACTTTTTTTAATGAAAAAAAGCTTCACTTTTTTTATAAAAAAAAGGATTTCAGTGAAGCGTTTTCAGTGATTTTTGAGTCACTTAGCATTCACTCAGCTTTCACTCAGCTTTAACTCAGCTTCACTCAGCTTTTTCCACCATGTCAATTTTCGGTAATTTTTTATCAAAAAATTAGCATTTTCCTATAAGCATACATGTATTTTTGGATGAAAAAAAGTGACACCTTTATCTACATGGTGGTACGATTTCAATGAAGCATTTTCAGTGAAAGCTGAGTGGCTGAGTGGCACACTGAAATTTCACTCAGCTTTTTCCACCATGTCAATTAAAGTGTCACGTTTTTGATGCAAAAAGTGTCACTTTTTGGCAAAGAAGAGGCACTTTTTTCGATAAAAAAAACACCAAAAATTGACATGGTGGAAGGATTTCAAAGAAGCATTTTCAGTGATTTTTGAGTCACTCAGCATTCACTCAGCTCTCACTCAGCTTTTTCCACCATGTCAATTTTCGGTCATTTTACTGAAAAAAAAAAAATTCAAACGGACTATAATGGCCCCACGGCAGAGTATCATGAGAGCCGGCAATCAAACAGCGCTTGTCGTCGTGGGGGCTGAGAGCCAGATTTGTTTGCTCTATACTAAAAACTTTGTGAGAAAAGGATCGAATACAGCGTTGCGAAGTTATTTTTTCCACATTGTTTTCCAGACATTCCACATAATCTTCAAATGTGATGTGATTCTCGACAACGCTGTATTTGACCTCTTTAGATTTTTAGGTTTACAACTTTGATCGAAGCCCCACGAAATCCGTCATGATAACACCATGGGCTTCATCCTTCATCAAGCCAGGTAGTTTTTTTATTAAAAAAAGGGATGCCAAAGGGGTTGTCGCTTGGGTAGTCGCTCGTATAAAATTTTTCAATGTAACTAATAATCAAATTCCGATAAATATCATCCCACTTAATTTCATAAATGAGCGAATCAGTATCCGTATACATCAATTTGCACTGATCGTTCCTGTACTTTACCATCATGAAGCGTACACGCACACCTTGGAAATATCGAGAATCGACATTCCTATGAACAAGGGCTTATTGAGTAACAAATCCGTCTTTGCCATCTCGATAGCGACGAGGCTCTCGTCAAAAATGGTGCGACTCCTGAAATTTGGACTGGCAATCAAATTTTTTGCGCCATATCGCCCCTCCCACTTGGAGACCATTTTCACCACACGGTGCTTCGTATGTTTTCCATGGTTTTCCCGAACAATGCGTTATTGGCTAGTTGGTAGTTATTTTTGCCAAACACTCATATTGGGACAATATTGGTACAATATTATGAAAATATTGGCAAAATATTCGAATGCAATATGGGCGAGAAATAAAATGTGAACATTCGGCGATATTGGTCCGATATTACTTGTGTAATATTGCCGAAATATTCTAGAAACAATATTGGCCTCAAAATATTCTGCGATATTGGTACACTTATATTGGCAAAATATTAAAACTTTATATTGGCGATAAAAAAATTAAAACATTTGGCGATATTGGTCCAATATTGTTTGGACATTATAAAAATAATATTGGTGGGATATTCTGAAGTAATATTGGTACAATATCATTTGGATATATTGGCAGAACATTGAAAATAAACTATTTCATAAAAATGTGTAATGACTCGGAACTTCTACAATTACAGTTCTCCTTCAATAAAGAAGTCAACAGAGTCTGCATTTTGGTCGTCATAACCACTGGGTGAACTATGTAACGTAACCGGGGTTACTTTGATTGCCTGACTGCTCAGCAGAGAACGGCGTAGGTTCTTTGGACTATATTGCCAGTTTTGGATTTTTTATGTGGCAGGCAAGTCTTTTAAATTTTGAACTTTAAGAATTTGACTAGCTTGGACACCAGCAATTTTTAATTTAACAGGAATAAAAAGTACAAAATACCTAACGATACATAATTGAAATAAGATAAATTGACTTCCTTCTGTAACCAGACCAACAATAAAACAATACTTCAAAACAAATATATATTAATAAATTTAACAAAATGTAGTGTTAAAGTAACACGTTGATATTCAAACAATATTATTACTGAATTTGCTTCAGCGACACAGGTTACCTTAGTTCATTCATATAGTGTTGAGATTCTGACAGGAACGTCTTGGTTGTTGTTCTGCTAACCTGAGCATGAACAAGATGACACCTCAAGTAACAGGTTCAGGGAATCGTCTGGTATGAACTATGCCTCCAGGTTCTACTAGTTCCGTTCTGGTTTCGTTGTGTTCCCTCGTGAATAGGTGTAGAGTTCATGAAAAAACGTTGATAAATGTTAGGATATAACAGATGTAAAACTCAACAGTATACGATACCCTCCTTACTGAATATGTGACATAATATTACACGATAATTAAATGATGTACTCCTCAACACAGGAGTCGAGATGTATGAGTACTTAGATCTAGGATAATCTTAACAGCAGAATATTAATGGTGCACCATGAAAAACTTCACTTGAAATCATTCCTGAAAATGTGATATACAGGGTGGGGCAATAGTGCGTCAGAGTCCGATTGCTTGAGTTCTAAGATAGTAAGGACGATAATTCAAAAACCAAATATAACTAGAGAACTGTGTCTATATCTAGAAATTATTGTCGGATATACTGGGTGAACAAGGAAATTCTATAGGGTCAATTACATTTTTTTCAAATGAAATGCTGTGTACTTCAATCCATTTTTTCAAGCATTTTAGTGGTCTCCATCCACACCTCCAATATCCTTAACTATCTCCCAACCACTTGGGAGTTATAATTTTTTTTGTCAAAATAATGCTATCTGCAGATGCATACCGAACAAATCACCGTTCTCAAGATTATGGAATACAGGAGGTCATGATTATAATCCTATTCGTCAGACATATGAGTGATATTTCTAAATCATTATCATTCCCAAAAATTATGCAGGGTGACTGAAAATGATTTTCCAATTCGAAAATTTTTGAATTAAATTTTCTCGAGTTCTTCAAATGGAACACTCCATATATTTTTCGACCATGTGATATAGGATTGAGAGGCGAATATTTTTTGTATGTACATCCCTGGGGATATTCCTAGCCGTTTTCGAGTTATCCACTCGGACAATTTTTAGTAGCTCATTTTTACTGACGCCTCTTATAAGGATGATGGAAACACATCGTTTCAAATATTTTAACGAATCCCAACTTCTTTTATACTTCAACTTTATTTCGTGTGTTTGATTCCTGATTTGGAATTATTTTCTTTTGCAAGAAAGTGCTGAAAAGTGGCCAGTTGTAGGATTTTTACCTACCATCTGGTAAATTCCATGGTGGAGTTAGTCTTAGGCCTAAAACAGAGAAAGAAAGGAAAAGTTCAACAGTAAAGATAATAATCTAAGTCATCATTAATAGATAAAAGGTAAAGATATAATTAATGCAGGTATCTAAAACAGGTTGAGCTCATACTCGGTTTGTTGTTCTTGCTTTTCACAGCAAAGATAACAACAAAGAGGTAACAATGAAATCAATATTTCATTAAAGATAAGTAGACAGAAAGGTAGTGAAGCTCAACTTTCATAAAGATATTCTGTCTGAGATAGCAATGAAATCAAATATTTCATTAAAAATAAGTAGACAGAGAGGTAAAGAAGTTCAATTTCCATAAAGATATTCTGCCCGAGATAGGTAAGCCATGTGTGAGACTGGAAAAAAAATTTGTAGAAAAATTTTATTGAATTAAGTGAGATCTGGACCAATTTCTTCAAATTTAAAGAGAGAAAAAAAATTGGAGTAATCAGAATTATAAATTAATAAAAACATTTCCAAAGAACAGATTTTCCTTCAGGAGTTATCAAAAGATAAGTTTCGAAAATGTAATATTAGCAATAATTGAATTTCAACCACTATTATTTTTCCATGTTCACAAAGGCCATTGACAAAGATAAATTTCTCAAAGATAATCAATTGAGAGCTAATGCAAAAAGCTATCAATATATAGGTTAAGTGTAAGATAAAGGTAATAGATAACTTAGTATTAAAGATATGACTGCAATAATAAGATAATATGCTTAGTAAGCAAATACAATATAATGACTGTTGCCCAGATATTTATTATAAAAAGAAAAGATAACGATAAATAGGTAAATAGAGGAATACTTAAAACAATTCCTCATCTGAATTCTGATCCCTTTCTGGATCTGAATTATCATCTGAGTCTAGAGAAGCTGGATCCATTTTCATGTCCTTTACGTGCCAATTACCTAAATCAGAACCATCACTGCTCTTTAAGGAATAAACTAGAGGAGATAGAACTTTATCTACAATGCACGTAATATATTTGGGAGCAAGTTTTGCAGCAAAGGAATTTTCTGCTTTACATAAAACGTAATTTCTCTTTAGAACTCTAACTTTATATTTAGTATCATGTCTCCTGAGATAATATGTTTTGGTATTTCGATCATAGGCTTTACGTAGTTGTTCATGAACTTCGACAAAGATATTAGGTAATTCTTGAAGATCCTCAACTCTTGCATTTTTTTCAGAAATTTAGACAATGTTTCTAGAGTTTTCAGCAATTTGTCAATAGTAATCCCCTTAAAGTGGTACATTTCGACCAAAAGTTAAAAATGCAGGTGAATAACTAGTGACATCACTTTTTGCCGTACGGATCGCTTGTGCAATTTTGAAGATAGATTGATCCCAAGTTTTATGATTTTCTTTAATGTAGGATCGAATAGCAGTAACATTTACTTTGTTTTGCCTCTCCGTGGCATTAATCTGAGGATGATATCTAGCTGTGTACCAGATTTTTTGAACTTTATAGTTAGATATAAATGTTTTAAATTTTTTACTGGTAAATACTGAACCATTGTCACATGCAAAGATTTGAGGTACTCCAAAAATAAGAAAAACTTGATTTTCCAAAAATTTAATAATGGCCTTGGATGTGGCTTTAGATAAATGATGAACCAAAACAAATTTCGTAAACCAGTCGACAACTACCAAAACATACTGATTTCCATTTGTAGATCTAGGAAAAGGTCCTAACAGATTTGCTGAAATCAACTGAAAATGAAAATTATTGTTTTTATAAGAACCCATTAATCCTGCTTGGGGTAGGTTTGATGGTTTGCAAGTGGTACAAGTGGAACATTTCCTCACATATTTATATACACTTTTTCTAAGACCTGACCAATAGCATAATTCTTGGACACGAGCAAGGGTTTTAGCTATACCTAGATGTCCTGCAGTTTCACTGTCGTGAAATGTTTTCAACAATTCTGCTCTATTTGCAGTAGGTACAATTTTCCAGTCAGATAAATTGCCAATGCTCTTATGTCTTTCAAAAACGTGTTTGTAAAGAATATTGTGCTCTACCCTGAAGGAATGGAATTTTTCTGGATTCTCAGTAACATTCTTCAACATATCGCTGTACCATTTATCTGGCTTAAGAGTAGATAAATTCAGGACTGCAGTCTCTGAAGGAGATCTAGAAAGTGCATCAGTTACCACATTTAGCGTGCCTTTTCTATGTTCGATATCAAAAGAAAATTGAGACAATTTTACAGCCCATCTGGCCAATCTACCAGCAGGATTGGACATGTTATTAAGCCATACTAAACCGGCACAATCGGTGATAATTTTGAACCTTGTTCCTTCGATATAGCACCGGAACTTCCCAATGCCAAAAATTACTGCCAGGAGTTCCTTTTCCGTAGCGGAATATTTTCGCTCGCATTTATTTAAAGTTTTACTTGCATATGCCACTGGATGCTCTATACCATCCACTTCCTGGAATAAAGCTGTGCCTAGCCCTGTATTTGAAGCATCACAAAAAATCACAAAAGGTTGAGAGAAGTCTGGACTAGCTAATACGGGGGCAGTTGTCAATGTTCTTTTGATATTGTTACGAACCTGGTAGTAGATAGAAAAATCATGAATCCTTCTGTTTGCCTTCTAGAAAACCATTAGAATGTACTAGAATCATTAAAGTTTATTCGAGAACTTAGTATGGAATGTTCTGTTGAAAGTTCTATAGCTTCTAGAATAATTTTATCCTATAAATACGATCAGATTTGCCAAGTTTGGGAAGTTTTTGAGTTTTGTTTACTTTTTAACATTTGACTGTTGTAACGTTACCAAGTGAAGTTTGAAGTATTTATTTGAACTGCAAAGTGTCAAACAGTGTTGTCAGTTGTATTATTTGTTCTGTGACAATAAAGGCGAGTTTATAAGTAAGTGTACCACTTATTGAACCTGAAAAACGCAACATTTGGTGACAGCGGTGGGATAAGTGGTACTGAAGAAAGAAGAGTGGAGCAGATTTACAGTATTTGATGGTGAATACTCGAGCACAGAATTACGACGAGATGGCGACGTTAGACATAATCCAGTTTTTGACGGAACAAGAAGCTAAAAGAAAACAAGAGCAAGAGGAACGAGAAGCTAAAAGAAAACAAGAGCAAGAGGAACAAGAAGTTAGAAGAAGACAAGAACAACAGGACCAAGAAGCTAGAAGAAGACAAGAACAAGAGGAGCAAGAGGCGCGGTTAGTCCAATGATTACAACAGCAGCATGTCGATCTCCTGCAACAGTTTAATCACAGCCAACAGTGCTTTCAGAATGAAATCACCGAAATAGTCCAGGAAGTTAAAGGGGAGGTCCGGGAGGTCAGAGATGAAGTCCAGGAAGTCAGAGGAAGAGTCCAGGAGGTCGAAATTGAACTGTCCAAAATGAATGAACGGGTGGCACAAGAAGTAAACAAGAAATTCAACGAAGAAGTGGATAGGATCAAGGAGAGGATAGAAACAATACAACTTCCACACAAGCGGGCACCCTCTGAGGAAATTTCTCCCACCAGTGAAAGGCAATTTTCACTGACATATCCAAGGCCTGTTCAAGCAAAAATTTTGAAGCCTCCAACATTTGATGGGCAATCTTCGTGGTATATGTATCGACGTCAATTTGAGGCGGCAGCAAACGCAAACGGCTGGTCCGAGGAAGAAAAGGCCACTTCACTAGTCCTGTGTCTGCGATGCCAAGCGTTAGAGATATTGCAGAATATCCCCAAGAATAAGCAGAAGGAGTATTCTAGAATCGTGGAAGCTTTAGAGATAAGATATGGGCAGCAGTATCTTAAACAAGTGTTCCAGAGTCAGCTAAAGAGTCGATCCCAAAAACCAAACGAATCACTGCAGGAGTATGGAGCAGATGTGGAGCGACTCATTAATTTGGCCTATCCACAAGCACCGAAAGAGTTCATAGAACAAATTGGAGTGCAAACCTTCATCGACGGCCTAAGAGATCCTGACATGCAGCAAGCCCATCGACTAGGACGTCTTCAGACCATAAGCGGGGTACTATTAGTATCATTGGAGTTCGAAGCGGCTAAAAATGCATCAAGAAATACGAGATCCAAGTTACGAGAAGTCAAATTCATCGAAGATTCTTCTACGAGCGAGGCGCTGTTGAATAAGTTATTGGACTCCATATCGGCATTGGGTAAACAAATGACTTCTGAAGAAAATAAAAAGAGGCGCTGCTATAGCTGCGGAAAAACTGGTCATCTACAAAGACGCTGCTGGGAAAGATCAAGGTCCAGAAGTCCAGTGAGGGTAAGGACGACATCTACAAGCAATGAAGCGAGATCGAGATCCCCAAGCCCAAGAAAGGAACAACGTGGTCGTTTTATCAGAGGAGGCTACAGGAGGTCACCCACGCCAGAAAGGAGACCTCGAACGCCTGAATGAAGACTTTCTTCCAACCAGGAAAACGAGAATTATTCGGCACTAGGGGGCGTGTGTCGACTTTCAGTGTTCAAAGCCCCAAGATTCCTATCTCGACGTTGAAGAGAAATGGAAAAAGTCTACTAGTCCAAGGCCAATTAGAAGATCGAAGATGCATCTTCACTATAGATACAGGAGCTTCCAGAACAGTTGTTCGTCCAGCCCTCATACAAAAATCTGTAAAGCCGATAAAGAGGAATATGGTTTTGGAAACAGCTACGGGACAAACCTCACCAATCATTGGAGATACGCTTGTACGCATCCAGATAGGCCCCATTACCATGGAACATTTTATGTTGGTTGCAGACATAAAGGATGAATGTGATTTGGGTCTAGATATCATGGAGAAGAACGACTTCATCCTTAATATCAGAAAGAAAATATTGCGGATCGGCAATGAAGAAATCTTCCTGAGCAGATACGAAGAAAAACTCCAACCAATGAAGATTTATGTTGAGGAAGACATCCATATTCCGAAAAACTGCGAAACCATTGTTATGGCCAGACTGGAAGGTGAACCTGGGGATTTGAGCACTGGAATAATTGAAAACGATGAATACCGTAACGATGGACTTCTAATTGCCCGATGTCTTGTGAACACGGAACAACAAATTCCTGTCAGGGTTGCCAATACTACAGATATCAAAGTTTTTCTGAGGAGAAACGACCAATTGGGCATCTGCAAACCCGTCACTCGAGTCATCAATTGTGAAAACCAAACTCGAGCACTTCGAAGAAAAACTACCAACATCGATCAGAGAACAATCGACAAAATGATGGAATCCACGGAAAACCTATCTCTGGAAGAAAAGCAGAAGGTCAAAGAGATTCTCGATAGTCATGGAGACATCTTCTCGACAGAAACTTCAACGGGACGTACCAATCTAGTCCAACACCGAATCAACACCTGCGACGCCCAACCAATCCGACAAGCTCCAAGGAGAAGACCATTTGCCAAACAGAGAGAGGTAGTCAACATGACCAACGACATGCTGAAGGATGACGTAATTGAATAATCCACAAGCCCGTGGTCCTCACCGGTAGTCTTAGTAACTAAAAAGGATGGATCAACCCGATTTTGCGTGGACTATCGACGATTGAATGACGTCACCATGAAGGACAGCTATCCATTACCAAGAATCAATGACACGCTCAACACACTATCTGGTTCAAAATGGTTTTCAACATTGGATTTGAAAAGCGGTTACTGGCAAGTGGAAGTCCATCCCGATGACAGAGACAAGACAGCATTCTCTGCCGGACACGGTCTGTACCAATTCAAAGTTCTTCCGTTTGATTATGTAACGCTCCTGCCACCTTTGAACGAGTTATGGAACTAGTACTAAGGGGTTTGACATGGAAATCCTGCCTTGTCTACTTGGATGACGTAATGGTAATGGGAAAGGCGTTTGACGAACATTTGAAAAATTTGGAAGAAGTATTTTTGAGGTTAGAAAACGCCAACCTACAGCTCAATCCAAAAAAATGCTGTTTATTTAAAAAGGAAGTTAATTTCTTAGGCCATGTCATCTCGGCCGAAGGAATCAAGACCGATCCTGCGAAAATCGAGGCTGTTAGGAGTTGGCCACGTCCCAGAGACAAACGCGAAGTAAGAAGTTTCTTGGGACTATGCACTTTCTATCGAAAATTTGTACAGGATTTTGGAAAAATCGCCAAGCCACTCCATCGCTTGACTGAGAACAACGTTCAGTTTGATTGGAGTTCTGATTGTCAGCAGTCATTCACTGAATTGAAGAAGAAATTAACAACTGCACCTATTTTAGCTTATCCACAAGAGAAAGGCACTTTCATTTTGGACTTTGATGCGTCTCAGCATGGTATTGGATCTGTTTTATCTCAGGAACAGGATGGCAAAGAGAAAGTTATAGCCTACTATAGTAAAACTCTGGGCAAAGCCGAAAAGAATTACTGTGTTACGAGAAAGGAACTTTTATCGATAGTCAAAGCCATTGAACATTTCCACACCTACCTCTATGGCAGACGTTTTCTCGTGAGGACTGATCACAGTGCTCTGCAGTGGATAATGAACTTCAAGAAGCCTGAGGGTCAGGTTGCCAGATGGATAGAAAGACTCCAACAATATGACTTCAAAATAATTCATCGTAGGGGCAGGAAACACAGCAATGCAGACACCTTATCAATAGGTCCATGCTTGGAGCAGGAATGCCGGTATTGTCAGAAACTTGAAAACAAAGAGGCCAACTTCCACAATGAAGAGCAGTGCAAAGAAATTTTGCAAGCCACTAACTACCGTGAGAGTCGAGTCCGAAGAATCTGATTTATGGACAACAGAAGAAATGAGGAAAAGTCAGAAGAAAGATAACAATCTGAAGTTAGTCCTAAGCTGGCTAAAAAATGGAGTAAGACCCGAGTGGCAGGAAGTATCCAAGTTTGGTGCAGTTGCCAAAGAAAACTGGGCTCAGTGGGATTCCTTATGTCTTCGTGATGGCCTATTGCATCGCAGATGGGATAGCCCAGATGGAGCAACCGTGGTGTACCAACTGGTGCTGCCAAAGGTTCATGTCAAAGATGTGCTTGAACAACTTCATAGTAGTCGTGCAGGTGGACACTTCGGAATCAAGAGGACCCTAGCTAGAGTTCTAGATCGATTCTATTGGGTGAATTGCCGTCGAGATGTTGAAGAATGGTGTAAGAGATGTGATCTATGTTCCTCAAAGAAGGGACCGAAAGCCAGAAGTCGAGGAAAAATGGCACAGTATCTTTCTGGTGAACCATTCGAAAGAGTAGCAGTTGACATTCTGGGGCCATTTCCTGTTACTGAGCATGGAAATAAATTTCTCCAAATGGCCCGAAGTTGTGCCCATTCCAAACCAGGAGGCAAAGACAGTTGCAAAGGCCTTCCTAGAAAATGTGATAGCCAGACATGGAGTTCCGCTAGAATTACATTCAGATCAAGGAAGAAACTTCGAATCCGAGTTATGGCAGGAAATGATGAACATTTTAGGCGTGACGAAAACTCGCACAAGCCTTACATCCACAATCAGATGGAATGGTTGAACGACACAATAAAACCATCAGCCAGTATCTGTCGATGTTCATCTCCAAGAATCAAAAGGATTGGGATGAGTTGGTGCCACTATTTCTCCTATCCTATCGAAGTGCCCAGCATGAGTCCACCGGATATACCCCTTCAATGTTAATCACTGGGAGAGAAATGAAACTGCCAATCGATCTGCTATTTGGAATGTCACCCGCCAGGAATGTAGATGAGGACAAAGTTCTTCCAGAATTAGTCAAAGCATTGCGAGAAAGACTGAATCGAGTGCATGAATTCTGCAGACATCGTCTTCAAATCACCAGTGACAAGATGAAGAAGAGATTTGACAGGAATACTCCAGGGACTATGTTTGAGCCAGGTGATGCTGTTTGGCTGTACCAACCTCAAAGAAAGAAAGGACTATGTCCCAAGCTACAGAGGAACTGGACAGGCCCTTATGTCGTCGTAAAGAAAATCAACGATTTGGTGTACCGCATCCAGCTTACCCCAAGGAGCAAACCTAAAGTTGTTCACGTGGAGAGGTTAGCAGAATACCGAGGCCACGACCCTTCAATGTTAATCACTGGGAGAGAAATGAAACTGCCAATCGATCTGCTATTTGGAATGCCACCCGCCAGGAATGTAGATGAGGACAAAGTTCTTCCAGAATTTGTCAAAGCATTGCGAGAAAGACTGGATCGAGTGCATAAATTCTGCAGACATCGTCTTCAAATCACCAGTGACAAGATGAAGAAGAGATTTGACAGGGATACTCCAGGGACTATGTTTGAGCCAGGTGATGCTGTTTGGCTGTACCAACCTCAAAGAAAGAAAGGACTATGTCCCAAGCTACAGAGGAACTGGACAGGCCCTTATGTCGTCGTAAAGAAAATCAACGATTTGGTGTACCGCATCCAGCTTACCCCAAGGAGCAAACCCAAAGTTGTTCACGTGGAGAGGTTAGCAGAATACCGAGGCCACGACCCTCCAAATTGGATCCAGCGAGACAATCAAGATGGAGATGATGTTATCTGGGACGGAATAACCTAGAAGAGGAGGCAGTGTTATGAACCTGGTAGTAGATAGAAAAATCATGAATCCTGCTGTTTGCCTTCTAGAAAACCATTAGAATGTACTAGAATCATTAAAGTTTATTCGACAACTTAGTATGGAATGTTCTGTTGAAAGTTCTATAGCTTATAGAATAATTTTATCCTATAAACACGATCAGATTTGCCAAGTTTGGGAAGTTTTTGAGTTTTGTTTACTTTTTAACATTTGACTGTTGTAACGTTACCAAGTGAAGTTTGAAGTATTTATTTGAACTGCAAAGTGTCAAACAGTGTTGTCAGTTGTATTATTTGTTCTGTGACAATAAAGGCGAGTTTATAAGTAAGTGTACCACTTATTGACCCTGAAAAACGCAACAATATCTTCAAAAGCCTTGTTGGCCTCTTCTGTCCAAACTATAGGTTGTTCTTTTTTCCTACCTTTCAAAAGGTCAGTAATGGGGCTACACAAAGAAAAAAAATTATTCAGGAATCAACGGTAATATCAAACCATACCAACCAGTCGTCTGATTTGTGTGGTTGTTTGAGGCTGCTCATAATTTAAAATAGCAGAAATTTTAGAATCATCTATTCTGAAGCCACCTTTATCAACAAAATATCCCAAATATTCAAGTGATGATCTACAAAATTGTGATTTTTCAAAATGTATAGTTACGCCAGCTTGCTTTAAATTTTCCTTAACTTGCAGCAAAATTCTCATATGAGTTTCAAAATCAGGAGTCGTGATATATAATATAATAAAAAACTTAGGGTTCTAGAGAGGGACCGATAACCAAATCCATCAATTGGCACATTGTTTGTCTTGAACAAGAGAGACCAAATGGCATTCGAACATATTCGAACAATCCTCTACCACGTACAGCAAAAGCAGTTTTAGGACAGGACAAATTTGATGAAAAGCTTTTTTCAAGTCAACAGAAGATAGAAATTTGGCATCTCTCAATTTGCACACTATAGACTCAATAAGAGGCATAGGGTAAGCATCTGTGACTGTGACTGAGTTCAGCTTTCTAGAATCTAGAACAGCTCGATATTCACCAGAGTGCTTCTCTACTAGCCATAATGGATTGCACCAAGGAGACTGTGAAGGTTGGATAATGCCCAATTTCAACTACTCATAAATTTCCCTATTGAGATGCACTTGCATGGCAGGGGACAAGGGATATTGACGCTGTCGAATAGGCTTTGCAGAACCTGTTTCGATATGATGCTGTAGTAAATGTGTTTTATCAATACTATCAGCCGGTGAAATTTCAGAAAAGGAATCCACAACAATTTTCAACTTGAGTTGTTGTTCCTTGGTCAAATCCTCATATGAACGGATAGTGTTGACAGTGCAAATTTCCTCATTGTTCTGTAAGGTATAAGATAAATCATAAAAATTTGCTTTCACCTGGAATTTCCTAAGAAAGTCCATTCCTAAGATAATTTTATGTTTCAAGGAAGGGATAACCAACAATTTAATCCATTTATTTTGCCCTAATAATAAAATAGGAAGATATACATGGCCTAAACATTTTTGTGATACACCATCCGCAGTAGTTACTTGTAAAGGAGTGTCATGAACGCCAGTGATATTCCACTTTTTTAAAATGAACATACCATATGCACCTACGATAGAATGACAACTCCCAGAGTCTATAAGGCACGAAACTTCATCATCATAGATGTGAATTCTTAGATAAGGACGGTTATCACTTATTTTGTTCTCAAAAATTGGAATAATTGGAGGTACGCTGAGATCAGAACTTGACTTTTCAGATAATCTAGATTTAGTTACAAAACATGAACAACAGCTAGCCATTTCTGCCATTCTGCAGAACTCACTGTCTTTATTTTGCTTTGTTCTTTTTGGATTTGTTTGTGGAGGTCTCTGGGCTTGAATGAACTGCTTGCTACCATAGGGTCCAGACCTGCTGTGCCAGCTTGTACGTTTTTTTGGAGTACATTTAAAACGTTTTGATTTTACAATACCCTTTCTTCCACAGTCAAAACAAAACAAGTTTTGCTGAGGTCTACATTCGGTATAGATATGTCCACTACGAGAACAGTTCCAACAGGTAGTAGAGTTTAAGGCAGAAACAATTGTATTAATGATAAATTTGTTCCTAAAAGAATGATTATTTGATTCTTGATGAGTAGGACAACTCAAGTCAGGTTCTAATAGATTTGTTTCAGATACTGGAGGAGGCTTATATCTGTCAGACCATTCACAAGCTTCTTTAAATTTTTTACACAAATCATTCAACTCAGAAATATTATTAACTTCCTTCATAACTAAATGTGGCATATAATAAGGTAATAAATTCCTTTGAATAGTATTTACCATTTCTTTATCTGATGGTTTTGTTTTCAGACTATTAAAAAGTCCCTCTTTTGAGGTAATGTACATCGTAACTCTTTCGGAAGAACTTTGTGTTCGATTACTAATCTCTCGTTTCAGATCTTCATCGTAATGGTATGGCAGAAAATCATCCTTAAGTTTTTGAACAAGTTCATCCCAGTTTCCTAGCCTTTTTCTATTATTGTTATACCAGGTCCAAGCCTGATCTTTAAATAAATCTCCAGCAGATAAAAACAGATCATCTTTAGAGACATTACGAGCAAAGCTGAAAGCATCAACTTTCTCCAAGAAAGAAACAAGAGATTCTTTACGATCCCCACTGAATTGAATGTTCCACTTATAAGGCAATACAGGCTTTGGAAAATTAAATTGGGGAGGCTGATGACTAGGGCCTGTTGGAGTCGATGTCTGAACAGATGTACCACTAAAAAACTTTATCAGTTAAGTCTCCTTCGAGCTCTATAAGCTCTAAATGAAGTGCCTCCTCATTTTCATCTACAAGTTTAAGTCTACGAATTCTTCCAGATAAATGTAATAGTCTAGTAGATAATCTCATGTATTCAACAAGATTATGAGTATAGGAATCAATTTTTGCTTTAAGATCAGCCAATGTTTCTTCAACTAGAGATACATCTTCAGCAAAAATTTAACAAACAGCGAAAGCGCTAGAAAAGCTACAGTTGGAACTCTCCTGACTCAAAAGTCCTCTCAGAATTTTTCTACGTTTATCCAAGTCCCCTTTTGATTCTATATTTCTTATCCTGATTTCATAATCAAGTTCCTTAGCTTTTAAGTGATTTTCTCCCATGATGAGAGATAGATATTTAAACAAAAGACAAATAGATAAAGTACGGTAAGTCAGATAACGATAAAAAGATATGATCAGATAAAATAGGTGAGTTGCGATTCAAAAAAATAAACGATATGAAAAATATCAGTTTGATACGATAGGTGAATAGCAACTCGAAAGATAGATATATATCAATAAGATATAAAAGATAATTGTGAAATGACAGATTCAGTAATGAGTTTTCAATTACAAAATCAAAGTTACCAAAGTTAAATTGGTTATCTGATACAGAAGGAAAGGTAAAGATATTTGCCAAGACAAATACTTTTGTTAAAAAAAAAATTATAAGTCACTAAAACGTTGGGGCGCCAAATTATGTAACGTAACCGGGGTTATTTTGATTGCCTGACTGCTCAGCAGAGAACGGCGTAGGTTCTTTGGACTATATTGCTAGTTTCGGATTTTTTATGTGGCAGGCAAGTGTTTTAAATTTTGAACTTCAAGAATTTGACTAGCTTGGACGCCAGCAATTTTTAATTTAACAGGAATAAAAAGTACAAAATACCTAACGATACATAATTGAAATAAGATAAATTGACTTCTTTCTGTAACCAGACCAACAATAAAACAATACTACAAAACAAATATATATTAACAAATTTAACAAAATGTAGTGTCAAAATAACACGTTGATATTCAAACAATATTATTACTGAATTTGCTTCAGCGACACAGGTTACCTTAGTTCATTCATATAGTGTTAAGATTCTGACAGGAACGTCTTGGTTGTTGTTCTGCTAACCTGAGCATGAACAAGATGACACCTCACGTAACAGTTTCAGGGAATCGTCTGGTATGAACTATGCCTCCGTTCTGGTTTCGTTGTGTTCCCTCGTGAATAGGGGTCTGAGTTCATGAAAAAACGTTGATAGATGTTAGGTTATCACAGATGTAAAACTCAACAGTATACGATTCCCTCCTCACTGAATATGTGACATAATATTACACGATAATGAAATGATGTACTCCTCAACACAGGAGTCGAGATGTATGAGTACTTAGATCTAGGATAATCTTAACAGCAGAATATTAATGGTATACCATGAAAAACTTTACTTGAAATCATTACTGAAAATGTGATATATATATATATATATATATATATATATATATATATATATATATGTGAATACAAATAAAAAAATATATAGAAATAAAGATTAATAAATGTCAATATTCAAAGTCCACAAGTTTTGAGGTTAGTTGTCCCAAAAATCAAAATTGACGTTATGAGGTTAGCACTCCAATATGTATGTCAAATTTGAAAATGTTCAACTTGAAACTTGACGGTAAACGAAAAAATAGGATCGTCAGCTTGACAAAATGGTGTCGCTTTCTGGTATGCAACGTGCATCGACAAATAAATATTTTATTGGACACTTACACGCTTCTTGGTAGATTCTTTTCGACGTGATCACACATCACAACTTGCCCCAGGTGATTAACAACTGCTCATCATCGCAACACTGGATCCAATCAACTAGAAGGCCATCATCGATGGTTGATCATTAATTCCGTTGGAATTGGCACTTCCTTCTGGATTGGAGTCGATTGACAATCTAATTCCCAGTATTATTCGCTTGAGCCTCATTCAAAAATACTTATGATCGCATCAATCCATCTGGATTTAAATTTATTACCGTTACCTGAATCACACCTTCAAGCGACCTCTTCACATCTCGACCGCCAAACTAAGAAGAGCCTCATCCCACTTCTTCAATTCTCGAACTGAATTTCCGACATCATGTCAGTGACATCTATATGAACCCAACGTTATCAATCCAGATGGGTCTGTCTACACATTGAATTTACCTTTAGACAAGTTCAGCTATTTGCCATCAGCTGTCACTGGACGTCTTAGCTAGTGAGAAAATTCTGTTGTCTACTCTTTAGACAAGTATACATGTTCGTTATTAGGTGTCACTTCTAGTATGGATTTGGAATTAAAATCTGAATATAACGGTATTTCCGTTACAACTATCTTCAAACAAGTTGTGAAAAGTACTTCATATATTTCCTTAGGTTTCAGTTGATGTTATATCTAGAGCCCTATAGCGGTTTGTTGCACAGGTATTAATATAATTCATTTCAATATTGTTTTTTGAATATTAGACCAATATTCAAATTGAAATATTAGTAATAGAATTTCTTTGTAATATTGTACCAATATAATTATTTCAATATTGGCGAAAATTATTCAACCAATATCGAGTCAACATCATAGGTAATAATGATTTTTTGGATATTGGTGAAAAAATATTCAACCAATATATTATGAAACTTGGACACACAATATTGGTTTTATTCCTGGAATCGATATGAGAGGAATATTGGAATTGCAATATTTATTCTAGATGTTGAAAACAATATATAGACAATATTGTTTTATCGATATTGGTAAAAATTATTCAAACAATATGGACCCAATATTACCGTGCCAATCTATATTCGAAATCGGTTGAGCCAATATTCACCGAATATTTTTAATGTGATATTGTATTTCCAATATTAATCCATATTGGATCAATATCATCTTTACATTTACAATATATCAATATTGGCCCAATATGAAATCAAGATTCAGCCAATATTAGGTGCTACCTGGGTTGTTTTTGCTTGAGAGCGTAATTTCGTATTCAATTCAATGTAGGGGCGCAGCTAAACCGACTGATTGAATTACAACACCTTGTGGACTTTCCTGAGTACAAGGCCGTGTTTGAGTGCTTGTTTCAACACCCTGTAGTGCAAAACATATTTTTCCTTGTTGTACAGCGTGGTCATCAATTTTAGTAATTTCTAGCCTGGTGGTATACGGTGCACGGCTCACAAAGGCAAATCTTTGTGTTTGTCATGCAGATGTTCGGGGTACTCCAAATCGACTTCGAGAATGTAGCCGATGGACGAGGTTTCTGACACTTCCGACACATCGAAATCGGCTGCATTTTCGAGCCATTTAAAACCATCGTACGAAAGATATTCCATCATGGCCCAACCGTACAGATTATTCACGTCGAGATATAGCAAATAGGTCGACGGTTTGGAGGCGTCATACCTTTCGCCCATGTGCTTGTTATTGACCGAGGAGAATCTGTTGCAGCACTGACTGATGCCGCCACGAATTCCTCGCTCGACAGAGAGAAGCATGTCGACGTCTTTCAGTATCTGCAATTTACACTGAGTGTACTTCAACATACAGGACCACGTGTACTCCGGGAGGGTGTAATACCACGCAGGATCCAACCCATATGTCTCGTGACCGATATTTCGAAAATTTTCGAAAATATCAGCCAATAGAAATATGTCGGTTTTCAGGTCAGAGTACTCGCCCAGTGTTGTCAAGTTGAACGATCGGCACACGTTCTGCGCATGCTCGTATTCGGCATTGGTGATTTCACAATCATTCAACTTGTTGTGGAACTGATCGCGCAAGCTGGGGCATTCCAATTCCTCCATCGAATCGATGAAATCGTATGGGAAAATCCCCTCTTCGAGTGAGTAACTCGTACCTGTCGGCATCGAAATGGGCAAATTCGCGCCTTGAAATCTTCAAGTCATGGATGGTCAGTGTTTGCACCAAATGCTCCAAGCTCATGCCCATGAAGCGAAAAGAGTCGATGAATCGAAATTTCATGTCAATGATGCCGTCGTACTGGGTGAAAGAAATGTATTTTTCTTTGTTGACAGGCAACAGGCTGACTTGATTTCTTTTTGCTATATCTCGAATAATAAAATGGCTGTCGTATCCGGATAAATTGTGGAAAACGATTGGCACAACGAACGAGTTTTTGTAGTTCAAGTTGCAATGTGCATGCGCATATCAACGGAATGCTCCCGTGTAGTGATTATGATCTTTTACCATTTTCCAAGGTTTTTCTCAGGTGTGGCAACATGGCGCTGTCGCTTTATCTGGAGGTGAGACGATCATGGGGACAATATCCAAAGTTTTGGCTTTCACAAATTTGGATATGGCCCCCATTCTCTTCGCAAACCAATCCATCGAGTCGAGCCCCCGATGGCTATCATAAAATGAGAAAGTATCGTCATATGCGCACTTGAATTAAAATCCAGCGCTGAAAGGAATGTGTTTTTGGTATTTTGCCGTATGTGAGGTGCATTCATCGTCATTAAACTGTTCCAAAATCGATTCGAAATCAGCGTAAATTACAAAGGGAACTATTTGTTTGTGTACGAAATCCCGAAATTCTACATGATCATATGATAGAAATGAAATTTTACATGTGTTTGTTTTTTGACAATCAACAGTATAACTGTCGAGTTTCTCTTTACTCGCAAAATAATTCAAACACCTGTCGCAAATGAATGTTTTAAGCCCGTCTTTACTGAGTTGGCGATTAAGTAGGCGAGATCAATCCTTTATCCAAACGTAATGGAATTTTATGTCGTCGCCGACGGCGTCATTGTCGTCGGCGATCTCTAGTGGTGGTGCCTCGTAATCATTTAATTTCGGGTGATATTTATTTTGAATGAGAAGATTAACATGTTTGTCTAATTTTTGTTTCGTGAGTCGGTTCGGAACAGTAACGAAAAATGCCTCCTTGTTAGCCTGCGGCGATCTTAAACAGCTGCTGCGGATGATTTTGATTGGCAATTTTTTGCTCGCCCCTGTGGATGAGCATATGCTGGGACTCGGTTAATTTGTCGAGGATGGGTTTGAATGCACCAGTCACTCGATTTGGCAGGAATACTTTACACTCCTCCAACTCCACTAGGATGGACTCTCCAAATTTGGTTGTTTTAGCTTGAGCGTCGAGGATCAGTTGGGGTTTGTCATTCGGTAGCTCAGACAACTTCCGCAGGTCCTTCCTGCAAGCCAACGAAATCTTGTTAATTTCGTCCAGATGAGACATCTGTGAAATCATTTGAAAAATGAAAAAAAAATTATACCCGCTGTATAACTCTTACTCACTCACTTAAAAGGAAAAAAGGGTCTTTATGATTCACCCCGTATATGAGAAATAAATATGATGAAAAAATAATATTCGAATCACACTGTATGCAACAAATGGAACTTTGTGAGAGACACCCTGTATGAGAAATAAATATGACAAAAAATGCAATCCACACACACACACTGTATGAGAAACAGAAAAAATATGACGTTTTGTGAGAGAGACTGTATGAGACAAAAAACAGATATGGCAAATGAACTTTTCTGAATTTTTGAAATAAAAAACAACAACTGAATCTAAAGAAATATGCATTTGAAACACTCACGAAAAATTAAAAATGAATATACTACTACTAACCTTTGCAAATCACGAACTGAATGGCACTCACAATAAAATAATAATAATGCACTTGTTTAAAAAGGCGAGAGACAGATGAGCGGCAGAGAGGCACTTGTTGCTTCGAACGCAGACAATGCAATGACGCTGGCTGGCTGGCTGCGAACGTATTTATTAACTCTCTATGTCACGTGACCCACGCCGTCCACCTCTACGCCGAGGTCACGTGACCCACAGTGCAAATGTATGCAACGGTCGATCTGGGGAAAACCCAATTTGCGCAATAACAAAAAACAACTCCAAGGTCAAATCGTGTTTTCTCGGAATTTCATTTAACTCGAGCAGACAAAGCGTAAACAAACACCGGATATGAGATAAAACTCTTTTTGCGATTGACTCTGAAAAACAAATTCAAGATCAAATCGATCGTGTTTTCTTGGAAATTTCATTCAGCTCGAGACAGTAAACAAGTACGGGACGTGTCTTATCGCTATTGATGGCAGATATGCATTTTTCTTGGAATTTCATTCGAGAGAGTGAATTAATAATTCCATCATAATTTTTTGTTGTTCTAAGACAGGCATTGTTTTTTCAATTTGGCAGAAGCCATTTTTTTTCTACACTGCGAATCACGGGCCTCTAAGTTGGAAAACTGGATTTCATGCAGTGAAGAAGGTTTTCCGTTCCTTTGGTAGGGGTTGTTCGGTGGCTTCAGTGTTGTCTTCTTGGATGGTGGTTGTAAGTTGACATCGAACTAGTAGGTGTTTGGATTTGTATATAATGATTATAACTAGACAAACTATCATTATAGTGAATATTGGAAGTGTCCAAATGTAGGCTCTCGGCCAATGGGATATTTTTGTCAGTGGGGTCAGACGGCTGGCTTCCTTGTGAATTTCGTTCAGTTTATCCAAGAAGATGTCTTGAAGTTTCAGGGGTGGTATTTCCTCATCATTTGCTATTCGTGGTACCTTGATATCTGGTAGGAGCAGGGGTTGTTCTCCAACTTTCGTTCTGTTGTTCTGCAGGTGGTCTGAATGCGAGTGACCTTTTCGAAAATGCTGATATAGTGAGCGTCATCCACTTGTTCGATGATGTTTGATACCAGGTGGATCGGTACCAGTTGAAAGTTCTGTGGATCGTTTGCGATGCTTAGTATTTGGAAAATACAGTCACTGCTGGTGGTTCCGGGAAGGAGGTTGTTCCAAGGGCAGTAATGAACATCGTGGAGATCCATGCAGGGCATTGTGGAATATTGAAAATATACCTCGTTTGCAGTCAGATAAGGTGCAGGTGGTATGATGGTAGTTTGATTTCGGGTAGGAATGGAATATAAGTGATACTGAGTGAATACTTCGGGGAACACAAGTGGAAATTTTATCACGAATACTATTTTATTATTTTTCTGATAAGTGCCTATTTCGATAATTTCATAATATCGATGCAAGTTTGTGTGATCTTATCCAAATAGTAAATTATTAGCCATATAGGGTTTCATTAGGGTTGATAACATCCATTCAATATCATTGATTTTCAATATACTAGGGTGTGCTTGTCCTAATTTAGCAAATGTTGCGGATTTTAAGTCAGTCAATATTTGCAACAGCATTTGGAGGATAGAGCTGAGTTGATCGAAAGCCTCTTTGGTTTCGAGATAATGATGGAAATTGAAAATGAGGGTCGACATGTCCGAAGCAATTTTATTGATTCTCTCTGTGATTAATTGTTGGTTATGTTTGATCATTGCTGTTGTTTCACTAAAAGTTTTTATTATGTTCTTCGAGAGTGATATTTGGTCATTAATTTTTGAAATTACATTATTTTGATTATTTTCCAGTTCTGAAATTACCTGATCATAATTTTCAGCGTCTTCAGCATCTAAATTACCACTGATACTCTTTATTATAGAACCTAAACCGTTAAATATCCCTCTTTTCGGTCTTTCACTTGGAATGAGGGATTCGTGTTTGGCAAGTGATAGTTGGAGTTGAAAAAAAAAATTGATTGGTTGATGGATTTCAACTTTTCAAAATATGGACGGGATAACCCGTGATTAAGTGCTTTTAGTAATCTCGAATATTGGTCTTGAATTATCAGAGATGGGGGTGAGATCGTAGTAGTGTACGAAAGTATGGTATTTGCTTTTGATGCGCGTTGTGCCTATCTTGAAAGAAAGAATGCCTGGGTTTTTATTTAGGGATTGTATTTGAAGTTCCTGGCTCATTGTCAGCGATAGGATGGACCTGAAACAATGGTCTTTTGAAACTTGATTCATGCATGGTGTTCTTTGGTGATTTCAATTTTGTCCTCTTATTTTTGAGAACCGTTACTGCGCGGAATTTTGGAGAAAGCTTGTTTCGGTTGTCCGTACGTCTGTACGCTGGTGTCTGTTCCTTGTGAGTCAAAGGAGGTTCCCTTGCTTTGTTTTGTTTGTCAATGGTTTTTTCTTTAGATGTTTGTACAATTCTGCAGTTCTTGTCTTGTGAGCTGTCATGTAGGCACTTTGTACCAAGTTTTCAAGGTTGACATTGAAGGGGTCTGAAGTAGATAGGTGACCAGTGATTACATAAATGGGTTTCATATTTGTGGCAGAATTTATTGAATGATTGTAGCCCATGATGGCATAGGGCATTTGTTTAATGATATCGAGTTCCTTATGGGTGGTTTGGAGTATTCTTAGATGTTCAATGATGGTTGAATGGAACCGTTCAACGATTCCTTTCGATTCGGGATGATCAGGGGTTACGTAATTTAATTTTATGTTGTGGGTATTTGCAAATTTTTGAATCAATTCATTTTTGAGTTCGGTGCCATTATCGGAGTTAAGCGATTTGGGGACACCATGGTATAATAACTATGCCTCTATGGTTGGTTTTACCTTCGTGATATTTCTGAATTGTATGATTTTGATCATCAACATTAGTTACGTCTTTCAGTATTTTGTTGCAGCGGATGAACTTAAACGAAGGAGTTTTGAAGGTATTCTTAACTACTTCGCAGAATCGGGGGATCATGGTTTCATCAGGAAGATATATTGCGTGGACGTGTTTTCGGTTGAGATAATCTTTGATCAGTTTAATGACGTCATGCTTGAAATTTTTAAGAGAGAGCTGTGCAAAAATTCATTTTTTTATTAGTGAATATTTCTTTAATTTTGGGTTCGGCTGGAGAAAAGAATATCAGATCTATATTGATCTGATGATCATAACCGTTCAATGGATGTTCTGAGATTGGAATGGTTAGGACGGGGTCTTCCGCATTAGAATGAACAGTTTCGCCATCGGTGTTATCGGGAGCACCTAGCTGAGCATCGTTGTTGATAATGGCCTCATTAGGTACTGTGGGGTTGGTGGTGATGACATCGTTATAAGTGGCGATGCCAGGAGAGAAAGGATTGTCAGAGATAAGATTTTGCAAGTCAGGGATTCTGCAAGTTGATTAGTTGGGGTTGGTTTCAGGATGTTCGTCACTATTGACATCGTTCAAATTGAGGTTTTCACCAATATGAGGAATGACAGATTCTTCGTCGGAGGTTCTTGTTGCAGGAGTGTCATAGGAAATGTCTAGGATTTGGCCATGATTTTTATTAAAGTTGTCTATACATTTTTGGAGTTCATTCACATGAATTTCTACTCGAAATAAGGCGTCAGCGTTTGTGTTTAATTTGCCCTTCTTATAAACAATTTCATAGTCAAATTCCTCTAGTTTGTGACGCCATCTCACTAGACGGGAATTTGGCTCCTTAAGGGACATAAGCCATTGAAGGGGCTTATGGTCGGTGAAATTTTTTTATTTTCGTCCAACCAGATATGGCCTGAAATATTTCGTCGCCCAAACTATTGCTAGAAGTTTTTTCTCTATCGTTGAGTAATTCTGCTCTGATTGATTGAGGGTTCGCAATGCGTACGCCACTGGTTTGTCAGAACCGATGGGCCCTTGAGAAAGAATAGCCCCCAGGGTAAAATTACTGGCATCCTTACTCAGGACAAAGGGCTGCTCAAAATTTGGATATAACAGTACAGGTTCGTTTGTCAAAAGAGTTTTGCCTTATTCAAAACATTGAATGAATTTGGAGTCGTGAACAAGATATACTCACAATAAAGCCGCAATGCTTTTCACCATCTGGAATCGGTGTTGGCTGCTAATCCTATGTGCTTTTGGTTGCCATTTGGTTTCCACTATTCTATGAAGGTAGTTTCCTCGATGGATAACAGATAACAGTTGAAAGATTTCACGATGAACTTTTTCACTTTCAAAATCCTACCGACTGTGCCACTTTTAATTTTGAGTAACTCAAAAAGCTTTATAAAAAATATTTATTGAATACAAAAATTAGTAAAAGTACGTGTTACAACGATAAAGTATAAAGTCAGACTAACTACATTTCGTTCTCAAGGAAATGAAGCGATTTTGCCGTGAATGCTGATACGGCGTCTTTCCTGGGAAGTGCTCAGGTAGCGTCAGCGGAATACGGGGTCATTGACAACGTAATTCGCACAATAATTTGTCTCGATATTAGATCGATTATCCTCTGGGACGCTGATGGAAATAATCAATTCTAAGTACACTAAAAGGATCCCCTTATTCAGATTCAGATTCTTTATTAACCATTTGTAGCCATGCAGTGCTTGGATATGGCAAGTCATAATACATACACTCAGTAGCCTAATGACAATGCTACGTTATACATATATAAAAAAGTTAAAAAATACAATACTTTTTTTGGATAAAAACGTACAAGGGGACTTACATACACGACAAACAATGAAAAATATCAATTAAGTATTTAGTGTACAAATTCTTCAAGGCTGTAGAAAGCATTCAATGTCAACATGTTTTTTATTATTTTCTTGAAAAGATAATGAGATAGTTGTTTTATATTGTTCGTTTTATAATTGTACAGGGTGAGGCCAGCATATTGTGGAGATTTTTTATAATATATATGATTAAATTTTTTCACGCGGAGATTATTTTTGTTTCGTGTTTCATACATATGGCTATCACCATTTTAAGTATATCAATCTTTATTTTTATGTATATATAGTAAAATATTCAGAATGTATATGCAGAGAAATGTCAATATACCCTTTTAAATACTTCCCGACATGAGTCCGTGGGTTTCATATTATATATGATTCTTATTATGCGTTTTTGGAGAACGAAAACTCGAGTCCATTCTGTTGCTAAGCCCCAACTGATTATTTTAAATGATAAAGTAGAGTAGACTTCAGAATAATACACTTACAGAAGACATGATTCATGGAGCGATTTTTTCAGTGTGAGGAAGGCAAAGCAACTTTTTTTGAGTTTATTGCATGTGTTATCTATTTGTTCAATCCACGTTATGTTATTATCGAGATGGACGCCCAAGAATTTTGTTGAACTTGAAATTGCATGTTGATTGTTATTGATATTTAAATTAACTAGGGTTGGTTTATTACTACGTGCGCAGTTGAATTGAGTGAACATAGTTTTTTGAAGGTTCACTACAAGATGGTTTCTTGTCACCATTCATAGAATTGGTTGCATGCATAAACACCTTCCCCCCTTCTATGAAGTCAGGCAGGTCGTTTATATACAACAAAAATAGGAGTGGTCCCGCCCTTGTGGGGTACCAATCCCTACGTCATATTGGCTAGAAACATCATTCCCAATTTTCACGTACAATTGCCTTTCGGTAACATAAGAAACTATCCAATCCTTTATAGAGACCCGCAGTCCTAACCGTTCCAATTTTCTTTCTAGTATGTTCGGGTTCAGGGTATCAAAAGCCCGTGTTATATCAAAGAATATGCCAAGAATATTTTTACCATTATCAAGCTCACTATATACAGGGTGCCCGTATTTCAAGCTCGACCATGGGGATCTCAGTTATTATAAGAGATACGAGGTCTGTTAAATTGGGGCAAAGTTTGGCGTTTTCATGCTGAACAATTATCTGAAAGAAAATTTGATGTGTGATTTTTAATTTTTAAATTATTGGAAAAAAACAGAAATTTGTTTTTATTTTTTCAAGCGAAAACCAAAAGAACTAGACGTTTTTAGCTAGAACGTTCTTGAGGCACTTCTTTACAAGGAATCTAAATCTATCATCGTATTTTCCGAGGAGTTCTTGATGCCAGAGTTACAACAATCAACTTTGGTTTTTCTTATGAGCGCCATATTGGATTTTGTCTTTTTAAAAAGTATTTTTCATTACAATGTATCACGCAATATGATCGAATCTTACATGCTGATCAAGATTAGGAAAAAATCGTTTTTGCGAAGAGGGCTTTGGAAAGAACGCCATCAATTTTGTTTAACAAACTAAATCTTGATAGTTCAATTGAATTTGGATTTGGAACGTTCACATTTCCATCAAGCTTACCTACTTAAAAACTAAGATTTTGAATTAGGAACGATATGATAAGTTAGAAGTTTATTCTTCGCAAAACAAAACAAAGTTATATAAGATGCTCGAATACTCCACCTTCGACTTCTAAACACAATTCTACTCGTTTCCTCAGATTCTGAATATCTCGCGATATGTCCCGTCTTCTTATCTTAGTTCTAATAGTGGTGATTATGGTTCTTCTCAGTTCATCAGTATCGATGGTTACGGTTTTAAAAACTAAATCTTTCATAGTTTCCCATAAATAATAATCCAGCGGAGAAACATCAGGTGACCACGTTGGCCAACGTATGTCTCCTTTGTTCGAAATCACCTTACCGGGAAACATTTCTGACAAACACTCAGCAACTCTTCTAGCGTCATGCGGCGATGCACCATCTTGCTGGAACCAGAGGGTATTCAGCCGGTTGAGACAAATGTCAACGTAATCCGTAAGGAAGGTCCTCAAAAAATTTAAATAACGATCGGCATTCAGATTTTCTTCATAAATGTATGGGCCAATTAATGTGTCGTCCAATAAACTGACCCATACATTTACGACGAAGCGTACTTGCGGCCGCCGTTCTTGATGTCCATGTGGATTCTCAATGGACCAAATGTGTGCATTGTGTCGATTGAACATGCCCATGTGTGTGAATTTGCATTCATCCATGAATATAACATCTCGTTAAAAATTTGGACTTTTGATTACGAATATACAAAAATCTACCCGTTGACCAGCATCTCCGGGATGGAGAACTTGGGTGAATTTTGAATAGACTATATTTGTGTTTCTTCAGTATCCTCCACACCTCTTGATGCGATATGCCAAGATTTGTTGCAACTTTCCATGTGGAAACGGACCGATTATCTTGAAACTAAAGGAAAAAGATTCAAATCCTAGGTAATTTTTGTTCCATTTCACTCTCCGCTTGCAAAACTGCTATCTCATTTACATTCTCTCTATCGTTGTACCTTCTTCTAAGCTTCACAAATGAATCATAATCGGCTAAATTTCTATGGAGCAATAGAAAATAATTCTGTGCTGGTTGCTCTCTCTCTGGATACCGCTGGATATACGTTTCGGAAAATGGCATTAGAACTTGAAAAAATTCAAAAGTTTTGCTTGAATATTATATTATTATTTATTTATTTATTGTTAAACAAAATTGTTGGCGTTCTTTCCAAAGCACTCTTCGCAAAAACGATTTTTCCCTAATTTTGATCAGCATGTAACATTCGATCATATCGTGTGATACATTGTTGTAATCAGAAATGAAAAATACTTTTTAAAAAGGTGCTCATAAGAAAAACCAAAGTTGATTGTTGTAACTCTGGCATCAAGAACGCCTTGGAAAATACGATGATAGATTTAGATTCCTTGTAAAAAAGTGCCTCAAGAACGTTCTTGTTAAAAACTTCTAGTTCTTTTGGTTTTCGCTTGAAAAAATAAAAACCGAAAATTTGTTAGGCCTATATAAACAGCCTTTTCAATTACTTTGGCAATTCCGGGGGCCCACTGAAAACAATACCCCCAGTTTTAGCGGCCAGTTTGTTTTTATTTTCTGGCAAAAATTATGAACATCTTTTAATCTCAAGATAATCGTAGTACAAGTAGGTCAAAATTCACTTTCAAGATTTCAACCAAACATACAAATGAATAAATAAACAAAGCAAGTTAAATAAAAGCGTGTAATGAGAAGTCGGAAGTCTACCGGGTGGCTACGGAAGTATTGCCTACGGAATATCTCAGTTATTGTATGAAGTAGGTTTGTGAAATTTGGAGCGTCGATATAATGACATAAGAGCTAGAATTTGAGCATATTGACATGTCGAAGTTAACTTCCGGTCTGACCGGAAGTAACATCAACTTTCTTATTTTAAATGGAAACCCTATTTTTTTTCTTTTCGCTTTATTCAGCATTCAATTCCCTTTCTAATGACATATCACAAGTTGGTATCTAACCAGAAACTAGATCAGAAAAAAATTATTACTGAAATTCACCGAGTAGGCCGTGGAAGCAAAATGAAAGCCAAAAATTGAAAAGTTGGCTATGGAAACCATACGTCACTTGATAACAGTTGCTAGTTTCATTCGTCGGCGTTATAAAAAGCCGCCAAAAAAAATATTGGAAAAATTGGGAAAAAACAATACTCTGTAGGTCTATAACTTAAATAGGAACATACAAATTTTTCTTGCCTGTACTATTCAGCATAACCATTCCTTTCTAATGATATAATAGAAAGTAATTTTTTGAAATGAAATACCAAAAAATCCAATTATTATTCTTCAAATAACAAAACAGATTATCGCCATACGCAAAAATAACATTAAAAATAATGTGGAATGATAAATTATATCCTGTAGGTTCTAGGTTAAATAGGAACATAAACGTACTTGGTCTGTGCCATCGTCCATAGATATTCTAATATCTACCTATGGACGATGTTTGTGCTATTCAGAATAATCATTCCATTGCAATAATCATTCAACCCAAAATATTAACAAGTAGGCTGATTAAGATGTATTTTGGAATGAAACAAAAAAGAAACGAGAGCTCTCACGAACGCTGCTATCCATATTATTTTGACGTTCGAAGTAGTGTTTTTGATTCTGCCATTTTAAAAGGGTTTGGAAATCGGAATCAGTTAGTGGAATATTCAAAAAATGCCCCGTTATTCACGAACCGAACAAATTGACATGCTTCTCATTTATGGTGAATGTTTAAATAATTCTTATGCCGCTGAACGATTGTATTTAGAGCGATATCCAAGGAGGCAGCAACCGTCAAGCAGGTATTTCCAGTGGCTTGAAGAAAAATTAAGAACTGAGCCTGATGTTCACGAAGACCAAGAAGCATTTGTCATTAATGAGGAAACTGAAATTAATGTATTAGCTTTAGTACAATATGATAGCACAATTTCCTCAAGGCAGATTGGCGCCGAATTAGCTATAAGTAAGGACTCTGCTAGGAAAATTTTGAAAAAACATCGATTTAAATCCTTCAAGTATCAGTTGCATCAACATTTGTATGAAAATGACGGTGAAAGGCGCCTGGAATATTGTAATTGGTTTCTTCGACAAAATGCTGAGAATAACCTATTTAACTATTATATCTTGTTTACGGACGAGTCAAGATTTACCAACAATGGATTATTTAACAGGAATAATACAAGGTAGGTACTGTACTTTATTTGGATTATTGTCGATAGTCGAAGTGTTAAGTGCTAAAAGTGTGAACGGTCTTTTGTTTCATGTACTGGGCGATAGAAAACGAGCACCGGTTTCGACAAGGTGGCTTCCAGGAGAGATTTGGTGTGAATGTTTGGGCAGGAATAGTTGGAACTCATATTGTTGGCCCCATTCTTTTTCAAGGCTCACTAACCGAAGGGAGATACTTTAGTTTTTTTACGAATGAAATTTCGGAATTCATTAACAACCTACCAGCGGAAATAACTGAGAGAATGTACTTCCAGCAAGATGGCGCCCCTCCGCATAATTCAAGAATAGCGAGAAATTATCTTCAGAATCGCTTTCAAGAGAGACTTATAACAACCCATGGTCCAGTCAGGTGGCCACCAAGGTCACCTGATCTTACTCTGTGCGACTTTTTTCCATAGGGACATCTTAAAAATAGGGTGTATTCCACACAGCCTACAACTCTACATGAGCTAGAAGTAAAAATTCGTAGAGCTTTCCAAGATATCACGCCCCAAATGTCAATAAATGTATTGACGCTGAGGGAATGCATTTCGAACATTTGTTTTGAATTTAGTTTATCTTTAATCCTATCAATTTGAATTTTTTTTCGATAAATCTGTTTTTTTGTTATTTGAATAATAATAATTGGATTTTTTGGTATTTCATTTCAAAAAATTACTTTCTATTATATCATTAGAAAGGAATGGTTATGCTGAATAGTACAGGCAAGAAAAAGTTGTATGATCCTATTTAAGTTATGGACCTACAGAGTATTGTTTTTTCCCAATTTTTCCAATATTTTTTTAGCGGCTTTTTATAACGCCGACGAATGAAAATAAAATATCACAGTAGTAGCAACTGTTATCAAGTTACGTATGGTTTCCATAGCCAACTTTTCAATTTTTGGCTTTCATTTTGCTTCCACGGCCTACTCGGTGAATTTCAATAATAATTTTTTTCTGATCTAGTTTCTGGTTAGATACCAACTTGTGATATGTCATTAGAAAGGGAATTGAATACTGAATAAAGCGAAAAGAAAAAAAAATAGGGTGTCCATTTAAAATAAGAAAGTTGATGTTACTTCCGATCAGACCGGAAGTTAACTTCGACATGTCAATATGCTCAAATTCTAGCTCTTATGTCATTATATCCACGCTCTAAATTTCACAAACCTACTTCATACAATAACTGAGATATTCCGTAGGCAATACTTCCGTAGCCACCCGGTATAATCAATCCAATGACGTGAAAACTTGGGATGCGCAATTAGGGATACCCATTTGCCGTACGCAACTGTCTGGAGTTGCAAACAGTTCATCTGCATTGAAATTTATACTGAATGCTGTCAAATGATATACCAAAAATCATTGAAGAAAGTAAAGGAAAACTTACTTTCAGCTCCCTGTGACCCAGTTAATACATATCTTAGAGGATATGTTTATTGGAACTTCTAGTGTTGAAAAGAGGTTAGGATTCTACCAACAAAGTATGTCCGCTTCATTGAGGGACACCCTGTATATAATTTTTGCAGTACAGGACGTCAAAATGAAATTTATCAAAAAATTACTTGAAACTGCCCTATTGATTCTGGTGTACTATTGGGGTAATTTTAAGGATATTTCGGACAAAAGTTCATAATATTACTTTTAACAATTTTTAGATGATTTTTTTTGGAAGATAGCTTTTTTTAAACAATTTTTTTTAAGAAATCGCTAGTGGTGACGAACGTGTCAGAAATACTTGTATGCCATTACTGATATTCCTGCAAAATTTCTTTTCATATCGATAATGACAATAATCAACTATACCGCACTAGGAAATGGCTACTGAGAAACCCTTTACTGCTTCCACACTCAGCATAAAATAATATAGAAGTGAATTCTAATAAAACTTATCTTTAATAGGCTGACTCAATGCATTTTTCAGTATGCGTAAAATTCTGGAACTCATTTCGTTTAAAATGTGAATGTAATTGATATTGCGGTTGCTTCTCTGTTCGCATTAGGTATGATAATATTCAAATCTGTTTACCAAACGATTTAATTACTCAATTACCTCCCTACCACCCCTCCAGCACCCTCTTATCGAGACTAATATTCATCGGATGCCATCAATACCGTTACAGGAATTCAAATGTATATAGATTATCCCAGGTGCCAATTTTACCGCATGGAGAATCTGACGGTTTGGTTCCATATACACGTTCACGATGGAGGTGACGCCTTGCGGTAGATGCTCGAACTCAAGGAGTATATTTTATCACCACTTGGAACAAATTAGGGTCCGGCAGATTTTGCTTTTATTGGTTCTATGACGTCATATGCCACTGACTAACAAAGTCTACTAGGCGAGTCAAGATGGCATCCGAATATTGGATGCCACCTTGACTCGGATGCCACGTTTACCGCAAATTCCTTTAAGTCCTACTTTCTCATCTCACTAAACTCTTTGAACATTTTTCACATGTACTTTTTACTCAATGTAGTATTTTTGATGTATTTTCACTTATAGTTAAGTATATCTATTGAGTAATTTTTATTTGATATTTCCATTTCTACTCGAAGTAACTGACATTTTAAAAATTTAATTCTGTAAACGTCATATTATATGTCATTTGCATGGTGACACGACTGTTCAACAGTGATAACTTCCCGGTGCACTTACCCGGGACAATTACCCGGGGCCATTATCAATGTAATATTTGACCGATTGGCTAATTCTGGTCACATGATCGCAAATACGTAGATATGATAAGTTCAGATTGAATGGAAAACATTTTCAAAGCAAATTTTAGCCATATATTGTTAAAAGGCCATGATACAATGTAACATCTATTACATAAAAAACATGTTTTCGAGCATAGTAATGCTCATCTTCTGTTGTTCAAATACAGGTTAAACTGAAAAAGAAAAATTACAACTTACAATGTTTAAAGTTATGTGAAATTCGTAAAAAACAAATAATATTTAGGTAGAAACTGGAAGTTAAAATGGACACTTCATTGGAAACGTTGAAAAAAGAATTTTTAATAAAATTTTTACACATCCATTTGGAGGCCAGAAACCCACTCTTAAGGGGAAATTATAGGTAACCAATCAATCATTGGAGTACAAATTAACGGAGAAATCTTCAATTTGCTAATTTGATGATTTCCTTAATTTGTGCACTAATGATTGATTGTTCACCTACAATTCCCCATTAATAGTGGGTTTATGGCCTACAAATGGCAATGTGAAATTTTTATTAAAAATTATTTTTTCAACGTATCTACCTAGAATATTATTTCGCATAACTTTTGAATTGTAATTTGTACTATTTCTATTTCAGTTTAACCTGTATTCAACTGAAGATGAGCATATCTATGCTCAAAAACATGTTTTTGATGTAATTGATGTTACATTGCCCTTGTACCCTTTCTTCTTGTGCCCTTTCAACACTATTATGCAGAAGTTGCTTTGGCAACATCCCCCGTTACTTACCAATTGGGGTTAGTAGATATACTACAGGCATACGAGATATTCGTCGGCAATAGTCGGAGTAAGGAGATCGGTAGAAGTCGATTTCGTTGCTGGTCTGCCGTTCAGCTGTGACGTGATCGCGATAGATCCATTAGATAGATAAGAGATTGCCAGTAGAGCGCGCATACCAAACGCTAGGAAGTCGGCCGTCGCTGCTTCGCATTCATCGTGTGACGTAGTAAAAAATAAATAAATAAATAAAGGTTTATTGTACATAGTTAAATTGGAATCTACACTTCATCTGATATAATCATTACTCCGGAGACTCATCTTGCCGTCGCCCAAGAGGGTTCAGGAGAGGAAGAGGTTCGGGAGGACGCACTGAAAGCCGCCTCCCTCATCCCCCGACCATTTCTGGACGAAGGATGAGGGAGCGCTTGTGCCAAGGGGTACATAGGGTCCCGGCGAAGGGGCGCTCGTAACCTCCCCCGCTGATGGTGGCGGTGGGTCGAGTATTCCAGATGGTAGCGGGTGTGGTGCGAATAATCCATGCCTCCTGCAAAGCTTATGCATGTCGTTCAGTTTGCCTTCTATGCAGAAAATGCTTTGTCTAAGGTTTGGTCAGAGGTGATTGTTTCGATGTTATCCCGGAAAGTGTGACGTAGTCGAATAGATCCCTTAGATTGATAGCATTTTGCCAATAGAGCGCGGCGAACACATATTTTGAATTAATTGAATTGAATTTAAAAAGAAAAAAAGATTTCAGCAGCAGAGGTTTGAACCAACGGTTTATTTTTGGTAGCGAGTGACGCTAGCCTTGCCTCTCCGGAGACTTCGTACAAGTTGATGTACAAATGTGGGGTATATATTTCTCCAGCTACTAGAGCACGCTGTTTGAATATTAAAAAAAATAATGATTGTGAATGGAATGAAAGTCTGATAATAATAATGATGTTTGAAAAAATATGAAAAATTGCGAGGTAACGAGGGTGTAACGTTTGAAGGTGTGATTCCAATGAGAAAAGTATACAGGGTGTTTCAAAATGCATAATTTAAGAGAAATGAACTTGAGTGCTGCGTGTGTGTCAAATGTCATGTGGGAAATGGGTCATTGGGGCAATAGGGGTAGCAAAGTATTCAGCAATAGTATATACAGGGATCTATCAATTGCAACTTTAAAATTTCAGTTCCGTTCGACGGTTTACCCGAAGATTGAACGTTCAAATTTTGACATCGGAAGAAAATTCAGAAAACCCTGTTAGCATTTTCCCGATCTTTCTGAAAAACTATAGGCTATTGTGGGACATATTGAAGTATATCATCAAAAAATATGAAGAGAAGAAATCAACCACTGATGGGATCCGTCATTTATAACATGCGATACCCAGTATGTCTCAGTTTGACTCTGTTTCTTTTTCGGTGATAGGAGATAGGAGACAGACAGATTGACAGACAGGCAGAGTGACAGAAAGTCAGTTTGATCGATGCAGAACGAACTACTGAGATAACCTTATAAAACGTCTTTTTTAGTCGCATTTTTGGATGATTTAGCGTTTCAAATTTCAATTGTTTTTTCGAACGCGAAAACGTGTATTTTAAGCAATTTTGAAATGTTAAATCTCCATAAGAAATACATGTTTTTTTCGGTTTGATTTTAGAATTTTTTTTTAGAACGTGAAAACGTTTATTGTGACTGCATTTTTGCGTGTTTAAGCGTTTCAAATTTCAGTTGTTTTTTGGAACGCGAAAAACGTCTATTTTGATCATATTTTTGCAGGAAATCGCCGCCGCAGTACGTTTCGTTTGGTGTCAGTTTGACTCTGTTTCTTTTTTTGGTATTCATTATCAGGTGGGTGGGGAGAGGGTTAGGTAACTTTATTTTTGGAAAGTATGTTATTGCCATTGTACAGTTGAAATAATCAGTGACAGAATGGCATCTGAAGAATACAGACAGGAGGATGAAGATTTTTCTAGACGTGTCCAACAGTTAAAGGAAGATGTTCAATTTTATGAAGAGAAGGAGAATGTGGTGAAGCAGTTGACTGATTTGGGCATTCAAGACAAAGTTTTCAATCGAAAATTACCGCAAACTAGATATCCCTTAAGAAGAATCCAGCCTCAAGCATTGTAAAATATTTCTCCTCAACTGAAAACAAATTTTATTCTTCTGACTGCAATATTGAATAATGTTTTATACGTGAACGTGCCGAAAATAGTGAAATTCATGGCAATATGCGTGAAGGCAAATGATTTCGATCATGGTTGTAATAGAACACAATGGAAAACAATGCGTTTAACTCGGGTCAATCAGGGACAGTTGGCAGTATTTGTTAGTGATGTTTCAAATAATATAGCATTCAAGTATAAGTTGAAGATGATATTTGAAGATATTTGTGAAATAGACACAAAAACCACTGAATATTCCAGCAGGGCAGGGGAAAAAGAAGTCGCAAACAGAATATAACGTTTATAGAATTCTAATTAAAGTATCTACAATATAAGCATGTATTTTAATTAGAACTGCACAAGAAATAATTTTGATATTTCACATAATTTGGTTTGAATAAAAATCATGGCAAATTGAATGTTCATATAATTTTTTTCACCGTTATCCATTCCATGGGATATCAGATGTTTGCGAAACGTAATATTCAAGCCATTCCTATCACAAATCCGCAAAAATTATTAAGCCGGAAATAATATGGTAAACCCCAAACGGAAAATGCAACTATTTTTGCAGGAAGTTGAAATCCGTTGATATTGGAATTCGGAAATCAGGGTAGCGCTATCAAATATGTTCGTGAGAACTGTGATTTATCGTAGAAATTTCTAGAAGGTTGCGCTGTCACCGATTGCGACTATAAAACCAGTCAGAGCATCTGAGTAGCGCCATTATTAATCTGAAAACTGAAATATCGAGTTTGGTGTGTGGGTGTGCTTTCATCTCTAGAAACGAAGTAGGTTTTTAATCATTTTATCGGTTTTGTATTTGAGTATGAAATTGAACGTTAGTTATGTAGTAAATTTAATAATTAATATGAGAATTCAAACAGAGTTTATTTTGTGTGTGGGTGAAATTTTTGGGGTAGCATAAAGTGAATGTCATAATATTTTCAGAACATATTCATTTTTGAATTTTGGAATTATTTGCGTATGAGTGTGCATATGTGTGTGTGTTAGAGGATTTAAAAGTAGGGGGAGCAAATTGAGAATAATCAGTTTAATTTAAAAAAAGTGTAGAATCGGGGGATATGTCCATTTGTTCAAATATTGTTATTCAGCATCATCCCCCAAATTCAAACCAACTGTACCATTGAAAAGTATAGCAGTTAACGTGCCGCACCTTATAGAGAACATAAAGGCAGTCCAGACGAGGTTTGGGAAGGCCATCGTGGTGGAGATTGCTGAGGTGTCCTTTTTTTACCGAAGAGGGTGAATGCGGTCCTAAAGCCTCAACTTCCAGGCTTCTTCGCTAAAAAATATCACTTCATCCACCTGGAGGGCGGAGAAGGAGGCAATAAGGATTACTTCAAGATTGTTGAGGCTTGAAGCGGAGCGGCGACAGCGGCAGGATCATCAGTAGCAGTCTTTTCCCCCCCCACACACACATATAAAGTGAGTAAAATTTTGATTTGAATACAGTTGACAAAAATCGATAGGACTTTGCTGGAAATTCGTAATGATTATTCAAAACCATTAGCCGGGTATGCCTTAAAATCAATCAGAACATATTGTTACGAACCTGGTAGTAGATAGAAAAATCATGAATCCTTCTGTTTGCCTTCTAGAAACCCATTAGAATGTACTAGAATCATTAAAGTTTATTCGAGAACTTAGAATGGAATGTTCTGTTGAAAGTTCTATAGCTTCTTGTTATCCTATAAATACGATCAGATTTGCCAAGTTTTTGAGTTTTGATTACTTTCTAACATTTGACTGTTGTAACGTTACCAAGTGAAGTTTGAAGTATTTATTTGAACTGCAAAGTGTCATACAGTGTTGTCAGTTGTATTATTTGTTCTGTGACAATAAAGGCGAGTTTATCAGTTTCACTGACATATCCAAGGCCTGCTCAAACAAAAATTTTGAAGCCTCCAACATTTGATGGGCAATCTTCGTGGTCTATGTAGAAAAGGAAGAACAGGCCACTTCACTAGTCCTGTGTCTGCGAGGCCAAGCGTTAGAGATATTGCAGAATATCCCCGAGAATAAGCAGAAGGAGTATTCTAGAATCGTGGAAGCTTTAGAGATAAGATATGGGCAGCAGTATCTTAAACAAGTGTTCCAGAGTCAGCTAAAGAGTCGATCCCAAAAACCAAACGAATCACTGCAGGAATATGGAGCAGATGTGGAGCGACTCATTAATTTGGCCTATCCACAAGCACCGAAAGAGTTCATAGAACAAATTGGAGTGCAAACCTTCATCGACGGCCTAAGAGATCCTGACATGCAGCAAGCCCTTCGACTAGGACGTCTTCAGACCATAAGCGGGGTACTAATAGCATCATTGGAGTTCGAAACGGCTGAAAATGCATCAAGAAATACGAGATCCAAGTTACGAGAAGTCAAATTCATCGAAGATTCTTCTACGAGCGAGGCGCTGTTGAATAAGTTATTGGACTCCATATCGGCATTGGGTAAACAAATGACTTCTGAAGAAAATAAAAAGAGGCGCTGCTATAGCTGCGGAAAAACTGGTCATCTACAAAGAAGCTGCTGGGAAAGATCAAGGTCCAGAAGTCCAATGAGGGTAAGGACGACATCTACAAGCAATGAAGCGAGATCGAGATCCCCAAGCCCAAGAAAGGAACAACGTGGTCGTTTTATCAGAGGAGGCTACAGGAGGTCACCCACGCCAGAAGTGAGACCTCGAACGCCTGAAAGAAGACTCTCTCCCAACCAGGAAAATGAGAATTTGAGTGTTCAAAGCCCCAAGATTCCTATCTCGACGTTGAAGAGAAATGTCCAAGGCCAATTAAAAGATCGAAGATGCACCTTTACTATAGATACAGGAGCTTCCAGAACAGTTGTATGGTCCAGACCTCATACAAAAATCTGTAAAGCCGATAAAGAGGAATATGGTTTTGGAAACAGGTACGGGACAAACCTCACCAATCATTGGAGAGACGCTTGTACGCATCCAGATAGGCCCCATTACCATGGAACATTTTATGTTGGTTGCAGACATAAAGGATGAATGTGTTTTGGGTCTAGATATCATGGAGAAGAACGACTTCATCCTTAATGTCAGAAAGAAAATATTGCGGATCGGCAATGAAGAAATCTTCCTGAGCAGATACGAAGAAAACCTCCAACCAATGAAGATTTATGTTGAGAAAGACATCCATATTCCGAAAAACTCCGAAACCATTGTTATGGCCAGACTGGAAGATGAACCTGGGGATTTCAGCACTGGAATAATTGAAAACGATGAATACCGTAACGATGGACTTCTAATTGCCCGATGTCTTGTGAGCACGGAACAACAAATTCCTGTCAGGGTTGCCAATACTACAGATATCAAAGTTTTTCTGAGGAAAAACGACCAATTGGGCATCTGCAAACCCGTCACTCGAGTCACCAATTGTGAAAACCAAACTAGAACACTTCGAAGAAAAACTACCAACATCGATCAGAGAACAATCGACAAAATGATGGAATCCACGGAACACCTATCTCTGGAAGAAAAACAGAAGGTCAAAGAGTTTCTCGATAGTCATGGAGACATCTTCTCGACAGAAACTTCTACGGGACGTACCAATCTAGTCCAACACCGAATCAACACCTGCGACGCCCAACCAATCCGACAAGCTCCAAGGAGACTACCATTTGCCAAACAGAGAGAGGTAGGCAACATGATCAACGACATGCTGAAGGATGACGTAATTGAAAAATCCACAAGCCCGTGGTCCTCACCGGTAGTCTTAGTAACTAAAAAGAATGGATCAACCCGATTTTGCGTGGACTATCGACGATTGAATGACGTCACCATGAAGGACAGCTATCCATTGCCAAGAATCGATGACACGCTTAACACACTATCTGGTTCAAAATGGTTTCCAACGTTGGATTTGAAAAGCGGTTACTGGCAAGTGGAAGTCCATCCCGATGACAGACACAAGACAGCATTCTCTGCCGGACATGGGCTGTACCAATTCAAAGTTCTTCCGTTTGGATTATGTAACGCTCCTGCCACCTTTGAAAGACTTATGGAACTAGTACTAAGGAGTTTGACATAGAAAACCTGTCTTGTCTACTTGGATGACGTAATGGTAATGGGAATGACGTTTGACGAACATTTGAAAAATTTGGAAGAAGTATTTTTGAGTTTAGAAAACGCCAACCTACAGCTCAATCCAAAAAATGCTGTTTATTTAAAAAGGAAGTTAATTTCTTAGGCCATGTCATCTCGGCCGAAGGAATCAAGACCGATCCTGTGATAATCGAGGCTGTTAGAAGTTGGCCACGTCCCAGAGACAAACACGAAGTAAGAAGTTTCTTGGGACTATGCACTTACTATCGAAAATTCGTACAGGATTTTGGAAAAATCGCCAAGCCACTCCATCGCTTGACTGAGAACAACGTTCAGTTTGATTGGAGTTCTGATTGTCAGCAGTCATTCACTGAACTGAAGAAGAAATTAACAGCTGCACCTATTTTACTTTCATTTTGGACTGTGATGCGTCTCAGCATGGTATTGGATCTGTTTTATCTCAGGAACAGGATGGCGAAGAGAAAGTTATAGCCTACTATAGTAAAACTCTGGGCAAAGCCGAAAAGAACTACTGTGTTACGAGAAAGGAACTTTTATCGATGGTCAAAGCCATTGAACATTTCCACACCTACCTCTATGGCAGACGTTTTCTCGTGAGGACTGATCACAGCGCTCTGCAGTGGATAATGAACTTCAAGGAGCCTGAGGGTCAGGTTGCCAGATGGATAGAAAGACTCCAACAATATGACTTCAAAATAATTCATCGTAGGGGCAGGAAACACAGCAATGCAGACACCTTATCAAGACGTCCATGCTTGGAGCAGGAATGCCGGTATTGTCAGAAACTTGAAAACAAAGAGGCTAACTTCTACAATGAAGAGCAGTGCAAGGAAATTTTGCAAGCCACTTCCGTGAGAGTCGAGTCCGAAGGATCTGATTTATGGACAACAGAAGAAATGAGGAAATGTCAGAAGAAAGATAACAATCTGAAGTTAGTCCTAAGCTGGCAAAAAATGGAGTAAGACCCGAGTGGCAGGAAGTATCCAAGTTTGGTGCAGGTGCCAAAGGATACTGGGCTCAGTGGGATTCCCTATGTCTTCGTGATGGCCTATTGCATCGCAGATGGAGCAACCGTGGTGTACCAACTGGTGCTGCCAAAGGTTCATGTCAAAGATGTGCTTGAACAACTTCATAGTAGTCGTGCAGGTGGACACTTCGGAATCAAGAGGACCCTAGCTAGAGTTCTAGATCGATTCTATTGGGTGAATTGCCGTCGAGATGTTGAAGAATGGTGTAAGAGATGTGATCTATGTTCCTCAAAGAAGGGACCGAAAGCCAGAAGTCGAGGAAAAATGGCACAGTATCTTTCTGGTGAACCATTCGAAAGAGTAGCAGTTGACATTCTGGGGCCATTTCCTGTTACTGAGCATGGAAATAAATTTCTCCAAATGGCCCGAAGTTGTGCCCATTCCAAACCAGGAGGCAAAGACAGTTGCAAAGGCCTTCCTAGAAAATGTGATAGCCAAACATGGAGTTCCGCTAGAATTACATTCAGATCAAGGAAGAAACTTCGAATCCGAGTTATGGCAGGAAATGATGAACATTTTAGGCGTGACGAAAACTCGCACAAGCCTTACATCCACAATCAGATGGAATGGTTGAACGACACAATAAAACCATCAGCCAGTATCTGTCGATGTTCATCTCCAAGAATCAAAAGGATTGGGATGAGTTGGTGCCACTATTTCTCCTATCCTATCGAAGTGCCCAGCATGAGTCCACCGGATATACCCCTTCATTGTTAATCACTGGGAGAGAAATGAAACTGCCAATCGATCTGCTATTTGGAATGTCACCCGCCAGGAATGTAGATGAGGACAAAGTTCTTCCAGAATTAGTCAAAGCATTGCGAGAAAGACTGAATCGAGTGCATGAATTCTGCAGACATCGTCTTCAAATCACCAGTGACAAGATGAAGAAGAGATTTGACAGGAATACTCCAGGGACTATGTTTGAGCCAGGTGATGCTGTTTGGCTGTACCAACCTCAAAGAAAGAAAGGACTATGTCCCAAGCTACAGAGGAACTGGACAGGCCCTTATGTCGTCGTAAAGAAAATCAACGATTTGGTGTACCGCATCCAGCTTACCCCAAGGAGCAAACCTAAAGTTGTTCACGTGGAGAGGTTAGCAGAATACCGAGGCCAAGACCCTCCAAATTGGTTCCAGCGAGACAATCAAGATGGAGATGATGTTATCCGGGACGGAATAACCTAGAAGAGGAGGCAGTGTTACGAACCTGGTAGTAGATAGAAAAATCATGAATCCTTCTGTTTGCCTTCTAGAAACCCATTAGAATGTACTAGAATCATTAAAGTTTATTCGAGAACTTAGTATGGAATGTTCTGTTGAAAGTTCTATAGCTTCTAGAATAATGTTATCCTATAAATACGATCAGATTTGCCAAGTTCGGAAAGTTTTTGAGTTTTGTTTACTTTTTAACATTTGACTGTTGTAACGTTACCAAGTGAAGTTTGAAGTATTTATTTGAACTGCAAAGTGTCGAACAGTGTTGTCAGTTGTATTATTTGTTCTGTGGCAATAAAGGCGAGTTTATAAGTAAGTGTACCACTTACTGAACCTGAAAAACGCAACAATATATTCGAAAATGTATTTCAGCAATTGAAAAATATAATTTTTCAGAAGGTCAAAAGCGTAAAATTGTTCCTAAAATTGGTGAATTGAAACGAATGAGATTTTATATTAAATCTATGAATAGGAACGTTAAGCAGAAGCGTGCAGTTCGATGGCTAAATGTAAATTCAGTGTTCAATTCAAGAATTCAAACGGGGCTTATTGTAAATTTGGGACATAAAGAGATTAAAAATTTCTTAAGTGATTCATTTAGGTGAAAATTAAATTGTTGAAAATTTTGAATGACTTTGCTATGATAAAAGTAAATTGTACATTTTGTGGGGATTTCATTGTAAATTCACAAGATGAGGAGATTGTAGACCGAAAACATTTCAATACACCAAATAAGATTCTAGACGCAGGAGCGGATTTAGCCGATTGGTTTGAAATCAAAATTGTGGATATAATTTTGAATAAACTTTCAGAATTTTCTGAAAAAACAGTGGATGGGCGCTGAGTCAGATCATTTCTTTGGAAGTCGCCATTAATAAATATGAAATAGGTAACGGCTCAACCTTTATTAAATTGCCGGAGGCTATTTTGAAAAAGTATGCATGTATCAATGTTAAGAATGCAGACACTTCATGTATTTATTGGAGTATAGTTAGTGCGCTTTTTCCAGTTGATAGAAACTTTGATAGAATTTCATCGTATCCTCATTATAGTACTGTTCTGCAAACTGAAGATTTAGATGCGCCTATGCCTCTTCACCACATTACAGAATTTGAAGAAATTAATAATATTTCAGTTAATGTGTATGCATTAGAGCTGAATGTTGTGCAACAAAAACAATTCTATGTTGTTGCACCTGTACGATTGACTTGTAAAAAGCGGAAACGTGACGTAAATTTGCTTTTAATTCAAAATATTTATTTTCCGAAATTGAACGACTATGATGCTCCTACTGTTGATAATGAAAATATTGAAATAACTTATCATTATTGTCTAATTAAAAATATGTCTCGATTATTAGCAGGACAATTGAATAAAAGTCATTATGAAATTTATTTCGTGATAAATGCCTCAATTATTCTTCCACACAACAAAAATTTAATGAACATATTTTGTTGTGTGAGAATATGAATGAATGTAAAATTTCTTTTCCAAAATATGACCATGTTGAATTTAAAAATCATATATACAAGCAAGAATGCCCGTTTATAATGTATGCCGATTTCGAATCACAGTTGAAAACGTAATGATAAAATTTCTGAAAAAATTTTAAATTATCAACATCATAGAGCATTCAGTGCAGTGCACATGATGATTCTATGGAATGGTTTGTTGGACAAATGAGGAATATTGCTTAATTTGTAGAGTCAAAAATCAAAAAAATTTAAGCTATGACAGGAACTTCCAATATTATTGATGCTAGGGTATGCCATATATATGAGAAACCTTTTGTAAAGAAGAATATCATTGTGAGAGATCATAGTCATTTTTCGGGGGCGTTTAGGGGTCGGAGTCATCAATCTTGCAATATTGCCTTCAAGAAGCTTTTTATCGTTCCTATTGTATTCCACAATCTTTCGGGATACGATAGCCATTTTATTATAAAAGAAGTGGCCAAACATAACCGCGTGAGTGTACTTCCAGTCAATAGGGTAAAATATATTTCGTTTACCCAATATGATGGTGAAACCAACATTAAATTTAGATTTATAGACTCTCTACGTTTTTTGGGAGCAAGTCTTGATGCTCTCGTGTCAACGTTGACAATAGATGAATCGATAAATAAAAAATTAAAAAAAAAATTTAAGTTTAACGGAATTGCAGTTTAAATTGCTAACTCGAAAAGGTGTTTTTCCCTATGATTATATTGATGATGAAGACAAATTGAATGAGAATAAATTGCCAGATAAACAAAATTTTTATAATAAATTAAATGATTCAAATATATCTGACGAGGATTACGGTCACGCTCAAAATGTTTGGAAATGTTTTAATATTCAAACACTTGGAGAATATAGCGACTTGTATATGCGCACCGATATAATCCTTTTAGCAGATATTTTTGAAAATTTTCGAAAGTCATCTTTGAAAACGTATTCATTTGACCCATCCTGGAATTATACCATGCCTGGCTACACGTGGGATTGTATGCTGCAATATACAGGGTGTAAATTAGAAATTTTGAAAGATGTAGATATGATCAAGTTTGTGGAAAAGGGTATAAGGGGTGGGATTTCGGTTTGTTCCAATAGATATAGTGAAGCTAATAATCCGTATATGACAGCATACGATCCAACGAAACCGTCTAAATATATCATGTATTTTGACGTTAATAATTTGTATGGAAAAGCCATGTGCGAAACCTTACCATACGGAGGTTTCGAGTGGGTTGATACAAATATAGATATAACTGAAATTCCTGATGATAATTCTGAAGGTTATATTCTCCAAGTTGATTTGGAATACCCTACACAACTCCATAATTTACATAAAGATTTCCCGTTTTGTCCTGAACATCGCATTCCACCCGACTCAAAATTAGCAAAATTAATGGCAACCACGTATGATGAAAAAACTATATTTTACACTATCGAAAAACAGGCTTTAGAACATGGAATGATATTAAGAAAAATTCATAAAGTATTGAAATTCAAGCAATCTGCGTGGTTGAAGCCCTACATTGAGCTGAACACTCGATTGAGGACTTTGGCTACGAGTAAATTTGAAAAAGACTTGCGAAAACTGGCCGTAAATTAGTTTTTGGAAAATAGATGGAAGACATATGTAACCATAGTGTTGTTAAACTGGTTTCGAAATGGGAGAGGCGATACGGTACAAAAAATTTAATTGCCAGTCCTAGATTTCAACAGAGAACTGTTTTTGATGATGATCTGGTAGCTGTGGAACTCAAAAAGTCTGAATTGATTTTCAATAAACCTTTGTACATTGGTATGGCTATTTTAGATTTATCGAAAACAGTCATTCATGTTCGATTTCCATTATAATTTCATGTTGCCCACCATGACGATTGATAAATGTAAACTCATGTATACGGATACGGACAGTTTCATTTATCAATTGTCATGTGATGATGTGTACAAAGGGCTATTTGCAGACAATCTTGAAAAATTTGATACTAGTGATTATTCAGCAGATAACAAATATGGCATACCCCTGGTAAATAAAAAAATCCTCGGTTTAATGAAGGATGAGGCGAATGGTGAAATCATTACGCATTTTGCGGGGTTACGGTCGAAAATATATACGTATAAAGTTCAGGGGGGAGTAGTTGTTAAAAAATCAAAGGGGGTTAAATATACAGGGTGGCCCAACACATTCGCCTCGGTATTTCTACGAGAAATGAAGAGAGTTAAGGAAAAACTTTTAGCACAGTTATATGAGGGTCAATGAGGAGCATATTCCAAAATTATTTTGGAATATATAGGGTGCTCACAAAAAAAATTACATACCAAAGTTATATTTTTTCTTATGGAACACCCTATATCTTTTATATTTTTAGATACTATAGACAAAATAAAGGTTAGTTACTATTATATTTTCCATGCAGAACTGACCGTTTCTGAGAAATTTTGAGAAATTCAAAAATACAGACCATAATTTGAAAATTGTTTTCACCCTGTAATGTGTAACGAGCTGCTCGTGATTAAATATACTGCTCAGCTCAAAGGTTGAAGTTAACTACTACATGAAATTTTTAATGCAATATTATACAGAGTGGAGAAAAAACTTGCCTCAAAATTTGGATACACATTTAATTAAATAACTTCTTAAAGTTGAATGGAACACCCCGTATTTAGTGGCGTAATTTGATGCAGAAATAGATTCCCTTCAAAACTATAATAGGGTTCCCTATACCTATCTTTTCTGCTTTTTACACAAAAGGCGTTTTTATATTCTACTTATAAGTAATTGATTTATTTTTAAAATTAAACACACTGTATTGTAATGAAAAGCTTAAAAAGCGTTTTAAAAACCTATTTATTAAGGAATACGTAGATTCGCTAGAAGCACAAGTTTAAATTTTTGATAGTACGGTGTATCTAAAGTAAAATGCAGGCAAATGATAAAAAAATTAAATATATTGCCATTTCTGAAATATTAAAGCATTCTTCAAAATAAGAAGATGCACGTGTCTTAATTATTGAGGCGAAATATGTTAAATTCGCTTGTTTCTTAGCAAATTTAACTTCATATCGAAATGAATACCAAAATTACAATATGGGGTCAATAAAAATATACATTTACGATTTCCTATAAAACCTATACTATTTTTTCAATAATATTAGGCTCTGGCCTAGATGACGTTAATTATTATTATGAAACAAAAAGTATTTGATAGTGACACAACTTGTTAATCAAACCTAGTTTAAAATTATTGTCTTTTTGAAATATTGTAAAATGAGAACTTATCCCCAGGAAGAACGAATTGATATGATTTTGATAATCGGTGAGTGTGAAACTGTTTATAAGCGTCTAGAGTATATGTCCAAAGGTATCCTAACAGGAGTCATCCTAACAAGCGTTCATTGGAAAAGTTGTTGCAGGTTTTCCGAAGAACAGGCAGTGTATCTTATAATATGCAAGAACGGCAAAAACCGGTAACTGGAAATGAGAAAAATGAATATTTAGTGATGTTATCTCTAGTTGAACACCCTCACACAAGTCAGCGAAAAATATGCGAAACAACTGGAATAAGCAGACCGAGTATCCAAAGAATAATTAAAAAGTACAAATTCCACCCGTATCGCATTCAACTACATCACCAGCTTTTTGAAGGAGATTATGATCGACGAATGAATTTTTGTTTATGGGTTTTAGAAAAGTGTGGTGATGAAGAAAGTTTTTTTGATTATGTGCTTTTTTCCGATGAGTCAACTTTTCATAACAATGGATTAGTTAACAGACATAACTTTCACTATTACAGTGACGAAAACCCTTATATTTTTAGAACCCTTGATCACCAGCACAGATGGTCTGTTAATGTGTGGGGTGGAATAATTGGAACGCAAGTAGTAGGTCCTTACTTTTTTGATGGTCACTTAAACGGCGTCATGTTTCTCGGATTTATTAGGGATAATCTGCATGTGCTGTTGAAAAGTATACCTAATGTTACGTTTTTGCTAAATAATATGCCGAGCACACTACTAAACTGTTTATTTTCTAACTTCACTATAAACAAACATACAACACTTCACTGACTAATAAAACACTTAGATCTATACAACAATACAAATAGCTAAATATTCCAAACACTTCTGCTTATCACTGTCTAATCTTCTTAATAAATTCTCTTCATAAAAACTTTATTTAACCCTCGCTTTATATAGTCCAGTTGTGCACCAGATGCTTCGCAACGCGACGATTCGGTTATCCCGTATATTCCATACCGATACGATTTTCCAGGAAGTAATTACCGACGAACCGCTAGCGAATCGACCCAGCGGCGCAGCTGGGGGGATTTTATCAATCTCGTAATATTATCTCCCTCTCAATTTCGATCGTCCCGATCAACCAATGTGTCGTTGTCTCCATTATAACGTTTGAGTCTTTCTAGGTGAACGACCTTCATTTTCGCTCTCGGGCTGCGTTGAATTCTATAGACCACGTCGTTTATTCTTCTCACTATCGTATATGGTCCTTCCCAAGATGGTGTTAATTTGGGAGAAAATCCTTTCTTACGACGAGGATTGTACAGCCACACTCGATCTCCTTCTTTGAATCCACCAGTATTGGCCTTAAGATCGTATCGAGCCTTCATTCTGTCACTAGTTATCTTCAATATTTTTCTTGCAAATCCGTGATTCCCATTCAAGCTATCTCGCAGTTCGTCTGCATAATCCTGTACCTCTTTTTCTTCAGAACTTGGTGATCCGAACACCAAGTCACAGAGCAACCGAAGTTCTCTCCAGAAGATGATGCTGGCTGGAGTGAGCTTTGTGGAATCGTGCACAGAGGCCCTGTAAGCCATCAAGAATAGTGGAAGATGTCGATCCCAGGTCTTTTGGTGCTCCTCTACTACTTTGGAAAGATGTTCTTCCATAGTCCTGTTGAACCTTTCAACCATGCCATCAGACTGTGGGTGGAGGGCCGTTGTTCTGGTCTTGTTAATTCCCATCAATTCACAAACTTCCTTGAATAAATTTGATTCAAAATTTCTTCCTTGATCGAAATGTAGCTCCATTGGGACTCCAAACCTTGAAAACATGTTATCCACCAGAGCTCTTGCAATTGTAGATGCTTCTTGATTAGGCTAGGCATAAGCTTCAACCCTTTTGCTAAAGTAATCCATGGCAACGAGGATGTATTTGTTGCCATCATTCGTCATCGGAAACGGTCCTGCTACATCGATGGCGATTCGTTCGAAGGGAGCACCTACATTGTATTGTTTCATCTCTCCTCCCGATCTTGTCTTGGGATCTTTACTTGCTTCACACTTCAGACATCTTCGGCACCATCTCTCTACATCTTCACGACATTGGACCCAGTAAAATCTCTGCCGTATTTTATCCAAGGTCTTATTCACTCCAAAATGTCCACCTGATTTGCTGCCATGGATCTCCTCCAAGAAATCACTTATCCTCGACCTAGGCACAACTAATTGAGAAATCACTTTTCTGCCGTCGGCTGATTCCCAGTTCTCTTCAATAGACTATTCTCAACAATCAGGGAATCCCATTGTGCCCACAATGCCTTGAAACCTGGTGATCGTAAGGAGATTTCCTTCCAGGTGGGTCTTTTCGCTCCGCTTTCCTTCCATCGTAGAAAATCTGCAACGTTTGGATCACTTTCTTGGTCCTTCCTCATTTTCGCTGTGGTCCAATTGTCGTCAACCATTAATCTCTCTTGGTTGATTTCGTGACGTTCAATTCGCTCACAGTGCTCGCAGGTATCCGAACAAGGTCTTCTGGACAAGGCATCTGCGTTGTTGTACAATCGTCCTGGTCGATGTTTTATCTTAAAGTGATACTGGTTCAACTCGATCCACCTTGCTACTTGTCCTTCAGGAGTCTTCATCTCGAGTAGCCACTTCAAAGCTGCATGATCTGTTCTAATGAGGAACTGTCTTCTATATAGATATTTGTGGAAGTGGCCTTGATTATTGCCAATAGTTCCTTCCTTGTTACGCAATAATTTCTTTCTGGTTTGGTAAGTGCCTTGCTGTAAAACTCAATTACTTTTTCTTGTCCATCTTGCTCTTGTGATAGTACGGCTCCAATCCCATTGTTACTGGCATCTGTGTCCAAAACAAAAAGGCCTCTTTGACGTGGAAAACTTAAAATCGGGCTGGAACATATAGCAACTTTCAGCTTTCCAAATGCCCGTTCACTTTCGTTGGACCAGACGAATTTGACTCGGTCTTCTGTCAACTTATGTAGGGGTGCCGCAATATCAGCAAATCCTTCTACAAACCGACGGTAGCAGAGCCCTAGAAAGCTCCTCACTTCATGTTTGTCTTTAGGTCTCGACCAGTCTCGGATCGTCTGTATCTTCCTTTCGTTTGTTCGGATGCCGTCTGATGACACTGTGTGGCCCAGCAAATCCGCTTCCTTCTGGAACAATGAGCATTTCTGAGGATTCAGTTTGAGGTTGGCATTCCTGAATCGTTGGAGTACTTCTCGCAAGTTTTGTAGATGTTCTTCAAATGTCTTTCCCATTACTAAAACGTCGTCGAGGTATCAATCAATCTTTATTATTCCCTTCTGACAAAATACATTGTATAGGAATCGTCACATTATAAACCTATAATCTAACTTAATCTAATATCACAATCAGGACATGAATAGCATGAGAACAAAAACAGGAACAAGAAACAAGTGCCACCAAAATGTAGTATCACAAAAATTCATCTACAGAATAATAAGACTTGGACAATAGATATTGTTTCAATTCTGTTTTAAAAGTTTTGGTTGAGGAACAAGATTTAATGTTTGGTGGTATTTTGTTATATAACATAAGACCCATATTGTTGGGAGATTTGAAAGTAAGAGTCTTCTTAGTAATAGGTAGATGTAGGTTATCTTTTGACCGAGTGTTGAAATCATGAATTTGTGAATTTTTCAAAAAATTTTTGTTATTATGGACATAAACACACATTTCGAAAATATATAAACATGCAAGTGTTAATACTTTTAATTCTTTAAAAACATTTCTACAACTATTTGTACGTGGCATATTCAAAATTGTTCTAATAATTCTCTTTTGAGCAATGAATACCTCAGCAGAATTGGTTGACCATCCCCAGAAGCAAATACCGTATCGTAAGCGCGATTCAACTTGGCCATAATACACCATCAATAATTGCTGCGTGTTCAAAATTCCCCGCAGGTTTTTCATGAGGAAATTATGGGAAGATAAGGTACGGTTCAAGTTATTACAGTGAATTTTCCAATTTAAAACATTATCCAGATTTAAACCCAAAAATTTAACAGATGACTCTTCAGATAAATATTCATTTTCGTTGTATCTGATGTTCAATTCTGAACATACTTTATTAGTGCTACGGAACCTGATATATTGAGTCTTTTTGTTATTCATGCAAAGGGAATTTTCAGAAAACCAATCGTTTATTTTCAGAAGTGTATTATTGCACTGACTTTCAAGAGTTTCATCAGATTTATGGGATATTATTAAAGAAGTATCATCTGCAAAAAGAGTAAAGAACACATCATCAGAAGAGTGCTCTATATCATTAGTGTATAAAACGAATAATATTGGCCCCAGTATTGATCCCTGTGGTACGCCTATGGCTGTATCAAGTAAAGAAGATTTTATATTCTGACGGAAATTCACCTCATTCGTATTCTTGATACTTACGAATTGCTTCCTGTTACTTAAAAATGTTTTAATCCAGTTGAGTGCTGGACCTTCCACACCAATTTCTCTTAATTTATTTATAAGTATGTTGTGATCAACACAGTCAAACTACTACTAGACAAGTCTTCCAAGTGAGTCCTCCCAAGTGAGTCCTCGCAAGACCAGCTCCATGAGCCTTTCAAATGTTGCTGGAGCATTGCATAATCGAAAAAGCATGACAGTGAACTGATAAAGTCCACTTCCAGTCGAGAATGCTATCTTCTCCTTATCTTCTTCATGTATGCTCACTTCAGATCTAGGGTTGAGAACCAACGTGAATCTGCTAAAGTTGTTAATGTGTCGTCAATCCTTGGTAAAGGGTTGCTATTCTTCTTCGTTACATCATTCAATTTCCTATAATCCACACAGAATCTCGTGGATCCATCCTTCTTAGAAACTAACACAACAGGTGCAGACCAAGGGCTCGATGATTCTTCAATCACACCATCTTTCATCATCTTGTCAACAAGCTCTTCCACCTCTTGTTTGGCAAATGGAACTCTTCTTGGTGGTTGACGAATCGGATGGGCTTGGCCAGTATCGATTCTGTGTTTGACCAGGTTAGTTCTTCCTGTTGTTGTTGAATCAAAGATGTCGCTTTCACTTCTAATAAAATTTTTAGCAGCTCTCAATTCTTCTGCCGACAAGTGTTCAAATGATTTTTCAAGAACTGTCATAATACTCTTTGAGGCTTCGTTTCATTCCTCGTGGTCACTATAATCATAGTTCGCTACCCATGAAATAGGTTCACATATTCCAATGATATCGCCTTCTTTAGTTGTTATTTCTTCGGGATACACGTTGACAACTCTCACAGGAATAGCATGTTTTGTCTTTACTAGGGCTCGTGCAAGAACCAAATCGCTAGGTGATTCAACACATGGCTGTACTATTCCAACGCAGCACCCAGGGTCTCCATCTAATGTAGCATAAACTACTTTCTCTGAAAATCCAGGAATTTTCACGGTTTTCACTAATCGCAGTTTCTCGACATCGTCCTCTCTGTTCGAGTCCAAACTTCATGATCCTCTCTTCATTGTCAAACGAAAACCCGTAGTCACTGATCAAATCCATCCCAAGTATAAATTCATCTTCTATATCCGCTACGTACACTGTATTTGTGATGGTGAGTCGCCCAATAATCAGTGTAATCTCAGCTTCTCCTCGAATAGGTGCATTTTCTCCAGTGACTATTCGTAGAGCAAAACGGGTTGAACTCTTGATGCATTGTATGAAAACGCTCCATAGGGGCTTATCTATTGATAGCTATGGAGTACAGAAGTTTTTTTTTTGGAAGTCGGAAACATCCTTAATTTTCCAAACGAACCTTAAATACACACTCATGTAGACTATACAAACCTCTCAGATATTTATGCGAGTTTTCCATTCTTTTGGCTGAACTCTTCACTTACCATTCTACGTACTCCTTTGAATCATGGAATGATATTTCACTAACAGATCGTGATTTTACAGAAATATTGATATATTTCGAAAACTATCTAGAGCAAAACGGGTTGAACTTTTGATGTATTGTATGAAAACGCTCCATAGGGGCTTATCTATCCATAGCTATGGAGTACATAATTTTTTTTTGGAAAGTCGAAAACATCTTTCATTTTCCAATACAATACAAACCTCTCACGATATTTCCATGCGATTTTTTAATTCTTGTAGCTGAAACGCTTCTCTTACCAGTCTACGTACTCCTTTCAATAAAGAAATGACATTATTTCACCAACAGACTCGGATTTTACGAAATATCGATATAGCTTGAAAACTATTAGAGTAGAGCAAAACGCGTTCAACTCTTGATGCATTGTATGAAAACGCTCCATAGGGGCTTATCTATCCATAGATATGGAGTACAGATTTTTTTTTTCGGAAGTCGGAAACATCCTTAATTTTCCAAACGAATCTTAAATATACTTCTTATATGGACTATACAAACCTCTCACGATATTTACGAGTAAGTAGACCCGACTTGACAAATGCCAAAATACAGAACAAGTCCAGCTGGGTAAAGCAAGAAATTTGTAACACAATAGGAAAATGTTGGGAAACAATTCCAATTTCAATTCCGACTGAGATTTTCGTAATTTGACTTCGCCCTGCTCTGCTTCGTATCTATCAACTTGTCCTAATGTTCCCGATTTGTCCCCACTGACCCGACTTGACGAATGCCAAAACTACAGAACAAGTCCAGCTGGGTAAAACAAGAAATTTGTAGAACAATTGGAAAGTGTTGGGAACATTCAAATTTCAATTCCGACTGAGATTTTCGTAATATGACTTCGCCCTGCTGTGCTTCGTATGTCTTGACTTGTCCCAACGGTCCCAATTTGTCCCCACTGACCCGACTTGACAAATGCCAAAACTACAGAACAAGTCCAGCTGGGTAAAACAAGAAGTTTGTAACACAATAGGAAAATGTTGGGGAACAAATCTAATTTCAATTCCGACTGGGATTTTCGTAAATTGACTTAGCCCTGCTGTGCATCGTATGTCTCGACTTGTACTAATGGTCCCGATTTGTCCCTACTGACCCGACTTTACATATGCCAAAACTACAGAACAAGTCCAGCAGGGTAAAACAGGAAATTTGTAACACAATTGGAGAATGTTGGGGAACAATTCAAATTTCCATTCCGACTGAGATTTCCGATTTGACTTCGCCCTGCTGTGCTTAGTACGTCTCGTCTTGTCCTAATGGTCCCGATTTGTCCTTAAAGACCCGACTTGACAAATGCCAAAAAACAGAACGAGTCCAGCTGGCTAATTCAAGAAATTTGTAACACAATTGGAAAATGTTGGGAACATTTATATTTCAATTCCGGCTGAGTTTTTAGTAATTTGACTTCGCCCTGCTGTGCTTCGTATGTCTCGACTTGTCCAAATAGTCCCGATTTGTCCTTAATGACCGACTTGACAAATGCCAAAATACAGAACAAGTCCAGCTGGGTAAAGCAAGAAATTTGTAACACAATAGGAAAATGTTGGGAAACAATTCAAATTTCAATTCCGACTAAGATTTTCGTAATTTGACTTAGCCATGCTGTGCTTTGTATGTCTCGACTTGTCCTAATGGTCCCGATTTGTCCCTACTGACCCGACTTGACATATGCCAAAACTACAGAACAAGTCCAGCAGGGTAAAACAAGAAATTTGTAACACAATTGGAAAATGTTGGGGAACAATTCAAATTTCAATTCCGACTGAGATTTCAGTAATTTGACTTCGCCCTGCTGTGCTTCGTATGTCTCGACTTGTCCTAATGTTCCCGATTTGTCCCTACTGACCCGACTTGACATATGCCAAAACTACAGAACAAGTCCAGCTGGGTAAAGCAAGAAATTTGTAACACAATAGGAAAATGTTGGGAAACAATTCCAATTTCAATTCCGACTGAGATTTTCGTAATTTGACTTCGCCCTGCTGTGCTTCGTATGTCTTGACTTGTCCAAATGGTCCCGATTTGTCCCTACTGACCCGACTTGACATATGCCAAAACTACAGAACAAGTCCAGCTGGGTGAAACAAGAAATTTGTAACACAATTGGAAAATGTTGGGAACATTTATATTTCAATTCCGGCTGAGTTTTTAGTAATTTGATTTCGCCCTGCTGTGTTTCGTATGTCTCGACTTGTCCAAATAGTCCCGATTTGTCCTCAATGACCCGACTTGACAAATGCCAAAATACAGAACAAGTTCAGCTGGGTAAAGCAAGAAATTTGTGACACAATAGGAAAATGTTGGGAAACAATTCAAATTTCAATTCCGACTGAGATTTTCGTAATTTGACTTCGCCCTGCTGTGCTTCGTATGTCTCGACTTGTCCTAATGGTCCCGATTTGTCCTTGATGACTCGACTTGACAAATGCCAAAATACAGGACAAGTCCAGCTGGGTAAAACAAGAAATTTGTAACACAATTGGAAAATGTTGGGGAACAATTCTAATTTCAATTCCGACTGAGATTTTCGTAATATGACTTCGCCCTGCTGTGCTTCGTATGTATCAACTCGTCCTAATGGTCCCGATTTGTCCTTAATGACCCGACTTGACAAATGCCAAAACTACAGAACAAGTCCAGTTGGGCAAAACAAGAAATTTGTAACACAATAGGAAATTGTTGGGGAACAATTCAAATTTCAATTCCGACTGAGATTTTCGTAATTTGACTTCGCCCTGCTGTGCTTCGTATGTATCAACTCGTCCTAATGGTCCCGATTTGTCCTTAATGACCCGACTTGACATATGCCAAACAAGTCCAGCAGGGTAAAACAGGAAATTTGTAACACAATTGGAGAATGTTGGGGAACAATTCAAATTTCCATTCCGACTGAGATTTCCGATTTGACTTCGCCCTGCTGTGCTTAGTACGTCTCGTCTTGTCCTAATGGTCCCGATTTGTCCTTAAAGACCCGACTTGACAAATGCCAAAAAACAGAACGAGTCCAGCTGGCTAATTCAAGAAATTTGTAACACAATTGGAAAATGTTGGGAACATTTATATTTCAATTCCGGCTGAGTTTTTAGTAATTTGACTTCGCCCTGCTGTGCTTCGTATGTCTCGACTTGTCCAAATAGTCCCGATTTGTCCTTAATGACCGACTTGACAAATGCCAAAATACAGAACAAGTCCAGCTGGGTAAAGCAAGAAATTTGTAACACAATAGGAAAATGTTGGGAAACAATTCAAATTTCAATTCCGACTGAGATTTTTGTAATTTGACTTAGCCATGCTGTGCTTTGTATGTCTCGACTTGTCCTAATGGTCCCGATTTGTCCCTACTGACCCGACTTGACATATGCCAAAACTACAGAACAAGTCCAGCAGGGTAAAACAAGAAATTTGTAACACAATTGGAAAATGTTGGGGAACAATTAAAATTTCAATTCCGACTGAGATTTTTGATTTGACTTCGCCCTGCTGTGCTTAGTACGTCTCGTCTTGTCCTAATAGTCCCTATTTGTCCCTACTGACCCGACTTGACATATGCCAAAACTACAGAACAAGTCCAGCTGGGTAAAGCAAGAAATTTGTAACACAATAGGAAAATGTTGGGAAACAATTCCAATTTCAATTCCGACTGAGATTTTCGTAATTTGACTTCGCCCTGCTTTGCTTCGTATGTCTTGACTTGTCCAAATGGTCCCGATTTGTCCCTACTGACCCGACTTGACATATGCCAAAACTACAGAACAAGTCCAGCTGGGTGAAACAAGAAATTTGTAACACAATTGGAAAATGTTGGGAACATTTATATTTCAATTCCGGCTTAGTTTTTAGTAATTTGACTTCGCCCTGCTGTGTTTCGTATGTCTCGACTTGTCCAAATAGTCCCGATTTGTCCTCAATGACCCGACTTGACAAATGCCAAAATACAGAACAAGTTCAGCTGGGTAAAGCAAGAAATTTGTAACACAATAGGAAAATGTTGGGAAACAATTCAAATTTAAATTCCGACTGAGATTTTCGTAATTTGACTTCGCCCTGCTGTGCTTCGTATGTCTCGACTTGTCCTAATGGTCCCGATTTGTCCTTGATGACTCGACTTGACAAATGCCAAAATACAGGACAAGTCCAGCTGGGTAAAACAAGAAATTTGTAACACAATTGGAAAATGTTGGGGAACAATTCTAATTTCAATTCCGACTGAGATTTTCGTAATATGACTTCGCCCTGCTGTGCTTCGTATGTATCAACTCGTCCTAATGGTCCCGATTTGTCCTTAAAGACCCGACTTGACAAATGTCAAAACTACAGAACAAGTCCAGTTGGGCAAAACAAGAAATTTGTAACACAATAGGAAATTGTTGGGGAACAATTCAAATTTCAATTCCGACTGAGATTTTCGTAATTTGACTTCGCCCTGCTGTGTTTAGTACGTCTCGTCTGTCCTAATGGTCCCGATTTATCCTTAATGACCCGACTTGACAAATGCCAAAAAAGAGAACAAGTCCAGCTGGGTAAAACAAAAAATTTGTAACACAATTGGAAAATGTTGGGGACCAATTCAATTATCAATTCCGACTGAGATTTTCGTAATTTGACTTCGCCCTGCTGTGCTAATATTCCCGATTTGTCCCCACTGACCCGACTTGACGAATGCCAAAACTACAGTCCAAGTCCAGCTGGGTAAAACAAGAAATTTGTAACACAATAGGAAAATGTTGGAGAACAATTCTAAATTCAATTCCTACTGGGATTTTCGTAAATTGACTTCGCCCTGCTGTGCTTCGTATGTATCAATTTGTCCTAATGGTCCCGATTTGTCCTTAATGACCCGACTTGACAAATGCCAAAACTACAGAACAAGTCCAGCTGGGCAAAACAAGAAATTTGTAACACAATTGGAGAATGTTGGGGAACAATTCAAATTTCCATTCTGACTGAGATTTTCGATTTGACTTCGACCTGCTGTGCTTAGTACGTCTCGTCTTGTCCTAATGGTCCCGATTTGTCCTTAAAGACCCGACTTGACAAATGCCAAAAAACAGAACGAGTCCAGCTGGGTAATTCAAGAAATTTGTAACACAATTGGAAAATGTTGGGAACATTTATAATTCAATTCCGGCTGAGTTTTTAGTATTTTGACTCCGCCCTGCTGTGCTTCGTATGTCTCGACTTGTCCAAATAGTCCCGATTTGTCCTTAATGACCGACTTGACAAATGCCAAAATGCAGAACAAGTATGGGGAAAATAGATAGCAGTGAGGAGGTAGAAGCAGAAGCGGGGAAACTCCAGTCCTTGATTGTTCGGGCGTGTCGCAAGGCAATACCCAGGAGTACAAAAGAGGAGCAAGAGGAGAGAGAATGGTGGAATGATGAGTTGGGTAGGATGAGAAGAAGAGTGAGGAAACTCAGGAGGGAGTAACAGGAAGAAAGAATAGAGGATGAAAGAATCAGAAAACAGGGTATATTTAGGAGGGAGAGAGGAATGAGTACAAGAGGGGGATTGCAAGGGCAAGAATCGAGTGGCTGAAAGAAAGGGTCGAGAGGTTGCAATCGGAGAAACCGTGGAACAGAGTGTTTGGGCTCCTGAGGAAAGAAAGGGCAGAGGAAATACCGGGCACGGCTAAGAGGGAGGATGGCACATACACCGAGGGGAAGCACGAAACCAGCAGATACCTGCTGGACAAGTACTTCCCGAACGATGACAGGGGAAAAGACACCATGGGTAGACGCTGCATTAGGGAGGACGGAGATGAAGGATGGGTACCGGAGCAGCCCAACTTCACGGTGAGGGAGGTACAAGAGGTAATGGAAGGATTAAAAGACAACAAAGCGACGGGAACAGACGGCATACCTAATGAGGTGATGAAACACGAGGCGAACCTAATAAGCGAAGATCTTACGGATATACTCAACGCATGCCTTAGGCTGAGGTATTTCCCTGCAGTATGGAAGGTGATGAAGGTTGTGTGGATTCCTAAGAAGGATAGTAGCCTAAGGCCGATCAGCTTGCTGACCGCGTTAGGGCGAACTTTCGACCGGCTTCTCAGCGGAAGAGTACAGGTGTGGTGTGAAAGAGGACAGAAGTTCTCGCCCTGCCAATTTGGCTTCAGGGCGGGATTGGACACATCGACTGCTGTTGAGAATATGGTGGAGAGAATAAAGAGAAGTAAGAACGAGGGTATGCATAGCATGGTGATGGCGCTGGATTTGTCGAACGCTTTCAACACAGCATGGGGACCTGCGATAGGATGGAATATGAGAAAGATGGGGCTACCGGAGAACATTGGCAAGGTGTGCATGGAATTTTTAGGCGAAAGAAGAGTCAAGAGTGGAGGCGTGGAAGCGATCGTGGACAGGGGGTGCCCGCAGGGATCCAGCCTGGGACCCACGCTATGGCTTATTGTCATGGAAGCGTGGTTCGAGAGGATGAGGGCAGTAAACGAAAAGGAATATGACAGGATAAATGAAGGGGTGCCAGCAGCGCACAGAGTAAGTGGTGGGACGAAGGTGTGGGCCCAGGCCTACGCCGACGACCAACTGATAGTGGTGGTTGGCCCATAGGTAAAGAAAATAGAAAGGATGTGGAAGGAGGTGTGGAAAGAATGTCAGGAATGGGAGGATGAAATGTGGCTGAGGTATAACGAAAACAAGACCGAATGCATGTTTGTCCCGGCCAGGAAACTGGACAAGGAACCGGTGGTTAGGGTGAGAGAGCAACGGATTGAGTGCGGCGGTAACATCACATACTTGGGCATGATAGTAGACAAGGGCCTACTGTACATTGATCATCTTAAGGAGGTAAGAAGGAGAACGGCTATAGTTGCAGGAAAACTAAGAAGATTGACGGGCCGTGACGTAAGGCTAAGGAGAGGATGTGTCAGACTGATTTTCGAAAGAGTGGTTAAGCCGGCGGTGATGTATGGCGTCCAAGTGTGGGGAGCAAGAGCGAAGGACTCTAGGGTGATCAGACAATTGGGGGCGATACAGAGACCGTTTACGCTATCGGCCAGCGGGGCATATAGAACGGCGCCGTCAGCCGCGTTATGCGTGCTGACTGGGATGGCGCCTCTATACATAGAGGCAGCAACGAGGTATGAAGAATGGAAGGCGCACGGAAAAGAAAAAGTAAGAGGACGGATAAACGGGTGCGACAGAATATACCCATGGATGATCGGAACAATTCTGGAGAACCGAGAAGGGCTAAAAGAGGTATTTGTGGACGCGGTTAAGAGAGAGGATGGACGAGTGGGTATAGGATGGGCGCATAAGGAGGGGAGCGAGTGGAGAATGGGTCGGGAAAGAATCAGTGAGCTGGGAAGCGTACAGGAAGCCGAAATGGTGACTATAGGTAAAGGGGTACTGATGGGTGGAGAGATGGACATAAGAATAATAAGTGACTCGCCTGGAGCAGTGGAGACCATTAGGAATGCGAGGACGAAGAGCAAAAGGGCAGCTCGTATTAGGAGAATGCTTGAAAACAGAAGGGTAGCGGGATTGGTGACGGAAATTGAGTGGAGGAAAGGGCATGTTAGGGAGAATGAGGGTAACAGAAGAGCAGATGAAGAGAGTAGAAGAGGTGCGGAACTGCAAGAGATCACATGGCAAATAGACTTGGGACATAGCAGAATGGAGGAGAGGGAAAGGATTAGGAGAATGGTGATGGAAAAATGGCAGGGTGAATGGGACAGCGGCATGACCGGCAGAAGCGTACATGGTATGTGCAACAGGGTAGGGATGGGGTGTATACCATTAGCAAGGAAGGCAATGCAACTGGTCACAGGGCATGGGAACTTTCGGGGTTACCTGGCAAGGTTCGGAATTGCACAAGAGACCCCATGCCAATGTGGAACTGGCGAGACTGACACGGCGGAGCACATCAGGAACGATTGCATGCGGAGAGAAAGGGTAGAATGGAGAAGGAGGATCGAGGATAGACTTGGAGCGTTACAGCTAAGGGATACGAATGGTGTGAAGGATGAATGGGTAAGAATATTGAATGAATGGGCGGGGGCTGTGGTCGAGGATGAAGAAGTATGAGAACCAACATAGTGTCAATGCGACGGTAATAGTGGCCTGGCTTCGGGATAAACGAGCGACGAAAGTAAATCGGGAGAGCAGGCGCTCGGATAGAATAAGACTGCCGACCAGGGAGGGCGCTGTTTGAATGTGGAGGATGAGCGGAATAAAGAAGGAAGGATCTTCCCCGCTGATTGCCCGCCCGGTATTCGGTGGGTCACGACCCAACGGTGGTGGGGGGGTGTGGCGGGGCGGAGGAGCGAGGGATATCGTGACGTGGACGTTGGAATGGGGTGTAGGTGCAGCTTTATGGCCTAACGGCTTGGCAAGTGCAGCACACCTGGGGTGGTTTGAGTCAGTAAGAGTCTGACACTACTGATACGCGATGGACACCGAGCGATCAGAGTCCATGAGGATTTCCACCCCACTGAAAAGAAAAAAAAAAAAAAAAAAAAAAAAAAAAAACAAAGCCCTGCTGTGCTTCGTATGTCTCGACCATTCCTAATGGTCCCTACTGACCCGACTTGACATATGCCAGAACTATAGAACAAGTCCAGCTGGGTAAAACAAGAAATTTGTAACACAATAGGAAATTGTTGTGGAACAATTCTAATTTCAATTCCGACTGGGATTTTCGTAAATTGACTTAGCCCTTTTGTGCTTCGTATGTCTCGACTTGTTCTAATGGTCCCTACTGACCCGATTTGACATATGCCAAAACTATAGAATAAGTCCAGCAGGGTAAAACAAGAAATTTGTAACCCAATTGGAAAATGTTGGGAAACAATTCCAATTTCAATTCCGACTGAGATTTTCGATTAGACTTCGCCCTGCTGTGCTTAGTACGTCTCGACTTGTCCTAATGGTCCCGATTTGTCCTTGATGACCCGACTTGATAAATGCCAAAATACAGAACGAGTCCAGCTGTTTATTTCAGGAATTTTTAACACAATTGGAAAGTGTTGGGAACATTCAAATTTCAATTCCGACTGAGATTTTCGTAATATGACTTCGCCCTGTTGTGCTTCGTATGTCTTGACTTGTCCTAATGGTCCCGATATGTTCCCACTGACCCGACTTGACAAATTCCAAACCTACAGAACCAGTCCAGCTGGGTAAAACAAGAAATTTGTAACACAATAGGAAATTGTTGTGGAACAATTCTAATTTCAATTCCGCCTGGGATTTTCGTAAATTGACTTAGCCCTGCTGTGCTTCGTATGTCTCGACTTGTCCTAATGGTCCCTACGACCCGACTTGACATATGCCAAAACTATAGAACAAGTCCAGCAGGGTAAAACAAGAAATTTGTAACACAATTGGAAAATGTTGGGAAACAATTCCAATTTCAATTCCGACTGAAATTTTCGTAATTTGACTTCGCCCTGCTGTGCTTCGTATGTCTCGACTTGTCCTAATGATCCCGATATGTTTCCACTGACCCGACTTGACAAATGCCAAACCTACAGAACAAGTCCAGCTGGGTAAAACAAGAAATTTGTAACACAATAGGAAATTGTTGTGGAACAATTCTAATTTCAATTCCGCCTGGGATTTTCGTAAATTGACTTAGCCCTGCTGTGCTTCGTATGTCTCGACTTGTCCTAATGGTCCCTACTGACCCGACTTGACATATGCCAAAACTATAGAATAAGTCCAGCAGGGTAAAACAAGAAATTTGTAACACAATTGGAAAATGTTGGGAAACAATTCCAATTTCAATTCCGACTGAGATTTTCGATTTGACTTCGCCCTGCTGTGCTTAGTACATCTCGTCTTGTCCTAATGGTCCCGATTTGTCCTTAAAGACCCGACTTGACAAATGCTAAAAAAAACATAACGAGTCCAGCTGGGTAATTCAAGAAATTTGTAACACAATTGGAAAATGTTGGGAACATTTATAATTCAATTCCGAAATTTGTAACACAATAGGAAATTGTTGTGGAACAATTCTAATTTCAATTCCGACTGGGATTTTCGTAAATTGACTTAGCCCTTTTGTGCTTCGTATGTCTCGACTTGTTCTAATGGTCCCTACTGACCCGATTTGACATATGCCAAAACTATAGAATAAGTCCAGCAGGGTAAAACAAGAAATTTGTAACACAATTGGAAAATGTTGGGAAACAATTCCAATTTCAATTCCGACTGAGATTTTCGTAATTTGACTTCGCCCTGCTGTGCTTCGTATATATCAACTTGCACTAATGTTCCCGATTATTCCCCACTGACCCAACTTGACGAATGCCAAAACTACAGAACAAGTCGAGCTGGGTAAAACAAGAAATTTGTAACACAATAAGAAAATGTTGGGGAACAATTCTAATTTCAATTCCGACTGAGATTTTCGTAATTTGACTTCGCCCTTGCTGTGCTTCGTATGTCTTGACTTGTCCTAATGGTCCCGATTTGTCCCCACTGACCCGACTTGACATATACCAAAACCACAGAACAAGTCCAGCAGGGTAAAACAAGAAATTTGTAACACAATAGGAAAATGTTGGGGAACAATTCTAATTTCAATTCCGACTGGGATTTTCGTAAATTGACTTAGCCCTTTTGTGCTTCGTATGTCTCGACTTGTTCTAATGGTCCCTACTGACCCGATTTGACATATGCCAAAACTATAGAATAAGTCCAGCAGGGTAAAACAAGAAATTTGTAACACAATTGGAAAATGTTGGGAAACAATTCCAATTTCAATTCCGACTGAGATTTTCAATTTGACTTCGCCCTGCTGTGCTTAGTACGTCTCGTCTTGTCCTAATGGTCCTGATTTGTCCTTAAAGACCCGACTTGACAAATGCCAAAAAACAGAACGAGTCCAGCTGGGGAATTCAAGAAATTTGTAACACAATTGGAAAGTGTTGGGAACATTCAAATTTCAATTCCGACTGAGATTTTCGTAATATGACTTCGCCCTGCTTTGCATCGTATGTCTCGACTTGTCCTAATGGTCCCTACGGACCCGACTTGATATATGCCAAAACTATAGAATAAGTCCAGCAGGGTAAAACAAGAAATTTGTAACACAATTGGAAAATGTTGGGAAACAATTCCGATTTCAATTCCAACTGAGATTTTCGTAATATGACTACGCCCTGCTGTGCTTCGTATGTCTCGACTTGTCCAAATGTTCCCGATTTGTCCTTAATGACCCGACTTGACAAATTCCAAAAAACAGAACGAGTCCAGCTGGGGAATTCAAGAAATTTGTAACACAATTGGAAAGTGTTGGAAACATTCAAATTTCAATTCCGAATGAGATTTTCGTAATATGACTTCGCCCTGCTTTGCATGGTATGTTTCGACTTGTCCTAATGGTCCCGATTTGTCTCCACTGACCCGACTTGACAAATGCCAAAACTACAGAACAAGTCCAGCAGGGTAAAACAAGAAATTTGTAACACAATAAGAAAATGTTGGGGAACAATTCTAATTTCAATTCCGACTGAGATTTTCGTAATATGACTTCGCCCTGCTGTGCTTCGTATGTCTTGACTTGTCCTAATGGTCCCTACTGACCCGACTTGACATATGCCAAAACTATAGAACAAGTCCAGCAGGGTAAAACAAGAAATTTGTAACACAATTGGAAAATGTTGGGAAACAATTCCAATTTCAATTCCGACTGAGATTTTCGTAATTTGACTTCGCCCTGCTGTGCTTCGTATATATCAACTTGTAATAATGTTCCCGATTTTTCCCCACTGACCCAACTTAACGAATGCCAAAACTACAGAACAAGTCAAGCTGGGTAAAACAAGAAATTTGTAGCACAATTGGAAAATGTTGGGAAACATTTTCAATTTCAATTCCGACTGAGATTTTAGTAATTTGACTTCGCATTGCTGTGCTTCGTATGTCTCGACTTGTCCTAATGTTCCCGATTTGTCCTTAATGACCCGACTTGACAAATGCCCAAAAACAGACTGAGTCCAGCTGGGTAATTCTAGAAATTTGTAACACAATTGGAAAGTGTTGGGAACATTCAAATTTCAATTCCGACTGAGATTTTCGTAATATGACTTCGCCCTGCTGTGCTTCGTATGTCTTGACTTTACCTAATGGTCCCGATATGTTCCCACTGACCCGACTTGACAAATGCCATACCTACAGAACAAGTCCAGCTGGGTAAAACAAGAAATTTGTAACACAATAGGAAATTGTTGTGGAACAATTCTAATATCAATTCCGACTGGGATTTTCGTATATTGACTTAGCCCTTTTGTGCTTCGTATGTCTCGACTTGTTCTAATGGTCCCTACTGACCCGATTTGACATATGCCAAAACTATAGAATAAGTCCAGCAGGGTAAAACAAGAAATTTGTAACACAATTGGAAAATGTTGGGAAACAATTCCAATTTCAATTCCGACTGAGATTTTCGTAATTTGACTTCGCCCTGCTGTGCTTTGTATGTCTTGACTTGACCTAATGGTCCCACTGACCCGACTTGACATATGCCAAAACTATAGAACAAGTCCAGCAGGGTAAAACAAGAAATTTGTAACACAAATGGAAAATGTTGGGAAACAATTCCAAATGCCAAAAAACAGAACGAGTCCAGCTGGGGAATTCAAGAAATTTGTAACACAATTGGAAAGTGTTGGGAACATTCAAATTTCAATTCCGACTGAGATTTTCGTAATATGACTTCGCCCTGCTGTGCTTCGTATGTCTTGACTTGACCTAATGGTCCCACTGACCCGACTTGACATATGCCAAAACTATAGAACAAGTCCAGCAGGGTAAAACAAGAAATTTGTAACACATTTGGAAAATGTTGGGAAACAATTCCAATTTCAATTCCGACTGAGATTTTCGTAATTTGACTTCGCCCTGCTGTGCTTTGTATATATCAATGTCTCGACTTGTCCTAATGTTCCCGATTTGTCCTTAATGACCCGACTTGACAAATGCCAAAGAACAGAACGAGTCCAGCTGGGGAATTCAAGAAATTTGTAACAATTGGAAAGACTTGGGAACATTCAAATTTCAATTCCGACTGAGATTTTCGTAATATGACTTCGCCCTGCGGTGCTTCGTATGTCTTGACTTGACCTAATGGTCCTGATATGTTCCCACTGACCCGACATGACAAATGCCAAACCTACAGAACAAGTCCAGCTGGGTAAAACAAGAAATTTGTAACACAATAGAAAATTGTTGTGGAACAATTCTAATTTCAATTCCGACTGGGATTTTCGTAAATTGACTTAGCCCTGCTGTGCTTTGTATATATCAACTTGTACTAATGTTCCCGATTATTCCCCACTGACCCAACTTGACGAATGCCAAAACTACAGAACAAGTCCAGCTGGGTAAAACAAGAAATTTGTAACACAATAGGAAAATGTTGGGGAACAATTCTAATTTCAATTCCGACTGAGATTTTCGTAATTTGACTTCGCCCTGCTGTGCTTCGTATGTCTTGACTTGTCCTAATGGTCCCTACTGACCCGACTTGACATATGCCAAAACTATAGAACAAGTCCAGCAGGGTAAAACAAGAAATTTGTAACACAATTGGAAAATGTTGGGAAACAATTCCAATTTCAATTCCGACTGAGATTTTCGTAATTTGACTTCGCCCTGCTGTGCTTCGTATATATCAACTTGTAATAATGTTCCCGATTTTTCCCCACTGACCCAACTTAACGAATGCCAAAACTACAGAACAAGTCAAGCTGGGTAAAACAAGAAATTTGTAGCACAATTGGAAAATGTTGGGAAACATTTTCAATTTCAATTCCGACTGAGATTTTAGTAATTTGACTTCGCATTGCTGTGCTTCGTATGTCTCGACTTGTCCTAATGTTCCCGATTTGTCCTTAATGACCCGACTTGACAAATGCCCAAAAACAGACTGAGTCCAGCTGGGTAATTCTAGAAATTTGTAACACAATTGGAAAGTGTTGGGAACATTCAAATTTCAATTCCGACTGAGATTTTCGTAATATGACTTCGCCCTGCTGTGCTTCGTATGTCTTGACTTTACCTAATGGTCCCGATATGTTCCCACTGACCCGACTTGACAAATGCCATACCTACAGAACAAGTCCAGCTGGGTAAAACAAGAAATTTGTAACACAATAGGAAATTGTTGTGGAACAATTCTAATATCAATTCCGACTGGGATTTTCGTATATTGACTTAGCCCTTTTGTGCTTCGTATGTCTCGACTTGTTCTAATGGTCCCTACTGACCCGAATTGACATATGCCAAAACTATAGAATAAGTCCAGCAGGGTAAAACAAGAAATTTGTAACACAATTGGAAAATGTTGGGAAACAATTCCAATTTCAATTCCGACTGAGATTTTCGTAATTTGACTTCGCCCTGCTGTGCTTTGTATGTCTTGACTTGACCTAATGGTCCCACTGACCCGACTTGACATATGCCAAAACTATAGAACAAGTCCAGCAGGGTAAAACAAGAAATTTGTAACACAAATGGAAAATGTTGGGAAACAATTCCAATTTCAATTCCGACTGAGATTTTCGTAATTTGACTTCGCCCTGCTGTGCTTTGTATATATCAATGTCTCGACTTGTCCTAATGTTCCCGATTTGTCCTTAATGACCCGACTTGACAAATGCCAAAAAACAGAACGAGTCCAGCTGGGGAATTCAAGAAATTTGTAACACAATTGGAAAGTGTTGGGAACATTCAAATTTCAATTCCGACTGAGATTTTCGTAATATGACTTCGCCCTGCTGTGCTTCGTATGTCTTGACTTGACCTAATGGTCCCACTGACCCGACTTGACATATGCCAAAACTATAGAACAAGTCCAGCAGGGTAAAACAAGAAATTTGTAACACATTTGGAAAATGTTGGGAAACAATTCCAATTTCAATTCCGACTGAGATTTTCGTAATTTGACTTCGCCCTGCTGTGCTTTGTATATATCAATGTCTCGACTTGTCCTAATGTTCCCGATTTGTCCTTAATGACCCGACTTGACAAATGCCAAAGAACAGAACGAGTCCAGCTGGGGAATTCAAGAAATTTGTAACACAATTGGAAAGACTTGGGAACATTCAAATTTCAATTCCGACTGAGATTTTCGTAATATGACTTCGCCCTGCGGTGCTTCGTATGTCTTGACTTGACCTAATGGTCCTGATATGTTCCCACTGACCCGACATGACAAATGCCAAACCTACAGAACAAGTCCAGCTGGGTAAAACAAGAAATTTGTAACACAATAGAAAAATGTTGTGGAACAATTCTAATTTCAATTCCGACTGGGATTTTCGTAAATTGACTTAGCCCTGCTGTGCTTCGTATGTCTCGACTTGTCCTAATGGTCCCTACTGACCCGACTTGACATATGCCAAAACTATAGAACAAGTCCAGCAGGGTAAAACAAGAAATTTGTAACACAATTGGAAAATGTTGGGAAACAATTCCAATTTCAATTCCGACTGAGATTTTCGTAATTTGACTTCGCCCTGCTGTGCTTCGAATATATCAACTTGTACTAATGTTCCCGATTATTCCCCACTGACCCAACTTGACGAATGCCAAAACTACAGAACAAGTCCAGCTGGGTAAAACAAGAAATTTGTAACACAATAGGAAAATGTTGGGGAACAATTCTAATTTCAATTCCGACTGAGATTTTCGTAAATTGACTTAGCCCTTTTGTGCTTCGTATGTCTCGACTTGTTCTAATGGTCCCTACTGACCCGACTTGACATATGCCAGAACTATAGAACAAGTCCAGCTGGGTAAAACAAGAAATTTGTAACAAAATAGGAAATTGTTGTGGATCAATTCTAATTTCAATTCCGACTGGGATTTTCGTAAATTGACTTAGCCCTTTTGTGCTTCGTATGTCTCGACTTGTCCTAATGGTCCCGATTTGTCCTTGATGACCCGACTTGACAAATGCCAATAAACAGAACGAGTCCAGCTGGTTAATTCAAGAAATTTGTAACACAATTGGAAAGTGTTGGGAACATTCAAATTTCAATTCCGACTGAGATTTTCGTAATATGACTTCGCCCTGCTGTGCTTCGTATGTCTCGACTTGTCCTAATGGTCCCGATATGTTCCCACTGACCCGACTTGACAAATGCCATACCTACAGAACAAGTCCAGCTGGGTAAAACAAGAAATTTGTAACACAATAGGAAATTGTTGTGGAACAATTCTAATTTCAATTCCGACTGGGATTTTCGTATATTGACTTAGCCCATTTGTGCTTCGTATGTCTCGACTTGTTCTAATGGTCCCTACTGACCCGATTTGACATATGCCAAAACTATAGAATAAGTCCAGCAGGGTAAAACAAGAAATTTGTAACACAATTGGAAAATGTTGGGAAACAATTCCAATTTCAATTCCGACTGAGATTTTCGATTTGACTTCGCCCTGCTGTGCTTAGTACGTCTCGTCTTGTCCTAATGGTCCCGAGTTGTCCTTAAAGACCCGACTTGAAATATGCTTATAAAAAACAGAACGAGTCCAGCTGGGTAATTCAAGAAATTTGTAACACAATTGGAAAATGTTGGGGAACAAATCTAATTTCTATTCCGACTGGGATTTTAGTAATTTGACTTCGCCCTGCTGTGCTTCGTATGTCTCGACTTGTCCTAATGTTCCCGATTTGTCCTTAATGACCCGACTTGACAAATGCCAAAAAACAGAACGAGTCCAGCTGGGGAATTCAAGAAATTTGTAACACAATTGGAAAGTGTTGGGAACATTCAAATTTCAATTCCGACTGAGATTTTCGTAATATGACTTCGCCCAGCTTTGCATCGTATGTCTCGACTTGTCCTAATGGTCCCTACTGACCCGACTTGACATATGCCAAAACTATAGAATAAGTCCAGCAGGGTAAAACAAGAAATTTGTAACACAATTGGAAAATGTTGGGAAACAATTCCAATTTCAATTCCGACTGAGATTTTCGATTTGACTTCGCCCTGCTGTGCTTGGTACGTCTCGTTTTGTCCTAATGGTCCCGATTTGTCCTTAAAGACCAGACTTGACAAATGCTAAGAAAAACAGAACGAGTCCAACTGGGTAATTCAAGAAATTTGTAACACAATTGGAAAATGTTGGGAACATTTATAATTCAATTCCTGCTGAGTTATTAGTAATTTGACTTCGCCCTGCTGTGCTTCGTGTGTCTCGACTTGTCCTAATGGTCCCGATTTGTCCTTGATGACCCGACTTGACAAATGCCAAAATACAGGACAAGTCCAGCTGGGTAAAACAAGAAATTTGTAACTCAATAGGAAAATGTTGGGAAACAATTCAAATTTCAATTCCGACTGAGATTTTCGTAATTTGACTTCGCCCTGCTGTGCTTCGTATGTCTCGATTTGTCCTAATGGTCCCGATATGTTCCCACTGACCCGACTTGACAAATGCCAAACCTATACAACAAGTCCAGCAGGGTAAAACAAGAAATTTGTAACATAATAGGAAATTGTTGTGGAACAATTCTAATTTCAATTCCGACTGGGATTTTCGTAAATTAACTTAGCCCTGCTGTGCTTCGTATGTCTCGACTTGTCCTAATGGTCCCGATTTGTCCTTGATGACCCGACTTGACAAATGCCAAAATACAGGACAAGTCCAGCTGGGTAAAACAAGAAATTTGTAGCACAATTGGAAAATGTAGGGGAACAATTCAAATTTCAATTCCGACTGAGATTTCAGTAATTTGACTTCGACCTGCTGTGCTTCGTATGTCTCGACTTGTCCAAATGTTCCCGATTTGTCCTTAATGACCCGACTTGGCAAATGCCAAAAAACAGAACGAGTCCAGCTGGGGAATTCAAGAAATTTGTAACATAATTGAAAAGTTTTCGAAACATTCAAATTTCAATTCCGACTGAGATTTTCGTAATATGACTTCGCCCTGCTTTGCATCGTATGTCTTGACTTGTCCTAATGGTCCCGATTTGTCCCCACTGACCCGACTTGACAAATGCCAAAACTACAGAACAAGTCCAGCAGGGTAAAACAAGAAATTTGTAACACAATAGGAAAATGTAGGGGAACAATTCTAATTTCAATTCCGACTGAGATTTACGTAATAAGACTTCGCCCTGCTTTGCATCGTATGTCTTGACTTGTCCTAATGGTCCCGATTTGTCCCCACTGACCCGACTTGACAAATGCCAAAACTACAGAACAAGTCCAGCAGGGTAAAACAAGAAATTTGTAACACAATAGGAAAATGTTGGGGAACAATTCTAATTTCAATTCCGACTGAGATTTACGTAATATGACTTCGCCCTGCTGTGCTTCGTATGTCTTGACTTGTCCTAATGGTCCCGATTTGTCCCCACTGACCCGACTTGACAAATGCCAAAACTACAGAACAAGTCCAGCAGGGTAAAACAAGAAATTTGTAACACAATAGGAAAATGTTTGGGAACAATTCTAATTTCAATTCCGACTGAGATTTACGTAATATGACTTCGCCCTGCTTTGCATCGTATGTCTTGACTTGTCCTAATGGTCCCGATTTGTCCCCACTGACCCAACTTGAAGAATGCCAAAACTACAGAACAAGTCCAGCTGGGTAAAACAAGAAATTTGTAACACAATAGGAAAATGTTGGGGAACAATTCTAATTTCAATTCCGACTGAGATTTTCGTAATATGACTTCGCCCTGCTGTGCTTCGTATGTCTTGACTTGTCCTAATGGTCCCGATTTGTCCCCACTGACCCGACTTAACATATGCCAAAACCACAGAACAAATCCAGCAGGGTAAAACAAGAAATTTGTTACACAATAGGAAAATGTTGGGGAACAATTAAAATTTCAATTCCGACAGATTTTAGTAATTTGACTTCGCATTGCTGTGCTTCGTATGTCTCGACTTGTCCTAATGTTCCCGATTTGTCCTTAATGACCCGACTTGACAAATGCCAATAAACAGAACGAGTCCAGCTGGTTAATTCAAGAAATTTGTAACACAATTGGAAAGTGTTGGGAACATTCAAATTTCAATTCCGACTGAGATTTTCGTAATATGACTTCGCCCTGCTGTGCTTCGTATGTCTCGACTTGTCCTAATGGTCCCGATATGTTCCCACGGACCCGACTTGACAAATGCCATACCTACAGAACAAGTCCAGCTGGGTGAAACAAGAAATTTGTAACACAATAGGAAATTGTTGTGGAACAATTCTAATTTCAATTCCGACTGTGATTTTCGTATATTGACTTAGCCCTTTTGTGCTTCGTATGTCTCGACTTGTTCTAATGGTCCCTACTGACCCGATTTGACATATGCCAAAACTATAGAATAAGTCCTGCAGGGTAAAACAAGAAATTTGTAACACAATTGGAAAATGTTGGGAAACAATTCCAATTTCAATTCCGATTGAGATTTTCGATTTGACTTCGCCCTGCTGTGCTTAGTACGTCTCGTCTTGTCCTAATGGTCCCGATTTGTCCTTAAAGACCCGACTTGAAATATGCTTAAAAAAAACAGAACGAGTCCAACTGGGTAATTCAAGAAATTTGTAACACAATTGGAAAATGTTGGGGAACAAATCTAATTTCTATTCCGACTGGGATTTTAGTAATTTGACTTCGCCCTGCTGTGCTTCGTATGTCTTGACTTGTCCAAATGGTCCCGATTTGTCCCTACTGACCCGACTTGACATATGCCAAAACTACAGAACAAGTCCAGCTGGGTGAAACAAGAAATTTGTAACACAATTGGAAAATGTTGGGAACATTTATATTTCAATTCCGACTGAGATTTTCGTAATTTGACTTCGCCCTTGCTGTGCTTCGTATGTCTTGACTTGTCCTAATGGTCCCGATTTGTCCCCACTGACCCGACTTGACATATTCCAAAACCACAGAACAAGTCCAGCAGGGTAAAACAAGAAATTTGTAACACAATAGGAAAATGTTGGGGAACAATTCTAATTTCAATTCCGACTGGGATATTCGTAAATTGACTTAGCCCTTTTGTGCTTCGTATGTCTCGACTTGTTCTAATGGTCCCTACTGACCCGATTTGACATATGCCAAAACTATAGAATAAGTCCAGCAGGGTAAAACAAGAAATTTGTAACACAATTGGAAAATGTTGGGAAACAATTCCAATTTCAATTCCGACTGAGATTTTCAATCTGACTTCGCCCTGCTGTGCTTAGTACGTCTCGTCTTGTCCTAATGGTCCTGATTTGTCCTTAAAGACCCGACTTGACAAATGCCAAAAAACAGAACGAGTCCAGCTGGGGAATTCAAGAAATTTGTAACACAATTGGAAAGTGTTGGGAACATTCAAATTTCAATTCCGACTGAGATTTTCGTAATATGACTTCGCCCTGCTTTGCATCGTATGTCTCGACTTGTCCTAATGGTCCCTACGGACCCGACTTGATATATGCCAAAACTATAGAATAAGTCCAGCAGGGTAAAACAAGAAATTTGTAACACAATTGGAAAATGTTGGGAAACAATTCCGATTTCAATTCCAACTGAGATTTTCGTAATATGACTACGCCCTGCTGTGCTTCGTATGTCTCGACTTGTCCAAATGTTCCCGATTTGTCCTTAATGACCCGACTTGACAAATTCCAAAAAACAGAACGAGTCCAGCTGGGGAATTCAAGAAATTTGTAACACAATTGGAAAGTGTTCGAAACATTCAAATTTCAATTCCGAATGAGATTTTCGTAATATGACTTCGCCCTGCTTTGCATGGTATGTTTCGACTTGTCCTAATGGTCCCGATTTGTCTCCACTGACCCGACTTGACAAATGCCAAAACTACAGAACAAGTCCAGCAGGGTAAAACAAGAAATTTGTAACACAATAAGAAAATGTTGGGGAACAATTCTAATTTCAATTCCGACTGAGATTTTCGTAATATGACTTCGCCCTGCTGTGCTTCGTATGTCTTGACTTGTCCTAATGGTCCCTACTGACCCGACTTGACATATGCCAAAACTATAGAACAAGTCCAGCAGGGTAAAACAAGAAATTTGTAACACAATTGGAAAATGTTGGGAAACAATTCCAATTTCAATTCCGACTGAGATTTTCGTAATTTGACTTCGCCCTGCTGTGCTTCGTATATATCAACTTGTAATAATGTTCCCGATTTTTCCCCACTGACCCAACTTAACGAATGCCAAAACTACAGAACAAGTCAGGCTGGGTAAAACAAGAAATTTGTAGCACAATTGGAAAATGTTGGGAAACATTTTCAATTTCAATTCCGACTGAGATTTTAGTAATTTGACTTCGCATTGCTGTGCTTTGTATGTCTCGACTTGTCCTAATGTTCCCGATTTGTCCTTAATGACCCGACTTGACAAATGCCCAAAAACAGACTGAGTCCAGCTGGGTAATTCTAGAAATTTGTAACACAATTGGAAAGTGTTGGGAACATTCAAATTTCAATTCCGACTGAGATTTTCGTAATATGACTTCGCCCTGCTGTGCTTCGTATGTCTTGACTTTACCTAATGGTCTCGATATGTTCCCACTGACCCGACTTGACAAATGCCATACCTACAGAACAAGTCCAGCTGGGTAAAACAAGAAATTTGTAACACAATAGGAAATTGTTGTGGAACAATTCTAATATCAATTCCGACTGGGATTTTCGTATATTGACTTAGCCCTTTTGTGCTTCGTATGTCTCGACTTGTTCTAATGGTCCCTACTGACCCGATTTGACATATGCCAAAACTATAGAATAAGTCCAGCAGGGTAAAACAAGAAATTTGTAACACAATAGGAAAATGTTGGGGAACAATTCTAATTTCAATTCCGACTGAGATTTTCGTAAATTGACTTAGCCCTTTTGTGCTTCGTATGTCTCGACTTGTTCTAATGGTCCCTACTGACCCGACTTGACATATGCCAGAACTATAGAACAAGTCCAGCTGGGTAAAACAAGAAATATGTAACACAATAGGAAATTGTTGTGGAACAATTCTAATTTCAATTCCGACTGGGATTTTCGTAAATTGACTTAGCCCTTTTGTGCTTCGTATGTCTCGACTTGTCCTAATGGTCCCGATTTGTCCTTGATGACCCGACTTGACAAATGCCAAAAAACAGAACGAGTCCATCTGGGGAATTCAAGAAATTTGTAACACAATTGGAAAGTGTTGGAAACATTCAAATTTCAATTCCGACTGAGATTTTCGTAATATGACATCGCCCTGCTTTGCATCGTATGTCTTGACTTGTCCTAATGGTCCCGATTTGTCCCCACTGACCCGACTTGACAAATGCCAAAACTACAGAACAAGTCCAGCAGGGTAAAACAAGAAATTTGTAACACAATAGGAAAATGTTGGGGAACAATTCAAATTTCAATTCCGACTGAGATTTCAGTAATTTGACTTCGCCCTGCTGTGCTTCGTATGTCTCGACTTGTCCAAATGTTCCCGATTTGTCCTTAATGACCCGACTTGACAAATTCCAAAAAACAGAACGAGTCCAGCTGGGGAATTCAAGAAATCTGTAACACAATTGGAAAGTGTTGGAAACATTCTAATTTCAATTCCGACTGAGATTTTCGTAATATGACTTCGCCCTGCTGTGCTTCGTATGTCTTGACTTATCCTAATGGTCCCTACTGACCCGACTTGACATATGCCAAAACTATAGAACAAGTCCAGCAGGGTAAAACAAGAAATTTGTAACACAATTGGAAAATGTTGGGAAACAATTCCAATTTCAATTCCGACTGAGATTTTCGATTTGACTTCGCCCTGCTGTGCTTCGTATATATCAACTTGTAATAATGTTCCCGATTTTTCCCCACTGACCCAACATGACGAATGCCAAAACTACAGAACAAGTCAAGCTGGGTAAAACAGGAAATTTGTAGCACAATTGGAAAATGTTGGGGAACATTTTCAATTTCAATTCCGACTGAGATTTTAGTAATTTGACTTCGCATTGCTGTGCTTCGTATGTCTCGACTTGTCCTAATGTTCCCGATTTGTCCTTAATGACCCGACTTGACAAATGCCAATAAACAGAACGAGTCCAGCTGGTTAATTCAAGAAATTTGTAACACAATTGGAAAGTGTTGGGAACATTCAAATTTCAATTCCGACTGAGATTTTCGTAATATGACTTCGCCCTGCTGTGCTTCGTATGTCTCGACTTGTCCTAATGGTCCCGATATGTTCCCACTGACCCGACTTGACAAATGCCATACCTACAGAACAAGTCCAGCTGGGTAAAACAAGAAATTTGTAACACAATAGGAAATTGTTGTGGAACAATTCTAATTTCAATTCCGACTGGGATTTTCGTATATTGACTTAGCCCATTTGTGCTTCGTATGTCTCGACTTGTTCTAATGGTCCCTACTGACCCGATTTGACATATGCCAAAACTATAGAATAAGTCCAGCAGGGTAAAACAAGAAATTTGTAACACAATTGGAAAATGTTGGGAAACAATTCCAATTTCAATTCCGACTGAGATTTTCGATTTGACTTCGCCCTGCTGTGCTTAGTACGTCTCGTCTTGTCCTAATGGTCCCGATTTGTCCTTAAAGACCCGACTTGAAATATGCTTAAAAAAAACAGAACGAGTCCAGCTGGGTAATTCAAGAAATTTGTAACACAATTGGAAAATGTTGGGGAACAAATCTAATTTCTATTCCGACTGGGATTTTAGTAATTTGACTTCGCCCTGCTGTGCTTCGTATGTCTCGACTTGTCCTAATGTTCCCGATTTGTCCTTAATGACCCGACTTGACAAATGCCAAAAAACAGAACGAGTCCAGCTGGGGAATTCAAGAAATTTGTAACACAATTGGAAAGTGTTGGGAACATTCAAATTTCAATTCCGACTGAGATTTTCGTAATATGACTTCGCCCAGCTTTGCATCGTATGTCTCGACTTGTCCTAATGGTCCCGATATGTTCCCACTGACCCGACTTGACAAAAGCCATACCTACAGAACAAGTCCAGCTGGGTAAAACAAGAAATTCGTAACACAATAGGAAATTGTTGTGGAACAATTCTAATTTCAATTCCGACTGGGATTTTCGTATATTGACTTAGCCCATTTGTGCTTCGTATGTCTCGACTTGTTCTAATGGTCCCTACTGACCCGATTTGACATATGCCAAAACTATAGAATAAGTCCAGCAGGGTAAAACAAGAAATTTGTAACACAATTGGAAAATGTTGGGAAACAATTCCAATTTCAATTCCGACTGAGATTTTCGATTTGACTTCGCCCTGCTGTGCTTAGTACGTCTCGTCTTGTCCTAATGGTCCCGATTTGTCCTTAAAGACCCGACTTGAAATATGCTTAAAAAAAACAGAACGAGTCCAACTGGGTAATTCAAGAAATTTGTAACACAATTGGAAAATGTTGGGGAACAAATCTAATTTCTATTCCGACTGGGATTTTAGTAATTTGACTTCGCCCTGCTGTGCTTCGTATGTCTCGACTTGTCCTAATGTTCCCGATTTGTCCTTAATGACCCGACTTGACAAATGCCAAAAAACAGAACGAGTCCAGCAGGGTAAAACAAGAAATTTGTAACACAATTGGAAAATGTTGGGAAACAATTCCAATTTCAATTCCGACTGAGATTTTCGATTTGACTTCGCCCTGCTGTGCTTAGTACGTCTCGTTTTGTCCTAATGGTCCCGATTTGTCCTTAAAGACCAGACTTGACAAATGCTAAGAAAAACAGAACGAGTCCAACTGGGTAATTCAAGAAATTTGTAACACAATTGGAAAATGTTGGGAACATTTATAATTCAATTCCTGCTGAGTTATTAGTAATTTGACTTCGCCCTGCTGTGCTTCGTGTGTCTCGACTTGTCCTAATGGTCCCGATTTGTCCTTGTTGACCCGACTTGACAAATGCCAAAATACAGGACAAGTCCAGCTGGGTAAAACAAAAAATTTGTAACTCAATAGGAAAATGTTGGGAAACAATTCAAATTTCAATTCCGACTGAGATTTTCGTAATTTGACTTCGCCCTGCTGTGCTTCGTATGTCTCGATTTGTCCTAATGGTCCCGATATGTTCCCACTGACCCGACTTGACAAATGCCAAACCTATACAACAAGTCCAGCAGGGTAAAACAAGAAATTTGTAACATAATAGGAAATTGTTGTGGAACAATTCTAATTTCAATTCCGACTGGGATTTTCGTAAATTAACTTAGCCCTGCTGTGCTTCGTATGTCTCGACTTGTCCTAATGGTCCCGATTTGTCCTTGATGACCCGACTTGACAAATGCCAAAATACAGGACAAGTCCAGCTGGGTAAAACAAGAAATTTGTAACTCAATAGGAAAATGTTGGGAAACAATTCAAATTTCAATTCCGACTGAGATTTCAGTAATTTGACTTCGCCCTGCTGTGCTTCGTATGTCTCGACTTGTCCAAATGTTCCCGATTTGTCCTTAATGACCCGACTTGGCAAATGCCAAAAAACAGAACGAGTCCAGCTGGGGAATTCAAGAAATTTGTAACATAATTGGAAAGTTTTCGAAACATTCTAATTTCAATTCCGACTGAGATTTACGTAATATGACTTCGCCCTGCTTTGCATCGTATGTCTTGACTTGTCCTAATGGTCCCGATTTGTCTTCACTGACCCGACTTGACAAATGCCAAAACTACAGAACAAGTCCAGCAGGGTAAAACAAGAAATTTGTAACACAATAGGAAAATGTTGGGGAACAATTCTAATTTCAATTCCGACTGAGATTTACGTAATATGACTTCGCCCTGCTGTGCTTCGTATGTCTTGACTTGTCCTAATGGTCCCGATTTGTCCCCACTGACCCGACTTGACAAATGCCAAAACTACAGAACAAGTCCAGCAGGGTAAAACAAGAAATTTGTAACACAATAGGAAAATGTTTGGGAACAATTCTAATTTCAATTCCGACTGAGATTTACGTAATATGACTTCGCCCTGCTTTGCATCGTATGTCTTGACTTGTCCTAATGGTCCCGATTTGTCCCCACTGACCCGACTTGACAAATGCCAAAACTACAGAACAAGTCCAGCAGGGTAAAACAAGAAATTTGTAACACAATAGGAAAATGTTGGGGAACAATTCTAATTTCAATTCCGACTGAGATTTTCGTAATTTGACTTCGCCCTGCTGTGCTTTGTATATATCAATGTCTCGACTTGTCCTAATGTTACCGATTTGTCCTTAATGACCCGACTTGACAAATGCCAAAAAACAGAACGAGTCCAGCTGGGGAATTCAAGAAATTTTTAACACAATTGGAAAGAGTTGGGAATATTCAAATTTCAATTCCGACTGAGATTTTCGTAATATGACTTCGCCCTGCGGTGCTTCGTATGTCTTGACTTGACCTAATGGTCCTGATATGTTCCCACTGTCCCGACATGACAAATGCCAAACCTACAGAACAAATCCAGCTGGGTAAAACAAGAAATTTGTAACACAATAGAAAATTGTTGTGGAACAATTCTAATTTCAATTCCGACTGGGATTTTCGTAAATTGACTTAGCCCTGCTGTGCTTCGTATGTCTCGACTTGTCCTAATGGTCCCTACTGACCCGACTTGACATATGCCAAAACTATAGAACAAGTCCAGCAGGGTAAAACAAGAAATTTGTAACACAATTGGAAAATGTTGGGAAACAATTCCAATTTTAATTCCGACTGAGATTTTCGTAATTTGACTTCGCCCTGCTGTGCTTCGAATATATCAACTTGTACTAATGTTCCCGATTATTCCCCACTGACCCAACTTGAAGAATGCCAAAACTACAGAACAAGTCCAGCTGGGTAAAACAAGAAATTTGTAACACAATAGGAAAATGTTGGGGAACAATTCTAATTTCAATTCCGACTGAGATTTTCGTAATATGACTTCGCCCTGCTGTGCTTCGTATGTCTTGACTTGTCCTAATGGTCCCGATTTGTCCCCACTGACCCGACTTAACATATGCCAAAACCACAGAACAAATCCAGCAGGGTAAAACAAGAAATTTGTAACACAATAGGAAAATGTAGGGGAACAATTATAATTTCAATTCCGACTGAGATTTACGTAATATGACTTCGCCCTGCTTTGCATCGTATGTCTTGACTTGTCCTAATGGTCCCGATTTGTCCCCACTGACCCGACTTGACAAATGCCAAAACTACAGAACAAGTCCAGCAGGGTAAAACAAGAAATTTGTAACACAATAGGAAAATGTTGGGGAACAATTCTAATTTCAATTCCGACTGAGATTTACGTAATATGACTTCGCCCTGCTGTGCTTCGTATGTCTTGACTTGTCCTAATGGTCCCGATTTGTCCCCACTGACCCGACTTGACAAATGCCAAAACTACAGAACAAGTCCAGCAGGGTAAAACAAGAAATTTGTAACACAATAGGAAAATGTTTGGGAACAATTCTAATTTCAATTCCGACTGAGATTTACGTAATATGACTTCGCCCTGCTTTGCATCGTATGTCTTGACTTGTCCTAATGGTCCCGATTTGTCCCCACTGACCCGACTTGACAAATGCCAAAACTACAGAACAAGTCCAGCAGGGTAAAACAAGAAATTTGTAACACAATAGGAAAATGTTGGGGAACAATTCTAATTTCAATTCCGACTGAGATTTTCGTAATTTGACTTCGCCCTGCTGTGCTTTGTATATATCAATGTCTCGACTTGTCCTAATGTTACCGATTTGTCCTTAATGACCCGACTTGACAAATGCCAAAAAACAGAACGAGTCCAGCTGGGGAATTCAAGAAATTTGTAACACAATTGGAAAGTGTTGGGAACATTCAAATTTCAATTCCGAATGAGATTTTCGTAATATGACTTCGCCCTGCTTTGCATGGTATGTTTCGACTTGTCCTAATGGTCCCGATTTGTCTCCACTGACCCGACTTGACAAATGCCAAAACTACAGAACAAGTCCAGCAGGGTAAAACAAGAAATTTGTAACACAATAAGAAAATGTTGGGGAACAATTCTAATTTCAATTCCGACTGAGATTTTCGTAATATGACTTCGCCCTGCTGTGCTTCGTATGTCTTGACTTGTCCTAATGGTCCCTACTGACCCGACTTGACATATGCCAAAACTATAGAACAAGTCCAGCAGGGTAAAACAAGAAATTTGTAACACAATTGGAAAATGTTGGGAAACAATTCCAATTTCAATTCCGACTGAGATTTTCGTAATTTGACTTCGCCCTGCTGTGCTTCGTATATATCAACTTGTAATAATGTTCCCGATTTTTCCCCACTGACCCAACTTAACGAATGCCAAAACTACAGAACAAGTCAGGCTGGGTAAAACAAGAAATTTGTAGCACAATTGGAAAATGTTGGGAAACATTTTCAATTTCAATTCCGACTGAGATTTTAGTAATTTGACTTCGCATTGCTGTGCTTTGTATGTCTCGACTTGTCCTAATGTTCCCGATTTGTCCTTAATGACCCGACTTGACAAATGCCCAAAAACAGACTGAGTCCAGCTGGGTAATTCTAGAAATTTGTAACACAATTGGAAAGTGTTGGGAACATTCAAATTTCAATTCCGACTGAGATTTTCGTAATATGACTTCGCCCTGCTGTGCTTCGTATGTCTTGACTTTACCTAATGGTCTCGATATGTTCCCACTGACCCGACTTGACAAATGCCATACCTACAGAACAAGTCCAGCTGGGTAAAACAAGAAATTTGTAACACAATAGGAAATTGTTGTGGAACAATTCTAATATCAATTCCGACTGGGATTTTCGTATATTGACTTAGCCCTTTTGTGCTTCGTATGTCTCGACTTGTTCTAATGGTCCCTACTGACCCGATTTGACATATGCCAAAACTATAGAATAAGTCCAGCAGGGTAAAACAAGAAATTTGTAACACAATTGGAAAATGTTGGGAAACAATTCCAATTTCAATTCCGACTGAGATTTTCGTAATTTGACTTCGCCCTGCTGTGCTTTGTATGTCTTGACTTGACCTAATGGTCCCACTGACCCGACTTGACATATGCCAAAACTATAGAACAAGTCCAGCAGGGTAAAACAAGAAATTTGTAACACAAATGGAAAATGTTGGGAAACAATTCCAATTTCAATTCCGACTGAGATTTTCGTAATTTGACTTCGCCCTGCTGTGCTTTGTATATATCAATGTCTCGACTTGTCCTAATGTTCCCGATTTGTCCTTAATGACCCGACTTGACAAATGCCAAAAAACAGAACGAGTCCAGCTGATGAATTCAAGAAATTTGTAACACAATTGGAAAGTGTTGGGAACATTCAAATTTCAATTCCGACTGAGATTTTCGTAATATGACTTCGCCCTGCTGTGCTTCGTATGTCTTGACTTGACCTAATGGTCCCACTGACCCGACTTGACATATGCCAAAACTATAGAACAAGTCCAGCAGGGTAAAACAAGAAATTTGTAACACATTTGGAAAATGTTGGGAAACAATTCCAATTTCAATTCCGACTGAGATTTTCGTAATTTGACTTCGCCCTGCTGTGCTTTGTATATATCAATGTCTCGACTTGTCCTAATGTTCCCGATTTGTCCTTAATGACCCGACTTGACAAATGCCAAAGAACAGAACGAGTCCAGCTGGGGAATTCAAGAAATTTGTAACACAATTGGAAAGACTTGGGAACATTCAAATTTCAATTCCGACTGAGATTTTCGTAATATGACTTCGCCCTGCGGTGCTTCGTATGTCTTGACTTGACCTAATGGTCCTGATATGTTCCCACTGACCCGACATGACAAATGCCAAACCTACAGAACAAGTCCAGCTGGGTAAAACAAGAAATTTGTAACACAATAGAAAATTGTTGTGGAACAATTCTAATTTCAATTCCGACTGGGATTTTCGTAAATTGACTTAGCCCTGCTGTGCTTCGTATGTCTCGACTTGTCCTAATGGTCCCTACTGACCCGACTTGACATATGCCAAAACTATAGAACAAGTCCAGCAGGGTAAAACAAGAAATTTGTAACACAATTGGAAAATGTTGGGAAACAATTCCAATTTCAATTCCGACTGAGATTTTCGAAATTTGACTTCGCCCTGCTGTGCTTCGAATATATCAACTTGTACTAATGTTCCCGATTATTCCCCACTGACCCAACTTGACGAATGCCAAAACTACAGAACAAGTCCAGCTGGGTAAAACAAGAAATTTGTAACACAATAGGAAAATGTTGGGGAACAATTCTAATTTCAATTCCGACTGAGATTTTCGTAAATTGACTTAGCCCTTTTGTGCTTCGTATGTCTCGACTTGTTCTAATGGTCCCTACTGACCCGACTTGACATATGCCAGAACTATAGAACAAGTCCAGCTGGGTAAAACAAGAAATTTGTAACACAATAGGAAATTGTTGTGGAACAATTCTAATTTCAATTCCGACTGGGATATTCGTAAATTGACTTAGCCCTTTTGTGCTTCGTATGTCTCGACTTGTCCTAATGGTCCCGATTTGTCCTTGATGACCCGACTTGACAAATGCCAAAAAACAGAACGAGTCCATCTGGGGAATTCAAGAAACTTGTAACACAATTGGAAAGTGTTGGAAACATTCAAATTTCAATTCCGACTGAGATTTTCGTAATATGACTTCGCCCTGCTTTGCATCGTATGTCTTGACTTGTCCTAATGGTCCCGATTTGTCCCCACTGACCCGACTTGACAAATGCCAAAACTACAGAACAAGTCCAGCAGGGTAAAACAAGAAATTTGTAACACAATAGGAAAATGTTGGGGAACAATTCAAATTTCAATTCCGACTGAGATTTCAGTAATTTGACTTCGCCCTGCTGTGCTTCGTATGTCTCGACTTGTCCAAATGTTCCCGATTTGTCCTTAATGACCCGACTTGACAAATTCCAAAAAACAGAACGAGTCCAGCTGGGGAATTCAAGAAATCTGTAACACAATTGGAAAGTGTTGGAAACATTCAAATTTCAATTCCGACTGAGATTTTCGTAATATGACTTCGCCCTGCTTTGCATCGTATGTCTTGACTTGTCCTAATGGTCCCGATTTGTCCCCACTGACCCGACTTGACAAATGCCAAAACTACAGAACAAGTCCAGCAGGGTAAAACAAGAAATTTGTAACACAATAGGAAAATGTTGGGGAACAATTCTAATTTCAATTCCGACTGAGATTTTCGTAATATGACTTCGCCCTGCTGTGCTTCGTATGTCTTGACTTATCCTAATGGTCCCTACTGACCCGACTTGACATATGCCAAAACTATAGAACAAGTCCAGCAGGGTAAAACAAGAAATTTGTAACACAATTGGAAAATGTTGGGAAACAATTCCAATTTCAATTCCGACTGAGATTTTCGATTTGACTTCGCCCTGCTGTGCTTCGTATATATCAACTTGTACTAATGTTCCCGATTATTCCCCACTGACCCAACTTGACGAATGCCAAAACTACAGAACAAGTCCAGCTGGGTAAAACAAGAAATTTGTAACACAATAGGAAAATGTTGGGGAACAATTCTAATTTCAATTCCGACTGAGATTTTCGTAAATTGACTTAGCCCTTTTGTGCTTCGTATGTCTCGACTTGTTCTAATGGTCCCTACTGACCCGACTTGACATATGCCAGAACTATAGAACAAGTCCAGCTGGGTAAAACAAGAAATTTGTAACACAATAGGAAATTGTTGTGGAACAATTCTAATTTCAATTCCGACTGGGATATTCGTAAATTGACTTAGCCCTTTTGTGCTTCGTATGTCTCGACTTGTCCTAATGGTCCCGATATGTCCTTGATGACCCGACTTGACAAATGCCAAAAAACAGAACGAGTCCATCTGGGGAATTCAAGAAATTTGTAACACAATTGGAAAGTGTTGGAAACATTCAAATTTCAATTCCGACTGAGATTTTCGTAATATGACTTCGCCCTGCTTTGCATCGTATGTCTTGACTTGTCCTAATGGTCCCGATTTGTCCCCACTGACCCGACTTGACAAATGCCAAAACTACAGAACAAGTCCAGCAGGGTAAAACAAGAAATTTGTAACACAATAGGAAAATGTTGGGGAACAATTCAAATTTCAATTCCGACTGAGATTTCAGTAATTTGACTTCGCCCTGCTGTGCTTCGTATGTCTCGACTTGTCCAAATGTTCCCGATTTGTCCTTAATGACCCGACTTGACAAATTCCAAAAAACAGAACGAGTCCAGCTGGGGAATTCAAGAAATCTGTAACACAATTGGAAAGTGTTGGAAACATTCAAATTTCAATTCCGACTGAGATTTTCGTAATATGACTTCGCCCTGCTTTGCATCGTATGTCTTGACTTGTCCTAATGGTCCCGATTTGTCCCCACTGACCCGACTTGACAAATGCCAAAACTACAGAACAAGTCCAGCAGGGTAAAACAAGAAATTTGTAACACAATAGGAAAATGTTGGGGAACAATTCTAATTTCAATTCCGACTGAGATTTTCGTAATATGACTTCGCCCTGCTTTGCATCGTATGTCTTGACTTGTCCTAATGGTCCCGATTTGTCCCCACTGACCCGACTTGACAAATGCCAAAACTACAGAACAAGTCCAGCAGGGTAAAACAAGAAATTTGTAACACAATAGGAAAATGTTGGGGAACAATTCAAATTTCAATTCCGACTGAGATTTCAGTAATTTGACTTCGCCCTGCTGTGCTTCGTATGTCTCGACTTGTCCAAATGTTCCCGATTTGTCCTTAATGACCCGACTTGACAAATTCCAAAAAACAGAACGAGTCCAGCTGGGGAATTCAAGAAATCTGTAACACAATTGGAAAGTGTTGGAAACATTCAAATTTCAATTCCGACTGAGATTTTCGTAATATGACTTCGCCCTGCTTTGCATCGTATGTCTTGACTTGTCCTAATGGTCCCGATTTGTCCCCACTGACCCGACTTGACAAATGCCAAAACTACAGAACAAGTCCAGCAGGGTAAAACAAGAAATTTGTAACACAATAGGAAAATGTTGGGGAACAATTCTAATTTCAATTCCGACTGAGATTTTCGTAATATGACTTCGCCCTGCTGTGCTTCGTATGTCTTGACTTATCCTAATGGTCCCTACTGACCCGACTTGACATATGCCAAAACTATAGAACAAGTCCAGCAGGGTAAAACAAGAAATTTGTAACACAATTGGAAAATGTTGGGAAACAATTCCAATTTCAATTCCGACTGAGATTTTCGATTTGACTTCGCCCTGCTGTGCTTCGTATATATCAACTTGTAATAATGTTCCCGATTTTTCCCCACTGACCCAACTTGACGAATGCCAAAACTACAGAACAAGTCAAGCTGGGTAAAACAAGAAATATGTAGCACAATTGGAAAATGTTGGGGAACATTTTCAATTTCAATTCCGACTGAGATTTTAGTAATTTGACTTCGCATTGCTGTGCTTCGTATGTCTCGACTTGTCCTAATGTTCCCGATTTGTCCTTAATGACCCGACTTGACAAATGCCAATAAACAGAACGAGTCCAGCTGGTTAATTCAAGAAATTTGTAACACAATTGGAAAGTGTTGGGAACATTCAAATTTCAATTCCGACTGAGATTTTCGTAATATGACTTCGCCCTGCTGTGCTTCGTATGTCTCGACTTGTCCTAATGGTCCCGATATGTTCCCACTGACCCGACTTGACAAATGCCATACCTACAGAACAAGTCCAGCTGGGTAAAACAAGAAATTTGTAACACAATAGGAAATTGTTGTGGAACAATTCTAATTTCAATTCCGACTGGGATTTTCGTATATTGACTTAGCCCATTTGTGCTTCGTATGTCTCGACTTGTTCTAATGGTCCCTACTGACCCGATTTGACATATGCCAAAACTATAGAATAAGTCCAGCAGGGTAAAACAAGAAATTTGTAACACAATTGGAAAATGTTGGGAAACAATTCCAATTTCAATTCCGACTGAGATTTTCGATTTGACTTCGCCCTGCTGTGCTTAGTACGTCTCGTCTTGTCCTAATGGTCCCGATTTATCCTTAAAGACCCGACTTGAAATATGCTTAAAAAAAACAGAACGAGTCCAGCTGGGTAATTCAAGAAATTTGTAACACAATTGGAAAATGTTGGGGAACAAATCTAATTTCTATTCCGACTGGGATTTTAGTAATTTGACTTCGCCCTGCTGTGCTTCGTATGTCTCGACTTGTCCTAATGTTCCCGATTTGTCCTTAATGACCCGACTTGACAAATGCCAAAAAACAGAACGAGTCCAGCTGGGGAATTCAAGAAATTTGTAACACAATTGGAAAGTGTTGGGAACATTCAAATTTCAATTCCGACTGAGATTTTCGTAATATGACTTCGCCCAGCTTTGCATCGTATGTCTCGACTTGTCCTAATGGTCCCGATATGTTCCCACTGACCCGACTTGACAAATGCCATACCTACAGAACAAGTCCAGCTGGGTAAAACAAGAAATTTGTAACACAATAGGAAATTGTTGTGGAACAATTCTAATTTCAATTCCGACTGGGATTTTCGTATATTGACTTAGCCCATTTGTGCTTCGTATGTCTCGACTTGTTCTAATGGTCCCTACTGACCCGATTTGACATATGCCAAAACTATAGAATAAGTCCAGCAGGGTAAAACAAGAAATTTGTAACACAATTGGAAAATGTTGGGAAACAATTCCAATTTCAATTCCGACTGAGATTTTCGATTTGACTTCGCCCTGCTGTGCTTAGTACGTCTCGTCTTGTCCTAATGGTGCCGATTTGTCGTTAAAGACCCGACTTGAAATATGCTTAAAAAAAACAGAACGAGTCCAACTGGGTAATTCAAGAAATTTGTAACACAATTGGAAAATGTTGGGGAACAAATCTAATTTCTATTCCGACTGGGATTTTAGTAATTTGACTTCGCCCTGCTGTGCTTCGTATGTCTCGACTTGTCCTAATGTTCCCGATTTGTCCTTAATGACCCGACTTGACAAATGCCAAAAAACAGAACGAGTCCAGCAGGGTAAAACAAGAAATTTGTAACACAATTGGAAAATGTTGGGAAACAATTCCAATTTCAATTCCGACTGAGATTTTCGATTTGACTTCGCCCTGCTGTGCTTAGTACGTCTCGTTTTGTCCTAATGGTCCCGATTTGTCCTTAAAGACCAGACTTGACAAATGCTAAGAAAAACAGAACGAGTCCAACTGGGTAATTCAAGAAATTTGTAACACAATTGGAAAATGTTGGGAACATTTATAATTCAATTCCTGCTGAGTTATTAGTAATTTGACTTCGCCCTGCTGTGCTTCGTGTGTCTCGACTTGTCCTAATGGTCCCGATTTGTCCTTGTTGACCCGACTTGACAAATGCCAAAATACAGGACAAGTCCAGCTGGGTAAAACAAGAAATTTGTAACTCAATAGGAAAATGTTGGGAAACAATTCAAATTTCAATTCCGACTGAGATTTTCGTAATTTGACTTCGCCCTGCTGTGCTTCGTATGTCTCGATTTGTCCTAATGGTCCCGATATGTTCCCACTGACCCGACTTGACAAATGCCAAACCTATACAACAAGTCCAGCAGGGTAAAACAAGAAATTTGTAACATAACAGGAAATTGTTGTGGAACAATTCTAATTTCAATTCCGACTGGGATTTTCGTAAATTAACTTAGCCCTGCTGTGCTTCGTATGTCTCGACTTGTCCTAATGGTCCCGATTTGTCCTTGATGACCCGACTTGACAAATGCCAAAATACAGGACAAGTCCAGCGGGGTAAAACAAGAAATTTGTAGCACAATTGGAAAATGTAGGGGAACAATTCAAATTTCAATTCCGACTGAGATTTCAGTAATTTGACTTCGCCCTGCTGTGCTTCGTATGTCTCGACTTGTCCAAATGTTCCCGATTTGTCCTTAATGACCCGACTTGGCAAATGCCAAAAAACAGAACGAGTCCAGCTGGGGAATTCAAGAAATTTGAAACATAATTGGAAAGTTTTCGAAACATTCTAATTTCAATTCCGACTGAGATTTACGTAATATGACTTCGCCCTGCTTTGCATCGTATGTCTTGACTTGTCATAATGGTCCCGATTTGTCTTCACTGACCCGACTTGACAAATGCCAAAACTACAGAACAAGTCCAGCAGGGTAAAACAAGAAATTTGTAACACAATAGGAAAATGTTGGGGAACAATTCTAATTTCAATTCCGACTGAGATTTACGTAATATGACTTCGCCCTGCTGTGCTTCGTATGTCTTGACTTGTCCTAATGGTCCCGATTTGTCCCCACTGACCCGACTTGACAAATGCCAAAACTACAGAACAAGTCCAGCAGGGTAAAACAAGAAATTTGTAACACAATAGGAAAATGTTTGGGAACAATTCTAATTTCAATTCCGACTGAGATTTACGTAATATGACTTCGCCCTGCTTTGCATCGTATGTCTTGACTTGTCCTAATGGTCCCGATTTGTCCCCACTGACCCGACTTGACAAATGCCAAAACTACAGAACAAGTCCAGCAGGGTAAAACAAGAAATTTGTAACACAATAGGAAAATGTTGGGGAACAATTCTAATTTCAATTCCGACTGAGATTTTCGTAATTTGACTTCGCCCTGCTGTGCTTTGTATATATCAATGTCTCGACTTGTCCTAATGTTACCGATTTGTCCTTAATGACCCGACTTGACAAATGCCAAAAAACAGAACGAGTCCAGCTGGGGAATTCAAGAAATTTTTAACACAATTGGAAAGAGTTGGGAATATTCAAATTTCAATTCCGACTGAGATTTTCGTAATATGACTTCGCCCTGCGGTGCTTCGTATGTCTTGACTTGACCTAATGGTCCTGATATGTTCCCACTGTCCCGACATGACAAATGCCAAACCTACAGAACAAATCCAGCTGGGTAAAACAAGAAATTTGTAACACAATAGAAAATTGTTGTGGAACAATTCTAATTTCAATTCCGACTGGGATTTTCGTAAATTGACTTAGCCCTGCTGTGCTTCGTATGTCTCGACTTGTCCTAATGGTCCCTACTGACCCGACTTGACATATGCCAAAACTATAGAACAAGTCCAGCAGGGTAAAACAAGAAATTTGTAACACAATTGGAAAATGTTGGGAAACAATTCCAATTTTAATTCCGACTGAGATTTTCGTAATTTGACTTCGCCCTGCTGTGCTTCGAATATATCAACTTGTACTAATGTTCCCGATTATTCCCCACTGACCCAACTTGAAGAATGCCAAAACTACAGAACAAGTCCAGCTGGGTAAAACAAGAAATTTGTAACACAATAGGAAAATGTTGGGGAACAATTCTAATTTCAATTCCGACTGAGATTTTCGTAATATGACTTCGCCCTGCTGTGCTTCGTATGTCTTGACTTGTCCTAATGGTCCCGATTTGTCCCCACTGACCCGACTTAACATATGCCAAAACCACAGAACAAATCCAGCAGGGTAAAACAAGAAATTTGTAACACAATAGGAAAATGTAGGGGAACAATTCTAATTTCAATTCCGACTGAGATTTACGTAATATGACTTCGCCCTGCTTTGCATCGTATGTCTTGACTTGTCCTAATGGTCCCGATTTGTCCCCACTGACCCGACTTGACAAATGCCAAAACTACAGAACAAGTCCAGCAGGGTAAAACAAGAAATTTGTAACACAATAGGAAAATGTTGGGGAACAATTCTAATTTCAATTCCGACTGAGATTTACGTAATATGACTTCGCCCTGCTGTGCTTCGTATGTCTTGACTTGTCCTAATGGTCCCGATTTGTCCCCACTGACCCGACTTGACAAATGCCAAAACTACAGAACAAGTCCAGCAGGGTAAAACAAGAAATTTGTAACACAATAGGAAAATGTTTGGGAACAATTCTAATTTCAATTCCGACTGAGATTTACGTAATATGACTTCGCCCTGCTTTGCATCGTATGTCTTGACTTGTCCTAATGGTCCCGATTTGTCCCCACTGACCCGACTTGACAAATGCCAAAACTACAGAACAAGTCCAGCAGGGTAAAACAAGAAATTTGTAACACAATAGGAAAATGTTGGGGAACAATTCTAATTTCAATTCCGACTGAGATTTTCGTAATTTGACTTCGCCCTGCTGTGCTTTGTATATATCAATGTCTCGACTTGTCCTAATGTTACCGATTTGTCCTTAATGACCCGACTTGACAAATGCCAAAAAACAGAACGAGTCCAGCTGGGGAATTCAAGAAATTTTTAACACAATTGGAAAGAGTTGGGAATATTCAAATTTCAATTCCGACTGAGATTTTCGTAATATGACTTCGCCCTGCGGTGCTTCGTATGTCTTGACTTGACCTAATGGTCCTGATATGTTCCCACTGACCCGACATGACAAATGCCAAACCTACAGAACAAATCCAGCTGGGTAAAACAAGAAATTTGTAACACAATAGAAAATTGTTGTGGAACAATTCTAATTTCAATTCCGACTGGGATTTTCGTAAATTGACTTAGCCCTGCTGTGCTTCGTATGTCTCGACTTGTCCTAATGGTCCCTACTGACCCGACTTGCATATGCCAAAACTATAGAACAAGTCCAGCAGGGTAAAACAAGAAATTTGTAACACAATTGGAAAATGTTGGGAAACAATTCCAATTTTAATTCCGACTGAGATTTTCGTAATTTGACTTCGCCCTGCTGTGCTTCGAATATATCAACTTGTACTAATGTTCCCGATTATTCCCCACTGACCCAACTTGAAGAATGCCAAAACTACAGAACAAGTCCAGCTGGGTAAAACAAGAAATTTGTAACACAATAGGGAAATGTTGGGGAACAATTCTAATTTCAATTCCGACTGAGATTTTCGTAATATGACTTCGCCCTGCTGTGCTTCGTATGTCTTGACTTGTCCTAATGGTCCCGATTTGTCCCCACTGACCCGACTTAACATATGCCAAAACCACAGAACAAATCCAGCAGGGTAAAACAAGAAATTTGTAACACAATAGGAAAATGTTGGGGAACAATTAAAATTTCAATTCCGACAGATTTTAGTAATTTGACTTCGCCCTGCTGTGCTTCGTATGTCTCGACTTGTCCTAATGGTCCCGATTTGTCCCCACTGACCCGACTTGACATATGCCAAAACCACAGAACAAGTCCAGCAGGGTAAAACAAGAAATTTGTAACACAATTGGAAAATGTTGGGGAACAATTAAAATTTCAATTCCGACAGATTTTAGTAATTTGACTTCGCCCTGCTGTGCTTCGTATGTCTCGACTTGTCCTAATGTTCCCGATTTGTCCTTAATGACCCGACTTGACAAATGCCAATAAACAGAACGAGTCCAGCAGGTTAATTCAAGAAATTTGTAACACAATTGGAAAGTGTTGGGAACATTCAAATTTCAATTCCGACTAAGATTTTCGTAATATGACTTCGCCCTGCTGTGCTTCGTATGTCTCGACTTGTCCTAATGGTCCCGATATGTTCCCACTGACCCGACTTGACAAATGCCATACCTACAGATCAAGTCCAGCTGGGTAAAACAAGAAATTTGTAACACAATAGGAAATTGTTGTGGAACAATTCTAATTTCAATTCCGACTGGGATTTTCGTAAATTGACTTAGCCCTTTTGTGCTTCGTATGTCTCGACTTGTTCTAATGGTCCCTACTGACCCGATTTGACATATGCCAAAACTATAGAATAAGTCCAGCAGGATGAAACAAGAAATTTGTAACATAATTGGAAAATGTTGGGAAACAATTCCAATTTCAATTCCGACTGAGATTTTCGATTTGACTTCGCCCTGCTGTGCTTAGTACGTCTCGTCTTGTCCTAATGGTCCCGATTTGTCCTTAAAGACCCGACTTGAAAAATGCTTAAAAAAAACAGAACGAGTCCAGCTGGGTAATTCAAGAAATTTGTAACACAATTGGAAAATGTTGGGGAACAAATCTAATTTCTATTCCGACTGGGATTTTAGTAATTTGACTTCGCCCTGCTGTGCTTCGTATGTCTCGACTTGTCCTCATGTTCCCGATTTGTCCTTAATGACCCGACTTGACAAATGCCAAAAAACAGAACGAGTCCAGCTGGGGAATTCAAGAAATTTGTAACACAATTGGAAAGTGTTGGAAACATTCAAATTTAAATTCCGACTGAGATTTTCGTAATATGACTTCGCCCTGCTTTGCATCGTATGTCTTGACTTGTCCTAATGGTCCCGATTTGTCCCCACTGACCCGACTTGACAAATGCCAAAGCTACAGAACAAGTCCAGCACGGTAAAACAAGAAATTTGTAACACAATAGGAAAATGTTGGGGAACAATTCTAATTTCAATTTCGACTGAGATTTTCGTAATATGACTTCGCCCTGCTGTGCTTCATATGTCTTGACTTGTCCTAATAGACCGTACTGACCCGACTTGACATATGCCAAAACTATAGAACAAGTCCAGCAGGGTAAAACAAGAAATTTGTAACACAATTGGAAAATGTTGGGAAACAATTCCAATTTCAATTCCGACTGAGATTTTCGTAATTTGACTTCGCCCTGCTGTGCTTCGTATGTATCAACTTGTACTAATGTTCCCGATTTTTCCCCACTGACCCAACTTGGCGAATGCTAAAACTACAGAACAAGTCAAGTTGGGTAAAACAAGAAATTTTTAGCACAATTGGAAAATGTTGGGGAACAATTTCAATTTCAATTCCGACTGAGATTTTAGTAATTTGACTTCGCCCTGCTGTGCTTCGTATGTCTCGACTTGTCCTAATGTTCCCGATTTGTCCTTAATGACCCGACTTGACAAATGCCAAAAAGCAGAACGAGTCCAGCTGGGTAATTCAAGAAATTTGTAACACAATTGGAAAGTGTTGGGAACATTCAAATTTCAATTCCGACTGAGATTTTCGTAATATGACTTCGCCCTGCTGTGCTTCGTATGTCTTGACTTGACCTAATGGTCCCGATATGTTCCCACTGACCCGACTTGACAAATGCCAAAACTACAGAACAAGTCAAGCTGGGTAAAACAAGAAATTTGTAGCACAATTGGAAAATGTTGGGGAACATTCAAATTTCAATTCCGACTGAGATTTTCGTAATATGACTTCGCCCTGCTGTGCTTCGTATGTCTTGACTTGACGTAATGGTCCCTACTGACCCGACTTGACATATGCCAAAACTATAGAACAAGTCCAGCAGGGTAAAACAAGAAATTTGTAACACAATTGGAAAATGTTGGGAAACAATTCCAATTTCAATTCCGACTGAGATTTTCGTAATTTGACTTCGCCCTGCTGTGCTTTGTATATATCAATGTCTCGACTTGTCCTAATGTTCCCGATTTGTCCTTAATGACCCGACTTGACAAATGCCAAAAAACAGAACGAGTCCAGCTGGGGAATTCAAGAAATTTGTAACACAATTGGAAAGTGTTGGGAACATTCAAATTCAAATTCCGACTGAGATTTTCGTAATATGACTTCGCCCTGCTGTGCTTCGTATGTCTCGACTTGTCCTAATGTTCCCGATTTGTCCTTAATGACGCGACTTGACAAATGCCAATAAACAGAACGAGTCCAGCTGGGTAATTCAAGAAATTTGTAACACAATTGGAAAGTGTAGGGGAACAATTCAATTTTCAATTCCGACTGAGATTTTAGTAATTTGAATATATCAACTTGTACTAATGTTCCTGATTTGTCCCCACTGACCCAACTTGACGAATGCCAAAACTACAGAACAAGTCCAGCTGGGTAAAACAAGAAATTTGTAACACAATAGGAAAATGTTGGGGAACAAATCTTATTTCTATTCCGACTGGGATTTTAGTAATTTGACTTCGCCCTGCTGTGCTTCGTATGTCTCGACTTGTCCTAATGTTCCCGATTTGTCCTTAATGACCCGACTTGACAAATGCCAAAAAACAGAACGAGTCCAGCTGGGGAATTCAAGAAATTTGTAACACAATTGGAAAGAGTTGGGAACATTCAAATTTCAATTCCGACTGAGATTTTCGTAATATGACTTCGCCCTGCTGTGCTTCGTATGTCTCGACTTGTCCTAATGGTCCCGATATGTTCCCACTGACCCGACTTGATAAATGCCAAACCTACAGAACAAGTCCAGCTGGGTAAAACAAGAAATTTGTAACACAATAGGAAATTGTTGTGGAACAATTATAATTTCAATTCCGCATGGGATTTTCGTAAATTGACTTTGCCCTGCTGTGCTTCGTATGTCTCGACTTGTCCTAATGGTCCCTATTTGTTTTTGATGACCCGACATGACAAATGCCAAAATACAGAACGAGTCCAGCTGGGTAATTCAAGAAATTTGTAACACAATAGGAAATTGTTGTGGAACAATTCTAATTTCAATTCCGACTGGGATTTTCGTAAATTGACTTCGCCCTGCTTTGCATCGTATGTCTCGACTTGTCCTAATGGTCCCTACTGACCCGACTTGACATATGCCAAAACTATAGAATAAGTCCAGCAGGGTAAAACAAGAAATTTGTAACACAATTGGAAAATGTTGGGAAACAATTCCAATTTCAATTACGACTGAGATTTTCGATTTGACTTCGCCCTGCTGTGCTTAGTACGTCTCGTCTTGTCCTAATGGTCCCGATTTATCCTTAAAGACCCGACTTGACAAATGCTAAGAAAAACAGAACGAGTCCAACTGGGTGATTCAAGAAATTTGTAACACAATTGGAAAATGTTGGGAACATTTATAATTCAATTCCGGCTGAGTTATTAATAATTTGACTTCGCCCTGCTGTGCTTCGTATGTCCCGACTTGTCCTAATGGTCCCGATTTGTCCTTGATGACCCGACTTGACAAATGCCAAACCTATAGAACAAGTTCAGCTGGGTAAAACAAGAAATTTGTAACATAATAGGAAATTGTTGTGGAACAATTCTAATTTCAATTCCGACTGGGATTTTCGTAAATTGACTTAGCCCTGCTGTGCTTCGTATGTCTCGACTTGTCCTAATGGTCCCGATTTGTCCTTGATGACCCGACTTGACAAATGCCAAAATACAGAACAAGTCCAGCTGGGTAAAGCTAGAAATTTGTAACTCAATAGGAAAATGTTGGGAAACAATTCAAATTTCAATTCCGACTGAGATTTTCGTAATTTAACTTCGCCCTGCTGTGCTTTGTATGTCACGACTTGTCCTAATGGTCCCGAATTGTCCTTGATGACCCGACTTGACAAATGCCAAAATACAGGACAAGTCCAGCTGGGTAAAACAAGAAATTTGTAGCACAATTGGAAAATGTAGGGGAACAATTCAATTTTCAACTCCGACTGAGATTTCAGTAATTTGACTTCGCCCTGCTGTGATTCGTATGTCTCGACTTGTCCTAATGTTCCCGATTTGTCCTTAATGACCCGACTTGACAAATGCCAAAAAACAGAACGAGTCCAGCAGAGGAATTCAAGAAATTTGTAACACAATTGGAAAGTGTTGGAAACATTCAAATTTCAATTCCGACTGAGATTTTCGTAATATGACTTCGCCCTGCTTTGCATCGTATGTCTTGACTTGTCCTAATGGTCCCGATATGTTCCCACTGACCCGACTTGACAAATACCAAACCTATAGAACAAGTTCAGCTGGGTAAAACAAGAAATTTGTATCATAATAGGAAATTGTTGTGGAACAATTCTAATTTCAATTCCGACTGGGATTTTCGTAAATTGACTTAGCCCTGCTGTGCTTCGTATGTCTCGACTTGTCCTAATGGTCCCGATTTGTCCTTGATAACCCGACTTGACAAATGCCAAAATACAGGACAAGTCCATCTGGGTAAAACAAGAAATTTGTAGCACAATTGGAAAATGTAGGGGAACAAATCAAATTTCAATTCCGACTGAGATTTCAGTAATTTGACTTCGCCCTGCTGTGCTTCGTATGTCTCGACTTGTCCTAATGTTCCCGACTTGTCCTTAATGACCCGACTTGACAATTTCCAAAAAACAGAACGAGTCCAGCTGGGGAATTCAAGAAATTTGTAACACAATAGGAAATTGTTGTGGAACAATTATAATTTCAATTCCGCATGGGATTTTCGTAAATTGACTTAGCCCTGCTGTGCTTCGTATGTCTCGACTTGTTCTCATGGTCCCTACTGACCCGACTTGACATATGCCAAAACTATAGAATAAGTCCAGCAGGGTAAAACAAGAAATTTGTAACACAATTGGAAAATGTTGGGAAACAATTCCAATTTCAATTCCGACTGAGATTTTCGATTTGACTTCGCCTTGCTGTGCTCAGTACGTCTCGTCTTGTCCTAATGTTCCCGATTTGTCCTTAAAGACCCGACTTGACAAATGCTAAGAAAAACAGAACGAGTCCAGCTGGGTAATTCTAGAAATTTGTAACACAATAGGAAATTGTTGTGGAACAATTATAATTTCAATTCCGCATGGGATTTTCGTAAATTGACTTAGCCCTGCTGTGCTTCGTATGTCTCGTCTTGTCTTAATGGTCCCTACTGACCCGACTTGACATATGCCAAAACTATAGAATAAGTCCAGCAGGGTAAAACAAGAAATTTGTAACACAATTGGAAAATGTTGGGAAACAATTCCAATTCCAATTCCGACTGAGATTTTCGATTTGACTTCGCCCTGCTGTGCTTAGTACGTCTCGTCTTGTCCTAATGGTCCCGATTTGTCCTTAAAGACTCGACTTGACAAATGCTAAAAAAAACAGAACGAGTCCAGCTGGGTAATTCAAGAAATTTATAACACAATTGGAAAATGTTGGGAACATTTATAATTCAATTCCGGCTGAGTTTTTAGTAATTTGACTTCGCTCTGCTGTGCTTCGTATGTCTCGACTTGTCCTAATGTTCCCGATTTGTCCCTACTGACCCGACTTGACAAATGCCAAAAAACAGAACGAGTCCAGCTGAGTAATTCAAGAAATTTGTAACACAATTGGAAAGTGTTGGGAACATTCATATTTCAATTCCGACTGAGATTTTCGTAATATGACTTCGCCCTGCTGTGCTTCGTATGTCTTGACTTGTCCTAATGGTCCCTACTGACCCGACTTGACATATGCCAAAACTATAGAACAAGTCCAGCAGGGTAAAACAAGAAATTTGTAACACAATTGGAAAATGTTGGGAAACAATTCCAATTTCAATTCCGACTGAGATTTTCGTAATTTGACTTCGCCCTGCTGTGCTTCGTATATATCAACTTGTATTAATGATCCCGATTTTTCCCCACTGACCCAACTTGACGAATGCTAAAACTTCAGAACAAGTCAAGCTGGGTAAAACAAGAAATTTGTAGCACAATTGGAAAATGTTGGGGAACAATTTCAATTTCAATTCCGACTGAGATTTTAGTAATTTGACTTCGCCCTGCTGTGCTTCGTATGTCTCGACTTGTCCTAATGTTCCCGATTTGTCCTTAATGACCCGACTTGACAAATGCCAAAAAACAGAACGAGTCCAGCTGGGGAATTCAAGAAATTTGTAACACAATTGGAAAGAGTTGGGAACATTCAAATTTCAATTCCGACTGAGATTTTCGTAATATGACTTCGCCCTGCTGTGCTTCGTATGTCTTGACTTGACCTAATGGTCCCGATATGTTCCCACTGACCCGACATGACAAATGCCAAACCTACAGAACAAGTCCAGCTGGGTAAAACAAGAAATTTGTAACACAATAGGAAATTGTTGTGGAACAATTCTAATTTCAATTCCGACTGGGATTTTCGTAAATTGACTTAGCCCTGCTGTGCTTCGTATGTCTCGACTTGTCCTAATGGTCCCTACTGACCCGACTTGACATATGCCAAAACTATAGAACAAGTCCAGCAGGGTAAAACAAGAAATTTGTAACACAATTGGAAAATGTTGGGAAACAATTCCAATTTCATTTCCGACTGAGATTTTCGTAATTTGACTTCGCCCTGCTGTGCTTTGTATATATCAATGTCTCGACTTGTCCTAATGTTCCCGATTTGTCCTTAATGACCCGACTTGACAAATGCCAAAAAACAGAACGAGTCCAGCTGGGGAATTCAAGAAATTTGTAACACAATTGGAAAGTGTTGGGAACATTCAAATTCAAATTCCGACTGAGATTTTCGTAATATGACTTCGCCCTGCTGTGCTTCGTATGTCTTGACTTGTCCTAATGGTCCCGATTTGTCCCCACTGACCCGACTTGACAAATGCCAAAACTACAGAACAAGTCCAGCAGGGTAAAACAAGAAATTTGTAACACAATAGGAAAATGTTTGGGAACAATTCTAATTTCAATTCCGACTGAGATTTACGTAATATGACTTCGCCCTGCTTTGCATCGTATGTCTTGACTTGTCCTAATGGTCCCGATTTGTCCCCACTGACCCGACTTGACAAATGCCAAAACTACAGAACAAGTCCAGCAGGGTAAAACAAGAAATTTGTAACACAATAGGAAAATGTTGGGGAACAATTCTAATTTCAATTCCGACTGAGATTTTCGTAATTTGACTTCGCCCTGCTGTGCTTTGTATATATCAATGTCTCGACTTGTCCTAATGTTACCGATTTGTCCTTAATGACCCGACTTGACAAATGCCAAAAAACAGAACGAGTCCAGCTGGGGAATTCAAGAAATTTTTAACACAATTGGAAAGAGTTGGGAATATTCAAATTTCAATTCCGACTGAGATTTTCGTAATATGACTTCGCCCTGCGGTGCTTCGTATGTCTTGACTTGACCTAATGGTCCTGATATGTTCCCACTGTCCCGACATGACAAATGCCAAACCTACAGAACAAATCCAGCTGGGTAAAACAAGAAATTTGTAACACAATAGAAAATTGTTGTGGAACAATTCTAATTTCAATTCCGACTGGGATTTTCGTAAATTGACTTAGCCCTGCTGTGCTTCGTATGTCTCGACTTGTCCTTATGGTCCCTACTGACCCGACTTGACATATGCCAAAACTATAGAACAAGTCCAGCAGGGTAAAACAAGAAATTTGTAACACAATTGGAAAATGTTGGGAAACAATTCCAATTTTAATTCCGACTGAGATTTTCGTAATTTGACTTCGCCCTGCTGTGCATCGAATATATCAACTTGTACTAATGTTCCCGATTATTCCCCACTGACCCAACTTGAAGAATGCCAAAACTACAGAACAAGTCCAGCTGGGTAAAACAAGAAATTTGTAACACAATAGGAAAATGTTGGGGAACAATTCTAATTTCAATTCCGACTGAGATTTTCGTAATATGACTTCGCCCTGCTGTGCTTCGTATGTCTTGACTTGTCCTAATGGTCCCGATTTGTCCCCACTGACCCGACTTAACATATGCCAAAACCACAGAACAAATCCAGCAGGGTAAAACAAGAAATTTGTAACACAATAGGAAAATGTAGGGGAACAATTCTAATTTCAATTCCGACTGAGATTTACGTAATATGACTTCGCCCTGCTTTGCATCGTATGTCTTGACTTGTCCTAATGGTCCCGATTTGTCCCCACTGACCCGACTTGACAAATGCCAAAACTACAGAACAAGTCCAGCAGGGTAAAACAAGAAATTTGTAACACAATAGGAAAATGTTGGGGAACAATTCTAATTTCAATTCCGACTGAGATTTACGTAATATGACTTCGCCCTGCTGTGCTTCGTATGTCTTGACTTGTCCTAATGGTCCCGATTTGTCCCCACTGACCCGACTTGACAAATGCCAAAACTACAGAACAAGTCCAGCAGGGTAAAACAAGAAATTTGTAACACAATAGGAAAATGTTTGGGAACAATTCTAATTTCAATTCCGACTGAGATTTACGTAATATGACTTCGCCCTGCTTTGCATCGTATGTCTTGACTTGTCCTAATGGTCCCGATTTGTCCCCACTGACCCGACTTGACAAATGCCAAAACTACAGAACAAGTCCAGCAGGGTAAAACAAGAAATTTGTAACACAATAGGAAAATGTTGGGGATCAATTCTAATTTCAATTCCGACTGAGATTTTCGTAATTTGACTTCGCCCTGCTGTGCTTTGTATATATCAATGTCTCGACTTGTCCTAATGTTACCGATTTGTCCTTAATGACCCGACTTGACAAATGCCAAAAAACAGAACGAGTCCAGCTGGGGAATTCAAGAAATTTTTAACACAATTGGAAAGAGTTGGGAATATTCAAATTTCAATTCCGACTGAGATTTTCGTAATATGACTTCGCCCTGCGGTGCTTCGTATGTCTTGACTTGACCTAATGGTCCTGATATGTTCCCACTGACCCGACATGACAAATGCCAAACCTACAGAACAAATCCAGCTGGGTAAAACAAGAAATTTGTAACACAATAGAAAATTGTTGTGGAACAATTCTAATTTCAATTCCGACTGGGATTTTCGTAAATTGACTTAGCCCTGCTGTGCTTCGTATGTCTCGACTTGTCCTAATGGTCCCTACTGACCCGACTTGCATATGCCAAAACTATAGAACAAGTCCAGCAGGGTAAAACAAGAAATTTGTAACACAATTGGAAAATGTTGGGAAACAATTCCAATTTTAATTCCGACTGAGATTTTCGTAATTTGACTTCGCCCTGCTGTGCTTCGAATATATCAACTTGTACTAATGTTCCCGATTATTCCCCACTGACCCAACTTGAAGAATGCCAAAACTACAGAACAAGTCCAGCTGGGTAAAACAAGAAATTTGTAACACAATAGGGAAATGTTGGGGAACAATTCTAATTTCAATTCCGACTGAGATTTTCGTAATATGACTTCGCCCTGCTGTGCTTCGTATGTCTTGACTTGTCCTAATGGTCCCGATTTGTCCCCACTGACCCGACTTAACATATGCCAAAACCACAGAACAAATCCAGCAGGGTAAAACAAGAAATTTGTAACACAATAGGAAAATGTTGGGGAACAATTAAAATTTCAATTCCGACAGATTTTAGTAATTTGACTTCGCCCTGCTGTGCTTCGTATGTCTCGACTTGTCCTAATGGTCCCGATTTGTCCCCACTGACCCGACTTGACATATGCCAAAACCACAGAACAAGTCCAGCAGGGTAAAACAAGAAATTTGTAACACAATTGGAAAATGTTGGGGAACAATTAAAATTTCAATTCCGACAGATTTTAGTAATTTGACTTCGCCCTGCTGTGCTTCGTATGTCTCGACTTGTCCTAATGTTCCCGATTTGTCCTTAATGACCCGACTTGACAAATGCCAATAAACAGAACGAGTCCAGCAGGTTAATTCAAGAAATTTGTAACACAATTGGAAAGTGTTGGGAACATTCAAATTTCAATTCCGACTAAGATTTTCGTAATATGACTTCGCCCTGCTGTGCTTCGTATGTCTCGACTTGTCCTAATGGTCCCGATATGTTCCCACTGACCCGACTTGACAAATGCCATACCTACAGATCAAGTCCAGCTGGGTAAAACAAGAAATTTGTAACACAATAGGAAATTGTTGTGGAACAATTCTAATTTCAATTCCGACTGGGATTTTCGTAAATTGACTTAGCCCTTTTGTGCTTCGTATGTCTCGACTTGTTCTAATGGTCCCTACTGACCCGATTTGACATATGCCAAAACTATAGAATAAGTCCAGCAGGATGAAACAAGAAATTTGTAACATAATTGGAAAATGTTGGGAAACAATTCCAATTTCAATTCCGACTGAGATTTTCGATTTGACTTCGCCCTGCTGTGCTTAGTACGTCTCGTCTTGTCCTAATGGTCCCGATTTGTCCTTAAAGACCCGACTTGAAAAATGCTTAAAAAAAACAGAACGAGTCCAGCTGGGTAATTCAAGAAATTTGTAACACAATTGGAAAATGTTGGGGAACAAATCTAATTTCTATTCCGACTGGGATTTTAGTAATTTGACTTCGCCCTGCTGTGCTTCGTATGTCTCGACTTGTCCTCATGTTCCCGATTTGTCCTTAATGACCCGACTTGACAAATGCCAAAAAACAGAACGAGTCCAGCTGGGGAATTCAAGAAATTTGTAACACAATTGGAAAGTGTTGGAAACATTCAAATTTAAATTCCGACTGAGATTTTCGTAATATGACTTCGCCCTGCTTTGCATCGTATGTCTTGACTTGTCCTAATGGTCCCGATTTGTCCCCACTGACCCGACTTGACAAATGCCAAAGCTACAGAACAAGTCCAGCACGGTAAAACAAGAAATTTGTAACACAATAGGAAAATGTTGGGGAACAATTCTAATTTCAATTTCGACTGAGATTTTCGTAATATGACTTCGCCCTGCTGTGCTTCATATGTCTTGACTTGTCCTAATAGACCGTACTGACCCGACTTGACATATGCCAAAACTATAGAACAAGTCCAGCAGGGTAAAACAAGAAATTTGTAACACAATTGGAAAATGTTGGGAAACAATTCCAATTTCAATTCCGACTGAGATTTTCGTAATTTGACTTCGCCCTGCTGTGCTTCGTATGTATCAACTTGTACTAATGTTCCCGATTTTTCCCCACTGACCCAACTTGGCGAATGCTAAAACTACAGAACAAGTCAAGTTGGGTAAAACAAGAAATTTTTAGCACAATTGGAAAATGTTGGGGAACAATTTCAATTTCAATTCCGACTGAGATTTTAGTAATTTGACTTCGCCCTGCTGTGCTTCGTATGTCTCGACTTGTCCTAATGTTCCCGATTTGTCCTTAATGACCCGACTTGACAAATGCCAAAAAGCAGAACGAGTCCAGCTGGGTAATTCAAGAAATTTGTAACACAATTGGAAAGTGTTGGGAACATTCAAATTTCAATTCCGACTGAGATTTTCGTAATATGACTTCGCCCTGCTGTGCTTCGTATGTCTTGACTTGACCTAATGGTCCCGATATGTTCCCACTGACCCGACTTGACAAATGCCAAAACTACAGAACAAGTCAAGCTGGGTAAAACAAGAAATTTGTAGCACAATTGGAAAATGTTGGGGAACATTCAAATTTCAATTCCGACTGAGATTTTCGTAATATGACTTCGCCCTGCTGTGCTTCGTATGTCTTGACTTGACGTAATGGTCCCTACTGACCCGACTTGACATATGCCAAAACTATAGAACAAGTCCAGCAGGGTAAAACAAGAAATTTGTAACACAATTGGAAAATGTTGGGAAACAATTCCAATTTCAATTCCGACTGAGATTTTCGTAATTTGACTTCGCCCTGCTGTGCTTTGTATATATCAATGTCTCGACTTGTCCTAATGTTCCCGATTTGTCCTTAATGACCCGACTTGACAAATGCCAAAAAACAGAACGAGTCCAGCTGGGGAATTCAAGAAATTTGTAACACAATTGGAAAGTGTTGGGAACATTCAAATTCAAATTCCGACTGAGATTTTCGTAATATGACTTCGCCCTGCTGTGCTTCGTATGTCTCGACTTGTCCTAATGTTCCCGATTTGTCCTTAATGACGCGACTTGACAAATGCCAATAAACAGAACGAGTCCAGCTGGGTAATTCAAGAAATTTGTAACACAATTGGAAAGTGTAGGGGAACAATTCAATTTTCAATTCCGACTGAGATTTTAGTAATTTGAATATATCAACTTGTACTAATGTTCCTGATTTGTCCCCACTGACCCAACTTGACGAATGCCAAAACTACAGAACAAGTCCAGCTGGGTAAAACAAGAAATTTGTAACACAATAGGAAAATGTTGGGGAACAAATCTTATTTCTATTCCGACTGGGATTTTAGTAATTTGACTTCGCCCTGCTGTGCTTCGTATGTCTCGACTTGTCCTAATGTTCCCGATTTGTCCTTAATGACCCGACTTGACAAATGCCAAAAAACAGAACGAGTCCAGCTGGGGAATTCAAGAAATTTGTAACACAATTGGAAAGAGTTGGGAACATTCAAATTTCAATTCCGACTGAGATTTTCGTAATATGACTTCGCCCTGCTGTGCTTCGTATGTCTCGACTTGTCCTAATGGTCCCGATATGTTCCCACTGACCCGACTTGATAAATGCCAAACCTACAGAACAAGTCCAGCTGGGTAAAACAAGAAATTTGTAACACAATAGGAAATTGTTGTGGAACAATTATAATTTCAATTCCGCATGGGATTTTCGTAAATTGACTTTGCCCTGCTGTGCTTCGTATGTCTCGACTTGTCCTAATGGTCCCTATTTGTTTTTGATGACCCGACATGACAAATGCCAAAATACAGGACAAGTCCAGATGGGTAAAACAAGAAATTTGTAACTCAATAGGAAAATGTAGGGGAACAATTCAAATTTCAATTCCGACTGAGATTTCAGTAATTTGACTTCGCCCTGCTGTGCTTCGTATGTCTCGACTTGTCCTAATGTTCCCGATTTGTCCCTACTGACCCGACTTGACAAATGCCAAAAAACAGAACGAGTCCAGCTGGGTAATTCAAGAAATTTGTAACACAATAGGAAATTGTTGTGGAACAATTCTAATTTCAATTCCGACTGGGATTTTCGTAAATTGACTTCGCCCTGCTTTGCATCGTATGTCTCGACTTGTCCTAATGGTCCCTACTGACCCGACTTGACATATGCCAAAACTATAGAATAAGTCCAGCAGGGTAAAACAAGAAATTTGTAACACAATTGGAAAATGTTGGGAAACAATTCCAATTTCAATTACGACTGAGATTTTCGATTTGACTTCGCCCTGCTGTGCTTAGTACGTCTCGTCTTGTCCTAATGGTCCCGATTTATCCTTAAAGACCCGACTTGACAAATGCTAAGAAAAACAGAACGAGTCCAACTGGGTGATTCAAGAAATTTGTAACACAATTGGAAAATGTTGGGAACATTTATAATTCAATTCCGGCTGAGTTATTAATAATTTGACTTCGCCCTGCTGTGCTTCGTATGTCCCGACTTGTCCTAATGGTCCCGATTTGTCCTTGATGACCCGACTTGACAAATGCCAAACCTATAGAACAAGTTCAGCTGGGTAAAACAAGAAATTTGTAACATAATAGGAAATTGTTGTGGAACAATTCTAATTTCAATTCCGACTGGGATTTTCGTAAATTGACTTAGCCCTGCTGTGCTTCGTATGTCTCGACTTGTCCTAATGGTCCCGATTTGTCCTTGATGACCCGACTTGACAAATGCCAAAATACAGAACAAGTCCAGCTGGGTAAAGCTAGAAATTTGTAACTCAATAGGAAAATGTTGGGAAACAATTCAAATTTCAATTCCGACTGAGATTTTCGTAATTTAACTTCGCCCTGCTGTGCTTTGTATGTCACGACTTGTCCTAATGGTCCCGAATTGTCCTTGATGACCCGACTTGACAAATGCCAAAATACAGGACAAGTCCAGCTGGGTAAAACAAGAAATTTGTAGCACAATTGGAAAATGTAGGGGAACAATTCAATTTTCAACTCCGACTGAGATTTCAGTAATTTGACTTCGCCCTGCTGTGATTCGTATGTCTCGACTTGTCCTAATGTTCCCGATTTGTCCTTAATGACCCGACTTGACAAATGCCAAAAAACAGAACGAGTCCAGCAGAGGAATTCAAGAAATTTGTAACACAATTGGAAAGTGTTGGAAACATTCAAATTTCAATTCCGACTGAGATTTTCGTAATATGACTTCGCCCTGCTTTGCATCGTATGTCTTGACTTGTCCTAATGGTCCCGATATGTTCCCACTGACCCGACTTGACAAATACCAAACCTATAGAACAAGTTCAGCTGGGTAAAACAAGAAATTTGTATCATAATAGGAAATTGTTGTGGAACAATTCTAATTTCAATTCCGACTGGGATTTTCGTAAATTGACTTAGCCCTGCTGTGCTTCGTATGTCTCGACTTGTCCTAATGGTCCCGATTTGTCCTTGATAACCCGACTTGACAAATGCCAAAATACAGGACAAGTCCATCTGGGTAAAACAAGAAATTTGTAGCACAATTGGAAAATGTAGGGGAACAAATCAAATTTCAATTCCGACTGAGATTTCAGTAATTTGACTTCGCCCTGCTGTGCTTCGTATGTCTCGACTTGTCCTAATGTTCCCGACTTGTCCTTAATGACCCGACTTGACAATTTCCAAAAAACAGAACGAGTCCAGCTGGGGAATTCAAGAAATTTGTAACACAATAGGAAATTGTTGTGGAACAATTATAATTTCAATTCCGCATGGGATTTTCGTAAATTGACTTAGCCCTGCTGTGCTTCGTATGTCTCGACTTGTTCTCATGGTCCCTACTGACCCGACTTGACATATGCCAAAACTATAGAATAAGTCCAGCAGGGTAAAACAAGAAATTTGTAACACAATTGGAAAATGTTGGGAAACAATTCCAATTTCAATTCCGACTGAGATTTTCGATTTGACTTCGCCTTGCTGTGCTCAGTACGTCTCGTCTTGTCCTAATGTTCCCGATTTGTCCTTAAAGACCCGACTTGACAAATGCTAAGAAAAACAGAACGAGTCCAGCTGGGTAATTCTAGAAATTTGTAACACAATAGGAAATTGTTGTGGAACAATTATAATTTCAATTCCGCATGGGATTTTCGTAAATTGACTTAGCCCTGCTGTGCTTCGTATGTCTCGTCTTGTCTTAATGGTCCCTACTGACCCGACTTGACATATGCCAAAACTATAGAATAAGTCCAGCAGGGTAAAACAAGAAATTTGTAACACAATTGGAAAATGTTGGGAAACAATTCCAATTCCAATTCCGACTGAGATTTTCGATTTGACTTCGCCCTGCTGTGCTTAGTACGTCTCGTCTTGTCCTAATGGTCCCGATTTGTCCTTAAAGACTCGACTTGACAAATGCTAAAAAAAACAGAACGAGTCCAGCTGGGTAATTCAAGAAATTTATAACACAATTGGAAAATGTTGGGAACATTTATAATTCAATTCCGGCTGAGTTTTTAGTAATTTGACTTCGCTCTGCTGTGCTTCGTATGTCTCGACTTGTCCTAATGTTCCCGATTTGTCCCTACTGACCCGACTTGACAAATGCCAAAAAACAGAACGAGTCCAGCTGAGTAATTCAAGAAATTTGTAACACAATTGGAAAGTGTTGGGAACATTCATATTTCAATTCCGACTGAGATTTTCGTAATATGACTTCGCCCTGCTGTGCTTCGTATGTCTTGACTTGTCCTAATGGTCCCTACTGACCCGACTTGACATATGCCAAAACTATAGAACAAGTCCAGCAGGGTAAAACAAGAAATTTGTAACACAATTGGAAAATGTTGGGAAACAATTCCAATTTCAATTCCGACTGAGATTTTCGTAATTTGACTTCGCCCTGCTGTGCTTCGTATATATCAACTTGTATTAATGATCCCGATTTTTCCCCACTGACCCAACTTGACGAATGCTAAAACTTCAGAACAAGTCAAGCTGGGTAAAACAAGAAATTTGTAGCACAATTGGAAAATGTTGGGGAACAATTTCAATTTCAATTCCGACTGAGATTTTAGTAATTTGACTTCGCCCTGCTGTGCTTCGTATGTCTCGACTTGTCCTAATGTTCCCGATTTGTCCTTAATGACCCGACTTGACAAATGCCAAAAAACAGAACGAGTCCAGCTGGGGAATTCAAGAAATTTGTAACACAATTGGAAAGAGTTGGGAACATTCAAATTTCAATTCCGACTGAGATTTTCGTAATATGACTTCGCCCTGCTGTGCTTCGTATGTCTTGACTTGACCTAATGGTCCCGATATGTTCCCACTGACCCGACATGACAAATGCCAAACCTACAGAACAAGTCCAGCTGGGTAAAACAAGAAATTTGTAACACAATAGGAAATTGTTGTGGAACAATTCTAATTTCAATTCCGACTGGGATTTTCGTAAATTGACTTAGCCCTGCTGTGCTTCGTATGTCTCGACTTGTCCTAATGGTCCCTACTGACCCGACTTGACATATGCCAAAACTATAGAATAAGTCCAGCAGGGTAAAACAAGAAATTTGTAACACAATTGGAAAATGTTGGGAAACAATTCCAATTTCAATTCCGACTGAGATTTTCGATTTGACTTCGCCCTGTTGTGCTTAGTACGTCTCGTCTTGTCCTAATGGTCCCGATTTGTCCTTAAAGACCCGACTTGACAAATGCTAAAATAAACAGAACGAGTCCTGCTGGGTAATTCAATAAATTTGTAACATAATTGGAAAATGTTGGGAACATTTATAATTCAATTCCGGCTGAGTTTTTAGTAATTTGACTTCGCCCTGCTGTGCTTCGTATGTCTCGTCTTGTCCTAATGGTCCCGATTTGTCCTTGATGACCCTACTTGACAAATGCCAAAATACAGGACAAGTCCAGCTGGGTAAAACAAGAAATTTGTAACTCAATAGGAAAATGTAGGGGAACAATTCAAATTTCAATTCCGACTGAGATTTCAGATATTTGACTTCGCCCTGCTGTGCTTCGTATGTCTCGACTTGTTCTAATGTTCCCGATTTTTCCCTACTGACCCGACTTGACAAATGCCATGAAACAGAACGAGTCCAGCTGAGTAATTCAAGAAATTTGTAACACAATTGGAAAGTGTTGGGAACATTCAAATTTCAATTCCGACTGAGATTTTCGTAATATGACTTCGCCCTGCTGTGCTTCGTATGTCTTGACTTGACGTAATAGTCCCGATATGTTCCCACTGACCCGACTTGATAAATGCCAAACCTACATAACAAGTCCAGCTGGGTAAAACAAGAAATTTGTAACAAAATGGGAAATTGTTGTGGAACAATTCTAATTTCAATTCCGACTGGGATTTTCGTAATTTGACTTCGCCCTGCTGTGCTTCGAATATATCAACTTGTACTAATGATCCTGATTTGTCCCCACTGACCCAACTTGACGAATGCCAAAACTACAGAACAAGTCCAGCTGGGTAACACAAGAAATTTGTAACACTATAGGAAAATGTTGGGGTACAATTCTAATTTCAATTCCGACTGAGATTTTCGTAATTTGACTTCGCCCTGCTGTGCTTCGTATGTCTCGACTTGTCTTAATGGTCCCGATATGTTCCCACTGACCCGACTTAACAAATGCCAAACATACAGAACAAGTCCAGCTGGGTAAAACAAGAAATTTGTAATACAATAGGAAATTGTTGTGGAACAATTATAATTTCAATTCCGCATGGGATTTTCGTAAATTGACTTAGCCCTGCTGTGCTTCGTATGTCTCGAATTGTCCTAATGGTCCCTACTGACCCGACTTGACATATGCCAAAACTATAGAATAAGTCCAGCAGGGTAAAACAAGAAATTTGTAACACAATTGGAAAATGTTGGGAAAAAATTCCAATTTCAATTCCGACTGAGATTTTCGATTTGACTTCGCCTTGCTGTGCTCAGTACGTCTCGTCTTGTCCTAATGTTCCCGATTTGTCCTTAAAGACCCGACTTGACAAATGCTAAAAAAAACAGAACGAGTCCAGCTGGGTAATTCAAGAAATTTGTAACACAATTGGAAAATGTTGGGAACATTTATAATTCAATTCCGGCTGAGTTTTTAGTAATTTGACTTCGCCCTGCTGTGCTTCGTATGTCTCGACTTGTCCTAATGGTCCCGATTTGTCCTTGATGACCCGACTTGACAAATGCCAAAATACAGGACAAGTCCAGTTGGATAAAACAAGAAATTTGTAACTCAATAGGAAAATGTAGGGGAACAATTCAAATTTCAATTCCGACTGAGATTTCAGTAATTTGACTTCGCCCTGCTGTGCTTCGTATGTCTCGACTTGTCCCAATGTTCCCGAATTGTCCCTACTGACCCGACTTGACAAATGCCAAAAAACAGAACGAGTCCAGCTGAGTAATTCAAGAAATTTGTAACACAATTGGAAAGTGTTGGGAACATTCAAATTTCAATTCCGACTGAGATTTTCGTAATATGACTTCGCCCTGCTGTGCTTCGTATGTCTTGACTGGACATAATAGTCCCGATATGTTCCCACTGACCCGACTTGACAAATGCCAAACCTACAGAACAAGTCCAGCTGGTTAAAACAAGAAATTTGTAACACAATAGGAAATTGTTGTGGAACAATTCTAATTTCAATTCCGACTGGGATTTTCGTAATTTGACTTAGCCCTGCTGTGCTTCGAATATATCAACTTGTACTAATGATCCTGATTTGTCCCCACTGACCCATCTTGACGAATGCCAAAACTACAGAACAAGTCCAGCTGGGTAACACAAGAAATTTGTAACACAATAGGAAAATGTTGGGGAACAATTAAAATTTCAATTCCGACAGATTTTAGTAATTTGACTTCGCCCTGCTGTGCTTCGTATGTCTCGACTTGTCCTAATGGTCCCGATTTGTCCCCACTGACCCGACTTGACATATGCCAAAGCCACAGAACAAGTCCAGCAGGGTAAAACAAGAAATTTGTAACACAATAGGAAAATGTTGGGGAACAATTAAAATATCAATTCCGACAGATTTTAGTAAATTGACTTCGCCCTGCTGTGCTTCGTATGTCTCGACTTGTCCTAATGTTCCCGATTTGTCCTTAATGACCCGACTTGACAAATGCCAATAAACAGAACGAGTCCAGCAGGTTAATTCAAGAAATTTGTAACACAATTGGAAAGTGTTGGGAACATTCAAATTTCAATTCCGACTGAGATTTTCGTAATATGACTTCGCCCTGCTGTGCTTCGTATGTCTCGACTTGTCCTAATGGTCCCGATATGTTCCCACTGACCCGACTTGACAAATGCCATACCTACAGATCAAGTCCAGCTGGGTAAAACAAGAAATTTGTAACACAATAGGAAATTGTTGTGGAACAATTCTAATTTCAATTCCGACTGGGATTTTCGTAAATTGACTTAGCCCTTTTGTGCTTCGTATGTCTCGACTTGTTCTAATGGTCCCTACTGACCCGATTTGACATATGCCAAAACTATAGAATAAGTCCAGCAGGGTGAAACAAGAAATTTGTAACATAATTGGAAAATGTTGGGAAACAATTCCAATTTCAATTCCGACTGAGATTTTCGATTTGACTTCGCCCTGCTGTGCTTAGTACGTCTCGTCTTGTCCTAATGGTCCCGATTTGTCCTTAAAGACCCGACTTGAAAAATGCTTAAAAAAAACAGAACGAGTCCAGCTGGGTAATTCAAGAAATTTGTAACACAATTGGAAAATGTTGGGGAACAAATCTAATTTCTATTCCGACTGGGATTTTAGTAATTTGACTTCGCCCTGCTGTGCTTCGTATGTCTCGACTTGTCCTAATGTTCCCGATTTGTCCTTAATGACCCGACTTGACAAATGCCAAAAAACAGAACGAGTCCAGCTGGGGAATTCAAGAAATTTGTAACACAATTGGAAAGTGTTGGAAACATTCAAATTTAAATTCCGACTGAGATTTTCGTAATATGACTTCGCCCTGCTTTGCATCGTATGTCTTGACTTGTCCTAATGGTCCTGATTTGTCCCCACTGACCCGACTTGACAAATGCCAAAGCTACAGAACAAGTCCAGCACGGTAAAACAAGAAATTTGTAACACAATAGGAAAATGTTGGGAAACAATTCCAATTTCAATTCCGACTGAGATTTTCGTAATTTGACTTCGCCCTGCTGTGCTTCGTATGTATCAACTTGTACTAATGTTCCCGATTTTTTCCCACTGACCCAACTTGGCGAATGCTAAAACTACAGAACAAGTCAAGTTGGGTAAAACAAGAAATTTTTAGCACAATTGGAAAATGTTGGGGAACAATTTCAATTTCAATTCCGACTGAGATTTTAGTAATTTGACTTCGCCCTGCTGTGCTTCGTATGTCTCGACTTGTCCTAATGTTCCCGATTTGTCCTTAATGGCCCGACTTGACAAATGCCAAAAAGCAGAACGAGTCCAGCTGGGTAATTCAAGAAATTTGTAACACAATTGGAAAGTGTTGGGAACATTCAAATTTCAATTCCGACTGAGATTTTCGTAATATGACTTCGCCCTGCTGTGCCTCGTATGTCTTGACTCGACCTAATGGTCCCGATATGTTCCCACTGACCCGACTTGACAAATGCCAAAACTACAGAACAAGTCAAGCTGGGTAAAACAAGAAATTTGTAGCACAATTGGAAAATGTTGGGGAACAATTAAAATTTCAATTCCGACTGAGATTTTAGTAATTTGACTTCGCCCTGCTGTGCTTCGTATGTCTCGACTTGTCCTAATGTTCCCGATTTGTCTTTAATGACCCGACTTGACAAATGCCAAAAAACAGAACGAGTCCAGCTGGGTATTTCAAGAAATTTGTAACACAATTGGAAAGTGTTGGGAACATTCAAATTTCAATTCCGACTGAGATTTTCGTAATATGACTTCGCCCTGCTGTGCTTCGTATGTCTTGACTTGACCTAATGGTCCCTACTGACCCGACTTGACATATGCCAAAACTATAGAACAAGTCCAGCAGGGTAAAACAAGAAATTTGTAACACAATTGGAAAATGTTGGGAAACAATTCCAATTTCAATTCCGACTGAGATTTTCGTAATTTGACTTCGCCCTGCTGTGCTTTGTATATATCAATGTCTCGACTTGTCCTAATGTTCCCGATTTGTCCTCAATGACCCGACTTGACAAATGCCAAAAAACAGAACGAGTCCAGCTGGGGAATTCAAGAAATTTGTAACACAATTGGAAAGTGTTGGGAACATTCAAATTCAAATTCCGACTGGGATTTTCGTAATATGACTTCGCCCTGCTGTGCTTCGTATGTCTCGACTTGTCCTAATGTTCCCGATTTGTCCTTAATGACGCGACTTGACAAATGCCAATAAACAGAACGAGTCCAGCTGGGTAATTCAAGGAATTTGTAACACAATTGGAAAGTGTAGGGGAACAATTCAATTTCCAATTCCGACTGAGATTATAGTAATTTGAATATATCAACTTGTACTAATGTTCCTGATTTGTCCCCACTGACCCAACTTGACGAATGCCAAAACTACAGAACAAGTCCAGCTGGGTAAAACAAGAAATTTGTAACACAATAGGAAAATGTTGGGGAACAAATCTTATTTCTATTCCGACTGGGATTTTAGTAATTTGACTTCGCCCTGCTGTGCTTCGTATGTCTCGACTTGTCCTAATGTTCCCGATTTGTCCTTAATGACCCGACTTGACAAATGCCAAAAAACAGAACGAGTCCAGCTGGGGAATTCAAGAAATTTGTAACACAATTGGAAAGAGTTGGGAACTTTCAAATTTCAATTCCGACTGAGATTTTCGTAATATGACTTCGCCCTGCTGTGCTTCGTATGTCTCGACTTGTCCTAATGGTCCCGATATGTTCCCACTGACCCGACTTGATAAATGCCAAACCTACAGAACAAGTCCAGCTGGGTAAAACAAGAAATTTGTAACACAATAGGAAATTGTTGTGGAACAATTATAATTTCAATTCCGCATGGGATTTTCGTAAATTGACTTAGCCCTGCTGTGCTTCGTATGTCTCGACTTGTCCTAATGGTCCCGATTTGTTTTTGATGACCCGACATGACAAATGCCAAAATACAGGACAAGTCCAGCTGGGTAAAACAAGAAATTTGTAACTCAATAGGAAAATGTAGGGGAACAATTCAAATTTCAATTCCGACTGAGATTTCAGTAATTTGACTTCGCCCTGCTGTGCTTCGTATGTCTCGACTTGTCCTAATGTTCCCGATTTGTCCCTACTGACCCGACTTGACAAATGCCAAAAAACAGAACGAGTCCAGCTGGGTAATTCAAGAAATTTGTAACACAATAGGAAATTGTTGTGGAACAATTCTAATTTCTATTCCAACTGGGATTTTCGTAAATTGACTTAGCCCTTTTGTGCTTCGTATGTCTCGACTTGTCCTAATGTTCCCGATTTGTCCCTACTGACCCGACTTGACAAATGCCAAAAAACAGAACGAGTCCAGCTGGGTAATTCAAGAAATTTGTAACACAATTGGAAAGTGTTGGGAACATTCAAATTTCAATTCCGACTGAGATTTTCGTAATATGACTTCGCCCTGCTTTGCATCGTATGTCTCGACTTGTCCTAATGGTCCCTACTGACCCGACTTGACATATGCCAAAACTATAGAATAAGTCCAGCAGGGTAAAACAAGAAATTTGTAACACAATTGGAAAATGTTGGGAATCAATTCCAATTTCAATTCCGACTGAGATTTTCGATTTGACTTCGCCCTGCTGTGCTTAGTACGTCTCGTCTTGTCCTAATGGTCCCGATTTGTCCTTAAAGACCCGACTTGACAAATGCTAAGAAAAACAGAACGAGTCCAACTGGGTGATTCAAGAAATTTGTAACACAATTGGAAAATGTTGGGAACATTTATAATTCAATTCCGGCTGAGTTATTAGTAATTTGACTTAGCCCTGCTGTGCTTCGTATGTCCCGACTTGTCCTAATGGTCCCGATTTGTCCTTGATGACTCGACTTGACAAATGCCAAACCTATAGAACAAGTTCAGCTGGGTAAAACAAGAAATTTGTAACATAATTGGAAATTGTTGTGGAACAATTCTAATTTCAATTCCGACTGGGATTTTCGTAAATTGACTTAGCCCTGCTGTGCTTCGTATGTCTCGACTTGTCCTAATGGTCCCGATTTGTCCTTGATGACCCGACTTGACAAATGCCAAAATACAGAACAAGTCCAGCTGGGTAAAGCTAGAAATTTGTAACTCAATAGGAAAATGTTGGGAAACAATTCAAATTTCAATTCCGACTGAGATTTTCGTAATTTAACTTCGCCCTGCTGTGCTTTGTATGTCACGACTTGTCCTAATGGTCCCGAATTGTCCTTGATGACCCGACTTGACAAATGCCAAAATACAGGACAAGTCCAGCTGGGTAAAACAAGAAATTTGTAGCACAAATGGAAAATGTAGGGGAACAATTCAATTTTCAACTCCGACTGAGATTTCAGTAATTTGACTTCGCCCTGCTGTGATTCGTATGTCTCGACTTGTCCTAATGTTCCCGATTTGTCCTTAATGACCCGACTTGACAAATGCCAAAAAACAGAACGAGTCCAGCAGAGGAATTCAAGAAATTTGTAACACAATTGGAAAGTGTTGGAAACATTCAAATTTCAATTCCGACTGAGATTTTCGTAATATGACTTCGCCCTGCTTTGCATCGTATGTCTTGACTTGTCCTAATGGTCCCGATATGTTCCCACTGACACGACTTGACAAATGCCAAACCTATAGAACAAGTTTAGCTGGGTAAAACAAGAAATTTGTAACATAATAGGAAATTGTTGTGGAACAATTCTAATTTCAATTCCGACTGGGATTTTCGTAAATTGACTTCGCCCTGCTGTGCTTCGTATGTCTCGACTTGTCCTAATGTTCCCGACTTGTCTTTAATGACCCGACTTGACAATTGCCAAAAAACAGAACGAGTCCAGCTGGGGAATTCAAGAAATTTGTAACACAATAGGAAATTGTTGTGGAACAATTATAATTTCAATTCCGCATGGGATTTTCGTAAATTGACTTAGCCCTGCTGTGCTTCGTATGTCTCGACTTGTCCTCATGGTCCCTACTGACCCGACTTGACATATGCCAAAACTATAGAATAAGTCCAGCAGGGTAAAACAAGAAATTAGTAACACAATTGGAAAATGTTGGGAAACAATTCCAATTTCAATTCCGACTGAGATTTTCGATTTGACTTCGCCTTGCTGTGCTCAGTACGTCTCGTCTTATCCTAATGTTCCCGATTTGTCCTTAAAGACCCGACTTGACAAATGCTAAGAAAAACAGAACGAGTCCAGCTGGGTAATTCCAGAAATTTGTAACACAATAGGAAATTGTTGTGGAACAATTATAATTTCAATTCCGCATGGGATTTTCGTAAATTGACTTAGCCCTGCTGTGCTTCGTATGTCTCGACTTGTCCTAATGGTCCCTACTGACTCGACTTGACATATGCCAAAACTATAGAATAAGTCCAGCAGGGTAAAACAAGAAATTTGTAACACAATTGGAAAATGTTGGGAAACAATTCCAATTCCAATTCCGACTGAGATTTTCGATTTGACTTCGCCCTGCTGTGCTTAGTACGTCTCGTCTTGTCCTAATGGTCCCGATTTGTCCTTAAAGACCCGACTTGACAAATGCTAAAAAAAACAGAACGAGTCCAGCTGGGTAATTCAAGAAATTTATAACACAATTGGAAAATGTTGGGAACATTTATAATTCAATTCCGGCTGAGTTTTTAGTAATTTGACTTCGCTCTGCTGTGCTTCGTATGTCTCGACTTGTCCTAATGTTCCCGATTTGTCCCTACTGACCCGACTTGACAAATGCCAAAAAACAGAACGAGTCCAGCTGAGTAATTCAAGAAATTTGTAACACAATTGGAAAGTGTTGGGAACATTCATATTTCAATTCCGACTGAGATTTTCGTAATATGACTTCGCCCTGCTGTGCTTCGTATGTCTTGACTTGTCCTAATGGTCCCTACTGACCCGACTTGACATATGCCAAAACTATAGAACAAGTCCAGCAGGGTAAAACAAGAAATTTGTAACACAATTGGAAAATGTTGGGAAACAATTCCAATTTCAATTCCGACTGAGATTTTCGTAATTTGACTTCGCCCTGCTGTGCTTCGTATATATCAACTTGTACTAATGATCCCGATTTTTCCCCACTGACCCAACTTGACGAATGCTAAAACTTCAGAACAAGTCAAGCTGGGTAAAACAAGAAATTTGTAGCACAATTGGAAAATGTTGGGGAACAATTTCAATTTCAATTCCGACTGAGATTTTAGTAATTTGACTTCGCCCTGCTGTGCTTCGTATGTCTCGACTTGTCCTAATGTTCCCGATTTGTCCTTAATGACCCGACATGACAAATGCCAAAAAACAGAACGAGTCCAGCTGGGGAATTCAAGAAATTTGTAACACAATTGGAAAGAGTTGGGAACATTCAAATTTCAATTCCGACTGAGATTTTCGTAATATGACTTCGCCCTGCTGTGCTTCGTATGTCTTGACTTGACCTAATGGTCCCGATATGTTCCCACTGACCCGACATGACAAATGCCAAACCTACAGAACAAGTCCAGCTGGGTAAAACAAGAAATTTGTAGCACAATTGGAAAATGTTGGGGAACAATTAAAATTTCAATTCCGACTGAGATTTTAGTAATTTGACTTCGCCCTGCTGTGCTTCGTATGTCTCGACTTGTCCTAATGTTCCCGATTTGTCCTTAATGACCCGACTTGACAAATGCCAAAAAACAGAACGAGTCCAGCTGGGTATATCAAGAAATTTGTAACACAATTGGAAAGTGTTGGGAACATTCAAATTTCAATTCCGACTGAGATTTTCGTAATATGACTTCGCCCTGCTGTGCTTCGTATGTCTTGACTTGACCGAATGGTCCCTACTGACCCGACTTGACATATGCCAAAACTATAGAACAAGTCCAGCAGGTTAAAACAAGAAATTTGTAACACAATTGGAAAATGTTGGGAAACAATTCCAATTTCAATTCCGACTGAGATTTTCGTAATTTGACTTCGCCCTGCTGTGCTTTGTATATATCAATGTCTCGACTAGTCCTAATGTTCCCGATTTGTCCCTAATGACCCGACTTGACAAATGCTAAAAAACAGAACGACTCCAGCTGGGGAATTCAAGAAATTTGTAACACAATTGGAAAGTGTTGGGAACATTCAAATTGTCCCCCTCTAATGACCCGACAATGATTTCTGTTGACAAATTCTTGTTATTCAGATGGAATCGGATATTCTGCACCCTACTATGATGCGTGCCAAGTCATATTTGATTTTTGAAATCATTTTGATAATGAAAAATCCCTCTATACCCCCTCTAACGACCCGACACTAATTTCTGTCGACGAATTATTGTTATTCAGAAGGAAATACATATCCTGCACCCCACCATGATGCGTGCCAAGTCATATTAGATTTTTAAAGAAATATTGAAAATGAGAAATACCTCTATACCTCCTCTAACGACCCGACATTGATTTCTGTTGACGAATTCTTGTTATTCAGATGGAAATAAATATTCTGCATCCTACTATGATGCGTGCCAAGTCATATTTGATTTTTGAAGTTATTTTGATAATGAAAAATCCCTCTATACCCCCTCTGACATCCCGACAATGATTTCTGTTGACGAATTATTGTTATTCAGATGGACTTGGATACATTGCACCCGACTATGATGCGTGCCAAGTCATATTAGATTTTTGAAGATGTATTGAAAATGAAAAATCCCTCTATACCCCTTCTAATGACCCGACATTGATTTCTGTTGACAAATTATTGTTGTTCAGATGGAAATGGATATTCTGCACCCCACCATGATGCGTGCCAAGTCATAATAGATTTTTGAAGAAATTTTGAAAATGAAAAATCTCTCTACACCCCCTCCAACGACCCGGGAATGATTTCTGTTGACGAATTATTGTTATTCAGATGGCAATGGATATTCTGCACCCCACTATGATGCGTGCCAAGTCATATTTGATTTTTGAAGTCATTTTGAAAATGAAAAATCCCTCCATACCCCCTCTGACGACACGACAATGATTTCTGTTGACGAATTATTTTTATTCAGATGGGAATGGATACTTTGCACTTCACCATGATGCGTGCCAAGTCATAATACATTTTTGAAGTAATTTTGAAAATGATAAATCCCTCCATACCCCCTCTGACGACACGACAATGATATCTGTTGACGAATTATTGTTATTCAAATGGGAATGGATATTCTGCACCCCACCATGATGCGTGCCAAGTCATATTAGATTTTTGAAGTAATTTTGAAAATGAAAAATCCCTCTTTACCCCCTCTAACGACCTGACAATGATTTCTGTTGACGAATTATTGTTATTCAGATGGAAATGGATATTCTGCACCCCTCGATGATGCGTGCCAAGTCATATTTGATTTTGAGGTAATTTTGAAAATGAAAAATCCCTCTATACCCCCTCTGACGACCCGACAATGATTTCTGTTGACAAATTATTGTTATTGAGATGGAAATCAATATTCTGCACCCCACCATGATGCGTGCCAAGTCATATTAGATTTTTGAAGAAATTTTGAAAATGAAAAATCCCTCTTTACCCCCTCTAACGACCTGACAATGATTTCTGTTGACGAATTATTGTTATTCAGATGGAAATGGATATTCTGCACCCCTCGATGATGCGTGCCAAGTCATATTTGATTTTGAGGTAATTTTGAAAATGAAAAATCCCTCTATACGCCCTCTGACGACCCGACAATGATTTCTGTTGACGCATTATTGTTATTCACATGGACATGGATACTTTGCACCCCACTATGATGCGTGCCAAGTCATATTAGATTTTTGAAGATATATTGAATATGAAAAATCCCTCTATACCCCCTCTAACGACCCGACAATGATTTCTGGTGAAAAATTATTGTTGTTCAGATGGAAATGGATATTCTGCACCCCACCATGATGCGTGCCAAGTCATATTACATTTATGAAGAAATTTTGAAAATGAAAAATCCCTCTATACACCATCCAACGACCCGTCAATTATTTCTGTTGACAAATTATTGTTATTGAGATATAAATGTATATTTTGTACCCCACCATGATGCGTGCCAAGTTATATTTGATTATTGAAGTCATTTTGAAAATGAAAAATCCCTCTATACCCCCTCTGACGACCCGACAATGATTTCTGTTGACGAATTATTGTTATTCAGTTGGAAATGGATATTCTGTACCCCACCATGATGCGTGCCAAGTCATATTGGATTTTTGAAGAAATATCGAAAATGGAAAATCCCTCTATACCCCCTCTAACGACCCGACAATGATTTCTGTCGACGAATTATTGTTATTCAGATGGAAGTAGATATTCTGCACCCCACTATGATGCGTGCCAAGTCATATTAGATTTTTGAAGAAATATTGAAATTGAGAAATCCCTCTATACCCCCTCTAACGACCCGACAATGATTTCTGTCGACGAATTATTGTTATTCAGATGGAACTGGATATTCTTCACCACACCAAGATGCGTGCCAAGTCATATTAGATATTTGAAGTAAATTTGAAAATGAAAAATCCCTCCATACCCCTTCTGACGACCCGACAATGATTTCTGTTGAGAAATTTCTGTTATTCAGATGGAATCAGATATTCTGCAATCTGCTATGATGCGTGTCAAGTCATATTTGATTTTGAGGTAATTTTGAAAATAAAAAATACCTCTATACCCCCTCTGACGACCCGACTATGATTTCTGTTGACGAATTAAAATTATTCAGACGGACATGGATACTTTGCACCCCACCATGATGCGTGACAAGTCATATTTGATTTTAAGGTAATTTTGAAAATGAAAAATCCCTCTATACCCCCTCTGACGACCCGACAATGATTTCTGTTGACAAATTATTGTTATTGTGATGGAAATGGATATTCTGTACCCCACCATGATGCGTGCCAAGTCATATTAGATTATTGAAGAAATTTTGAAAATGAAATATCCCTCTATACCCTCTCCAACGACCCGTCAATGATTTCTGTTGACGAATTATTGTTATGTAGATGGAAATGGATATTCTGCACCTCACCATGATGCGTGCCAAGTCATATTTGATTTTGAGGTAATTTTGAATATGATAAATCCCACTATACCCCCTCTGACGACCCGACAATGATTTTTGTTGACAAATTATTGTTATTGATATGGAAATAGATATTCTGCACCTCACCATGATGCGTGCCAAGTCATATTTGATTTTGAGGTAATTTTGAAAATGAAAAATCCCACTATACCCCCTCTAACGACCCGACAATGATTTCTGTCGACGAATCATTGATATTCAGATGGAAATAGATATTCTGCACCCCACCATGATGCGTGCCAAGTCATATTACTTTTTTGAAGAAATATTGAAAATGAAAAATCACTCTATACCCCCTCTAACGACCCGACATTGATTTCTGTTGACGAATTATTGTTATTCAGATGGAAATAGATATTCTGCACCCCACCATGATGCGTGCCAAGTCATATTAGATTTCTGAAGTAATTTTGAAAATGATAAATCCCTCCATACCCCCTCTGACGACACGACAATGATATCTGTTGACGAATTATTGTTATTCAGATGGGAATGGATATTCTGCACCCCACTATGATGCGTGCCAAGTCATATTAGATTTTTGAAGAAATTTTGAAAATGAAAAATCACTCTATACACCCTCCAACGACCCGTCAATGATTTCTGTTGACGAATCAATGTTATTCAGATGGAAATGGATATTCTGCACCCCACCATGATGCGTGCCAAGTCATATTAGATTTTTGAAGAAATTTTGAAAATGAAAAATCACTCTATACCCCCTCTAACGACCCGACACTGATTTCTGTCGACGAATTATTGTTATTTACATGGGAATAGATATTCTGCACCCCACCATGATGCGTGCCAAGTCATATTAGATTTTTAAAGAAATATTGAAAATGAGAAATCCCTCTATACCTCCTCTGACGACCCGACAATGATTTCTGTTGACAAATTATTGTTATTGAGATGGAAATGGATATTCTGTACCCCACCATGATGCGTGCCAAGTCATATTAGATTATTGAAGAAATTTTGAAAATGAAAAATCCATCTATACCCCCTCCAACGACCCGTCAATGATTTCTGTTGACGAATTATTGTTATTTAAATGGAAATGGATATTCTGCACCCCACCATGATGCGTGCCAAGTCATATTTGATTATGGAAGTCATTTTGAAAATGAAAAATCCCTCTATACCCCCTCTGACGACCCGACAATGATTTCTGTTGACTAATTATTGTTATTGAGATAGAAATGGATATTCTGTACCCCACCATGATGCGTGCCAAGTCATATTAGATTATTGAAGAAATTTTGAAAATGAAAAATCCCTCTATACCCTCTCCAACGACCCGTCAATGATTTCTGTTGACGAATTATTGTTATGTAGATGGAAATGGATATTCTGCACCTCACCATGATGCGTGCCAAGTCATATTTGATTTTGAGGTAATTTTGAAAATGATAAATCCCACTATACCCCCTCTGACGACCCGACAATGATTTTTGTTGACAAATTATTGTTATTGATATGGAAATAGATATTCTGCACCTCACCATGATGCGTGCCAAGTCATATTTGATTTTGAGGTAATTTTGAAAATGAAAAATCCCACTATACCCCCTCTAACGACCCGACAATGATTTCTGTCGACGAATCATTGATATTCAGATGGAAATAGATATTCTGCACCCCACCATGATGCGTGCCAAGTCATATTACATTTTTGAAGAAATATTGAAAATGAAAAATCACTCTATACCCCCTCTAACGACCCGACATTGATTTCTGTTGACGAATTCTTGTTATTCAGATGGAAATAAATATTCTGCACCCTACTATGATGCGTGCCAAGTCATATTTGATTTTTGAAGTCATTTTGATAATGAAAAATCCCTCTATACCTCCTCTGACGACCCGACAATGATTTCTGTTGACGAATTATTGTTATTCAGATGGCAATGGATATTCTGCACCCCACTATGATGCGTGCCAAGTCATATTTGATTTTTGAAGTCATTTTGAAAATGAAAAATCCCTCCATACCCCCTCTGACGACCCGACAATGATTTCTGTTGACGACTTATTGTTATTCAGATGGACATGGATACTTTGCACCCCACCATGATGCGTGACAAGTCATATTAGATTATTGAAGAAATTTTGAAAATGAAAAATCCTTCTTAACCCCTTCCAACGACCCGTCAATGATTTCTGTTGACGAATTATTGTTATTCAGATGGAAATGGATATTCTGCACCCCACCATGATGCGTGACAAGTCATATTTGATTTTAAGATAATTTTGAAAATTAGAAATCCCTCTATACCCCCTCTGACGACCCGTCAATGATTTCTGTTGACGAATTATTGTTATCCAGATGGAAATGAATATTCTGCACCCCACCATGATGCGTGCCAAGTCATATTAGATTTTTGAAGAAATATTGAAAATGAAAAATCACTCTATACCCCCTCTAACGACCCGAAATTGATTTCTGTTGACGAATTCTTGTTATTCAGATGGAAATAAATATTCTTCACCCCACCATGATGCGTGCCAAGTCATATTTGATTATTGATGTCATTTTGAAAATGAAAAATCCCTCTATACCCCCTCTGACGTCCCGACAATGATTTCTGTTGACCACTTATTGTTATTCAGATGGACATGGATACTTTGCACCCCACCATGATGCGTGACAAGTTATATTAGATTATTGAAGAAATTTTGAAAATGAAATATCCTTCTATACCCCCTCCAACGACCCGTCAATGATTTATGTTGACGAATTATTGTTATTCAGATGGAAATGGATATTCTGCACCCCACCATGATGCGTGCCAAGTCATATTGAATTTTTGAAGAAATATTGAAAATGAAAAATCCCTCTATACCCCCTCCAACGACCCGTCAATGATTTCTGTTGACGAATTATTGTTATTCAGATGGCAATGGATATTCTGCACCCCACTATGATGCGTGCCAAGTCATATTTGATTTTGAGGTAATTTTGAAAATGAAAAATCCCTCTTTACCCCCTCTGACGACCCGACAATGATTTCTATTGACGAATTATTGTTATTGAGATGTTATTGAAATGGATATTCTGCACCCCACTATGATGCGTGCCAAGTCATATTTGAATTTTGAAGTCATTTTGAAAATGAAAAATCCCTCCATACCCCCTCTGACGACCCGACAATGATTTCTGTTGACGACTTGTTGTTATTCAGATGGACATGGATACTTTGCACCCCACCATGATGCGTGACAAGTCATATTAGATTATTGAAGAAATTTTGAAAATGAAAAATCCTTCTTAACCCCTTCCAACGACCCGTCAATGATTTCTGTTGACGAATTATTGTTATTCAGATGGAAATGGATATTCTGCACCCCACCATGATGCGTGACAAGTCATATTTGATTTTAAGGTAATTTTGAAAATTAGAAATCCCTCTATACCCCCTCTGACGACCCGTCAATGATTTCTGTTGACGAATTATTGTTCTCCAGATGGAAATGAATATTCGGCACCCCACCATGATGCGTGACAAGTTATATTAGATTATTGAAGAAATTTTGAAAATGAAAAATCCTTCTATACCCCCTCCAACGACCCGTCAATGATTTATGTTGACGAATTATTGTTATTCAGATGGAAATGGATATTCTGCACCCCACCATGATGCGTGCCAAGTCATATTGAATTTTTGAAGAAATATTGAAAATGAAAAATCCCTCTATACCCCCTCTAACGACCCGACAATGATTTCTGTCGACGAATTATTGTTATTCAGATGGAAATAGATATTCTGCACCCCACCATGATGCGTGCTAAGTCATATTAGATATTTGAAGTAATTTTGAAAATGATAAATCCCTCCATACCCCCTCTGACGACACGACAATGATATCTGTTGACGAATTATTGTTATTCAGATGGGAATGGATATTCTGCACCCCACTATGATGCGTGCCAAGTCATATTAGATTTTTGAAGAAATTTTGAAAATGAGAAATCACTCTATACCCCCTCCAACGACCCGTCAATGATTTCTGTTGACGAATCAATATTATTCAGATGGAAATGGATATTCTGCACACCAACATGATGCGTGCCAAGTCATATTAGATTTTTGAAGAAAATTTGTAAATGAAAAATCTTTCTATACCTCCTCCAACGACCCGTCAATGATTTCTGTTGACGAATCATTGTTATTCTGATGGAAATGGATATTCTGCAGCCCACCATGATGCGTGCCAAGTCATATTTGATTAATGAAGTCATTTTGAAAATGAAAAATCCCTCTATACCCCCTCTAACGACCCGACAATGATTTCTGTCGACGAATTATTGTTATTCAGATGGAAATAGATATTCTGCACCCCACCATGATGCGTGCTAAGTCATATTAGATATTTGAAGTAATTTTGAAAATGATAAATCCCTCCATACCCCCTCTGACGACACAACAATGATATCTGTTGACGAATTATTGTTATTCAGATGGGAATGGATATTCTGCACCCCACTATAATGCGTGCCAAGTCATATTAGATTTTTGAAGAAATTTTGAAAATGTGAAATCACTCTATACCCCCTCCAACGACCCGTCAATGATTTCTGTTGACGAATCAATGTTATTCAGATGGAAATGGATATTCTGCACACCAACATGATGCGTGCCAAGTCATATTAGATTTTTGAAGAAAATTTGTAAATGAAAAATCTTTCTATACCTCCTCCAACGACCCGTCAATGATTTCTGTTGACGAATCATTGTTATTCTGATGGAAATGGATATTCTGCACCCCACCATGATGCGTGCCAAGTCATATTTGATTAATGAAGTCATTTTGAAAAAGAAAAATCCCTCTATACCCCCTCTGACGACACAACAATGACTTTTGTTGACAAATTATTGTTATTGAGATGGAAATGGATATTCTGTACCCCACTATGATGCGTGCCAAGTCATATTTGATTTTTGAAGTCATTTTGAAAATGAAAAATCCCTCTATACCCCCTCTGACGACCCGACAATGATTTCTGTTGACGAATTATTGTTATTCAGATGGAAATGAATATTCTGCTCCCCACCATGATGCGTGCCAAGTCATATTGGATTTTTGAAGAAATATTGAAAATGAAAAATCCCTCTATACCCCCTCTAACGACCCGACAATGATTTCTGTTGACGAATTATTGTTATTCAGATGGAAATGGATATTCTGCACCCCACCATGTTGCGTGCCAAGTCATATTTGATTTTGAGGTAATTTTGAAATTGAAAAATCCCTCTATACCCCCTGTTACGACCCGACAATGATTTCTGTCGACGAATCATTGTGATTCAGATGGAAATAGATATTCTGCACCCCACCATGATGCGTGCCAAGTCATATTAGATTTTTGAAGAAATATTGAAAATGAAAAATCACTCTATACCCCCTCTAACGACCCGACACTGATTTCTGTCGACGAATTATTGTTATTCAGATGGGAATAGATATTCTGCACCCCACCATGATGCGTGCCAAGTCATATTAGATTTTTAAAGAAATATTGAAAATGAGAAATCCCTCTATACCTCCTCTGACGACCCGACAATGATTTCTGTTGACAAATTATTGTTATTGAGATGGAAATGGATATTCCCCCACCATGATGCGTGCCAAGTCATATTAGATTATTGAAGAAGGTTTGAAAATGAAAAATCCCTCTATACCCCCTCCAACGACCCGTCAATGATTTCTGTTGACGAATTATTGTTATTTAGATGGAAATGGATATTTTGCACCCCACCATGATGCGTGCCAAGTCATATTTGATTATGGAAGTCATTTTGAAAATGAAAAATCCCTCTATACCCCCTCTGACGACCCGACAATGATTTCTGTTGACAAATTATTGTTATTGAGATAGAAATGGATATTCTGCACCCCACCATGATGCGTGCCAAGTCATATTAGATTATTGAAGAAATTTTGAAAATGAAAAATCCCTCTATACCCTCTCCAACGACCCGTCAATGATTTCTGTTGACGAATTATTGTTATGTAGATGGAAATGGATATTCTGCACCTCACCATGATGCGTGCCAAGTCATATTTGATTTTGAGGTAATTTTGAAAATGATAAATCCCACTATACCCCCTCTGACGACCCGACAATGATTTTTGTTGACAAATTATTGTTATTGATATGGAAATAGATATTCTGCACCTCACCATGATGCGTGCCAAGTCATATTTGATTTTGAGGTAATTTTGAAAATGAAAAATCCCACTATACCCCCTCTAACGACCCGACAATGATTTCTGTCGACGAATCATTGATATTCAGATGGAAATAGATATTCTGCACCCCACCATGATGCGTGCCAAGTCATATTACATTTTTGAAGAAATATTGAAAATGAAAAATCACTCTATACCCCCTCTAACGACCCGACATTGATTTCTGTTGACGAATTCTTGTTATTCAGATGGAAATAAATATTCTGCACCCTACTATGATGCGTGCCAAGTCATATTTGATTTTTGAAGTCATTTTGATAATGAAAAATCCCTCTATACCCCCTCTGACGACCCGACAATGATTTCTGTTGACGAATTATTGTTATTCAGATGGACATGGATACTTTGCACCCCACCATGATGCGTGCCAAGTAATATTAGATTTTAGAAGATATATTGAAAATGAAAAATCCCTCTATACCCCCTCTAACGACCCGACAAAGATTTCTGTTGACAAATTATTGTTATTCAGATGGAAATGGATATTCTGCACCCCACTATGATGCGTGCCAAGTCATATTAGATTTTTGAAGAAATTTTGAAAATGAAAAATCCCTCTATACCCCCTCCAACGACCCGTCAATGATTTCTGTTGACGAATTATTGTTATTCAGATGGCAATGGATATTCTGCACCCCACTATGATGTGTGCCAAGTCATATTTGATTTTGAGGTAATTTTGAAAATGAAAACTCCCTCTATACCCCCTCTGACGACCCGACAATGATTTCTGTTGACGAATTATTGTTATTGAGATGTTATTGAAATGGATATTCTGCACCCCACTATGATGCGTGCCAAGTCATATTTGATTTTTGAAGTCATTTTGAAAATGAAAAATCCCTCCATACCCCCTCTGACGACCCGACAATGATTTCTGTTGACGACTTATTGTTATTCAGATGGACATGGATACTTTGCACCCCACCATGATGCGTGACAAGTCATATTAGATTATTGAAGAAATTTTGAAAATGAAAAATCCTTCTATACCCCCTCCAACCACCCGTCAATGATTTCTGTTGACGAATTATTGTTATTCAGATGGAAATGGATATTCTGCACCCCACCATGATGCGTGACAAGTCATATTTGATTTTAAGGTAAATTTGAAAATAAAAAATCCCTCTATACCCCCTCTGACGACCCGTCAATGATTTCTGTTGACGAATTATTGTTATCCAGATGGAAATGAATATTCTGCACCCCACCATGATGCGTGCCAAGTCATATTAGATTTTTGAAGAAATATTGAAAATGAAAAATCACTCTATACCCCCTCTAACGACCCGAAATTGATTTCTGTTGACGAATTCTTGTTATTCAGATGGAAATAAATATTCTGCACCCCACCATGATGCGTGCCAAGTCATATTTGATTATTGAAGTCATTTTGAAAATGAAAAATCCCTCTATACCCCCTCTGACGACCCGACAATGATTTCTGTTGACCACTTATTGTTATTCAGATGGACATGGATACTTTGCACCCCACCATGATGCGTGACAAGTCATATTAGATTATTGAAGAAATTTTGAAAATGAAAAATCCTTCTATACCCCCTCCAACGACCCGTCAATGATTTATGTTGACGAATTATTGTTATTCAGATGGAAATGGATATTCTGCACCCCACCATGATGCGTGCCAAGTCATATTGAATTTTTGAAGAAATATTGAAAATGAAAAATCCCTCTATACCCCCTCTAACGACCCGACAATGATTTCTGTCGACGAATTATTGTTATTCAGATGGAAATAGATATTCTGCACCTCACCATGATGCGTGCTAAGTCATATTAGATATTTGAAGTAATTTTGAAAATGATAAATCCCTCCATACCCCCTCTGACGACACGACAATGATATCTGTTGACGAATTATTGTTATTCAGATGGGAATGGATATTCTGCACCCCACTATGATGCGTGCCAAGTCATATTAGATTTTTGAAGAAATTTTGAAAATGAGAAATCACTCTATACCCCCTCCAACGACCCGTCAATGATTTCTGTTGACGAATCAATGTTATTCAGATGGAAATGGATATTCTGCACACCAACATGATGCGTGCCAAGTCATATTAGATTTTTGAAGAAAATTTGTAAATGAAAAATCTTTCTATACCTCCTCCAACGACCCGTCAATGATTTCTGTTGACGAATCATTGTTATTCTGATGGAAATGGATATTCTGCACCCCACCATGATGCGTGCCAAGTCATATTTGATTAATGAAGTCATTTTGAAAATGAAAAAATCCCTCTATACCCCCTCTAACGACCCGACAATGATTTCTGTTGACGAATTATTGTTATTCAGATGGAAATGCATATTCTTCACCACGCCATGTTGCGTGCCAAGTCATATTTGATTTTGAGGTAATTTAGAAAATGAAAAATCCCTCTATACCCCCTCTAACTACCCGACAATGATTTCTGTCGACGAATTATTGTTTTTCAGATGGAAATAGATATTCTGCACCCCACCATGATGCGTGCCAAGTCATATTAGATTTTTGAAGAAATATTGAAAATGAGAAATCCCTCTATACCCCCTCTAACGACCCGACAATGATTTCTGTCGACGACTTATTGTTATTCAGATGGAAATGAATATTCTGCACCCCACCATGTTGCGTGCCAAGTCATATTTGATTTTGAGGTAATTTAGAAAATGAAAAATCCCTCTATACCCCCTCTAACGACCTGACAATGACTTCTGTCGACGAATTATTGTTTTTCAGATGGAAATAGATATTCTGCACCCCACCATGATGCGTGCCAAGTCATATTAAATTTTTGAAGAAATATTGAAAATGAGAAATCCCTCTATACCCCCTCTGAGGACCCGACAATGATTTCTGTTTACAAATTATTGTTATTAAGACGGAAATGAATATTCTGTACCCCACCATGATGCGTGCCAAGTCATATTTGATTTTGAGATAATTTTGAAAATGAAAAATCCCTCTATACCCATTCTGACGACCTGACAATAATTTCTGTTGACAAATTATTGTTATTGAAATGGAAATGGATATTCTGTACCCCACCATGATGCGTGCCAAGTCATATTATATTATTGAAGAAATTTTGAAAATGAAAATTCATTCTATACCCCCTCCAACGACACGTCAATGATTTCTGTTGACGAATTATTGTTATTCAGATGGAAATGGATATTCTGCACCCCACCATGATGCGTACCAAGTCATATTTGATTTTGAGGTAATTTTGAAAATGAAAAATCCCTCTATACCCCCTCTGACGACCCGACAATGATTTCTGTTGACGAATTATTGTTATTCAGATGGAAATGGATATTCTGCACCCCACCATGATGCGTGCCAAGTCATATTGGATTTTTGAAGAAATATTGAAAATGAAAAATCCCTCTATACCCCCTCTAACGACCCGACAATGATTTCTGTTGACGAATTATTGTTATCCAGATGGAAATGAATATTCTGCACCCCACCATGTTGCGTGCCAAGTCATATTTGATTTTGAGGTAATTTTGAAAATGAAAAATCCTTCTATACCCCCTCTAACGACCCGACAATGATTTCTGTCGACGAATCATTGTTATTCAGATGGAAATAGATATTCTGCACCCCACCATGATGCGTGCCAAGTCATATTAGATTTTTGAAGAAATATTGAAAATGAAAAATCACTCTATACCCCCTCTAACGACCCGACACTGATTTCTGTCGACGAATTATTGTTATTCAGATGGAAATAGATATTCTGCACCCCACCATGATGCGTGCCAAGTCATAATAGATTTTTAAAGAAATATTGAATATGAGAAATCCCTCTATACCTCCTCTGACGACCCGACAATGATTTCTGTTGACAAATTATTGTTATTGAGATAGAAATGGATATGCTGTATCCCAACATGATGCGTGCCAAGTCATATTAGATTATTGAAGAAATATTGAAAATGAAAAATCCCTCTATACCCCCTCTTACGACCCGACAATGATTTCTGTTGACGAATTATTGTTATCCAGATGGAAATGAATATGCTGCACCCCACCATGTTGCGTGCCAAGTCATATTTGATTATTGAAGTCATTTAAAAATGAAAAATCCCTCTATACCCCCTCTAACGACCCGTCAATGATTTCTGTTGACGAATTATTGTTATTTAGATGGACATGGATACTTTGCACCCCACCATGATGCGTGACAAGTCATATTAGATTAACGAAGAAATTTTGAAAATGAAAAATCCTTCTATACCCCCTCCAACGACCCGTCAATGATTTCTGTTGACGAATTATTGTTATTCAGATGGAAATGGATATTCTGCACACCACCATGATGCGTGCCAAGTCATATTGGATTTTTGAAGAAATATTGAAAATGAAAAATCCCTCTATACCCCCTCTAACGACACGACAATGATTTCTGTCGACGAATTATTGTTATTTAGATGGAAATGGATATTCTGCACCCCACCATGATGCGTGCCAAGTCATATTTGATTATGGAAGTCATTTTGAAAATGAAAAATCCCTCTATACCCCCTCTGACGACCCGACAATGATTTCTGTTGACGAATTATTGTTATTTAGATGGAAATGGATATTCTGCACCCCACCATGATGCGTGCCAAGTCATATTTGATTATGGAAGTCCTTTTGAAAATGAAAAATCCCTCTATACCCCCTCTGACGACCCGACAATGATTTCTGTTGACAAATTATTGTTATTGAGATAGAAATGGATATTCTGTACCCCACCATGATGCGTGCCAAGTCATATCAGATTATTGAAGAAATTTTGAAAATGAAAAATCCCTCTATACCCTCTCCAACGACCCGTCAATGATTTCTGTTGACGAATTATTGTTATGTAGATGGAAATGGATATTCTGCACCTCACCATGATGCGTGCCAAGTCATATTTGATTTTGAGGTAATTTTGAAAATGATAAATCCCACTATACCCCCTCTGACGACCCGACAATGATTTTTGTCGACAAATTATTGTTATTGATATGGAAATAGATATTCTGCACCTCACCATGATGCGTGCCAAGTCATATTTGATTTTGAGGTAATTTTGAAAATGAAAAATCCCACTATACCCCCTCTAACGACCCGACAATGATTTCTGTCGACGAATCATTGATATTCAGATGGAAATAGATATTCTGCACCCCACCATGATGCGTGCCAAGTCATATTACATTTTTGAAGAAATATTGAAAATGAAAAATCACTCTATACCCCTTCTAACGACCCGACATTGATTTCTGTTGACGAATTCTTGTTATTCAGATGGAAATAAATATTCTGCACCCCACCATGATGCGTGCCAAGTCATATTTGATTATTGAAGTCATTTTGAAAATGAAAAATCCCTCTATACCCCCTCTGACGACCCGACAATGATTTCTGTTGACCACTTATTGTTATTCAGATGGACATGGATACTTTGCACCCCACCATGATGCGTGACAAGTCATATTAGATTATTGAAGAAATTTTGAAAATGAAAAATCCTTCTATACCCCCTCCAACGACCCGTCAATGATTTATGTTGACGAATTATTGTTATTCAGATGGAAATGGATATTCTGCACCCCACCATGATGCGTGCCAAGTCATATTGAATTTTTGAAGAAATATTGAAAATGAAAAATCCCTCTATACCCCCTCTAACGACCCGACAATGATTTCTGTCGACGAATTATTGTTATTCAGATGGAAATAGATATTCTGCACCCCACCATGATGCGTGCTAAGTCATATTAGATATTTGAAGTAATTTTGAAAATGATAAATCCCTCCATACCCCCTCTGACGACACGACAATGATATCTGTTGACGAATTATTGTTATTCAGATGGAAATGGATATTCTGCACACCAACATGATGCGTGCCAAGTCATATTAGATTTTTGAAGAAAATTTGTAAATGAAAAATCATTCTATACCTCCTCCAACGACCCGTCAATGATTTCTGTTGACGAATCATTGTTATTCTGATGGAAATGGATATTCTGCACCCCACCATGATGCGTGCCAAGTCATATTTGATTAATGAAGTCATTTTGAAAATGAAAAATCCCTCTATACCCCCTCTGACGACACAACAATGACTTTTGTTGACAAATTATTGTTATTGAGATGGAAATGGATATTCTGTACCCCACTATGATGCGTGCCAAGTCATATTTGATTTTTGAAGTCATTTTGAAAATGAAAAATCCCTCTATACCCCCTCTGAGGACCCGACAATGATTTCTGTTTACAAATTATTGTTATTAAGACGGAAATGAATATTCTGTACCCCACCATGATGCGTGCCAAGTCATATTTGATTTTGAGATAATTTTGAAAATGAAAAATCCCTCTATACCCATTCTGACGACCTGACAATAATTTCTGTTGACAAATTATTGTTATTGAAATGGAAATGGATATTCTGTACCCCACCATGATGCGTGCCAAGTCATATTATATTATTGAAGAAATTTTGAAAATGAAAATTCATTCTATACCCCCTCCAACGACACGTCAATGCTTTCTGTTGACGAATTATTGTTATTCAGATGGAAATGGATATTCTGCACCCCACCATGATGCGTACCAAGTCATATTTGATTTTGAGGTAATTTTGAAAATGAAAAATCCCTCTATACCCCCTCTGACGACCCGACAATGATTTCTGTTGACGAATTATTGTTATTCAGATGGAAATGGATATTCTGCACCCCACCATGATGCGTGCCAAGTCATATTGGATTTTTGAAGAAATATTGAAAATGAAAAATCCCTCTATACCCCCTCTAACGACCCGACAATGATTTCTGTTGACGAATTATTGTTATCCAGATGGAAATGAATATTCTGCACCCCACCATGTTGCGTGCCAAGTCATATTTGATTTTGAGGTAATTTTGAAAATGAAAAATCCCTCTATACCCCCTCTAACGACCCGACAATGATTTCTGTCGACGAATCATTGTTATTCAGATGGAAATAGATATTCTGCACCCCACCATGATGCGTGCCAAGTCATATTAGATTTTTGAAGAAATATTGAAAATGAAAAATCACTCTATACCCCCTCTAACGACCCGACACTGATTTCTGTCGACGAATTATTGTTATTCAGATGGAAATAGATATTCTGCACCCCACCATGATGCGTGCCAAGTCATAATAGATTTTTAAAGAAATATTGAATATGAGAAATCCCTCTATACCTCCTCTGACGACCCGACAATGATTTCTGTTGACAAATTATTGTTTTTGAGATAGAAATGGATATGCTGTATCCCAACATGATGCGTGCCAAGTCATATTAGATTATTGAAGAAATATTGAAAATGAAAAATCCCTCTATACCCCCTCTTACGACCCGACAATGATTTCTGTTGACGAATTATTGTTATCCAGATGGAAATGAATATTCTGCACCCCACCATGTTGCGTGCCAAGTCATATTTGATTATTGAAGTCATTTAAAAATGAAAAATCCCTCTATACCCCCTCTAACGACCCGTCAATGATTTCTGTTGACGAATTATTGTTATTTAGATGGACATGGATACTTTGCACCCCACCATGATGCGTGACAAGTCATATTAGATTAACGAAGAAATTTTGAAAATGAAAAATCCTTCTATACCCCCTCCAACGACCCGTCAATGATTTCTGTTGACGAATTATTGTTATTCAGATGGAAATGGATATTCTGCACCCCACCATGATGCGTGCCAAGTCATATTGGATTTTTGAAGAAATATTGAAAATGAAAAATCCCTCTATACCCCCTCTAACGACCCGACAATGATTTCTGTCGACGAATTATTGTTATTTAGATGGAAATGGATATTCTGCACCCCACCATGATGCGTGCCAAGTCATATTTGATTATGGAAGTCATTTTGAAAATGAAAAATCCCTCTATACCCCCTCTGACGACCCGACAATGATTTCTGTTGACGAATTATTGTTATTTAGATGGAAATGGATATTCTGCACCCCACCATGATGCGTGCCAAGTCATATTTGATTATTGAAGTCATTTTGAAAATGAAAAATCCCTCTATACCCCCTCTGACGACCCGACAATGATTTCTGTTGACCACTTATTGTTATTCAGATGGACATGGATACTTTGCACCCCACCATGATGCGTGACAAGTCATATTAGATTATTGAAGTAATTTTGAAAATGAAAAATCCTTCTATACCCCCTCCAACGACCCGTCAATGATTTATGTTGACGAATTATTGTTATTCAGATGGAAATGGATATTCTGCACCCCACCATGATGCGTGCCAAGTCATATTGAATTTTTGAAGAAATATTGAAAATGAAAAATCCCTCTATACCCCCTCTAACGACCCGACAATGATTTCTGTCGACGAATTATTGTTATTCAGATGGAAATAGATATTCTGCACCCCACCATGATGCGTGCTAAGTCATATTAGATATTTGAAGTAATTTTGAAAATGATAAATCCCTCCATACCCCCTCTGACGACACGACAATGATATCTGTTGACGAATTATTGTTATTCAGATGGAAATGGATATTCTGCACACCAACATGATGCGTGCCAAGTCATATTAGATTTTTGAAGAAAATTTGTAAATGAAAAATCATTCTATACCTCCTCCAACGACCCGTCAATGATTTCTGTTGACGAATCATTGTTATTCTGATGGAAATGGATATTCTGCACCCCACCATGATGCGTGCCAAGTCATATTTGATTAATGAAGTCATTTTGAAAATGAAAAATCCCTCTATACCCCCTCTGACGACACAACAATGACTTTTGTTGACAAATTATTGTTATTGAGATGGAAATGGATATTCTGTACCCCACTATGATGCGTGCCAAGTCATATTTGATTTTTGAAGTCATTTTGAAAATGAAAAATCCCTCTATACCCCCTCTGAGGACCCGACAATGATTTCTGTTTACAAATTATTGTTATTAAGACGGAAATGAATATTCTGTACCCCACCATGATGCGTGCCAAGTCATATTTGATTTTGAGATAATTTTGAAAATGAAAAATCCCTCTATACCCATTCTGACGACCTGACAATAATTTCTGTTGACAAATTATTGTTATTGAAATGGAAATGGATATTCTGTACCCCACCATGATGCGTGCCAAGTCATATTATATTATTGAAGAAATTTTGAAAATGAAAATTCATTCTATACCCCCTCCAACGACACGTCAATGATTTCTGTTGACGAATTATTGTTATTCAGATGGAAATGGATATTCTGCACCCCACCATGATGCGTACCAAGTCATATTTGATTTTGAGGTAATTTTGAAAATGAAAAATCCCTCTATACCCCCTCTGACGACCCGACAATGATTTCTGTTGACGAATTATTGTTATTCAGATGGAAATGGATATTCTGCACCCCACCATGATGCGTGCCAAGTCATATTGGATTTTTGAAGAAATATTGAAAATGAAAAATCCCTCTATACCCCCTCTAACGACCCGACAATGATTTCTGTTGACGAATTATTGTTATCCAGATGGAAATGAATATTCTGCACCCCACCATGTTGCGTGCCAAGTCATATTTGATTTTGAGGTAATTTTGAAAATGAAAAATCCCTCTATACCCCCTCTAACGACCCGACAATGATTTCTGTCGACGAATCATTGTTATTCAGATGGAAATAGATATTCTGCACCCCACCATGATGCGTGCCAAGTCATATTAGATTTTTGAAGAAATATTGAAAATGAAAAATCACTCTATACCCCCTGTAACGACCCGACACTGATTTCTGTCGACGAATTATTGTTATTCAGATGGAAATAGATATTCTGCACCCCACCATGATGCGTGCCAAGTCATAATAGATTTTTAAAGAAATATTGAATATGAGAAATCCCTCTATACCTCCTCTGACGACCCGACAATGATTTCTGTTGACAAATTATTGTTTTTGAGATAGAAATGGATATGCTGTATCCCAACATGATGCGTGCCAAGTCATATTAGATTATTGAAGAAATATTGAAAATGAAAAATCCCTCTATACCCCCTCTTACGACCCGACAATGATTTCTGTTGACGAATTATTGTTATCCAGATGGAAATGAATATTCTGCACCCCACCATGTTGCGTGCCAAGTCATATTTGATTATTGAAGTCATTTAAAAATGAAAAATCCCTCTATACCCCCTCTAACGACCCGTCAATGATTTCTGTTGACGAATTATTGTTATTTAGATGGACATGGATACTTTGCACCCCACCATGATGCGTGACAAGTCATATTAGATTAACGAAGAAATTTTGAAAATGAAAAATCCTTCTATACCCCCTCCAACGACCCGTCAATGATTTCTGTTGACGAATTATTGTTATTCAGATGGAAATGGATATTCTGCACCCCACCATGATGCGTGCCAAGTCATATTGGATTTTTGAAGAAATATTGAAAATGAAAAATCCCTCTATACCCCCTCTAACGACCCGACAATGATTTCTGTCGACGAATTATTGTTATTTAGATGGAAATGGATATTCTGCACCCCACCATGATGCGTGCCAAGTCATATTTGATTATGGAAGTCATTTTGAAAATGAAAAATCCCTCTATACCCCCTCTGACGACCCGACAATGATTTCTGTTGACGAATTATTGTTATTTAGATGGAAATGGATATTCTGCACCCCACCATGATGCGTGCCAAGTCATATTTGATTATTGAAGTCATTTTGAAAATGAAAAATCCCTCTATACCCCCTCTGACGACCCGACAATGATTTCTGTTGACCACTTATTGTTATTCAGATGGACATGGATACTTTGCACCCCACCATGATGCGTGACAAGTCATATTAGATTATTGAAGAAATTTTGAAAATGAAAAATCCTTCTATACCCCCTCCAACGACCCGTCAATGATTTATGTTGACGAATTATTGTTATTCAGATGGAAATGGATATTCTGCACCCCACCATGATGCGTGCCAAGTCATATTGAATTTTTGAAGAAATATTGAAAATGAAAAATCCCTCTATACCCCCTCTAACGACCCGACAATGATTTCTGTCGACGAATTATTGTTATTCAGATGGAAATAGATATTCTGCACCCCACCATGATGCGTGCTAAGTCATATTAGATATTTGAAGTAATTTTGAAAATGATAAATCCCTCCATACCCCCTCTGACGACACGACAATGATATCTGTTGACGAATTATTGTTATTCAGATGGAAATGGATATTCTGCACACCAACATGATGCGTGCCAAGTCATATTAGATTTTTGAAGAAAATTTGTAAATGAAAAATCATTCTATACCTCCTCCAACGACCCGTCAATGATTTCTGTTGACGAATCATTGTTATTCTGATGGAAATGGATATTCTGCCCCCCACCATGATGCGTGCCAAGTCATATTTGATTAATGAAGTCATTTTGAAAATGAAAAATCCCTCTATACCCCCTCTGACGACACAACAATGACTTTTGTTGACAAATTATTGTTATTGAGATGGAAATGGATATTCTGTACCCCACTATGATGCGTGCCAAGTCATATTTGATTTTTGAAGTCATTTTGAAAATGAAAAATCCCTCTATACCCCCTCTGAGGACCCGACAATGATTTCTGTTTACAAATTATTGTTATTAAGACGGAAATGAATATTCTGTACCCCACCATGATGCGTGCCAAGTCATATTTGATTTTGAGATAATTTTGAAAATGAAAAATCCCTCTATACCCATTCTGACGACCTGACAATAATTTCTGTTGACAAATTATTGTTATTGAAATGGAAATGGATATTCTGTACCCCACCATGATGCGTGCCAAGTCATATTATATTATTGAAGAAATTTTGAAAATGAAAATTCATTCTATACCCCCTCCAACGACACGTCAATGATTTCTGTTGACGAATTATTGTTATTCAGATGGAAATGGATATTCTGCACCCCACCATGATGCGTACCAAGTCATATTTGATTTTGAGGTAATTTTGAAAATGAAAAATCCCTCTATACCCCCTCTGACGACCCGACAATGATTTCTGTTGACGAATTATTGTTATTCAGATGGAAATGGATATTCTGCACCCCACCATGATGCGTGCCAAGTCATATTGGATTTTTGAAGAAATATTGAAAATGAAAAATCCCTCTATACCCCCTCTAACGACCCGACAATGATTTCTGTTGACGAATTATTGTTATCCAGATGGAAATGAATATTCTGCACCCCACCATGTTGCGTGCCAAGTCATATTTGATTTTGAGGTAATTTTGAAAATGAAAAATCCCTCTATACCCCCTCTAACGACCCGACAATGATTTCTGTCGACGAATCATCGTTATTCAGATGGAAATAGATATTCTGCACCCCACCATGATGCGTGCCAAGTCATATTAGATTTTTGAAGAAATATTGAAAATGAAAAATCACTCTATACCCCCTCTAACGACCCGACACTGATTTCTGTCGACGAATTATTGTTATTCAGATGGAAATAGATATTCTGCACCCCACCATGATGCGTGCCAAGTCATAATAGATTTTTAAAGAAATATTGAATATGAGAAATCCCTCTATACCTCCTCTGACGACCCGACAATGATTTCTGTTGACAAATTATTGTTTTTGAGATAGAAATGGATATGCTGTATCCCAACATGATGCGTGCCAAGTCATATTAGATTATTGAAGAAATATTGAAAATGAAAAATCCCTCTATACCCCCTCTTACGACCCGACAATGATTTCTGTTGACGAATTATTGTTATCCAGATGGAAATGAATATTCTGCACCCCACCATGTTGCGTGCCAAGTCATATTTGATTATTGAAGTCATTTAAAAATGAAAAATCCCTCTATACCCCCTCTAACGACCCGTCAATGATTTCTGTTGACGAATTATTGTTATTTAGATGGACATGGATACTTTGCACCCCACCATGATGCGTGACAAGTCATATTAGATTAACGAAGAAATTTTGAAAATGAAAAATCCTTCTATACCCCCTCCAACGACCCGTCAATGATTTCTGTTGACGAATTATTGTTATTCAGATGGAAATGGATATTCTGCACCCCACCATGATGCGTGCCAAGTCATATTGGATTTTTGAAGAAATATTGAAAATGAAAAATCCCTCTATACCCCCTCTAACGACCCGACAATGATTTCTGTCGACGAATTATTGTTATTTAGATGGAAATGGATATTCTGCACCCCACCATGATGCGTGCCAAGTCATATTTGATTATGGAAGTCATTTTGAAAATGAAAAATCCCTCTATACCCCCTCTGACGACCCGACAATGATTTCTGTTGACGAATTATTGTTATTTAGATGGAAATGGATATTCTGCACCCCACCATGATGCGTGCCAAGTCATATTTGATTATGGAAGTCCTTTTGAAAATGAAAAATCCCTCTATACCCCCTCTAACGACCCGACAATGATTTCTGTCGACGAATTATTGTTATTGAGATAGAAATGGATATTCTGTACCCCACCATGATGCGTGCCAAGTCATATCAGATTATTGAAGAAATTTTGAAAATGAAAAATCCCTCTATACCCTCTCCAACGACCCGTCAATGATTTCTGTTGACGAATTATTGTTATGTAGATGGAAATGGATATTCTGCACCTCACCATGATGCGTGCCAAGTCATATTTGATTTTGAGGTAATTTTGAAAATGATAAATCCCACTATACCCCCTCTGACGACCCGACAATTATTTTTGTTGACAAATTATTGTTATTGATATGGAAATAGATATTCTGCACCTCACCATGATGCGTGCCAAGTCATATTTGATTTTGAGGTAATTTTGAAAATGAAAAATCCCACTATACCCCCTCTAACGACCCGACAATGATTTCTGTCGACGAATCATTGATATTCAGATGGAAATAAATATTCTGCACCCCACCATGATGCGTGCCAAGTCATATTACATTTTTGAAGAAATATTGAAAATGAAAAATCACTCTATACCCCTTCTAACGACCCGACATTGATTTCTGTTGACGAATTATTATTATTCAGATGGAAATAGATATTCTGCACCCCACCATGATGCGTGCCAAGTCATATTAGATTTTTGAAGAAATTTTGAAAATGAAAAATCACTCTATACACCCTCCAACGACCCGTCAATGATTTCTGTTGACGAATCAATGTTATTCAGATGGAAATGGATATTCTGCACCCCACCATGATGCGTGCCAAGTCATATTAGATTTTTGAAGAAATTTTGAAAATGAAAAATCCTTCTATACCCCCTCCAACGACCCGTCAATGATTTCTGTTGACGAATTATTGTTATTCAGATGGAAATGGATATTCTGCACCTCCCCATGATGCGTGCCAAGTCATATTTGATTAATGAAGTCATTTTGAAAATGAAAAATCCCTCTACACCCCCTCTGACGACACAACAATGACTTTTGATGACAAATTATTGTTATTGAGATGGAAATGGATATTCTGCACCCCACCATGATGCGTGCCAAGTCATATTAGATTTTTGAAGAAATTTTGAAAATGAAAAATCACTCTATACACCCTCCAACGACCCGTCAATGATTTCTGTTGACGAATCAATGTTATTCAGATGGAAATGGATATTCTGCACCCCACCACGATGCGTGCCAAGTCATATTAGATTTTTGAAGAAATTTTGAAAATGAAAAATCCTTCTATACCCCCTCTGACGACCCGACAATGATTTCTGTTGACGAATTATTGTTATTCAGATGGAAATGGATATTCTGCATCCCACCATGTTGCGTGCCAAGTCATATTTGATTTTGAGGTAATTTTGAAATTGAAAAATCCCTCTATACCCCCTGTTACGACCCGACAATGATTTCTGTCGACGAATCATTGTGATTCAGATGGAAATAGATATTCTGCACCCCACCATGATGCGTGCCAAGTCATATTAGATTTTTGAAGAAATATTGAACATGAAAAATCACTCTATACCCCCTCTAACGACCCGACACTGATTTCTGTCGACGAATTATTGTTATTCAGATGGAAATAGATATTCTGCACCCCACCATGATGCGTGCCAAGTCATATTAGATTTTTAAAGAAATATTGAAAATGAGAAATCCCTCTATACCTCCTCTGACGACCCGACAATGATTTCTGTTGACAAATTATTGTTATTGAGATGGAAATGGATATTCTGTACCCGACCATGATGCGTGCCAAGTCATATTAGATTATTGAAGAAATTTTGAAAATGAAAAATCCCTCTATACCCCCTCCAACGACCCGTCAATGATTTCTGTTGACGAATTATTGTTATTCAGATGGAAATGGATATTCTGCACCCCACCATGATGCGTGCCAAGTCATATTTGATTTTGAGGTAATTTTGAAATTGAAAAATCCCTCTATACCCCCTGTTACGACCCGACAATGATTTCTGTCGACGAATCATTGTGATTCAGATGGAAATAGATATTCTGCACCCCACCATGATGCGTGCCAAGTCATATTAGATTTTTGAAGAAATATTGAAAATGAAAAATCACTCTATACCCCCTCTAACGACCCGACACTGATTTCTGTCGACGAATTATTGTTATTCAGATGGAAATAGATATTCTGCACCTCACCATGATGCGTGCCAAGTCATATTTGATTTTGAGGTAATTTTGAAAATGAAAAATCCCACTATACCCCCTCTAACGACCCGACAATGATTTCTGTCGACGAATCATTGATATTCAGATGGAAATAGATATTCTGCACCCCACCATGATGCGTGCCAGGTCATATTTGATTTTGAGGTAATTTTGAAAATGATAAATCCCACTATACCCCCTCTGACGACCCGACAATGATTTTTGTTGACAAATTATTGTTATTGAGATGGAAATGGATATTCTGTACCCCACCATGATGCGTGCCAAGTCATATTAGATTATTGAAGAAATTTTGAAAAAGAAAAATCCCTCTATACCCCCTCCAACGACCCGTCAATGATTTCTGTTGACAAATTATTGTTATTGAGATAGAAATGGATATTCTGTACCCCACCATGATGCGTGCAAAGTCATATTACATTATTGAAGAAATTTTGAAAATGAAAAATCCCTCTATACCCTCTCCAACGACCCGTCAATGATTTCTGTTGACGAATTATTGATATGTAGATGGAAATGGATATTCTGCACCTCACCATGATGCGTGCCAAGTCATATTTGATTTTGAGGTAATTTTGAAAATGATAAATCCCACTATACCCCCTCTGACGACCCGACAATGATTTTTGTTGACGAATTATTGTTATTGATATGGAAATAGATATTCTGCACCTCACCATGATGCGTGCCAAGTCATATTACATTTTTGATGAAATATTGAAAATGAAAAATCACTCTATACCCCCTCTAACGACCCGACATTGATTTCTGTTGACGAATTCTTGTTATTCAGATGGAAATAAATATTCTGCACCCTACTATGATGCGTGCCAAGTCATATTTGATTTTTGAAGTCATTTTGATAATGAAAAATCCCTCTATACCCCCTCTGACGACCCGACAATGATTTCTGTTGACGAATTATTGTTATTCAGATGGACATGGATACTTTGCACCCCACCATGATGCGTGCCAAGTAATATTAGATTTTAGAAGATATATTGAAAATGAAAAATCCCTCTATACCCCCTCTAACGACCCGACAAAGATTTCTGTTGACAAATTATTGTTATTCAGATGGAAATGGATATTCTGCACCCCACTATGATGCGTGCCAAGTCATATTAGATTTTTGAAGAAATTTTGAAAATGAAAAATCCCTCTATACCCCCTCCAACGACCCGTCAATGATTTCTGTTGACGAATTATTGTTATTCAGATGGACATGGATACTTTGCACCCCACCATGATGCGTGACAAGTCATATTAGATTATTGAAGAAATTTTGAAAATGAAAAATCCTTCTATACCCCCTCCAACGACCCGTCAATGATTTATGTTGACGAATTATTGTTATTCAGATGGAAATGGATATTCTGCACCCCACCATGATGCGTGCCAAGTCATATTGAATTTTTGAAGAAATATTGAAAATGAAAAATCCCTCTATACCCCCTCTAACGACCCGACAATGATTTCTGTCGACGAATTATTGTTATTCAGATGGAAATAGATATTCTGCACCCCACCATGATGCGTGCTAAGTCATATTAGATATTTGAAGTAATTTTGAAAATGATAAATCCCTCCATACCCCCTCTGACGACACGACAATGATATCTGTTGACGAATTATTGTTATTCAGATGGAAATGGATATTCTGCACACCAACATGATGCGTGCCAAGTCATATTAGATTTTTGAAGAAAATTTGTAAATGAAAAATCATTCTATACCTCCTCCAACGACCCGTCAATGATTTCTGTTGACGAATCATTGTTATTCTGATGGAAATGGATATTCTGCACCCCACCATGATGCGTGCCAAGTCATATTTGATTAATGAAGTCATTTTGAAAATGAAAAATCCCTCTATACCCCCTCTGACGACACAACAATGACTTTTGTTGACAAATTATTGTTATTGAGATGGAAATGGATATTCTGTACCCCACTATGATGCGTGCCAAGTCATATTTGATTTTTGAAGTCATTTTGAAAATGAAAAATCCCTCTATACCCCCTCTGAGGACCCGACAATGATTTCTGTTTACAAATTATTGTTATTAAGACGGAAATGAATATTCTGTACCCCACCATGATGCGTGCCAAGTCATATTTGATTTTGAGATAATTTTGAAAATGAAAAATCCCTCTATACCCATTCTGACGACCTGACAATAATTTCTGTTGACAAATTATTGTTATTGAAATGGAAATGGATATTCTGTACCCCACCATGATGCGTGCCAAGTCATATTATATTATTGAAGAAATTTTGAAAATGAAAATTCATTCTATACCCCCTCCAACGACACGTCAATGATTTCTGTTGACGAATTATTGTTATTCAGATGGAAATGGATATTCTGCACCCCACCATGATGCGTACCAAGTCATATTTGATTTTGAGGTAATTTTGAAAATGAAAAATCCCTCTATACCCCCTCTGACGACCCGACAATGATTTCTGTTGACGAATTATTGTTATTCAGATGGAAATGGATATTCTGCACCCCACCATGATGCGTGCCAAGTCATATTGGATTTTTGAAGAAATATTGAAAATGAAAAATCCCTCTATACCCCCTCTAACGACCCGACAATGATTTCTGTTGACGAATTATTGTTATCCAGATGGAAATGAATATTCTGCACCCCACCATGTTGCGTGCCAAGTCATATTTGATTTTGAGGTAATTTTGAAAATGAAAAATCCCTCTATACCCCCTCTAACGACCCGACAATGATTTCTGTCGACGAATCATTGTTATTCAGATGGAAATAGATATTCTGCACCCCACCATGATACGTGCCAAGTCATATTAGATTTTTGAAGAAATATTGAAAATGAAAAATCACTCTATACCCCCTCTAACGACCCGACACTGATTTCTGTCGACGAATTATTGTTATTCAGATGGAAATAGATATTCTGCACCCCACCATGATGCGTGCCAAGTCATAATAGATTTTTAAAGAAATATTGAATATGAGAAATCCCTCTATACCTCCTCTGACGACCCGACAATGATTTCTGTTGATAAATTATTGTTTTTGAGATAGAAATGGATATGCTGTATCCCAACATGATGCGTGCCAAGTCATATTAGATTATTGAAGAAATATTGAAAATGAAAAATCCCTCTATACCCCCTCCAACGACCCGTCAATGATTTCTGTTGACGAATCAATGTTATTCAGATGGAAATGGATATTCTGCACCCCACCACGATGCGTGCCAAGTCATATTAGATTTTTGAAGAAATTTTGAAAATGAAAAATCCTTCTATACCCCCTCTGACGACCCGACAATGATTTCTGTTGACGAATTATTGTTATTCAGATGGAAATGGATATTCTGCATCCCACCATGTTGCGTGCCAAGTCATATTTGATTTTGAGGTAATTTTGAAATTGAAAAATCCCTCTATACCCCCTGTTACGACCCGACATTGATTTCTGTCGACGAATCATTGTGATTCAGATGGAAATAGATATTCTGCACCCCACCATGATGCGTGCCAAGTCATATTAGATTTTTGAAGAAATATTGAACATGAAAAATCACTCTATACCCCCTCTAACGACCCGACACTGATTTCTGTCGACGAATTATTGTTATTCAGATGGAAATAGATATTCTGCACCCCACCATGATGCGTGCCAAGTCATATTAGATTTTTAAAGAAATATTGAAAATGAGAAATCCCTCTATACCTCCTCTGACGACCCGACAATGATTTCTGTTGACAAATTATTGTTATTGAGATGGAAATGGATATTCTGTACCCGACCATGATGCGTGCCAAGTCATATTAGATTATTGAAGAAATTTTGAAAATGAAAAATCCCTCTATACCCCCTCCAACGACCCGTCAATGATTTCTGTTGACGAATTATTGTTATTCAGATGGAAATGGATATTCTGCACCCCACCATGATGCGTGCCAAGTCATATTTGATTTTGAGGTAATTTTGAAATTGAAAAATCCCTCTATACCCCCTGTTACGACCCGACAATGATTTCTGTCGACGAATCATTGTGATTCAGATGGAAATAGATATTCTGCACCCCACCATGATGCGTGCCAAGTCATATTAGATTTTTGAAGAAATATTGAAAATGAAAAATCACTCTATACCCCCTCTAACGACCCGACACTGATTTCTGTCGACGAATTATTGTTATTCAGATGGAAATAGATATTCTGCACCTCACCATGATGCGTGCCAAGTCATATTTGATTTTGAGGTAATTTTGAAAATGAAAAATCCCACTATACCCCCTCTAACGACCCGACAATGATTTCTGTCGACGAATCATTGATATTCAGATGGAAATAGATATTCTGCACCCCACCATGATGCGTGCCAGGTCATATTTGATTTTGAGGTAATTTTGAAAATGATAAATCCCACTATACCCCCTCTGACGACCCGACAATGATTTTTGTTGACAAATTATTGTTATTGAGATGGAAATGGATATTCTGTACCCCACCATGATGCGTGCCAAGTCATATTAGATTATTGAAGAAATTTTGAAAAAGAAAAATCCCTCTATACCCCCTCCAACGACCCGTCAATGATTTCTGTTGACAAATTATTGTTATTGAGATAGAAATGGATATTCTGTACCCCACCATGATGCGTGCAAAGTCATATTACATTATTGAAGAAATTTTGAAAATGAAAAATCCCTCTATACCCTCTCCAACGACCCGTCAATGATTTCTGTTGACGAATTATTGATATGTAGATGGAAATGGATATTCTGCACCTCACCATGATGCGTGCCAAGTCATATTTGATTTTGAGGTAATTTTGAAAATGATAAATCCCACTATACCCCCTCTGACGACCCGACAATGATTTTTGTTGACGAATTATTGTTATTGATATGGAAATAGATATTCTGCACCTCACCATGATGCGTGCCAAGTCATATTACATTTTTGATGAAATATTGAAAATGAAAAATCACTCTATACCCCCTCTAACGACCCGACATTGATTTCTGTTGACGAATTCTTGTTATTCAGATGGAAATAAATATTCTGCACCCTACTATGATGCGTGCCAAGTCATATTTGATTTTTGAAGTCATTTTGATAATGAAAAATCCCTCTATACCCCCTCTGACGACCCGACAATGATTTCTGTTGACGAATTATTGTTATTCAGATGGACATGGATACTTTGCACCCCACCATGATGCGTGCCAAGTAATATTAGATTTTAGAAGATATATTGAAAATGAAAAATCCCTCTATACCCCCTCTAACGACCCGACAAAGATTTCTGTTGACAAATTATTGTTATTCAGATGGAAATGGATATTCTGCACCCCACTATGATGCGTGCCAAGTCATATTAGATTTTTGAAGAAATTTTGAAAATGAAAAATCCCTCTATACCCCCTCCAACGACCCGTCAATGATTTCTGTTGACGAATTATTGTTATTCAGATGGACATGGATACTTTGCACCCCACCATGATGCGTGACAAGTCATATTAGATTATTGAAGAAATTTTGAAAATGAAAAATCCTTCTATACCCCCTCCAACGACCCGTCAATGATTTATGTTGACGAATTATTGTTATTCAGATGGAAATGGATATTCTGCACCCCACCATGATGCGTGCCAAGTCATATTGAATTTTTGAAGAAATATTGAAAATGAAAAATCCCTCTATACCCCCTCTAACGACCCGACAATGATTTCTGTCGACGAATTATTGTTATTCAGATGGAAATAGATATTCTGCACCCCACCATGATGCGTGCTAAGTCATATTAGATATTTGAAGTAATTTTGAAAATGATAAATCCCTCCATACCCCCTCTGACGACACGACAATGATATCTGTTGACGAATTATTGTTATTCAGATGGAAATGGATATTCTGCACACCAACATGATGCGTGCCAAGTCATATTAGATTTTTGAAGAAAATTTGTAAATGAAAAATCATTCTATACCTCCTCCAACGACCCGTCAATGATTTCTGTTGACGAATCATTGTTATTCTGATGGAAATGGATATTCTGCACCCCACCATGATGCGTGCCAAGTCATATTTGATTAATGAAGTCATTTTGAAAATGAAAAATCCCTCTATACCCCCTCTGACGACACAACAATGACTTTTGTTGACAAATTATTGTTATTGAGATGGAAATGGATATTCTGTACCCCACTATGATGCGTGCCAAGTCATATTTGATTTTTGAAGTCATTTTGAAAATGAAAAATCCCTCTATACCCCCTCTGAGGACCCGACAATGATTTCTGTTTACAAATTATTGTTATTAAGACGGAAATGAATATTCTGTACCCCACCATGATGCGTGCCAAGTCATATTTGATTTTGAGATAATTTTGAAAATGAAAAATCCCTCTATACCCATTCTGACGACCTGACAATAATTTCTGTTGACAAATTATTGTTATTGAAATGGAAATGGATATTCTGTACCCCACCATGATGCGTGCCAAGTCATATTATATTATTGAAGAAATTTTGAAAATGAAAATTCATTCTATACCCCCTCCAACGACACGTCAATGATTTCTGTTGACGAATTATTGTTATTCAGATGGAAATGGATATTCTGCACCCCACCATGATGCGTACCAAGTCATATTTGATTTTGAGGTAATTTTGAAAATGAAAAATCCCTCTATACCCCCTCTGACGACCCGACAATGATTTCTGTTGACGAATTATTGTTATTCAGATGGAAATGGATATTCTGCACCCCACCATGATGCGTGCCAAGTCATATTGGATTTTTGAAGAAATATTGAAAATGAAAAATCCCTCTATACCCCCTCTAACGACCCGACAATGATTTCTGTTGACGAATTATTGTTATCCAGATGGAAATGAATATTCTGCACCCCACCATGTTGCGTGCCAAGTCATATTTGATTTTGAGGTAATTTTGAAAATGAAAAATCCCTCTATACCCCCTCTAACGACCCGACAATGATTTCTGTCGACGAATCATTGTTATTCAGATGGAAATAGATATTCTGCACCCCACCATGATACGTGCCAAGTCATATTAGATTTTTGAAGAAATATTGAAAATGAAAAATCACTCTATACCCCCTCTAACGACCCGACACTGATTTCTGTCGACGAATTATTGTTATTCAGATGGAAATAGATATTCTGCACCCCACCATGATGCGTGCCAAGTCATAATAGATTTTTAAAGAAATATTGAATATGAGAAATCCCTCTATACCTCCTCTGACGACCCGACAATGATTTCTGTTGATAAATTATTGTTTTTGAGATAGAAATGGATATGCTGTATCCCAACATGATGCGTGCCAAGTCATATTAGATTATTGAAGAAATATTGAAAATGAAAAATCCCTCTATACCCCCTCTTACGACCCGACAATGATTTCTGTTGACGAATTATTGTTATCCAGATGGAAATGAATATTCTGCACCCCACCATGTTGCGTGCCAAGTCATATTTGATTATTGAAGTCATTTAAAAATGAAAAATCCCTCTATACCCCCTCTAACGACCCGTCAATGATTTCTGTTGACGAATTATTGTTATTTAGATGGACATGGATACTTTGCACCCCACCATGATGCGTGACAAGTCATATTAGATTAACGAAGAAATTTTGAAAATGAAAAATCCTTCTATACCCCCTCCAACGACCCGTCAATGATTTCTGTTGACGAATTATTGTTATTCAGATGGAAATGGATATTCTGCACCCCACCATGATGCGTGCCAAGTCATATTGGATTTTTGAAGAAATATTGAAAATGAAAAATCCCTCTATACCCCCTCTAACGACCCGACAATGATTTCTGTCGACGAATTATTGTTATTTAGATGGAAATGGATATTCTGCACCCCACCATGATGCGTGCCAAGTCATATTTGATTATGGAAGTCATTTTGAAAATGAAAAATCCCTCTATACCCCCTCTGACGACCCGACAATGATTTCTGTTGACGAATTATTGTTATTTAGATGGAAATGGATATTCTGCACCCCACCATGATGCGTGCCAAGTCATATTTGATTATGGAAGTCCTTTTGAAAATGAAAAATCCCTCTATACCCCCTCTGACGACCCGACAATGATTTCTGTTGACAAATTATTGTTATTGAGATAGAAATGGATATTCTGTACCCCACCATGATGCGTGCCAAGTCATATCAGATTATTGAAGAAATTTTGAAAATGAAAAATCCCTCTATACCCTCTCCAACGACCCGTCAATGATTTCTGTTGACGAATTATTGTTATGTAGATGGAAATGGATATTCTGCACCTCACCATGATGCGTGCCAAGTCATATTTGATTTTGAGGTAATTTTGAAAATGATAAATCCCACTATACCCCCTCTGACGACCCGACAATGATTTTTGTTGACAAATTATTGTTATTGATATGGAAATAGATATTCTGCACCTCACCATGATGCGTGCCAAGTCATATTTGATTTTGAGGTAATTTTGAAAATGAAAAATCCCACTATACCCCCTCTAACGACCCGACAATGATTTCTGTCGACGAATCATTGATATTCAGATGGAAATAGATATTCTGCACCCCACCATGATGCGTGCCAAGTCATATTACATTTTTGAAGAAATATTGAAAATGAAAAATCACTCTATACCCCTTCTAACGACCCGACATTGATTTCTGTTGACGAATTATTATTATTCAGATGGAAATAGATATTCTGCACCCCACCATGATGCGTGCCAAGTCATATTAGATTTTTGAAGAAATTTTGAAAATGAAAAATCACTCTATACACCCTCCAACGACCCGTCAATGATTTCTGTTGACGAATCAATGTTATTCAGATGGAAATGGATATTCTGCACCCCACCATGATGCGTGCCAAGTCATATTAGATTTTCGAAGAAATTTTGAAAATGAAAAATCCTTCTATACCCCCTCCAACGACCCGTCAAAGATTTCTGTTGACGAATTATTGTTATTCAGATGGAAATGGATATTCTGCACCTCACCATGATGCGTGCCAAGTCATATTTGATTAATGAAGTCATTTTGAAAATGAAAAATCCCTCTACACCCCCTCTGACGACACAACAATGACTTTTGATGACAAATTATTGTTATTGAGATGGAAATGGATATTCTGCACCCCACCATGATGCGTGCCAAGTCATATTAGATTTTTGAAGAAATTTTGAAAATGAAAAATCACTCTATACACCCTCCAACGACCCGTCAATGATTTCTGTTGACGAATCAATGTTATTCAGATGGAAATGGATATTCTGCACCCCACCACGATGCGTGCCAAGTCATATTAGATTTTTGAAGAAATTTTGAAAATGAAAAATCCTTCTATACCCCCTCTGACGACCCGACAATGATTTCTGTTGACGAATTATTGTTATTCAGATGGAAATGAATATTCTGCTCCCCACCATGATGCGTGCCAAGTCATATTGGATTTTTGAAGAAATATTGAAAATGAAAAATCCCTCTATACCCCCTCTAACGACCCGACAATGATTTCTGTTGACGAATTATTGTTATTCAGATGGAAATGGATATTCTGCATCCCACCATGTTGCGTGCCAAGTCATATTTGATTTTGAGGTAATTTTGAAATTGAAAAATCCCTCTATACCCCCTGTTACGACCCGACAATGATTTCTGTCGACGAATCATTGTGATTCAGATGGAAATAGATATTCTGCACCCCACCATGATGCGTGCCAAGTCATATTAGATTTTTGAAGAAATATTGAACATGAAAAATCACTCTATACCCCCTCTAACGACCCGACACTGATTTCTGTCGACGAATTATTGTTATTCAGATGGAAATAGATATTCTGCACCCCACCATGATGCGTGCCAAGTCATATTAGATTTTTAAAGAAATATTGAAAATGAGAAATCCCTCTATACCTCCTCTGACGACCCGACAATGATTTCTGTTGACAAATTATTGTTATTGAGATGGAAATGGATATTCTGTACCCGACCATGATGCGTGCCAAGTCATATTAGATTATTGAAGAAATTTTGAAAATGAAAAATCCCTCTATACCCCCTCCAACGACCCGTCAATGATTTCTGTTGACGAATTATTGTTATTCAGATGGAAATGGATATTCTGCACCCCACCATGATGCGTGCCAAGTCATATTTGATTTTGAGGTAATTTTGAAATTGAAAAATCCCTCTATACCCCCTGTTACGACCCGACAATGATTTCTGTCGACGAATCATTGTGATTCAGATGGAAATAGATATTCTGCACCCCACCATGATGCGTGCCAAGTCATATTAGATTTTTGAAGAAATATTGAAAATGAAAAATCACTCTATACCCCCTCTAACGACCCGACACTGATTTCTGTCGACGAATTATTGTTATTCAGATGGAAATAGATATTTTGCACCTCACCATGATGCGTGCCAAGTCATATTTGATTTTGAGGTAATTTTGAAAATGAAAAATCCCACTATACCCCCTCTAACGACCCGACAATGATTTCTGTCGACGAATCATTGATATTCAGATGGAAATAGATATTCTGCACCCCACCATGATGCGTGCCAGGTCATATTTGATTTTGAGGTAATTTTGAAAATGATAAATCCCACTATACCCCCTCTGACGACCCGACAATGATTTTTGTTGACAAATTATTGTTATTGAGATGGAAATGGATATTCTGTACCCCACCATGATGCGTGCCAAGTCATATTAGATTATTGAAGAAATTTTGAAAAAGAAAAATCCCTCTATACCCCCTCCAACGACCCGTCAATGATTTCTGTTGACAAATTATTGTTATTGAGATAGAAATGGATATTCTGTACCCCACCATGATGCGTGCAAAGTCATATTACATTATTGAAGAAATTTTGAAAATGAAAAATCCCTCTATACCCTCTCCAACGACCCGTCAATGATTTCTGTTGACGAATTATTGATATGTAGATGGAAATGGATATTCTGCACCCCACCATGATGCGTGCCAAGTCATATTTGATTTTGAGGTAATTTTGAAATTGAAAAATCCCTCTATACCCCCTGTTACGACCCGACAATGATTTCTGTCGACGAATCATTGTGATTCAGATGGAAATAGATATTCTGCACCCCACCATGATGCGTGCCAAGTCATATTAGATTTTTGAAGAAATATTGAAAATGAAAAATCACTCTATACCCCCTCTAACGACCCGACACTGATTTCTGTCGACGAATTATTGTTATTCAGATGGAAATAGATATTTTGCACCTCACCATGATGCGTGCCAAGTCATATTTGATTTTGAGGTAATTTTGAAAATGAAAAATCCCACTATACCCCCTCTAACGACCCGACAATGATTTCTGTCGACGAATCATTGATATTCAGATGGAAATAGATATTCTGCACCCCACCATGATGCGTGCCAGGTCATATTTGATTTTGAGGTAATTTTGAAAATGATAAATCCCACTATACCCCCTCTGACGACCCGACAATGATTTTTGTTGACGAATTATTGTTATTGATATGGAAATAGATATTCTGCACCTCACCATGATGCGTGCCAAGTCATATTACATTTTTGATGAAATATTGAAAATGAAAAATCACTCTATACCCCCTCTAACGACCCGACATTGATTTCTGTTGACGAATTCTTGTTATTCAGATGGAAATAAATATTCTGCACCCTACTATGATGCGTGCCAAGTCATATTTGATTTTTGAAGTCATTTTGATAATGAAAAATCCCTCTATACCCCCTCTGACGACCCGACAATGATTTCTGTTGACGAATTATTGTTATTCAGATGGACATGGATACTTTGCACCCCACCATGATGCGTGCCAAGTAATATTAGATTTTAGAAGATATATTGAAAATGAAAAATCCCTCTATACCCCCTCTAACGACCCGACAAAGATTTCTGTTGACAAATTATTGTTATTCAGATGGAAATGGATATTCTGCACCCCACTATGATGCGTGCCAAGTCATATTAGATTTTTGAAGAAATTTTGAAAATGAAAAATCCCTCTATACCCCCTCCAACGACCCGTCAATGATTTCTGTTGACGAATTATTGTTATTCAGATGGACATGGATACTTTGCACCCCACCATGATGCGTGACAAGTCATATTTGATTTTGAGGTAATTTTGAAAATGAAAACTCCCTCTATACCCCCTCTGACGACCCGACAATGATTTCTGTTGACGAATTATTGTTATTGAGATGTTATTGAAATGGATATTCTGCACCCCACTATGATGCGTGCCAAGTCATATTTGATTTTTGAAGTCATTTTGAAAATGAAAAATCCCTCCATACCCCCTCTGACGACCCGACAATGATTTCTGTTGACGACTTATTGTTATTCAGATGGACATGGATACTTTGCACCCCACCATGATGCGTGACAAGTCATATTAGATTATTGAAGAAATTTTGAAAATGAAAAATCCTTCTATACCCCCTCCAACCACCCGTCAATGATTTCTGTTGACGAATTATTGTTATTCAGATGGAAATGGATATTCTGCACCCCACCATGATGCGTGACAAGTCATATTTGATTTTAAGGTAATTTTGAAAATAAAAAATCCCTCTATACCCCCTCTGACGACCCGTCAATGATTTTTGTTGACGAATTATTGTTATCCAGATGGAAATGAATATTCTGCACCCCACCATGATGCGTGCCAAGTCATATTAGATTTTTGAAGAAATATTGAAAATGAAAAATCACTCTATACCCCCTCTAACGACCCGAAATTGATTTCTGTTGACGAATTCTTGTTATTGAGATGGAAATAAATATTCTGCACCCCACCATGATGCGTGCCAAGTCATATTTGATTATTGAAGTCATTTTGAAAATGAAAAATCCCTCTATACCCCCTCTGACGACCCGACAATGATTTCTGTTGACCACTTATTGTTATTCAGATGGACATGGATACTTTGCACCCCACCATGATGCGTGACAAGTCATATTAGATTATTGAAGAAATTTTGAAAATGAAAAATCCTTCTATACCCCCTCCAACGACCCGTCAATGATTTATGTTGACGAATTATTGTTATTCAGATGGAAATGGATATTCTGCACCCCACCATGATGCGTGCCAAGTCATATTGAATTTTTGAAGAAATATTGAAAATGAAAAATCCCTCTATACCCCCTCTAACGACCCGACAATGATTTCTGTCGACGAATTATTGTTATTCAGATGGAAATAGATATTCTGCACCCCACCATGATGCGTGCTAAGTCATATTAGATATTTGAAGTAATTTTGAAAATGATAAATCCCTCCATACCACCTCTGACGACACGACAATGATATCTGTTGACGAATTATTGTTATTCAGATGGGAATGGATATTCTGCACCCCACTATGATGCGTGCCAAGTCATATTAGATTTTTGAAGAAATTTTGAAAATGAGAAATCACTCTATACCCCCTCCAACGACCCGTCAATGATTTCTGTTGACGAATCAATGTTATTCAGATGGAAATGGATATTCTGCACACCAACATGATGCGTGCCAAGTCATATTAGATTTTTGAAGAAAATTTGTAAATGAAAAATCATTCTATACCTCCTCCAACGACCCGTCAATGATTTCTGTTGACGAATCATTGTTATTCTGATGGAAATGGATATTCTGCACCCCACCATGATGCGTGCCAAGTCATATTTGATTAATGAAGTCATTTTGAAAATGAAAAATCCCTCTATACCCCCTCTGACGACACAACAATGACTTTTGTTGACAAATTATTGTTATTGAGATGGAAATGGATATTCTGTACCCCACTATGATGCGTGCCAAGTCATATTTGATTTTTGAAGTCATTTTGAAAATGAAAAATCCCTCTATACCCCCTCTGACGACCCGACAATGATATTTGTTGACGAATTATTGTTATTCAGATGGAAATGAATATTCTGCTCCCCACCATGATGCGTGCCAAGTCATATTGGATTTTTGAAGAAATATTGAAAATGAAAAATCCCTCTATACCCCCTCTAACGACCCGACAATGATTTCTGTTGACGAATTATTGTTATTCAGATGGAAATGGATATTCTGCACCCCACCATGTTGCGTGCCAAGTCATATTTGATTTTGAGGTAATTTTGAAATTGAAAAATCCCTCTATACCCCCTGTTACGACCCGACAATGATTTCTGTCGACGAATCATTGTGATTCAGATGGAAACAGATATTCTGCACCCCACCATGATGCGTGCCAAGTCATATTAGATTTTTGAAGAAATATTGAAAATGAAAAATCACTCTATACCCCCTCTAACGACCCGACACTGATTTCTGTCGACGAATTATTGTTATCCAGATGGGAATAGAAATTCTGCACCCCACCATGATGCGTGCCAAGTCATATTAGAGTTTTAAAGAAATATTGAAAATGAGAAATCCCTCTATACCTCCTCTGACGACCCGACAATGATTTCTGTTGACAAATTATTGTTATTGAGATGGAAATGGATATTCCCCCACCATGATGCGTGCCAAGTCATATTAGATTATTGAAGAAATTTTGAAAATGAAAAATCCCTCTATACCCCCTCCAACGACCCGTCAATGATTTCTGTTGACGAATTATTGTTATTTAGATGGAAATGGATATTTTGCACCCCACCATGATGCGTGCCAAGTCATATTTGATTATGGAAGTCATTTTGAAAATGAAAAATCCCTCTATACCCCCTCTGACGACCCGACAATGATTTCTGTTGACAAATTATTGTTATTGAGATAGAAATGGATATTCTGTACCCCACCATGATGCGTGCCAAGTCATATTAGATTATTGAAGAAATTTTGAAAATGAAAAATCCCTCTAAACCCTCTCCAACGACCCGTCAATGATTTCTGTTGACGAATTATTGTTATGTAGATGGAAATGGATATTCTGCACCTCACCATGATGCGTGCCAAGTCATTTTTGATTTTGAGGTAATTTTGAAAATGATAAATCCCACTGTACCCCCTCTGACGACCCGACAATGATTTTTGTTGACAAATTATTGTTATTGATATGGAAATAGATATTCTTCACCTCACCATGATGCGTGCCAAGTCATATTTGATTTTGAGGTAATTTTGAAAATGAAAAATCCCACTATACCCCCTCTAACGACCCGACAATGATTTCTGTCGACGAATCATTGATATTCAGATGGAAATAGATATTCTGCACCCCACCATGATGCGTGCCAAGTCATATTACATTTTTGAAGAAATATTGAAAATGAAAAATCACTCTATACCCCCTCTAACGACCCGACATTGATTTCTGTTGACGAATTCTTGTTATTCAGATGGAAATAAATATTCTGCACCCTACTATGATGCGTGCCAAGTCATATTTGATTTTTGAAGTCATTTTGATAATGAAAAATCCCTCTATACCCCCTCTGACTACCCGACAATGATTTCTGTTGACGAATTATTGTTATTCAGATGGACATGGATACTTTGCACCCCACCATGATGCGTGCCAAGTAATATTTAGATTTTAGAAGATATATTGAAAATGAAAAATCCCTCTATACCCCCTCCAACGACCCGTCAATGATTTCTGTTGACGAATTATTGTTATTCAGATGGCAATGGATATTCTGCACCCCACTATGATGCGTGCCAAGTCATATTACTTTTTTGAAGAAATATTGAAAATGAAAAATCACTCTATATCCCCTCTAACGACCCGACATTGATTTCTGTTGACAAATTATTGTTATTCAGATGGAAATGGATATTCTGCACCCCACTATGATGCGTGCCAAGTCATATTAGATTTTTGAAGAAATTTTGAAAATGAAAAATCCCTCTATACCCCCTCCAACGACCCGTCAATGATTTCTGTTGACGAATTATTGTTATTCAGATGGCAATGGATATTCTGCACCCCACTATGATGCGTGCCAAGTCATATTTGATTTTGAGGTAATTTTGAAAATGAAAACTCCCTCTATACCCCCTCTGACGACCCGACAATGATTTCTGTTGACGAATTATTGTTATTGAGATGTTATTGAAATGGATATTCTGCACCCCACTATGATGCGTGCCAAGTCATATTTGATTTTTGAAGTCATTTTGAAAATGAAAAATCCCTCCATACCCCCTCTGACGACCCGACAATGATTTCTGTTGACGACTTATTGTTATTCAGATGGACATGGATACTTTGCACCCCACCATGATGCGTGACAAGTCATATTAGATTATTGAAGAAATTTTGAAAATGAAAAATCCTTCTATACCCCCTCCAACCACCCGTCAATGATTTCTGTTGACGAATTATTGTTATTCAGATGGAAATGGATATTCTGCACCCCACCATGATGCGTGACAAGTCATATTTGATTTTAAGGTAATTTTGAAAATAAAAAATCCCTCTATACCCCCTCTGACTACCCGTCAATGATTTCTGTTGACGAATTATTGTTATCCAGATGGAAATGGATATTCTGCACCCCACCATGATGCGTGACAAGTCATATTAGATTATTGAAGAAATTTTGAAAATGAAAAATCCTTCTATACCCCCTCCAACCACCCGTCAATGATTTCTGTTGACGAATTATTGTTATTCAGATGGAAATGGATATTCTGCACCCCACCATGATGCGTGACAAGTCATATTTGATTTTAAGGTAATTTTGAAAATAAAAAATCCCTCTATACCCCCTCTGACGACCCGTCAATGATTTCTGTTGACGAATTATTGTTATCCAGATGGAAATGAATATTCTGCACCCCACCATGATGCGTGCCAAGTCATATTAGATTTTTGAAGAAATATTGAAAATGAAAAATCACTCTATACCCCCTCTAACGACCCGAAATTGATTTCTGTTGACGAATTCTTGTTATTCAGATGGAAATAAATATTCTGCACCCCACCATGATGCGTGCCAAGTCATATTTGATTATTGAAGTCATTTTGAAAATGAAAAATCCCTCTAAACCCCCTCTGACGACCCGACAATGATTTCTGTTGACCACTTATTGTTATTCAGATGGACATGGATACTTTGCACCCCACCATGATGCGTGACAAGTCATATTAGATTATTGAAGAAATTTTGAAAATGAAAAATCCTTCTATACCCCCTCCAACGACCCGTCAATGATTTATGTTGACGAATTATTGTTATTCAGATGGAAATGGATATTCTGCACCCCACCATGATGCGTGCCAAGTCATATTGAATTTTTGAAGAAATATTGAAAATGAAAAATCCCTCTATACCCCCTCTAACGACCCGACAATGATTTCTGTCGACGAATTATTGTTATTCAGATGGAACTAGATATTCTGCACCCCACCATGATGCGTGCTAAGTCATATTAGATATTTGAAGTAATTTTGAAAATGATAAATCCCTCCATACCCCCTCTGACGACACGACAATGATATCTGTTGACGAATTATTGTTATTCAGATGGGAATGGATATTCTGCACCCCACTATGATGCGTGCCAAGTCATATTAGATTTTTGAAGAAATTTTGAAAATGAGAAATCACTCTATACCCCCTCCAACGACCCGTCAATGATTTCTGTTGACGAATCAATGTTATTCAGATGGAAATGGATATTCTGCACACCAACATGATGCGTGCCAAGTCATATTAGATTTTTGAAGAAAATTTGTAAATGAAAAATCTTTCTATACCTCCTCCAACGACCCGTCAATGATTTCTGTTGACGAATCATTGTTATTCTGATGGAAATGGATATTCTGCACCCCACCATGATGCGTGCCAAGTCATATTTGATTAATGAAGTCATTTTGAAAATGAAAAATTCCTCTATACCCCCTCTAACGACCCGACAATGATTTCTGTTGACGAATTATTGTTATTCAGATGGAAATGCATATTCTTCACCACGCCATGTTGCTTGCCAAGTCATATTTGATTTTGAGGTAATTTAGAAAATGAAAAATCCCTCTATACCCCCTCTAACTACCCGACAATGATTTCTGTCGACGAATTATTGTTTTTCAGATGGAAGTAGATATTCTGCACCCCACCATGATGCGTGCCAAGTCATATTAGATTTTTGAAGAAATATTGAAAATGAGAAATCCCTCTATACCCCCTCTAACGACCCGACAATGATTTCTGTCGACGACTTATTGTTATTCAGATGGAAATGAATATTCTGCACCCCACCATGTTGCGTGCCAAGTCATATTTGATTTTGAGGTAATTTAGAAAATGAAAAATCCCTCTATACCCCCTCTAACGACCCGACAATGACTTCTGTCGACGAATTATTGTTTTTCAGATGGAAATAGATATTCTGCACCCCACCATGATGCGTGCCAAGTCATATTAAATTTTTGAAGAAATATTGAAAATGAGAAATCCCTCTATACCCCCTCTGAGGACCCGACAATGATTTCTGTTTACAAATTATTGTTATTAAGACGGAAATGAATATTCTGTACCCCACCATGATGCGTGCCAAGTCATATTTGATTTTGAGATAATTTTGAAAATGAAAAATCCCTCTATACCCATTCTGACGACCTGACAATAATTTCTGTTGACAAATTATTGTTATTGAAATGGAAATGGATATTCTGTTTCCCACCATGATGCGTGCCAAGTCATATTATATTATTGTAGAAATTTTGAAAATGAAAATTCTTTCTATACCCCCTCCAACGACACGTCAATGATTTCTGTTGACGAATTATTGTTATTCAGATGGAAATGGATATTCTGCACCCCACCATGATGCGTACCAAGTCATATTTGATTTTGAGGTAATTTTGAAAATGAAAAATCCCTCTATACCCCCTCTGACGACCCGACAATGATTTCTGTTGACGAATTATTGTTATTCAGATGGAAATGGATATTCTGCACCCCACCATGATGCGTGCCAAGTCATATTGGATTTTTGAAGAAATATTGAAAATGAAAAATCCCTCTATACCCCCTCTAACGACCCGACAATGATTTCTGTTGACGAATTATTGTTATCCAGATGGAAATGAATATTCTGCACCCCACCATGTTGCGTGCCAAGTCATATTTGATTTTGAGGTAATTTTGAAAATGAAAAATCCCTCTATACCCCCTCTAACGACCCGACAATGATTTCTGTCGACGAATCATTGTTATTCAGATGGAAATAGATATTCTGCACCCCACCATGATGCGTGCCAAGTCATATTAGATTTTTGAAGAAATATTGAAAATGAAAAATCACTCTATACCCCCTCTAACGACCCGACACTGATTTCTGTCGACGAATTATTGTTATTCAGATGGAAATAGATATTCTGCACCCCACCATGATGCGTGCCAAGTCATAATAGATATTTAAAGAAATATTGAATATGAGAAATCCCTCTATACCTCCTCTGACGACCCGACAATGATTTCTGTTGACAAATTATTGTTATTGAGATAGAAATGGATATGCTGTATCCCAACATGATGCGTGCCAAGTCATATTAGATTATTGAAGAAATATTGAAAATGAAAAATCCCTCTATACCCCCTCTTACGACCCGACAATGATTTCTGTTGACGAATTATTGTTATCCAGATGGAAATGAATATTCTGCACCCCACCATGTTGCGTGCCAAGTCATATTTGATTATTGAAGTCATTTAAAAATGAAAAATCCCTCTATACCCCCTCTAACGACCCGTCAATGATTTCTGTTGACGAATTATTGTTATTTAGATGGACATGGATACTTTGCACCCCACCATGATGCGTGACAAGTCATATTAGATTAATGAAGAAATTTTGAAAATGAAAAATCCTTCTATACCCCCTCCAACGACCCGTCAATGATTTCTGTTGACGAATTATTGTTATTCAGATGGAAATGGATATTCTGCACCCCACCATGATGCGTGCCAAGTCATATTGGATTTTTGAAGAAATATTGAAAATGAAAAATCCCTCTATACCCCCTCTAACGACCCGACAATGATTTCTGTCGACGAATTATTGTTATTTAGATGGAAATGGATATTCTGCACCCCACCATGATGCGTGCCAAGTCATATCAGATTATTGAAGAAATTTTGAAAATGATAAATCCCACTATACCCCCTCTGACGACCCGACAATGATTTTTGTTGACAAATTATTGTTATTGATATGGAAATAGATATTCTGCACCTCACCATGATGCGTGCCAAGTCATATTTGATTTTGAGGTAATTTTGAAAATGAAAAATCCCACTATACCCCCTCTAACGACCCGACAATGATTTCTGTCGACGAATCATTGATATTCAGATGGAAATAGATATTCTGCACCCCACCATGATGCGTGCCAAGTCATATTACATTTTTGAAGAAATATTGAAAATGAAAAATCACTCTATACCCCTTCTAACGACCCGACATTGATTTCTGTTGACGAATTATTATTATTCAGATGGAAATAGATATTCTGCACCCCACCATGATGCGTGCCAAGTCATATTAGATTTTTGAAGAAATTTTGAAAATGAAAAATCACTCTATACACCCTCCAACGACCCGTCAATGATTTCTGATGACGAATCAATGTTATTCAGATGGAAATGGATATTCTGCACCCCACCATGTTGCGTGCCAAGTCATATTTGATTTTGAGGTAATTTTAAAATTGAAAAATCCCTCTATACCCCCTGTTACGACCCGACAATGATTTCTGTCGACGAATCATTGTGATTCAGATGGAAATAGATATTCTGCACCCCACCATGATGCGTGCCAAGTCATATTAGATTTTTGAAGAAATATTGAAAATGAAAAATCACTCTATACCCCCTCTAACGACCCGACACTGATTTCTGTCGACGAATTATTGTTATTGAGATGGAAATGGATATTCTGTACCCCACCATGATGCGTGCCAAGTCATATTAGATTTTTGAAGAAATTTTGAAAATGAGAAATCCTTCTATACCCCCTCCAACGACCCGTCAATGATTTCTGTTGACGAATTATTGTTATTCAGATGGAAATGGATATTCTGCACCTCACCATGATGCGTGCCAAGTCATATTTGATTTTGAGGTAATTTTGAAAATGATAAATCCCACTATACCCCCTCTGACGACCCGACAATGATTTTTGTTGACGAATTATTGTTATTTAGATGGAAATGGATATTCTGCACCCCACCATGATGCGTGCCAAGTCATATTTGATTATGGAAGTCATTTTGAAAATGAAAAATCCCTCTATACCCCCTCTGACGACCCGACAATGATTTCTGTTGACGAATTATTGTTATTTAGATGGAAATGGATATTCTGCACCCCACCATGATGCGTGCCAAGTCATATTTGATTATGGAAGTCCTTTTGAAAATGAAAAATCCCTCTATACCCCCTCTGACGACCCGACAATGATTTCTGTTGACAAATTATTGTTATTGAGATAGAAATGGATATTCTGTACCCCACCATGATGCGTGCCAAGTCATATCAGATTATTGAAGAAATTTTGAAAATGATAAATCCCACTATACCCCCTCTGACGACCCGACAATGATTTTTGTTGACAAATTATTGTTATTGATATGGAAATAGATATTCTGCACCTCACCATGATGCGTGCCAAGTCATATTTGATTTTGAGGTAATTTTGAAAATGAAAAATCCCACTATACCCCCTCTAACGACCCGACAATGATTTCTGTCGACGAATCATTGATATTCAGATGGAAATAGATATTCTGCACCCCACCATGATGCGTGCCAAGTCATATTACATTTTTGAAGAAATATTGAAAATGAAAAATCACTCTATACCCCTTCTAACGACCCGACATTGATTTCTGTTGACGAATTATTATTATTCAGATGGAAATAGATATTCTGCACCCCACCATGATGCGTGCCAAGTCATATTAGATTTTTGAAGAAATTTTGAAAATGAGAAATCACTCTATACACCCTCCAACGACCCGTCAATGATTTCTGATGACGAATCAATGTTATTCAGATGGAAATGGATATTCTGCACCCCACCATGTTGCGTGCCAAGTCATATTTGATTTTGAGGTAATTTTAAAATTGAAAAATCCCTCTATACCCCCTGTTACGACCCGACAATGATTTCTGTCGACGAATCATTGTGATTCAGATGGAAATAGATATTCTGCACCCAACCATGATGCGTGCCAAGTCATATTAGATTTTTGAAGAAATATTGAAAATGATAAATCACTCTATACCCCCTCTAACGACCCGACACTGATTTCTGTCGACGAATTATTGTTATTGAGATGGAAATGGATATTCTGTACCCCACCATGATGCGTGCCAAGTCATATTAGATTTTTGAAGAAATTTTGAAAATGAGAAATCCTTCTATACCCCCTCCAACGACCCGTCAATGATTTCTGTTGACGAATTATTGTTATTCAGATGGAAATGGATATTCTGCACCTCACCATGATGCGTGCCAAGTCATATTTGATTTTGAGGTAATTTTGAAAATGATAAATCCCACTATACCCCCTCTGACGACCCGACAATGATTTTTGTTGACAAATTATTGTTATTGATATGGAAATAGATATTCTGCACCTCACCATGATGCGTGCCAAGTCATATTTGATTTTGAGGTAATTTTGAAAATGAAAAATCCCACTATACCCCCTCTAACGACCCGACAATGATTTCTGTCGACGAATCATTGATATTCAGATGGAAATAGATATTCTGCACCCCACCATGATGCGTGCCAAGTCATATTACATTTTTGAAGAAATATTGAAAATGAAAAATCACTCTATACCCCTTCTAACGACCCGACATTGATTTCTGTTGACGAATTATTATTATTCAGATGGAAATAGATATTCTGCACCCCACCATGATGCGTGCCAAGTCATATTAGATTTTTGAAGAAATTTTGAAAATGAAAAATCACTCTATACACCCTCCAACGACCCGTCAATGATTTCTGATGACGAATCAATGTTATTCAGATGGAAATGGATATTCTGCACCCCACCATGTTGCGTGCCAAGTCATATTTGATTTTGAGGTAATTTTAAAATTGAAAAATCCCTCTATACCCCCTGTTACGACCCGACAATGATTTCTGTCGACGAATCATTGTGATTCAGATGGAAATAGATATTCTGCACCCCACCATGATGCGTGCCAAGTCATATTAGATTTTTAAAGAAATATTGAAAATGAGAAATCCCTCTATACCTCCTCTGACGACCCGACAATGATTTCTGTTGACAAATTATTGTTATTGAGATGGAAATGGATATTCTGTACCCCACCATGATGCGTGCCAAGTCATATTAGATTTTTGAAGAAATTTTGAAAATGAGAAATCCTTCTATACCCCCTCCAACGACCCGTCAATGATTTCTGTTGACGAATTATTGTTATTCAAATGGAAATGGATATTCTGCACCTCACCATGATGCGTGCCAAGTCATATTTGATTAATGAAGTCATTTTGAAAATGAAAAATCCCTCTATACCCCCTCTGACGACACAACAATGACATTTGATGACAAATTATTGTTATTGAGATGGAAATGGATATTCTGTACCCCACTATGATGCGTGCCAAGTCATATTTGATTTTTGAAGTCATTTTGAAAATGAAAAATCCCTCTATACCCCCTCTGACGACCCGACAATGATTTCTGTTGACGAATTATTGTTATTCAGATGGAAAAGAATATTCTGCTCCCCACCATGATGCGTGCCAAGTCATATTGGATTTTTGAAGAAATATTGAAAATGAAAAATCCCTCTATACCCCCTCTAACGACCCGACAATGATTTCTGTTGACGAATTATTGTTATTCAGATGGAAATGGATATTCTGCATCCCACCATGTTGCGTGCCAAGTCATATTTGATTTTGAGGTAATTGTGAAATTGAAAAATCCCTCTATACCCCCTGTTACGACCCGACAATGATTTCTGTCGACGAATCATTGTGATTCAGATGGAAATAGATATTCTGCACCCCACCATGATGCGTGTCAAGTCATATTAGATTTTTGAAGAAATATTGAAAATGAAAAATCACTCTATACCCCCTCTAACGACCCGACACTGATTTCTGTCGACGAATTATTGTTATTCAGATGGAAATAGATATTCTGCACCCCACCATGATGCGTGCCAAGTCATATTAGATTTTTAAAGAAATATTGAACATGAGAAATCCCTCTATACCTCCTCTGACGACCCGACAATGATTTCTGTTGACAAATTATTGTTATTGAGATGGAAATGGATATTCTGTACCCCACCATGATGCGTGCCAAGTCATATTAGATTATTGAAGAAATTTTGAAAATGAAAAATCCCTCTATACCCCCTCCAACGACCCGTCAATGATTTCTGTTGACGAATTATTGTTATTCAGATGGAAATGGATATTCTGCACCCCACCATGATGCGTGCCAAGTCATATTTGATTTTGAGGTAATTTTGAAATTGAAAAATCCCTCTATACCCCCTGTTACGACCCGACAATGATTTCTGTCGACGAATCATTGTGATTCAGATGGAAATAGATATTCTGCACCCCACCATGATGCGTGCCAAGTCATATTAGATTTTTGAAGAAATATTGAAAATGAAAAATCACTCTATACCCCCTCTAACGACCCGACACTGATTTCTGTCGACGAATTATTGTTATTCAGATGGAAATAGATATTCTGCACCTCACCATGATGCGTGCCAAGTCATATTTGATTTTGAGGTAATTTTGAAAATGAAAAATCCCACTATACCCCCTCTAACGACCCGACAATGATTTCTGTCGACGAATCATTGATATTCAGATGGAAATAGATATTCTGCACCCCATCATGATGCGTGCCAAGTCATATTTGATTTTGAGGTAATTTTGAAAATGATAAATCCCACTATACCCCCTCTGACGACCCGACAATGATTTTTGTTGACAAATTATTGTTATTGAGATGGAAATGGATATTCTGTACCCCACCATGATGCGTGCCAAGTCATATTAGATTATTGAAGAAATTTTGAAAATGAAAAATCCCTCTATACCCCCTCCAACGACCCGTCAATGATTTCTGTTGACGAATTATTGTTATTTAGATGGAAATGGATATTTTGCACCCCACCATGATGCGTGCCAAGTCATATTTGATTATGGAAGTCATTTTGAAAATGAAAAATCCCTCTATACCCCCTCTGACGACCCGACAATGATTTCTGTTGACAAATTATTGTTATTGAGATAGAAATGGATATTCTGTACCCCACCATGATGCGTGCCAAGTCATATTAGATTATTGAAGAAATTTTGAAAATGAAAAATCCCTCTATACCCTCTCCAACGACCCGTCAATGATTTCTGTTGACGAATTATTGTTATTCAGATGGAAATGGATATTCTGCACCCCACCATGATGCGTGCCAAGTCATATTGAATTTTTGAAGAAATATTGAAAATGAAAAATCCCTCTATACCCCCTCTAACGACCCGACAATGATTTCTGTCGACGAATTATTGTTATTCAGATGGAAATAGATATTCTGCACCCCACCATGATGCGTGCTAAGTCATATTAGATATTTGAAGTAATTTTGAAAATGATAAATCCCTCCATACCACCTCTGACGACACGACAATGATATCTGTTGACGAATTATTGTTATTCAGATGGGAATGGATATTCTGCACCCCACTATGATGCGTGCCAAGTCATATTAGATTTTTGAAGAAATTTTGAAAATGAGAAATCACTCTATACCCCCTCCAACGACCCGTCAATGATTTCTGTTGACGAATCAATGTTATTCAGATGGAAATGGATATTCTGCACACCAACATGATGCGTGCCAAGTCATATTAGATTTTTGAAGAAAATTTGTAAATGAAAAATCATTCTATACCTCCTCCAACGACCCGTCAATGATTTCTGTTGACGAATCATTGTTATTCTGATGGAAATGGATATTCTGCACCCCACCATGATGCGTGCCAAGTCATATTTGATTAATGAAGTCATTTTGAAAATGAAAAATCCCTCTATACCCCCTCTGACGACACAACAATGACTTTTGTTGACAAATTATTGTTATTGAGATGGAAATGGATATTCTGTACCCCACTATGATGCGTGCCAAGTCATATTTGATTTTTGAAGTCATTTTGAAAATGAAAAATCCCTCTATACCCCCTCTGACGACCCGACAATGATTTCTGTTGACGAATTATTGTTATTCAGATGGAAATAAATATTCTGCTCCCCACCATGATGCGTGCCAAGTCATATTGGATTTTTGAAGAAATATTGAAAATGAAAAATCCCTCTATACCCCCTCTAACGACCCGACAATGATTTCTGTTGACGAATTATTGTTATTCAGATGGAAATGGATATTCTGCACCCCACCATGTTGCGTGCCAAGTCATATTTGATTTTGAGGTAATTTTGAAATTGAAAAATCCCTCTATACCCCCTGTTACGACCCGACAATGATTTCTGTCGACGAATCATTGTGATTCAGATGGAAACAGATATTCTGCACCCCACCATGATGCGTGCCAAGTCATATTAGATATTTGAAGAAATATTGAAAATGAAAAATCACTCTATACCCCCTCTAACGACCCGACACTGATTTCTGTCGACGAATTATTGTTATCCAGATGGGAATAGATATTCTGCACCCCACCATGATGCGTGCCAAGTCATATTAGAGTTTTAAAGAAATATTGAAAATGAGAAATCCCTCTATACCTCCTCTGACGACCCGACAATGATTTCTGTTGACAAATTATTGTTATTGAGATGGAAATGGATATTCCCCCACCATGATGCGTGCCAAGTCATATTAGATTATTGATGAAATTTTGAAAATGAAAAATCCCTCTATACCCCCTCCAACGACCCGTCAATGATTTCTGTTGACGAATTATTGTTATTTAGATGGAAATGGATATTTTGCACCCCACCATGATGCGTGCCAAGTCATATTGAATTTTTGAAGAAATATTGAAAATGAAAAATCCCTCTATACCCCCTCTAACGACCCGACAATGATTTCTGTCGACGAATTATTGTTATTTAGATGGAAATGGATATTCTGCACCCCACCATGATGCGTGCCAAGTCATATTTGATTATGGAAGTCATTTTGAAAATGAAAAATCCCTCTATACCCCCTCTGACGACCCGACAATGATTTCTGTTGACGAATTATTGTTATTTAGATGGAAATGGATATTCTGCACCCCACCATGATGCGTGCCAAGTCATATTTGATTATGGAAGTCCTTTTGAAAATGAAAAATCCCTCTATACCCCCTCTGACGACCCGACAATGATTTCTGTTGACAAATTATTGTTATTGAGATAGAAATGGATATTCTGTACCCCACCATGATGCGTGCCAAGTCATATCAGATTATTGAAGAAATTTTGAAAATGAAAAATCCCTCTATACCCTCTCCAACGACCCGTCAATGATTTCTGTTGACGAATTATTGTTATGTAGATGGAAATGGATATTCTGCACCTCACCATGATGCGTGCCAAGTCATATTTGATTTTGAGGTAATTTTGAAAATGATAAATCCCACTATACCCCCTCTGACGACCCGACAATGATTTTTGTTGACAAATTATTGTTATTGATATGGAAATAGATATTCTGCACCTCACCATGATGCGTGCCAAGTCATATTTGATTTTGAGGTAATTTTGAAAATGAAAAATCCCACTATACCCCCTCTAACGACCCGACAATGATTTCTGTCGACGAATCATTGATATTCAGATGGAAATAGATATTCTGCACTTCACCATGATGCGTGCCAAGTCATATTACATTTTTGAAGAAATATTGAAAATGAAAAATCACTCTATACCCCTTCTAACGACCCGACATTGATTTCTGTTGACGAATTATTATTATTCAGATGGAAATAGATATTCTGCACCCCACCATGATGCGTGCCAAGTCATATTAGATTTTTGAAGAAATTTTGAAAATGAAAAATCACTCTATACACCCTCCAACGACCCGTCAATGATTTCTGATGACGAATCAATGTTATTCAGATGGAAATGGATATTCTGCACCCCACCATGTTGCGTGCCAAGTCATATTTGATTTTGAGGTAATTTTAAAATTGAAAAATCCCTCTATACCCCCTGTTACGACCCGACAATGATTTCTGTCGACGAATCATTGTGATTCAGATGGAAATAGATATTCTGCACCCCACCATGATGCGTGCCAAGTCATATTAGATTTTTGAAGAAATATTGAAAATGAAAAATCACTCTATACCCCCTCTAACGACCCGACACTGATTTCTGTCGACGAATTATTGTTATTCAGATGGGAATAGATATTCTGCACCCCACCATGATGCGTGCCAAGTCATATTAGATTTTTAAAGAAATATTGAAAATGAGAAATCCCTCTATACCTCCTCTGACGACCCGACAATGATTTCTGTTGACAAATTATTGTTATTGAGATGGAAATGGATATTCTGTACCCCACCATGATGCGTGCCAAGTCATATTAGATTTTTGAAGAAATTTTGAAAATGAGAAATCCTTCTATACCTCCTCCAACGACCCGTCAATGATTTCTGTTGACGAATTATTGTTATTCAGATGGAAATGGATATTCTGCACCTCACCATGATGCGTGCCAAGTCATATTTGATTAATGAAGTCATTTTGAAAATGAAAAATCCCTCTATACCCCCTCTGACGACACAACAATGACTTTTGATGACAAATTATTGTTATTGAGATGGAAATGGATATTCTGTACCCCACTATGATGCGTGCCAAGTCATATTTGATTTTTGAAGTCATTTTGAAAATGAAAAATCCCTCTATACCCCCTCTGACGACCCGACAATGATTTCTGTTGACGAATTATTGTTATTCAGATGGAAATGAATATTCTGCTCCCCACCATGATGCGTGCCAAGTCATATTGGATTTTTGAAGAAATATTGAAAATGAAAAATCCCTCTATACCCCCTCTAACGACCCGACAATGATTTCTGTTGACGAATTATTGTTATTCAGATGGAAATGGATATTCTGCATCCCACCATGTTGCGTGCCAAGTCATATTTGATTTTGAGGTAATTTTGAAATTGAAAAATCCCTCTATACCCCCTGTTACGACCCGACAATGATTTCTGTCGACGAATCATTGTGATTCAGATGGAAATAGATATTCTGCACCCCACCATGATGCGTGTCAAGTCATATTAGATTTTTGAAGAAATATTGAAAATGAAAAATCACTCTATACCCCCTCTAACGACCCGACACTGATTTCTGTCGACGAATTATTGTTATTCAGATGGAAATAGATATTCTGCACCCCACCATGATGCGTGCCAAGTCATATTAGATTTTTAAAGAAATATTGAACATGAGAAATCCCTCTATACCTCCTCTGACGACCCGACAATGATTTCTGTTGACAAATTATTGTTATTGAGATGGAAATGGATATTCTGTACCCCACCATGATGCGTGCCAAGTCATATTAGATTATTGAAGAAATTTTGAAAATGAAAAATCCCTCTATACCCCCTCCAACGACCCGTCAATGATTTCTGTTGACGAATTATTGTTATTCAGATGGAAATGGATATTCTGCACCCCACCATGATGCGTGCCAAGTCATATTTGATTTTGAGGTAATTTTGAAATTGAAAAATCCCTCTATACCCCCTGTTACGACCCGACAATGATTTCTGTCGACGAATCATTGTGATTCAGATGGAAATAGATATTCTGCACCCCACCATGATGCGTGCCAAGTCATATTAGATTTTTGAAGAAATATTGAAAATGAAAAATCACTCTGTACCCCCTCTAACGACCCGACACTGATTTCTGTCGACGAATTATTGTTATTCAGATGGAAATAGATATTCTGCACCTCACCATGATGCGTGCCAAGTCATATTTGATTTTGAGGTAATTTTGAAAATGAAAAATCCCACTATACCCCCTCTAACGACCCGACAATGATTTCTGTCGACGAATCATTGATATTCAGATGGAAATAGATATTCTGCACCCCACCATGATGCGTGCCAAGTCATATTTGATTTTGAGGTAATTTTGAAAATGATAAATCCCACTATACCCCCTCTGACGACCCGACAATGATTTTTGTTGACAAATTATTGTTATTGAGATGGAAATGGATATTCTGTACCCCACCATGATGCGTGCCAAGTCATATTAGATTATTGAAGAAATTTTGAAAATGAAAAATCCCTCTATACCCCCTCCAACGACCCGTCAATGATTTCTGTTGACGAATTATTGTTATTTAGATGGAAATGGATATTTTGCACCCCACCATGATGCGTGCCAAGTCATATTTGATTATGGAAGTCATTTTGAAAATGAAAAATCCCTCTATACCCCCTCTGACGACCCGACAATGATTTCTGTTGACAAATTATTGTTATTGAGATAGAAATGGATATTCTGTACCCCACCATGATGCGTGCCAAGTCATATTAGATTATTGAAGAAATTTTGAAAATGAAAAATCCCTCTATACCCTCTCCAACGACCCGTCAATGATTTCTGTTGACGAATTATTGTTATGTGGATGGAAATGGATATTCTGCACCTCACCATGATGCGTGCCAAGTCATATTTGATTTTGAGGTAATTTTGAAAATGATAAATCCCACTATACCCCCTCTGACGACCCCACAATGATTTTTGTTGACAAATTATTGTTATTGATATGGAAATAGTTATTCTGCACCTCACCATGATGCGTGCCAAGTCATATTTGATTTTGAGGTAATTTTGAAAATGAAAAATCCCACTATACCCCCTCTAACGACCCGACAATGATTTCTGTCGACGAATCATTGATATTCAGATGGAAATAGATATTCTGCACCCCACCATGATGCGTGCCAAGTCATATTACATTTTTGAAGAAATATTGAAAATGAAAAATCACTCTATACCCCCTCCAACGACCCGTCAATGATTTCTGTTGACGAATTATTGTTATTTAGATGGAAATGGATATTTTGCACCCCACCATGATGCGTGCCAAGTCATATTGAATTTTTGAAGAAATATTGAAAATGAAAAATCCCTCTATACCCCCTCTAACGACCCGACAATGATTTCTGTCGACGAATTATTGTTATTTAGATGGAAATGGATATTCTGCACCCCACCATGATGCGTGCCAAGTCATATTTGATTATGGAAGTCATTTTGAAAATGAAAAATCCCTCTATACCCCCTCTGACGACCCGACAATGATTTCTGTTGACGAATTATTGTTATTTAGATGGAAATGGATATTCTGCACCCCACCATGATGCGTGCCAAGTCATATTTGATTATGGAAGTCCTTTTGAAAATGAAAAATCCCTCTATACCCCCTCTGACGACCCGACAATGATTTCTGTTGACAAATTATTGTTATTGAGATAGAAATGGATATTCTGTACCCCACCATGATGCGTGCCAAGTCATATCAGATTATTGAAGAAATTTTGAAAATGAAAAATCCCTCTATACCCTCTCCAACGACCCGTCAATGATTTCTGTTGACGAATTATTGTTATGTAGATGGAAATGGATATTCTGCACCTCACCATGATGCGTGCCAAGTCATATTTGATTTTGAGGTAATTTTGAAAATGATAAATCCCACTATACCCCCTCTGACGACCCGACAATGATTTTTGTTGACAAATTATTGTTATTGATATGGAAATAGATATTCTGCACCTCACCATGATGCGTGCCAAGTCATATTTGATTTTGAGGTAATTTTGAAAATGAAAAATCCCACTATACCCCCTCTAACGACCCGACAATGATTTCTGTCGACGAATCATTGATATTCAGATGGAAATAGATATTCTGCACTTCACCATGATGCGTGCCAAGTCATATTACATTTTTGAAGAAATATTGAAAATGAAAAATCACTCTATACCCCTTCTAACGACCCGACATTGATTTCTGTTGACGAATTATTATTATTCAGATGGAAATAGATATTCTGCACCCCACCATGATGCGTGCCAAGTCATATTAGATTTTTGAAGAAATTTTGAAAATGAAAAATCACTCTATACACCCTCCAACGACCCGTCAATGATTTCTGATGACGAATCAATGTTATTCAGATGGAAATGGATATTCTGCACCCCACCATGTTGCGTGCCAAGTCATATTTGATTTTGAGGTAATTTTAAAATTGAAAAATCCCTCTATACCCCCTGTTACGACCCGACAATGATTTCTGTCGACGAATCATTGTGATTCAGATGGAAATAGATATTCTGCACCCCACCATGATGCGTGCCAAGTCATATTAGATTTTTGAAGAAATATTGAAAATGAAAAATCACTCTATACCCCCTCTAACGACCCGACACTGATTTCTGTCGACGAATTATTGTTATTCAGATGGGAATAGATATTCTGCACCCCACCATGATGCGTGCCAAGTCATATTAGATTTTTAAAGAAATATTGAAAATGAGAAATCCCTCTATACCTCCTCTGACGACCCGACAATGATTTCTGTTGACAAATTATTGTTATTGAGATGGAAATGGATATTCTGTACCCCACCATGATGCGTGCCAAGTCATATTAGATTTTTGAAGAAATTTTGAAAATGAGAAATCCTTCTATACCTCCTCCAACGACCCGTCAATGATTTCTGTTGACGAATTATTGTTATTCAGATGGAAATGGATATTCTGCACCTCACCATGATGCGTGCCAAGTCATATTTGATTAATGAAGTCATTTTGAAAATGAAAAATCCCTCTATACCCCCTCTGACGACACAACAATGACTTTTGATGACAAATTATTGTTATTGAGATGGAAATGGATATTCTGTACCCCACTATGATGCGTGCCAAGTCATATTTGATTTTTGAAGTCATTTTGAAAATGAAAAATCCCTCTATACCCCCTCTGACGACCCGACAATGATTTCTGTTGACGAATTATTGTTATTCAGATGGAAATGAATATTCTGCTCCCCACCATGATGCGTGCCAAGTCATATTGGATTTTTGAAGAAATATTGAAAATGAAAAATCCCTCTATACCCCCTCTAACGACCCGACAATGATTTCTGTTGACGAATTATTGTTATTCAGATGGAAATGGATATTCTGCATCCCACCATGTTGCGTGCCAAGTCATATTTGATTTTGAGGTAATTTTGAAATTGAAAAATCCCTCTATACCCCCTGTTACGACCCGACAATGATTTCTGTCGACGAATCATTGTGATTCAGATGGAAATAGATATTCTGCACCCCACCATGATGCGTGTCAAGTCATATTAGATTTTTGAAGAAATATTGAAAATGAAAAATCACTCTATACCCCCTCTAACGACCCGACACTGATTTCTGTCGACGAATTATTGTTATTCAGATGGAAATAGATATTCTGCACCCCACCATGATGCGTGCCAAGTCATATTAGATTTTTAAAGAAATATTGAACATGAGAAATCCCTCTATACCTCCTCTGACGACCCGACAATGATTTCTGTTGACAAATTATTGTTATTGAGATGGAAATGGATATTCTGTACCCCACCATGATGCGTGCCAAGTCATATTAGATTATTGAAGAAATTTTGAAAATGAAAAATCCCTCTATACCCCCTCCAACGACCCGTCAATGATTTCTGTTGACGAATTATTGTTATTCAGATGGAAATGGATATTCTGCACCCCACCATGATGCGTGCCAAGTCATATTTGATTTTGAGGTAATTTTGAAATTGAAAAATCCCTCTATACCCCCTGTTACGACCCGACAATGATTTCTGTCGACGAATCATTGTGATTCAGATGGAAATAGATATTCTGCACCCCACCATGATGCGTGCCAAGTCATATTAGATTTTTGAAGAAATATTGAAAATGAAAAATCACTCTGTACCCCCTCTAACGACCCGACACTGATTTCTGTCGACGAATTATTGTTATTCAGATGGAAATAGATATTCTGCACCTCACCATGATGCGTGCCAAGTCATATTTGATTTTGAGGTAATTTTGAAAATGAAAAATCCCACTATACCCCCTCTAACGACCCGACAATGATTTCTGTCGACGAATCATTGATATTCAGATGGAAATAGATATTCTGCACCCCACCATGATGCGTGCCAAGTCATATTTGATTTTGAGGTAATTTTGAAAATGATAAATCCCACTATACCCCCTCTGACGACCCGACAATGATTTTTGTTGACAAATTATTGTTATTGAGATGGAAATGGATATTCTGTACCCCACCATGATGCGTGCCAAGTCATATTAGATTATTGAAGAAATTTTGAAAATGAAAAATCCCTCTATACCCCCTCCAACGACCCGTCAATGATTTCTGTTGACGAATTATTGTTATTTAGATGGAAATGGATATTTTGCACCCCACCATGATGCGTGCCAAGTCATATTTGATTATGGAAGTCATTTTGAAAATGAAAAATCCCTCTATACCCCCTCTGACGACCCGACAATGATTTCTGTTGACAAATTATTGTTATTGAGATAGAAATGGATATTCTGTACCCCACCATGATGCGTGCCAAGTCATATTAGATTATTGAAGAAATTTTGAAAATGAAAAATCCCTCTATACCCTCTCCAACGACCCGTCAATGATTTCTGTTGACGAATTATTGTTATGTGGATGGAAATGGATATTCTGCACCTCACCATGATGCGTGCCAAGTCATATTTGATTTTGAGGTAATTTTGAAAATGATAAATCCCACTATACCCCCTCTGACGACCCCACAATGATTTTTGTTGACAAATTATTGTTATTGATATGGAAATAGTTATTCTGCACCTCACCATGATGCGTGCCAAGTCATATTTGATTTTGAGGTAATTTTGAAAATGAAAAATCCCACTATACCCCCTCTAACGACCCGACAATGATTTCTGTCGACGAATCATTGATATTCAGATGGAAATAGATATTCTGCACCCCACCATGATGCGTGCCAAGTCATATTACATTTTTGAAGAAATATTGAAAATGAAAAATCACTCTATACCCCCTCTAACGACCCGACATTGATTTCTGTTGACGAATTCTTGTTATTCAGATGGAAATAAATATTCTGCACCCTACTATGATGCGTGCCAAGTCATATTTGATTTTTGAAGTCATTTTGATAATGAAAAATCCCTCTATACCCCCTCTGACGACCCGACAATGATTTCTGTTGAAGAATTATTGTTATTCAGATGGACATGGATACTTTGCTTCCCACCATGATGCGTGCCAAGTAATATTAGATTTTAGAAGATATATTGAAAATGAAAAATCCCTCTATACCCCCTCTAACGACCCGACAAAGATTTCTGATGACAAATTATTGTTATTCAGATGGAAATGGATATTCTGCACCCCACTATGATGCGTGCCAAGTCATATTAGATTTTTGAAGAAATTTTGAAAATGAAAAATCCCTCTATACCCCCTCCAACGACCCGTCAATGATTTCTGTTGACGAATTATTGTTATTCAGATGGCAATGGATATTCTGCACCCCACTATGATGCGTGCCAAGTCATATTTGATTTTGAGGTAATTTTGAAAATGAAAACTCCCTCTATACCCCCTCTGACGACCCGACAATGATTTCTGTTGACGAATTATTGTTATTGAGATGTTATTGAAATGGATATTCTGCACCCCACTATGATGCGTGCCAAGTCATATTTGATTTTTGAAGTCATTTTGAAAATGAAAAATCCCTCCATACCCCCTCTGACGACCCGACAATGATTTCTGTTGACGACTAATTGTTATTCAGATGGACATGGATACTTTGCACCCCACCATGATGCGTGACAAGTCATATTAGATTATTGAAGAAATTTTGAAAATGAAAAATCCTTCTATACCCCCTCCAACCACCCGTCAATGATTTCTGTTGACGAATTATTGTTATTCAGATGGAAATGGATATTCTGCACCCCACCATGATGCGTGACAAGTCATATTTGATTTTAAGGTAATTTTGAAAATAAAAAATCCCTCTATACCCCCTCGGACGACCCGTCAATGATTTCTGTTGACGAATTATTGTTATCCAGATGGAAATGAATATTCTGCACCCCACCATGATGCGTGCCAAGTCATATTAGATTTTTGAAGAAATATTGAAAATGAAAAATCACTCTATACCCCCTCTAACGACCCGAAATTGATTTCTGTTGACGAATTCTTGTTATTCAGATGGAAATAAATATTCTGCACCCCACCATGATGCGTGCCAAGTCATATTTGATTATTGAAGTCATTTTGAAAATGAAAAATCCCTCTATACCCCCTCTGACGACCCGACAATGATTTCTGTTGACCACTTATTGTTATTCAGATGGACATGGATACTTTGCACCCCACCATGATGCGTGACAAGTCATATTAGATTATTGAAGAAATTTTGAAAATGAAAAATCCTTCTATACCCCCTCCAACGACCCGTCAATGATTTATGTTGACGAATTATTGTTATTCAGATGGAAATGGATATTCTGCACCCCACCATGATGCGTGCCAAGTCATATTGAATTTTTGAAGAAATATTGAAAATGAAAAATCCCTCTATACCCCCTCTAACGACCCGACAATGATTTCTGTCGACGAATTATTGTTATTCAGATGGAAATAGATATTCTGCACCCCACCATGATGCGTGCTAAGTCATATTAGATATTTGAAGTAATTTTGAAAATGATAAATCCCTCCATACCCCCTCTGACGACACGACAATGATATCTGTTGACGAATTATTGTTATTCAGATGGGAATGGATATTCTGCACCCCACTATGATGCGTGCCAAGTCATATTAGATTTTTGAAGAAATTTTGAAAATGAGAAATCACTCTATACCCCCTCCAACGACCCGTCAATGATTTCTGTTGACGAATCAATGTTATTCAGATGGAAATGGATATTCTGCACACCAACATGATGCGTGCCAAGTCATATTAGATTTTTGAAGAAAATTTGTAAATGAAAAATCTTTCTATACCTCCTCCAACGACCCGTCAATGATTTCTGTTGACGAATCATTGTTATTCTGATGGAAATGGATATTCTGCACCCCACCATGATGCGTGCCAAGTCATATTTGATTAATGAAGTCATTTTGAAAATGAAAAATCCCTCTATACCCCCTCTGACGACACAACAATGACTTTTGTTGACAAATTATTGTTATTGAGATGGAAATGGATATTCTGTACCCCACTATGATGCGTGCCAAGTCATATTTGATTTTTGAAGTCATTTTGAAAATGAAAAATCCCTCTATACCCCCTCTGACGACCTGACAATGATTTCTGTTGACGAATTATTGTTATTCAGATGGAAATGAATATTCTGCTCCCCACCATGATGCGTGCCAAGTCATATTGGATTTTTGAAGAAATATTGAAAATGAAAAATCCCTCTATACCCCCTCTAACGACCCGACAATGATTTCTGTTGACGAATTATTGTTATTCAGATGGAAATGGATATTCTGCACCCCACCATGTTGCGTGCCAAGTCATATTTCATTTTGAGGTAACTTTGAAATGGAAAAATCCCTCTAAACCCCCTGTTACGACCCGACAATGATTTCTGTCGACGAATCATTGTGATTCAGATGGAAATAGATATTCTGCACCCCACCATGATGCGTGCCAAGTCATATTAGATTTTTGAAGAAATATTGAAAATGAAAAATCACTCTATACCCCCTCTAACGACCCGACACTGATTTCTGTCGACGAATTATTGTTATTCAGATGGGAATAGATATTCTGCACCCCACCATGATGCGTGCCAAGTCATATTAGATTTTTAAAGAAATATTGAAAATGAGAAATCCCTCTATACCTCCTCTGACGACCCGACAATGATTTCTGTTGACAAATTATTGTTATTGAGATGGAAATGGATATTCCCCCACCATGATGCGTGCCAAGTCATATTAGGTTTTTGAAGAAATATTGAAAATGAAAAATCACTCTATACCCCCTCTAACGACCCGACATTGATTTCTGTTGACGAATTCTTGTTATTCAGATGGAAATAAATATTCTGCACCCTACTATGATGCGTGCCAAGTCATATTTGATTTTTGAAGTCATTTTGATAATGAAAAATCCCTCTATACCCCCTCTGACGACCCGACAATGATTTCTGTTGACGAATTATTGTTATTCAGATAAAAATGAATATTCTGCACCCCACCATGATGCGTGCCAAGTCATATTAGATTTTTGAAGAAATATTGAAAATGAGAAATCCCTCTATACCCCCTCTAACGACCCGACAATGATTTCTGTCGACGACTTATTGTTATTCAGATGGACATGGATACTTTGCACCCCACCATGATGCGTGACAAGTCATATTAGATTTTTGAAGAAATATTGAAAATGAGAAATCCCTCTATACCCCCTCTAACGACCCGTCAATGATTTCTGTTGACGAATTATTGTTATTTAGATGGAAATGGATATTTTGCACCCCACCATGATGCGTGCCAAGTCATATTTGATTATGGAAGTCATTTTGAAAATGAAAAATCCCTCTATACCCTCTCCAACGACCCGTCAATGATTTCTGTTGACGAATTATTGTTATGTAGATGGAAATGGATATTCTGCACCCCACCATGATGCGTGCCAAGTCATATTACATTTTTGAAGAAATATTGAAAATGAAAAATCACTCTATACCCCTTCTAACGACCCGACATTGATTTCTGTTGACGAATTATTATTATTCAGATGGAAATAGATATTCTGCACCCCACCATGATGCGTGCCAAGTCATATTAGATTTTAGAAGAAATTTTGAAAATGAAAAATAACTCTATACACCCTCCAACGACCCGTCAATGATTTCTGTTGACGAATCAATGTTATTCAGATGGAAATGGATATTCTGCACCCCACCATGATGCGTGCCAAGTCATATTAGATTTTTGAAGAAATTTTGAAAATGAAAAATCCTTCTATACCCCCTCCAACGACCCGTCAATGATTTCTGTTGACGAATTATTGTTATTCAGATGGAAATGGATATTCTGCACCTCACCATGATGCGTGCCAAGTCATATTTGATTAATGAAGTCATTTTGAAAATGAAAAATCCCTCTATACCCCCTCTGACGACACAACAATGACTTTAGTTGACAAATTATTGTTATTGAGATGGAAATGGATATTCTGTACCCCACTATGATGCGTGCCAAGTCATATTTGATTTTTGAAGTCATTTTGAAAATGAAAAATCCCTCTATACCCCCTCTGACGACCCGACAATGATTTCTGTTGACGACTTATTGTTATTCAGATGGACATGGATACTTTGCACCCCACCATGATGCGTGACAAGTCATATTAGATTATTGAAGAAATTTTGAAAATGAAAAATCCTTCTATACCCCCTCCAACCACCCGTCAATGATTTCTGTTGACGAATTATTGTTATTCAGATGGAAATGGATATTCTGCACCCCACCATGATGCGTGACAAGTCATATTTGATTTTAAGGTAATTTTGAAAATAAAAAATCCCTCTATACCCCCTCTGACGACCCGTCAATGATTTCTGTTGACGAATTATTGTTATCCAGATGGAAATGAATATTCTGCACCCCACCATGATGCGTGCCAAGTCATATTAGATTTTTGAAGAAATATTGAAAATGAAAAATCACTCTATACCCCCTCTAACGACCCGAAATTGATTTCTGTTGACGAATTCTTGTTATTCAGATGGAAATAAATATTCTGCACCCCACCATGATGCGTGCCAAGTCATATTTGATTATTGAAGTCATTTTGAAAATGAAAAATCCCTCTATACCCCCTCTGACGACCCGACAATGATTTCTGTTGACCACTTATTGTAATTCAGATGGACATGGATACTTTGCACCCCACCATGATGCGTGACAAGTCATATTAGATTATTGAAGAAATTTTGAAAATGAAAAATCCTTCTATACCCCCTCCAACGACCCGTCAATGATTTATGTTGACGAATTATTGTTATTCAGATGGAAATGGATATTCTGCACCCCACCATGATGCGTGCCAAGTCATATTGAATTTTTGAAGAAATATTGAAAATGAAAAATCCCTCTATACCCCCTCTAACGACCCGACAATGATTTCTGTCGACGAATTATTGTTATTCAGATGGAAATAGATATTCTGCACCCCACCATGATGCGTGCTAAGTCATATTAGATATTTGAAGTAATTTTGAAAATGATAAATCCCTCCATACCCCCTCTGACGACACGACAATGATATCTGTTGACGAATTATTGTTATTCAGATGGGAATGGATATTCTGCACCCCACTATGATGCGTGCCAAGTCATATTAGATTTTTGAAGAAATTTTGAAAATGAGAAATCACTCTATACCCCCTCCAACGACCCGTCAATGATTTCTGTTGACGAATCAATGTTATTCAGATGGAAATGGATATTCTGCACACCAACATGATGCGTGCCAAGTCATATTAGATTTTTGAAGAAAATTTGTAAATGAAAAATCTTTCTATACCTCCTCCAACGACCCGTCAATGATTTCTGTTGACGAATCATTGTTATTCTGATGGAAATGGATATTCTGCACCCCACCATGATGCGTGCCAAGTCATATTTGATTAATGAAGTCATTTTGAAAATGAAAAATCCCTCTATACCCCCTCTGACGACACAACAATGACTTTTGTTGACAAATTATTGTTATTGAGATGGAAATGGATATTCCCCCACCATGATGCGTGCCAAGTCATATTAGATTATTGAAGAAATTTTGAAAATGAAAAATCCCTCTATACCCCCTCCAACGACCCGTCAATGATTTCTGTTGACGAATTATTGTTATTTAGATGGAAATGGATATTTTGCACCCCACCATGATGCGTGCCAAGTCATATTTGATTATGGAAGTCATTTTGAAAATGAAAAATCCCTCTATACCCCCTCTGACGACCCGACAATGATTTCTGTTGACAAATTATTGTTATTGAGATAGAAATGGATATTCTGTACCCCACCATGATGCTTGCCAAGTCATATTAGATTATTGAAGAAATTTTGAAAATGAAAAATCCCTCTATACCCTCTCCAACGACCCGTCAATGATTTCTGTTGACGAATTATTGTTATGTAGATGGAAATGGATATTCTGCACCTCACCATGATGCGTGCCAAGTCATATTTGATTTTGAGGTAATTTTGAAAATGATAAATCCCACTATACCCCCTCTGACGACCCGACAATGATTTTTGTTGACAAATTATTGTTATTGATATGGAAATAGATATTCTGCACCTCACCATGATGCGTGCCAAGTCATATTTGATTTTGAGGTAATTTTGAAAATGAAAAATCCCACTATACCCCCTCTAACGACCCGACAATGATTTCTGTCGACGAATCATTGATATTCAGATGGAAATAGATATTCTGCACCCCACCATGATGCGTGCCAAGTCATATTACATTTTTGAAGAAATATTGAAAATGATAAATCACTCTATACCCCCTCTAACGACCCGACATTGATTTCTGTTGACGAATTCTTGTTATTCAGATGGAAATAAATATTCTGCACCCTACTATGATGCGTGCCAAGTCATATTTGATTTTTGAAGTCATTTTGATAATGAAAAATCCCTCTATACCCCCTCTGACGACCCGACAATGATTTCTGTTGACGAATTATTGTTATTCAGATGGACATGGATACTTTGCACCCCACCATGATGCGTGCCAAGTAATATTAGATTTTAGAAGATATATTGAAAATGAAAAATCCCTCTATACCCCCTCTAACGACCCGACAAAGATTTCTGTTGACAAATTATTGTTATTCAGATGGAAATGGATATTCTGCACCCCACTATGATGCGTGCCAAGTCATATTAGATTTTTGAAGAAATTTTGAAAATGAAAAATCCCTCTATACCCCCTCCAACGACCCGTCAATGATTTCTGTTGACGAATTATTGTTATTCAGATGGCAATGGATATTCTGCACCCCACTATGATGCGTGCCAAGTCATATTTGATTTTGAGGTAATTTTGAAAATGAAAACTCCCTCTATACCCCCTCTGACGACCCGACAATGATTTCTGTTGACGAATTATTGTTATTGAGATATTATTGAAATGGATATTCTGCACCCCACTATGATGCGTGCCAAGTCATATTTGATTTTTGAAGTCATTTTGAAAATGAAAAATCCCTCCATACCCCCTCTGACGACCCGACAATGATTTCTGTTGACGACTTATTGTTATTCAGATGGACATGGATACTTTGCACCCCACCATGATGCGTGACAAGTCATATTAGATTATTGAAGAAATTTTGAAAATGAAAAATCCTTCTATACCCCCTCCAACCACCCGTCAATGATTTCTGTTGACGAATTATTGTTATTCAGATGGAAATGGATATTCTGCACCCCACCATGATGCGTGACAAGTCATATTTGATTTTAAGGTAATTTTGAAAATAAAAAATCCCTCTATACCCCCTCTGACGACCCGTCAATGATTTCTGTTGACGAATTATTGTTATCCAGATGGAAATGAATATTCTGCACCCCACCATGATGCGTGCCAAGTCATATTAGATTTTTGAAGAAATATTGAAAATGAAAAATCACTCTATACCCCCTCTAACGACCCGAAATTGATTTCTGTTGACGAATTCTTGTTATTCAGATGGAAATAAATATTCTGCACCCCACCATGATGCGTGCCAAGTCATATTTGATTATTGAAGTCATTTTGAAAATGAAAAATCCCTCTATACCCCCTCTGACGACCCGACAATGATTTCTGTTGACCACTTATTGTTATTCAGATGGACATGGATACTTTGCACCCCACCATGATGCGTGACAAGTCATATTAGATTATTGAAGAAATTTTGAAAATGAAAAATCCTTCTATACCCCCTCCAACGACCCGTCAATGATTTATGTTGACGAATTATTGTTATTCAGATGGAATTGGATATTCTGCACCCCACCATGATGCGTGCCAAGTCATATTGAATTTTTGAAGAAATATTGAAAATGAAAAATCCCTCTATACCCCCTCTAACGACCCGACAATGATTTCTGTCGACGAATTATTGTTATTCAGATGGAAATAGATATTCTGCACCCCACCATGATGCGTGCTAAGTCATATTAGATATTTGAAGTAATTTTGAAAATGATAAATCCCTCCATACCCCCTCTGACGACCCGTCAATGATTTCTGTTGACGAATCAATGTTATTCAGATGGAAATGGATATTCTGCACACCAACATGATGCGTGCCAAGTCATATTAGATTTTTGAAGAAAATTTGTAAATGAAAAATCTTTCTATACCTCCTCCAACGACCCGTCAATGATTTCTGTTGACGAATCATTGTTATTCTGATGGAAATGGATATTCTGCACCCCACCATGATGCGTGCCAAGTCATATTTGATTAATGAAGTCATTTTGAAAATGAAAAATCCCTCTATACCCCCTCTAACGACCCGACAATGATTTCTGTTGACGAATTATTGTTATTCAGATGGAAATGCATATTCTTCACCACGCCATGTTGCGTGCCAAGTCATATTTGATTTTGAGGTAATTTAGAAAATGAAAAATCCCTCTATACCCCCTCTAACTACCCGACAATGATTTCTGTCGACGAATTATTGTTTTTCAGATGGAAATAAATATTCTGCACCCCACCATGATGCGTGCCAAGTCATATTACATTTTTGAAGAAATATTGAAAATGAGAAATCCCTCTATACCCCCTCTAACGACCCGACAATGATTTCTGTCGACGACTTATTGTTATTCAGATGGAAATGAATATTCTGCACCCCACCATGTTGCGTGCCAAGTCATATTTGATTTTGAGGTAATTTAGAAAATGAAAAATCCCTCTATACCCCCTCTAACGACCCGACAATGACTTCTGTCGACGAATTATTGTTTTTCAGATGGAAATAGATATTCTGCACCCCACCATGATGCGTGCCAAGTCATATTAAATTTTTGAAGAAATATTGAAAATGAGAAATCCCTCTATACCCCCTCTAACGACCCGACAATGATTTCTGTCGACGACTTATTGTTATTCAGATGGAAATGAATATTCTGCACCCCACCATGTTGCGTGCCAAGTCATATTTGATTTTGAGGTAATTTAGAAAATGAAAAATCCCTCTATACCCCCTCTAACTACCCGACAATGATTTCTGTCGACGAATTATTGTTTTTCAGATGGAAATAGATATTCTGCACCCCACCATGATGCGTGCCAAGTCATATTAGATTTTTGAAGAAATATTGAAAATGAGAAATCCCTCTATACCCCCTCTAACGACCCGACAATGATTTCTGTCGACGACTTATTGTTATTCAGATGGAAATGAATATTCTGCACCCCACCATGTTGCGTGCCAAGTCATATTTGATTTTGAGGTAATTTAGAAAATGAAAAATCCCTCTATACCCCCTCTAACGACCCGACAATGACTTCTGTCGACGAATTATTGTTTTTCAGATGGAAATAGATATTCTGCACCCCACCATGATGCGTGCCAAGTCATATTAAATTTTTGAAGAAATATTGAAAATGAGAAATCCCTCTATACCCCCTCTGAGGACCCGACAATGATTTCTGTTTACAAATTATTGTTATTAAGACGGAAATGAATATTCTGTACCCCACCATGATGCGTGCCAAGTCATATTTGATTTTGAGATAATTTTGAAAATGAAAAATCCCTCTATACCCATTCTGACGACCTGACAATAATTTCTGTTGACAAATTATTGTTATTGAAATGGAAATGGATATTCTGTTTCCCACCATGATGCGTGCCAAGTCATATTATATTATTGTAGAAATTTTGAAAATGAAAATTCTTTCTATACCCCCTCCAACGACACGTCAATGATTTCTGTTGATGAATTATTGTTATTCAGATGGAAATGGATATTCTGCACCCCACCATGATGCGTACCAAGTCATATTTGATTTTGAGGTAATTTTGAAAATGAAAAATCCCTCTATACCCCCTCTGACGACCCGACAATGATTTCTGTTGACGAATTATTGTTATTCAGATGGAAATGGATATTCTGCACCCCACCATGATGCGTGCCAAGTCATATTGGATTTTTGAAGAAATATTGAAAATGAAAAATCCCTCTATACCCCCTCTAACGACCCGACAATGATTTCTGTTGATGAATTATTGTTATCCAGATGGAAATGAATATTCTGCACCCCACCATGTTGCGTGCCAAGTCATATTTGATTTTGAGGTAATTTTGAAAATGAAAAATCCCTCTATACCCCCTCTAACGACCCGACAATGATTTCTGTCGACGAATCATTGTTATTCAGATGGAAATAGATATTCTGCACCCCACCATGATGCGTGCCAAGTCATATTAGATTTTTGAAGAAATATTGAAAATGAAAAATCACTCTATACCCCCTCTAACGACCCGACACTGATTTCTGTCGACGAATTATTGTTATTCAGATGGAAATAGATATTCTGCACCCCACCATGATGCGTGCCAAGTCATAATAGATATTTAAAGAAATATTGAATATGAGAAATCCCTCTATACCTCCTCTGACGACCCGACAATGATTTCTGTTGACAAATTATTGTTATTGAGATAGAAATGGATATGCTGTATCCCAACATGATGCGTGCCAAGTCATATTAGATTATTGAAGAAATATTGAAAATGAAAAATCCCTCTATACCCCCTCTTACGACCCGACAATGATTTCTGTTGACGAATTATTGTTATCCAGATGGAAATGAATATTCTGCACCCCACCATGTTGCGTGCCAAGTCATATTTGATTATTGAAGTCATTTAAAAATGAAAAATCCCTCTATACCCCCTCTAACGACCCGTCAATGATTTCTGTTGACGAATTATTGTTATTTAGATGGACATGGATACTTTGCACCCCACCATGATGCGTGACAAGTCATATTAGATTAATGAAGAAATTTTGAAAATGAAAAATCCTTCTATACGACCTCCAACGACCCGTCAATGATTTCTGTTGACGAATTATTGTTATTCAGATGGAAATGGATATTCTGCACCCCACCATGATGCGTGCCAAGTCATATTGGATTTTTGAAGAAATATTGAAAATGAAAAATCCCTCTATACCCCCTCTAACGACCCGACAATGATTTCTGTCGACGAATTATTGTTATTTAGATGGAAATGGATATTCTGCACCCCACCATGATGCGTGCCAAGTCATATTTGATTATGGAAGTCATTTTGAAAATGAAAAATCCCTCTATACCCCCTCTGACGACCCGACAATGATTTCTGTTGACGAATTATTGTTATTTAGATGGAAATGGATATTCTGCACCCCACCATGATGCGTGCCAAGTCATATTTGATTATGGAAGTCCTTTTGAAAATGAAAAATCCCTCTATACCCCCTCTGACGACCCGACAATGATTTCTGTTGACAAATTATTGTTATTGAGATAGAAATGGATATTCTGTACCCCACCATGATGCGTGCCAAGTCATATCAGATTATTGAAGAAATTTTGAAAATGAAAAATCCCTCTATACCCTCTCCAACGACCCGTCAATGATTTCTGTTGACGAATTATTGTTATGTAGATGGAAATGGATATTCTGCACCTCACCATGATGCGTGCCAAGTCATATTTGATTTTGAGGTAATTTTGAAAATGATAAATCCCACTATACCCCCTCTGACGACCCGACAATGATTTTTGTTGACAAATTATTGTTATTGATATGGAAATAGATATTCTGCACCTCACCATGATGCGTGCCAAGTCATATTTGATTTTGAGGTAATTTTGAAAATGAAAAATCCCACTATACCCCCTCTAACGACCCGACAATGATTTCTGTCGACGAATCATTGATATTCAGATGGAAATAGATATTCTGCACCCCACCATGATGCGTGCCAAGTCATATTACATTTTTGAAGAAATATTGAAAATGAAAAATCACTCTATACCCCTTCTAACGACCCGACATTGATTTCTGTTGACGAATTATTATTATTCAGATGGAAATAGATATTCTGCACCCCACCATGATGCGTGCCAAGTCATATTAGATTTTTGAAGAAATTTTGAAAATGAAAAATCACTCTATACACCCTCCAACGACCCGTCAATGATTTCTGATGACGAATCAATGTTATTCAGATGGAAATGGATATTCTGCACCCCACCATGTTGCGTGCCAAGTCATATTTGATTTTGAGGTAATTTTAAAATTGAAAAATCCCTCTATACCCCCTGTTACGACCCGACAATGATTTCTGTCGACGAATCATTGTGATTCAGATGGAAATAGATATTCTGCACCCCACCATGATGCGTGCCAAGTCATATTAGATTTTTGAAGAAATATTGAAAATGAAAAATCACTCTATACCCCCTCTAACGACCCGACACTGATTTCTGTCGACGAATTATTGTTATTCAGATGGGAATAGATATTCTGCACCCCACCATGATGCGTGCCAAGTCATATTAGATTTTTAAAGAAATATTGAAAATGAGAAATCCCTCTATACCTCCTCTGACGACCCGACAATGATTTCTGTTGACAAATTATTGTTATTGAGATGGAAATGGATATTCTGTACCCCACCATGATGCGTGCCAAGTCATATTAGATTTTTGAAGAAATTTTGAAAATGAGAAATCCTTCTATACCTCCTCCAACGACCCGTCAATGATTTCTGTTGACGAATTATTGTTATTCAGATGGAAATGGATATTCTGCACCTCACCATGATGCGTGCCAAGTCATATTTGATTAATGAAGTCATTTTGAAAATGAAAAATCCCTCTATACCCCCTCTGACGACACAACAATGACTTTTGATGACAAATTATTGTTATTGAGATGGAAATGGATATTCTGTACCCCACTATGATGCGTGCCAAGTCATATTTGATTTTTGAAGTCATTTTGAAAATGAAAAATCCCTCTATACCCCCTCTGACGACCCGACAATGATTTCTGTTGACGAATTATTGTTATTCAGATGGAAATGAATATTCTGCTCCCCACCATGATGCGTGCCAAGTCATATTGGATTTTTGAAGAAATATTGAAAATGAAAAATCCCTCTATACCCCCTCTAACGACCCGACAATGATTTCTGTTGACGAATTATTGTTATTCAGATGGAAATGGATATTCTGCATCCCACCATGTTGCGTGCCAAGTCATATTTGATTTTGAGGTAATTTTGAAATTGAAAAATCCCTCTATACCCCCTGTTACGACCCGACAATGATTTCTGTCGACGAATCATTGTGATTCAGATGGAAATAGATATTCTGCACCCCACCATGATGCGTGTCAAGTCATATTAGATTTTTGAAGAAATATTGAAAATGAAAAATCACTCTATACCCCCTCTAACGACCCGACACTGATTTCTGTCGACGAATTATTGTTATTCAGATGGAAATAGATATTCTGCACCCCACCATGATGCGTGCCAAGTCATATTAGATTTTTAAAGAAATATTGAACATGAGAAATCCCTCTATACCTCCTCTGACGACCCGACAATGATTTCTGTTGACAAATTATTGTTATTGAGATGGAAATGGATATTCTGTACCCCACCATGATGCGTGCCAAGTCATATTAGATTATTGAAGAAATTTTGAAAATGAAAAATCCCTCTATACCCCCTCCAACGACCCGTCAATGATTTCTGTTGACGAATTATTGTTATTCAGATGGAAATGGATATTCTGCACCCCACCATGATGCGTGCCAAGTCATATTTGATTTTGAGGTAATTTTGAAATTGAAAAATCCCTCTATACCCCCTGTTACGACCCGACAATGATTTCTGTCGACGAATCATTGTGATTCAGATGGAAATAGATATTCTGCACCCCACCATGATGCGTGCCAAGTCATATTAGATTTTTGAAGAAATATTGAAAATGAAAAATCACTCTGTACCCCCTCTAACGACCCGACACTGATTTCTGTCGACGAATTATTGTTATTCAGATGGAAATAGATATTCTGCACCTCACCATGATGCGTGCCAAGTCATATTTGATTTTGAGGTAATTTTGAAAATGAAAAATCCCACTATACCCCCTCTAACGACCCGACAATGATTTCTGTCGACGAATCATTGATATTCAGATGGAAATAGATATTCTGCACCCCACCATGATGCGTGCCAAGTCATATTTGATTTTGAGGTAATTTTGAAAATGATAAATCCCACTATACCCCCTCTGACGACCCGACAATGATTTTTGTTGACAAATTATTGTTATTGAGATGGAAATGGATATTCTGTACCCCACCATGATGCGTGCCAAGTCATATTAGATTATTGAAGAAATTTTGAAAATGAAAAATCCCTCTATACCCCCTCCAACGACCCGTCAATGATTTCTGTTGACGAATTATTGTTATTTAGATGGAAATGGATATTTTGCACCCCACCATGATGCGTGCCAAGTCATATTTGATTATGGAAGTCATTTTGAAAATGAAAAATCCCTCTATACCCCCTCTGACGACCCGACAATGATTTCTGTTGACAAATTATTGTTATTGAGATAGAAATGGATATTCTGTACCCCACCATGATGCGTGCCAAGTCATATTAGATTATTGAAGAAATTTTGAAAATGAAAAATCCCTCTATACCCTCTCCAACGACCCGTCAATGATTTCTGTTGACGAATTATTGTTATGTGGATGGAAATGGATATTCTGCACCTCACCATGATGCGTGCCAAGTCATATTTGATTTTGAGGTAATTTTGAAAATGATAAATCCCACTATACCCCCTCTGACGACCCCACAATGATTTTTGTTGACAAATTATTGTTATTGATATGGAAATAGTTATTCTGCACCTCACCATGATGCGTGCCAAGTCATATTTGATTTTGAGGTAATTTTGAAAATGAAAAATCCCACTATACCCCCTCTAACGACCCGACAATGATTTCTGTCGACGAATCATTGATATTCAGATGGAAATAGATATTCTGCACCCCACCATGATGCGTGCCAAGTCATATTACATTTTTGAAGAAATATTGAAAATGAAAAATCACTCTATACCCCCTCTAACGACCCGACATTGATTTCTGTTGACGAATTCTTGTTATTCAGATGGAAATAAATATTCTGCACCCTACTATGATGCGTGCCAAGTCATATTTGATTTTTGAAGTCATTTTGATAATGAAAAATCCCTCTATACCCCCTCTGACGACCCGACAATGATTTCTGTTGAAGAATTATTGTTATTCAGATGGACATGGATACTTTGCTTCCCACCATGATGCGTGCCAAGTAATATTAGATTTTAGAAGATATATTGAAAATGAAAAATCCCTCTATACCCCCTCTAACGACCCGACAAAGATTTCTGATGACAAATTATTGTTATTCAGATGGAAATGGATATTCTGCACCCCACTATGATGCGTGCCAAGTCATATTAGATTTTTGAAGAAATTTTGAAAATGAAAAATCCCTCTATACCCCCTCCAACGACCCGTCAATGATTTCTGTTGACGAATTATTGTTATTCAGATGGCAATGGATATTCTGCACCCCACTATGATGCGTGCCAAGTCATATTTGATTTTGAGGTAATTTTGAAAATGAAAACTCCCTCTATACCCCCTCTGACGACCCGACAATGATTTCTGTTGACGAATTATTGTTATTGAGATGTTATTGAAATGGATATTCTGTACCCCACTATGATGCGTGCCAAGTCATATTTGATTTTTGAAGTCATTTTGAAAATGAAAAATCCCTCCATACCCCCTCTGACGACCCGACAATGATTTCTGTTGACGACTAATTGTTATTCAGATGGACATGGATACTTTGCACCCCACCATGATGCGTGACAAGTCATATTAGATTATTGAAGAAATTTTGAAAATGAAAAATCCTTCTATACCCCCTCCAACCACCCGTCAATGATTTCTGTTGACGAATTATTGTTATTCAGATGGAAATGGATATTCTGCACCCCACCATGATGCGTGACAAGTCATATTTGATTTTAAGGTAATTTTGAAAATAAAAAATCCCTCTATACCCCCTCGGACGACCCGTCAATGATTTCTGTTGACGAATTATTGTTATCCAGATGGAAATGAATATTCTGCACCCCACCATGATGCGTGCCAAGTCATATTAGATTTTTGAAGAAATATTGAAAATGAAAAATCACTCTATACCCCCTCTAACGACCCGAAATTGATTTCTGTTGACGAATTCTTGTTATTCAGATGGAAATAAATATTCTGCACCCCACCATGATGCGTGCCAAGTCATATTTGATTATTGAAGTCATTTTGAAAATGAAAAATCCCTCTATACCCCCTCTGACGACCCGACAATGATTTCTGTTGACCACTTATTGTTATTCAGATGGACATGGATACTTTGCACCCCACCATGATGCGTGACAAGTCATATTAGATTATTGAAGAAATTTTGAAAATGAAAAATCCTTCTATACCCCCTCCAACGACCCGTCAATGATTTATGTTGACGAATTATTGTTATTCAGATGGAAATGGATATTCTGCACCCCACCATGATGCGTGCCAAGTCATATTGAATTTTTGAAGAAATATTGAAAATGAAAAATCCCTCTATACCCCCTCTAACGACCCGACAATGATTTCTGTCGACGAATTATTGTTATTCAGATGGAAATAGATATTCTGCACCCCACCATGATGCGTGCTAAGTCATATTAGATATTTGAAGTAATTTTGAAAATGATAAATCCCTCCATACCCCCTCTGACGACACGACAATGATATCTGTTGACGAATTATTGTTATTCAGATGGGAATGGATATTCTGCACCCCACTATGATGCGTGCCAAGTCATATTAGATTTTTGAAGAAATTTTGAAAATGAGAAATCACTCTATACCCCCTCCAACGACCCGTCAATGATTTCTGTTGACGAATCAATGTTATTCAGATGGAAATGGATATTCTGCACACCAACATGATGCGTGCCAAGTCATATTAGATTTTTGAAGAAAATTTGTAAATGAAAAATCTTTCTATACCTCCTCCAACGACCCGTCAATGATTTCTGTTGACGAATCATTGTTATTCTGATGGAAATGGATATTCTGCACCCCACCATGATGCGTGCCAAGTCATATTTGATTAATGAAGTCATTTTGAAAATGAAAAATCCCTCTATACCCCCTCTGACGACACAACAATGACTTTTGTTGACAAATTATTGTTATTGAGATGGAAATGGATATTCTGTACCCCACTATGATGCGTGCCAAGTCATATTTGATTTTTGAAGTCATTTTGAAAATGAAAAATCCCTCTATACCCCCTCTGACGACCTGACAATGATTTCTGTTGACGAATTATTGTTATTCAGATGGAAATGAATATTCTGCTCCCCACCATGATGCGTGCCAAGTCATATTGGATTTTTGAAGAAATATTGAAAATGAAAAATCCCTCTATACCCCCTCTAACGACCCGACAATGATTTCTGTTGACGAATTATTGTTATTCAGATGGAAATGGATATTCTGCACCCCACCATGTTGCGTGCCAAGTCATATTTCATTTTGAGGTAACTTTGAAATGGAAAAATCCCTCTAAACCCCCTGTTACGACCCGACAATGATTTCTGTCGACGAATCATTGTGATTCAGATGGAAATAGATATTCTGCACCCCACCATGATGCGTGCCAAGTCATATTAGATTTTTGAAGAAATATTGAAAATGAAAAATCACTCTATACCCCCTCTAACGACCCGACACTGATTTCTGTCGACGAATTATTGTTATTCAGATGGGAATAGATATTCTGCACCCCACCATGATGCGTGCCAAGTCATATTAGATTTTTAAAGAAATATTGAAAATGAGAAATCCCTCTATACCTCCTCTGACGACCCGACAATGATTTCTGTTGACAAATTATTGTTATTGAGATGGAAATGGATATTCCCCCACCATGATGCGTGCCAAGTCATATTAGATTATTGAAGAAATTTTGAAAATGAAAAATCCCTCTATACCCCCTCCAACGACCCGTCAATGATTTCTGTTGACGAATTATTGTTATTTAGATGGAAATGGATATTTTGCACCCCACCATGATGCGTGCCAAGTCATATTTGATTATGGAAGTCATTTTGAAAATGAAAAATCCCTCTATACCCTCTCCAACGACCCGTCAATGATTTCTGTTGACGAATTATTGTTATGTAGATGGAAATGGATATTCTGCACCCCACCATGATGCGTGCCAAGTCATATTACATTTTTGAAGAAATATTGAAAATGAAAAATCACTCTATACCCCTTCTAACGACCCGACATTGATTTCTGTTGACGAATTATTATTATTCAGATGGAAATAGATATTCTGCACCCCACCATGATGCGTGCCAAGTCATATTAGATTTTTGAAGAAATTTTGAAAATGAAAAATAACTCTATACACCCTCCAACGACCCGTCAATGATTTCTGTTGACGAATCAATGTTATTCAGATGGAAATGGATATTCTGCACCCCACCATGATGCGTGCCAAGTCATATTAGATTTTTGAAGAAATTTTGAAAATGAAAAATCCTTCTATACCCCCTCCAACGACCCGTCAATGATTTCTGTTGACGAATTATTGTTATTCAGATGGAAATGGATATTCTGCACCTCACCATGATGCGTGCCAAGTCATATTTGATTAATGAAGTCATTTTGAAAATGAAAAATCCCTCTATACCCCCTCTGACGACACAACAATGACTTTAGTTGACAAATTATTGTTATTGAGATGGAAATGGATATTCTGTACCCCACTATGATGCGTGCCAAGTCATATTTGATTTTTGAAGTCATTTTGAAAATGAAAAATCCCTCTATACCCCCTCTGACGACCCGACAATGATTTCTGTTGACGACTTATTGTTATTCAGATGGACATGGATACTTTGCACCCCACCATGATGCGTGACAAGTCATATTAGATTATTGAAGAAATTTTGAAAATGAAAAATCCTTCTATACCCCCTCCAACCACCCGTCAATGATTTCTGTTGACGAATTATTGTTATTCAGATGGAAATGGATATTCTGCACCCCACCATGATGCGTGACAAGTCATATTTGATTTTAAGGTAATTTTGAAAATAAAAAATCCCTCTATACCCCCTCTGACGACCCGTCAATGATTTCTGTTGACGAATTATTGTTATCCAGATGGAAATGAATATTCTGCACCCCACCATGATGCGTGCCAAGTCATATTAGATTTTTGAAGAAATATTGAAAATGAAAAATCACTCTATACCCCCTCTAACGACCCGAAATTGATTTCTGTTGACGAATTCTTGTTATTCAGATGGAAATAAATATTCTGCACCCCACCATGATGCGTGCCAAGTCATATTTGATTATTGAAGTCATTTTGAAAATGAAAAATCCCTCTATACCCCCTCTGACGACCCGACAATGATTTCTGTTGACCACTTATTGTTATTCAGATGGACATGGATACTTTGCACCCCACCATGATGCGTGACAAGTCATATTAGATTATTGAAGAAATTTTGAAAATGAAAAATCCTTCTATACCCCCTCCAACGACCCGTCAATGATTTATGTTGACGAATTATTGTTATTCAGATGGAAATGGATATTCTGCACCCCACCATGATGCGTGCCAAGTCATATTGAATTTTTGAAGAAATATTGAAAATGAAAAATCCCTCTATACCCCCTCTAACGACCCGACAATGATTTCTGTCGACGAATTATTGTTATTCAGATGGAAATAGATATTCTGCACCCCACCATGATGCGTGCTAAGTCATATTAGATATTTGAAGTAATTTTGAAAATGATAAATCCCTCCATACCCCCTCTGACGACACGACAATGATATCTGTTGACGAATTATTGTTATTCAGATGGGAATGGATATTCTGCACCCCACTATGATGCGTGCCAAGTCATATTAGATTTTTGAAGAAATTTTGAAAATGAGAAATCACTCTATACCCCCTCCAACGACCCGTCAATGATTTCTGTTGACGAATCAATGTTATTCAGATGGAAATGGATATTCTGCACACCAACATGATGCGTGCCAAGTCATATTAGATTTTTGAAGAAAATTTGTAAATGAAAAATCTTTCTATACCTCCTCCAACGACCCGTCAATGATTTCTGTTGACGAATCATTGTTATTCTGATGGAAATGGATATTCTGCACCCCACCATGATGCGTGCCAAGTCATATTTGATTAATGAAGTCATTTTGAAAATGAAAAATCCCTCTATACCCCCTCTGACGACACAACAATGACTTTTGTTGACAAATTATTGTTATTGAGATGGAAATGGATATTCCCCCACCATGATGCGTGCCAAGTCATATTAGATTATTGAAGAAATTTTGAAAATGAAAAATCCCTCTATACCCCCTCCAACGACCCGTCAATGATTTCTGTTGACGAATTATTGTTATTTAGATGGAAATGGATATTTTGCACCCCACCATGATGCGTGCCAAGTCATATTTGATTATGGAAGTCATTTTGAAAATGAAAAATCCCTCTATACCCCCTCTGACGACCCGACAATGATTTCTGTTGACAAATTATTGTTATTGAGATAGAAATGGATATTCTGTACCCCACCATGATGCGTGCCAAGTCATATTAGATTATTGAAGAAATTTTGAAAATGAAAAATCCCTCTATACCCTCTCCAACGACCCGTCAATGATTTCTGTTGACGAATTATTGTTATGTAGATGGAAATGGATATTCTGCACCTCACCATGATGCGTGCCAAGTCATATTTGATTTTGAGGTAATTTTGAAAATGATAAATCCCACTATACCCCCTCTGACGACCCGACAATGATTTTTGTTGACAAATTATTGTTATTGATATGGAAATAGATATTCTGCACCTCACCATGATGCGTGCCAAGTCATATTTGATTTTGAGGTAATTTTGAAAATGAAAAATCCCACTCTACCCCCTCTAACGACCCGACAATGATTTCTGTCGACGAATCATTGATATTCAGATGGAAATAGATATTCTGCACCCCACCATGATGCGTGCCAAGTCATATTACATTTTTGAAGAAATATTGAAAATGATAAATCACTCTATACCCCCTCTAACGACCCGACATTGATTTCTGTTGACGAATTCTTGTTATTCAGATGGAAATAAATATTCTGCACCCTACTATGATGCGTGCCAAGTCATATTTGATTTTTGAAGTCATTTTGATAATGAAAAATCCCTCTATACCCCCTCTGACGACCCGACAATGATTTCTGTTGACGAATTATTGTTATTCAGATGGACATGGATACTTTGCACCCCACCATGATGCGTGCCAAGTAATATTAGATTTTAGAAGATATATTGAAAATGAAAAATCCCTCTATACCCCCTCTAACGACCCGACAAAGATTTCTGTTGACAAATTATTGTTATTCAGATGGAAATGGATATTCTGCACCCCACTATGATGCGTGCCAAGTCATATTAGATTTTTGAAGAAATTTTGAAAATGAAAAATCCCTCTATACCCCCTCCAACGACCCGTCAATGATTTCTGTTGACGAATTATTGTTATTCAGATGGCAATGGATATTCTGCACCCCACTATGATGCGTGCCAAGTCATATTTGATTTTGAGGTAATTTTGAAAATGAAAACTCCCTCTATACCCCCTCTGACGACCCGACAATGATTTCTGTTGACGAATTATTGTTATTGAGATATTATTGAAATGGATATTCTGCACCCCACTATGATGCGTGCCAAGTCATATTTGATTTTTGAAGTCATTTTGAAAATGAAAAATCCCTCCATACCCCCTCTGACGACCCGACAATGATTTCTGTTGACGACTTATTGTTATTCAGATGGACATGGATACTTTGCACCCCACCATGATGCGTGACAAGTCATATTAGATTATTGAAGAAATTTTGAAAATGAAAAATCCTTCTATACCCCCTCCAACCACCCGTCAATGATTTCTGTTGACGAATTATTGTTATTCAGATGGAAATGGATATTCTGCACCCCACCATGATGCGTGACAAGTCATATTTGATTTTAAGGTAATTTTGAAAATAAAAAATCCCTCTATACCCCCTCTGACGACCCGTCAATGATTTCTGTTGACGAATTATTGTTATCCAGATGGAAATGAATATTCTGCACCCCACCATGATGCGTGCCAAGTCATATTAGATTTTTGAAGAAATATTGAAAATGAAAAATCACTCTATACCCCCTCTAACGACCCGAAATTGATTTCTGTTGACGAATTCTTGTTATTCAGATGGAAATAAATATTCTGCACCCCACCATGATGCGTGCCAAGTCATATTTGATTATTGAAGTCATTTTGAAAATGAAAAATCCCTCTATACCCCCTCTGACGACCCGACAATGATTTCTGTTGACCACTTATTGTTATTCAGATGGACATGGATACTTTGCACCCCACCATGATGCGTGACAAGTCATATTAGATTATTGAAGAAATTTTGAAAATGAAAAATCCTTCTATACCCCCTCCAACGACCCGTCAATGATTTATGTTGACGAATTATTGTTATTCAGATGGAAATGGATATTCTGCACCCCACCATGATGCGTGCCAAGTCATATTGAATTTTTGAAGAAATATTGAAAATGAAAAATCCCTCTATACCCCCTCTAACGACCCGACAATGATTTCTGTCGACGAATTATTGTTATTCAGATGGAAATAGATATTCTGCACCCCACCATGATGCGTGCTAAGTCATATTAGATATTTGAAGTAATTTTGAAAATGATAAATCCCTCCATACCCCCTCTGACGACCCGTCAATGATTTCTGTTGACGAATCAATGTTATTCAGATGGAAATGGATATTCTGCACACCAACATGATGCGTGCCAAGTCATATTAGATTTTTGAAGAAAATTTGTAAATGAAAAATCTTTCTATACCTCCTCCAACGACCCGTCAATGATTTCTGTTGACGAATCATTGTTATTCTGATGGAAATGGATATTCTGCACCCCACCATGATGCGTGCCAAGTCATATTTGATTAATGAAGTCATTTTGAAAATGAAAAATCCCTCTATACCCCCTCTAACGACCCGACAATGATTTCTGTTGACGAATTATTGTTATTCAGATGGAAATGCATATTCTTCACCACGCCATGTTGCGTGCCAAGTCATATTTGATTTTGAGGTAATTTAGAAAATGAAAAATCCCTCTATACCCCCTCTAACTACCCGACAATGATTTCTGTCGACGAATTATTGTTTTTCAGATGGAAATAAATATTCTGCACCCCACCATGATGCGTGCCAAGTCATATTACATTTTTGAAGAAATATTGAAAATGAGAAATCCCTCTATACCCCCTCTAACGACCCGACAATGATTTCTGTCGACGACTTATTGTTATTCAGATGGAAATGAATATTCTGCACCCCACCATGTTGCGTGCCAAGTCATATTTGATTTTGAGGTAATTTAGAAAATGAAAAATCCCTCTATACCCCCTCTAACGACCCGACAATGACTTCTGTCGACGAATTATTGTTTTTCAGATGGAAATAGATATTCTGCACCCCACCATGATGCGTGCCAAGTCATATTAAATTTTTGAAGAAATATTGAAAATGAGAAATCCCTCTATACCCCCTCTGAGGACCCGACAATGATTTCTGTTTACAAATTATTGTTATTAAGACGGAAATGAATATTCTGTACCCCACCATGATGCGTGCCAAGTCATATTTGATTTTGAGATAATTTTGAAAATGAAAAATCCCTCTATACCCATTCTGACGACCTGACAATAATTTCTGTTGACAAATTATTGTTATTGAAATGGAAATGAATATTCTGTACCCCACCATGATGCGTGCCAAGTCATATTATATTATTGAAGAAATTTTGAAAATGAAAATTCTTTCTATACCCCCTCCAACGACACGTCAATGATTTCTGTTGACGAATTATTGTTATTCAGATGGAAATGGATATTCTGCACCCCACCATGATGCGTACCAAGTCATATTTGATTTTGAGGTAATTTTGAAAATGAAAAATCCCTCTATACCCCCTCTGACGACCCGACAATGATTTCTGTTGACGAATTATTGTTATTCAGATGGAAATGGATATTCTGCACCCCACCATGATGCGTGCCAAGTCATATTGGATTTTTGAAGAAATATTGAAAATGAAAAATCCCTCTATACCCCCTCTAACGACCCGACAATGATTTCTGTTGACGAATTATTGTTATCCAGATGGAAATGAATATTCTGCACCCCACCATGTTGCGTGCCAAGTCATATTTGATTTTGAGGTAATTTTGAAAATGAAAAATCCCTCTATACCCCCTCTAACGACCCGACAATGATTTCTGTCGACGAATCATTGTTATTCAGATGGAAATAGATATTCTGCACCCCACCATGATGCGTGCCAAGTCATATTAGATTTTTGAAGAAATATTGAAAATGAAAAATCACTCTATACCCCCTCTAACGACCCGACACTGATTTCTGTCGACGAATTATTGTTATTCAGATGGAAATAGATATTCTGCACCCCACCATGATGCGTGCCAAGTCATAATAGATTTTTAAAGAAATATTGAATATGAGAAATCCCTCTATACCTCCTCTGACGACCCGACAATGATATCTGTTGACAAATTATTGTTATTGAGATAGAAATGGATATGCTGTACCCCAACATGATGCGTGCCAAGTCATATTAGATTATTGAAGAAATATTGAAAATGAAAAATCCCTCTATACCCCCTCTTACGACCCGACAATGATTTCTGTTGACGAATTATTGTTATCCAGATGGAAATGAATATTCTGCACCCCACCATGTTGCGTGCCAAGTCATATTTGATTATTGAAGTCATTTTGAAAATGAAAAATCCCTCTATACCCCCTCTAACGACCCGTCAATGATTTCTGTTGACGAATTATTGTTATTTAGATGGACATGGATACTTTGCACCCCACCATGATGCGTGACAAGTCATATTAGATTAATGAAGAAATTTTGAAAATGAAAAATCTTTCTATACCCCCTCCAACGACCCGTCAATGATTTCTGTTGACGAATTATTGTTATTCAGATGGAAATGGATATTCTGCACCCCACCATGATGCGTGCCAAGTCATATTGGATTTTTGAAGAAATATTGAAAATGAAAAATCCCTCTATACCCCCTCTAACGACCCGACAATGATTTCTGTCGACGAATTATTGTTATTTAGATGGAAATGGATATTCTGCACCCCACCATGATGCGTGCCAAGTCATATTTGATTATGGAAGTCATTTTGAAAATGAAAAATCCCTCTATACCCCCTCTGACGACCCGACAACGATTTCTGTTGAGGAATTATTGTTATTTAGATGGAAATGGATATTCTGCACCCCACCATGATGCGTGCCAAGTCATATTTGATTATGGAAGTCCTTTTGAAAATGAAAAATCCCTCTATACCCCCTCTGACGACCCGACAATGATTTCTGTTGACAAATTATTGTTATTGAGATAGAAATGGATATTCTGTACCCCACCATGATGCGTGCCAAGTCATATCAGATTATTGAAGAAATTTTGAAAATGAAAAATCCCTCTATACCCTCTCCAACGACCCGTCAATGATTTCTGTTGACGAATTATTGTTATGTAGATGGAAATGGATATTCTGCACCTCACCATGATGCGTGCCAAGTCATATTTGATTTTGAGGTAATTTTGAAAATGATAAATCCCACTATACCCCCTCTGACGACCCGACAATGATTTTTGTTGACAAATTATTGTTATTGATATGGAAATAGATATTCTGCACCTCACCATGATGCGTGCCAAGTCATATTTGATTTTGAGGTAATTTTGAAAATGAAAAATCCCACTATACCCCCTCTAACGACCCGACAATGATTTCTGTCGACGAATCATTGATATTCAGATGGAAATAGATATTCTGCACCCCACCATGATGCGTGCCAAGTCATATTACATTTTTGAAGAAATATTGAAAATGAAAAATCACTCTATACCCCTTCTAACGACCCGACATTGATTTCTGTTGACGAATTATTATTATTCAGATGGAAATAGATATTCTGCACCCCACCATGATGCGTGCCAAGTCATATTAGATTTTTGAAGAAATTTTGAAAATGAAAAATAACTCTATACACCCTCCAACGACCCGTCAATGATTTCTGTTGACGAATCAATGTTATTCAGATGGAAATGGATATTCTGCACCCCACCATGATGCGTGCCAAGTCATATTAGATTTTTGAAGAAATTTTGAAAATGAAAAATCCTTCTATACCCCCTCCAACGACCCGTCAATGATTTCTGTTGACGAATTATTGTTATTCAGATGGAAATGGATATTCTGCACCTCACCATGATGCGTGCCAAGTCATATTTGATTAATGAAGTCATTTTGAAAATGAAAAATCCCTCTATACCCCCTCTGACGACACAACAATGACTTTTGTTGACAAATTATTGTTATTGAGATGGAAATGGATATTCTGTACCCCACTATGATGCGTGCCAAGTCATATTTGATTTTTGAAGTCATTTTGAAAATGAAAAATCCCTCTATACCCCCTCTGACGACCCGACAATGATTTCTGTTGACGAATTATTGTTATTCAGATGGAAATGAATATTCTGCTCCCCACCATGATGCGTGCCAAGTCATATTGGATTTTTGAAGAAATATTGAAAATGAAAAATCCCTCTATACCCCCTCTAACGACCCGACAATGATTTCTGTTGACGAATTATTGTTATTCAGATGGAAATGGATATTCTGCACCCCACCATGTTGCGTGCCAAGTCATATTTGATTTTGAGGTAATTTTGAAATTGAAAAATCCCTCTATACCCCCTGTTACGACCCGACAATGATTTCTGTCGACGAATCATTGTGATTCAGATGGAAATAGATATTCTGCACCCCACCATGATGCGTGCCAAGTCATATTAGATTTTTGAAGAAATATTGAAAATGAAAAATCACTCTATACCCCCTCTAACGACCCGACACTGATTTCTGTCGACGAATTATTGTTATTCAGATGGGAATAGATATTCTGCACCCCACCATGATGCGTGCCAAGTCATATTAGATTTTTAAAGAAATATTGAAAATGAGAAATCCCTCTATACCTCCTCTGACGACCCGACAATGATTTCTGTTGACAAATTATTGTTATTGAGATGGAAATGGATATTCTGTACCCCACCATGATGCGTGCCAAGTCATATTAGATTATTGAAGAAATTTTGAAAATGAAAAATCCCTCTATACCCCCTCCAACGACCCGTCAATGATTTCTGTTGACGAATTATTGTTATTCAGATGGAAATGGATATTCTGCACCCCACCATGATGCGTGCCAAGTCATATTTGATTTTGAGGTAATTTTGAAATTGAAAAATCCCTCTATACCCCCTGTTACGACCCGACAATGATTTCTGTCGACGAATCATTGTGATTCAGATGGAAATAGATATTCTGCACCCCACCATGATGCGTGCCAAGTCATATTAGATTTTTGAAGAAATATTGAAAATGAAAAATCACTCTATACCCCCTCTAACGACCCGACACTGATTTCTGTCGACGAATTATTGTTATTCAGATGGAAATAGATATTCTGCACCTCACCATGATGCGTGCCAAGTCATATTTGATTTTGAGGTAATTTTGAAAATGAAAAATCCCACTATACCCCCTCTAACGACCCGACAATGATTTCTGTCGACGAATCATTGATATTCAGATGGAAATAGATATTCTGCACCCCACCATGATGCGTGCCAAGTCATATTTGATTTTGAGGTAATTTTGAAAATGATAAATCCCACTATACCCCCTCTGACGACCCGACAATGATTTTTGTTGACAAATTATTGTTATTGAGATGGAAATGGATATTCTGTACCCCACCATGATGCGTGCCAAGTCATATTAGATTATTGAAGAAATTTTGAAAATGAAAAATCCCTCTATACCTCCTCCAACGACCCGTCAATGATTTCTGTTGACGAATTATTGTTATTTAGATGGAAATGGATATTTTGCACCCCACCATGATGCGTGCCAAGTCATATTTGATTATGGAAGTCATTTTGAAAATGAAAAATCCCTCTATACCCCCTCTGACGACCCGACAATGATTTCTGTTGACAAATTATTGTTATTGAGATAGAAATGGATATTCTGTACCCCACCATGATGCGTGCCAAGTCATATTAGATTATTGAAGAAATTTTGAAAATGAAAAATCCCTCTATACCCTCTCCAACGACCCGTCAATGATTTCTGTTGACGAATTATTGTTATGTAGATGGAAATGGATATTCTGCACCTCACCATGATGCGTGCCAAGTCATATTTGATTTTGAGGTAATTTTGAAAATGATAAATCCCACTATACCCCCTCTGACGACCCGACAATGATTTTTGTTGACAAATTATTGTTATTGATATGGAAATAGATATTCTGCACCTCACCATGATGCGTGCCAAGTCATATTTGATTTTGAGGTAATTTTGAAAATGAAAAATCCCACTATACCCCCTCTAACGACCCGACAATGATTTCTGTCGACGAATCATTGATATTCAGATGGAAATAGATATTCTGCACCCCACCATGATGCGTGCCAAGTCATATTACATTTTTGAAGAAATATTGAAAATGAAAAATCACTCTATACCCCCTCTAACGACCCGACATTGATTTCTGTTGACGAATTCTTGTTATTCAGATGGAAATAAATATTCTGCACCCTACTATGATGCGTGCCAAGTCATATTTGATTTTTGAAGTCATTTTGATAATGAAAAATCCCTCTATACCCCCTCTGACGACCCGACAATGATTTCTGTTGACGAATTATTGTTATTCAGATGGACATGGATACTTTGCACCCCACCATGATGCGTGCCAAGTAATATTAGATTTTAGAAGATATATTGAAAATGAAAAATCCCTCTATACCCCCTCTAACGACCCGACAAAGATTTCTGTTGACAAATTATTGTTATTCAGATGGAAATGGATATTCTGCACCCCACTATGATGCGTGCCAAGTCATATTAGATTTTTGAAGAAATTTTGAAAATGAAAAATCCCTCTATACCCCCTCCAACGACCCGTCAATGATTTCTGTTGACGAATTATTGTTATTCAGATGGCAATGGATATTCTGCACCCCACTATGATGCGTGCCAAGTCATATTTGATTTTGAGGTAATTTTGAAAATGAAAACTCCCTCTATACCCCCTCTGACGACCCGACAATGATTTCTGTTGACGAATTATTGTTATTGAGATGTTATTGAAATGGATATTCTGCACCCCACTATGATGCGTGCCAAGTCATATTTGATTTTTGAAGTCATTTTGAAAATGAAAAATCCCTCCATACCCCCTCTGACGACCCGACAATGATTTCTGTTGACGACTTATTGTTATTCAGATGGACATGGATACTTTGCACCCCACCATGATGCGTGACAAGTCATATTAGATTATTGAAGAAATTTTGAAAATGAAAAATCCTTCTATACCCCCTCCAACCACCCGTCAATGATTTCTGTTGACGAATTATTGTTATTCAGATGGAAATGGATATTCTGCACCCCACCATGATGCGTGACAAGTCATATTTGATTTTAAGGTAATTTTGAAAATAAAAAATCCCTCTATACCCCCTCTGACGACCCGTCAATGATTTCTGTTGACGAATTATTGTTATCCAGATGGAAATGAATATTCTGCACCCCACCATGATGCGTGCCAAGTCATATTAGATTTTTGAAGAAATATTGAAAATGAAAAATCACTCTATACCCCCTCTAACGACCCGAAATTGATTTCTGTTGACGAATTCTTGTTATTCAGATGGAAATAGATATTCTGCACCCCACCATGATGCGTGCTAAGTCATATTAGATATTTGAAGTAATTTTGAAAATGATAAATCCCTCCATACCCCCTCTGACGACACGACAATGATATCTGTTGACGAATTATTGATATTCAGATGGAAATGGATATTCTGCACCCCACTATGATGCGTGCCAAGTCATATTAGATTTTTGAAGAAATTTTGAAAATGAGAAATCACTCTATACCCCCTCCAACGACCCGTCAATGATTTCTGTTGACGAATCAATGTTATTCAGATGGAAATGGATATTCTGCACACCAACATGATGCGTGCCAAGTCATATTAGATTTTTGAAGAAAATTTGTAAATGAAAAATCTTTCTATACCTCCTCCAACGACCCGTCAATGATTTCTGTTGACGAATCATTGTTATTCTGATGGAAATGGATATTCTGCACCCCACCATGATGCGTGCCAAGTCATATTTGATTAATGAAGTCATGTTGAAAATGAAAAATCCCTCTATACCCCCTCTAACGACCCGACAATGATTTCTGTTGACGAATTATTGTTATTCAGATGGAAATGCATATTCTTCACCACGCCATGTTGCGTGCCAAGTCATATTTGATTTTGAGGTAATTTAGAAAATGAAAAATCCCTCTATACCCCCTCTAACTACCCGACAATGATTTCTGTCGACGAATTATTGTTTTTCAGATGGAAATAGATATTCTGCACCACACCATGATGCGTGCCAAGTCATATTAGATTTTTGAAGAAATATTGAAAATGAGAAATCCCTCTATACCCCCTCTAACGACCCGACAATGATTTCTGTCGACGACTTATTGTTATTCAGATGGAAATGAATATTCTGCACCCCACCATGTTGCGTGCCAAGTCATATTTGATTTTGAGGTAATTTAGAAAATGAAAAATCCCTCGATACCCCCTCTAACGACCCGACAATGACTTCTGTCGACGAATTATTGTTTTTCAGATGGAAATAGATATTCTGCACCCCACCATGATGCGTGCCAAGTCATATTAAATTTTTGAAGAAATATTGAAAATGAGAAATCCCTCTATACCCCCTCTGAGGACCCGACAATGATTTCTGTTTACAAATTATTGTTATTAAGACGGAAATGAATATTCTGTACCCCACCATGATGCGTGCCAAGTCATATTTGATTTTGAGATAATTTTGAAAATGAAAAATCCCTCTATACCCATTCTGACGACCTGACAATAATTTCTGTTGACAAATTATTGTTATTGAAATGGAAATGGATATTCTGTACCCCACCGTGATGCGTGCCAAGTCATATTATATTATTGAAGAAATTTTGAAAATGAAAAATCTTTCTATACCCCCTCCAACGACACGTCAATGATTTCTGTTGACGAATTATTGTTATTCAGATGGAAATGGATATTCTGCACCCCACCATGATGCGTACCAAGTCATATTTGATTTTGAGGTAATTTTGAAAATGAAAAATCCCTCTATACCCCCTCTGACGACCCGACAATGATTTCTGTTGACGAATTATTGTTATTCAGATGGAAATGGATATTCTGCACCCCACCATGATGCGTGCCAAGTCATATTGGATTTTTGAAGAAATATTGAAAATGAAAAATCCCTCTATACCCCCTCTAGCGACCCGACAATGATTTCTGTTGACGAATTATTGTTATCCAGATGGAAATGAATATTCTGCACCCCACCATGTTGCGTGCCAAGTCATATTTGATTTTGAGGTAATTTTGAAAATGAAAAATCCCTCTATACCCCCTCTAACGACCCGACAATGATTTCTGTCGACGAATCATTGTTATTCAGATGGAAATAGATATTCTGCACCCCACCATGATGCGTGCCAAGTCATATTAGATTTTTGAAGAAATATTGAAAATGAAAAATCACTCTATACCCCCTCTAACGACCCGACACTGATTTCTGTCGACGAATTATTGTTATTCAGATGGAAATAGATATTCTGCACCCCACCATGATGCGTGCCAAGTCATAATAGATTTTTAAAGAAATATTGAATATGAGAAATCCCTCTATACCTCCTCTGACGACCCGACAATGATATCTGTTGACAAATTATTGTTATTGAGATAGGAATGGATATGCTGTACCCCAACATGATGCGTGCCAAGTCATATTAGATTATTGAAGAAATATTGAAAATGAAAAATCCCTCTATACCCCCTCTTACGACCCGACAATGATTTCTGTTGACGAATTATTGTTATCCAGATGGAAATGAATATTCTGCACCCCACCATGTTGCGTGCCAAGTCATATTTGATTATTGAAGTCATTTTGAAAATGAAAAATCCCTCTATACCCCCTCTAACGACCCGTCAATGATTTCTGTTGACGAATTATTGTTATTTAGATGGACATGGATACTTTGCACCCCACCATGATGCGTGACAAGTCATATTAGATTAATGAAGAAATTTTGAAAATGAAAAATCCTTCTATACCCCCTCCAACGACCCGTCAATGATTTCTGTTGACGAATTATTGTTATTCAGATGGAAATGGATATTCTGCACCCCACCATGATGCGTGCCAAGTCATATTGGATTTTTGAAGAAATATTGAAATTGAAAAATCCCTCTATACCCCCTCTAACGACCCGACAATGATTTCTGTCGACGAATTATTGTTATTTAGATGGAAATGGATATTCTGCACCCCACCATGATGCGTGCCAAGTCATATTTGATTATGGAAGTCATTTTGAAAATGAAAAATCCCTCTATACCCCCTCTGACGACCCGACAATGATTTCTGTTGACGAATTATTGTTATTTAGATGGAAATGGATATTCTGCACCCCACCATGATGCGTGCCAAGTCATATTTGATTATGGAAGTCCTTTTGAAAATGAAAAATCCCTCTATACCCCCTCTGACGACCCGACAATGATTTCTGTTGACAAATTATTGTTATTGAGATAGAAATGGATATTCTGTACCCCACCATGATGCGTGCCAAGTCATATCAGATTATTGAAGAAATTTTGAAAATGAAAAATCCCTCTATACCCTCTCCAACGACCCGACAATGATTTCTGTCGACGAATTATTGTTATTTAGATGGAAATGGATATTCTGCACCCCACCATGATGCGTGCCAAGTCATATTTGATTATGGAAGTCATTTTGAAAATGAAAAATCCCTCTATACCCCCTCTGACGACCCGACAATGATTTCTGTTGACGAATTATTGTTATGTAGATGGAAATGGATATTCTGCACCTCACCATGATGCGTGCCAAGTCATATTTGATTTTGAGGTAATTTTGAAAATGATAAATCCCACTATACCCCCTCTGACGACCCGACAATGATTTTTGTTGACAAATTATTGTTATTGATATGGAAATAGATATTCTGCACCTCACCATGATGCGTGCCAAGTCATATTTGATTTTGAGGTAATTTTGAAAATGAAAAATCCCACTATACCCCCTCTAACGACCCGACAATGATTTCTGTCGACGAATCATTGATATTCAGATGGAAATAGATATTCTGCACCCCACCATGATGCGTGCCAAGTCATATTACATTTTTGAAGAAATATTGAAAATGAAAAATCACTCTATACCCCTTCTAACGACCCGACATTGATTTCTGTTGACGAATCATTATTATTCAGATGGAAATAGATATTCTGCACCCCACCATGATGCGTGCCAAGTCATATTAGATTTTTGAAGAAATTTTGAAAATGAAAAATCACTCTATACACCCTCCAACGACCCGTCAATGATTTCTGTTGACGAATCAATGTTATTCAGATGGAAATGGATATTCTGCACCCCACCATGATGCGTGCCAAGTCATATTAGATTTTTGAAGAAATTTTGAAAATGAAAAATCCTTCTATACCCCCTCCAACGACCCGTCAATGATTTCTGTTGACGAATTATTGTTATTCAGATGGAAATGGATATTCTGCACCCCACCATGATGCGTGCCAAGTCATATTGGATTTTTGAAGAAATATTGAAAATGAAAAATCCCTCTATACCCCCTCTAACGACCCGACAATGATTTCTGTCGACGAATTATTGTTATTCAGATGGAAATAGATATTCTGCACCCCACCATGATGCGTGCCAAGTCATATTAGATTTTTGAAGTAATTTTGAAAATGATAAATCCCTCCATACCCCCTCTGACGACACGACAATGATATCTGTTGACGAATTATTGTTATTCAGATGGGAATGGATATTCTGCACCCCACTATGATGCGTGCCAAGTCATATTAGATTTTTGAAGAAATTTTGAAAATGAAAAATCACTCTATACACCCTCCAACGACCCGTCAATGATTTCTGTTGACGAATCATTGTTATTCTGATGGAAATGGATATTCTGCACCCCACCATGATGCGTGCCAAGTCATATTTGATTTTGAGGTAATTTAGAAAATGAATAATCCCTCTATACCCCCTCTAACGACCCGACAATGATTTCTGTCGACAAATTATTGTTTTTCAGATGGAAATAGATTTTCTGCACCCCACCATGATGCGTGCCAAATCATATTAGATTTTTGAAGAAATATTGAAAATGAGAAATCCCTCTATACCCCCTCTAACGACCCGACAATGATTTCTGTCGACGAATTATTGTTATTCAGATGGAAATGCATATTCTTCACCACATCATGATGCGTGCCAAGTCATATTAGATTTTTGAAGTAAATTTGAAAAAGAAAAATTACTCTATACACCCTCCAACGCCCTGTCAATGATTTCTGTTGACGAATCAATGTTATTCAGATGGAAATGGATATTCTGCACCCCACCATGATGCGTGCCAAGACATATTATAATATTGAAGAAATTTTGAAAATGAAAAATCCCTCTATACCCCCTCCAACGACACGTCAATGATTTCTGTTGACGAATTATTGTTATTCAGATGGAAATGGATATTCTGCACCCCACCATGATGCGTGCCAAGTAATATTTGATTTTGAGGTAATTTTGAAAATGAAAAATCCCTCTATACCCCCTCTGACGACACAACAATGACTTTTGTTGACAAATTATTGTTATTGAGATGGAAATGGATATTCTGTACCCCACTATGATGCGTGCCAAGTCATATTTGATTTTTGAAGTCATTTTGAAAATGAAAAATCCCTCTATACCCCCTCTAACGACCCGACAATGATTTCTGTTGACGAATTTTGTTATCCAGATGGAAGTGAATATTCTGCACCCCACCATGTTGCGTGCCAAGTCATATTTGATTTTGAGGTAATTTTGAAATTGAAAAATCCCTCTATACCCCCTGTTACGACCCGACAATGATTTCTGTCGACGAATCATTGTGATTCAGATGGAAATAAATATTCTGCACCCCACCATGATGCGTGCCAAGTCATATTAGATTTTTGAAGAAATATTGAAAATGAAAAATCACTCTATACCCCCTCTAACGACCCGACACTGATTTCTGTCGACGAATTATTGTTATTCAGATGGGAATAGATATTCTGCACCCCACCATGATGCGTGCCAAGTCATATTAGATTTTTAAAGAAATATTGAAAATGAGAAATCCCTCTATACCTCCTCTGACGACCCGACAATGATTTCTGTTGACAAATTATTGTTATTGAGATGGAAATGGATATTCTGTACCCCACCATGATGCGTGCCAAGTCATATTAGATTATTGAAGAAATTTTGAAAATGAAAAATCACTCTATACCCCCTCTAACGACCCGACATTGATTTCTGTTGACGAATTCTTGTTATTCAGATGGAAATAAATATTCTGCACCCTACTATGATGCGTGCCAAGTCATATTTGATTTTTGAAGTCATTTTGATAATGAAAAATCCCTCTATACCCCCTCTGACGACCCGACAATGATTTCTGTTGACGAATTATTGTTATTCAGATGGACATGGATACTTTGCAACCCACTATGATGCGTGCCAAGTAATATTAGATTTTAGAAGATATATTGAAAATGAAAAATCCCTCTATACCCCCTCTAACGACCCGACAAAAATTTCTGTTGACAAATTATTGTTATTCAGATGGAAATGGATATTCTGCACCCCACCATGATGCGTGCCAAGTCATATTAGATTTTAGAAGAAATTTTGAAAATGAAAAATCCCTCTATACCCCCTCCAACGACCCGTCAATGATATCTGTTGACGAATTATTGTTATTCAGATGGCAATGGATATTCTGCACCCCACTATGATGCGTGCCAAGTCATAGTTGATTTTGAGGTAATTTTGAAAATGAAAAATTCCTCTATACCCCCTCTGACGACCCGACAATAATTTCTGTTGACGAGTTATTGTTATATAGATGTTATTGAAATGGATATTCTGCACCCCACTATGATGCGTGCCAAGTCATATTTGATTTTTGAAGTCATTTTGAAAATGAAAAATCCCTCTATACCCCCAATGACGACCCGACAATGATTTCTGTTGACGACTTATTGTTATTCAGATGGACATGGATACTTTGCACCCCACCATGATGCGTGACAAGTCATATTAGATTATTGAAGAAATTTTGAAAATGAAAAATCCTTCTATACCCCCTCCAACGACCCGTCAATGATTTCTGTTGACGAATTATTGTTATTCAGATGGAAATGGATATTCTGCACCCCACCATGATGCGTGACAAGTCATATTTGATTTTAAGGTAATTTTGAAAATAAAAAATCCCTCTATACCCCCTCTGACGACCCGTCAATGATTTCTGTTGACGAATTATTGTTATTTAGATGGAAATGGATATTCTGCACTTCAGCATGATGCGTGCCAAGTCATATTTGATTTTGAGGTAATTTTGAAAATGAAAAATTCCTCTATACCCCCTCTGACGACCCGACAATAATTTCTGTTGACGAGTTATTGTTATATAGATGTTATTGAAATGGATATTCTGCACCCCACTATGATGCGTGCCAAGTCATATTTGATTTTTGAAGTCATTTTGAAAATGAAAAATCCCTCTATACCCCCTCTGACGACCCGACAATGATTTCTGTTGACCACTTATTGTTATTCAGATGGACGTGGATACTTTGCACCCCACCATGATGCGTGACAAGTCATATTAGATTATTGAAGAAATTTTGAAAATGAAAAATCCTTCTATACCCCCTCCAACGACCCGTCAATGATTTATGTTGACGAATTATTGTTATTCAGATGGAAATGGATATTCTGCCTCCCACCATGATGCGTGCCAAGTCATATTGAATTTTTGAAGAAATATTGAAAATGAAAAATCACTCTATACCCCCTCTAACGACCCGACAATGATTTCTGTCGACGAATTATTGTTATTCAGATGGAAATAGATATTCTGCACCCCACCATGATGCGTGCTAAGTCATATTAGATATTTGAAGTAATTTTGAAAATGATAAATCCCTCCATACCCCCTCTGACGACACGACAATGATATCTGTTGACGAATTATTGTTATTCAGATGGGAATGGATATTCTGCACCCCACTATGATGCGTGCCAAGTCATATTAGATTTTTGAAGAAATTTTGAAAATGAGAAATCACTCTATACCCCCTCCAACGACCCGTCAATGATTTCTGTTGACGAATCAATGTTATTCAGATGGAAATGGATATTCTGCACACCAACATGATGCGTGCCAAGTCATATTAGATTTTTGAAGAAAATTTGTAAATGAAAAATCTTTCTATACCTCCTCCAACGACCCGTCAATGATTTCTGTTGACGAATCATTGTTATTCTGATGAAAATGGATATTCTGCACCCCACCATGATGCGTGCCAAGTCATATTTGATTAATGAAGTCATTTTGAAAATGAAAAATCCCTCTATACCCCCTCTAACGACCCCACAATGATTTTTGTTGACGAATTATTGTTATTCAGATGGAAATGCATATTCTTCACCACACCATGTTGCGTGCCAAGTCATATTTGATTTTGAGGTAATTTAGAAAATGAAAAATCCCTCTATACCCCCTCTAACGACCCGACAATGATTTCTGTCGACGAATTATTGTTTTTCAGATGGAAATAGATATTCTGCACCCCACCATGATGCGTGCCAAGTCATATTAGATTTTTGAAGAAATATTGAAAATGAGAAATCCCTCTATACCCCCTCTAACGACCCGACAATGATTTCTGTCGACGAATTATTGTTTTACAGATGGAAATAGATATTCTGCACCCCACCATGATGCGTGCCAAGTCATATTAAATTTTTGAAGAAATATTGAAAATGAGAAATCCCTCTATACCCCCTCTGAGGACCCGACAATGATTTCTGTTTACAAATTATTGTTATTAAGACGGAAATGAATATTCTGTACCCCACCATGATGCGTGCCAAGTCATATTTGATTTTGAGATAATTTTGAAAATGAAAAATCCCTCTATACCCATTCTGACGACCTGACAATAATTTCTGTTGACAAATTATTGTTATTGAAATGGAAATGGATATTCTGTACCCCACCATAATGCGTGCCAAGTCATATTATATTATTGAAGAAATTTTGAAAATGAAAAATCCCTCTATACCCCCTCCAACGACACGTCAATGATTTCTGTTGACGAATTATTGTTATTCAGATGGAAATGGATATTCTGCACCCCACCATGATGCGTACCAAGTCATATTTGATTTTGAGGTAATTTTGAAAAGGAAAAATCCCTCTATACCCCCTCTGACGACACGACAATGACTTTTGTTGACGAATTATTGTTATTGAGATGGAAATGGATATTCTGTACCCCACTATGATGCGTGCCAAGTCATATTTGATTTTTGAAGTCATTTTGAAAATGAAAAATCCCTCTATACCCCCTCTGACGACCCGACAATGATTTCTGTTGACGAATTATTGTTATTCAGATGGAAATGGATATTCTGCACCCCACCATGATGCGTGCCAAGTCATATTGGATTTTTGAAGAAATATTGAAAATGAAAAATCCCTCTATACCCCCTCTAACGACCCGACAATGATTTCTGTTGACGAATTATTGTTATCCAGATGGAAATGAATATTCTGCACCCCACCATGTTGCGTGCCAAGTCATATTTGATTTTGAGGTAATTTTGAAAATGAAAAATCCCTCTATACCCCCTCTAACGACCCGACAATGATTTCTGTCGACGAATCATTGTTATTCAGATGGAAATAGATATTCTGCACCCCACCATGATGCGTGCCAAGTCATATTAGATTTTTGAAGAAATATTGAAAATGAAAAATCACTCTATATCCCCTCTAACGACCCGACACTGATTTCTGTCGACGAATTATTGTTATTCAGATGGGAATAGATATTCTGCACCCCACCATGATGCGTGCCAAGTCATAATAGATTTTTAAAGAAATATTGAAAATGAAAAATCCCTCTATACCCCCTCTAACGACCCGACAATGATTTCTGTTGACGAATTATTGTTATCCAGATGGAAATGAATATTCTGCACCCCACCATGTTGCGTGCCAAGTCATATTTGATTATTGAAGTCATTTTGAAAATGAAAAATCACTCTATACCCCCTCTAACGACCCGTCAATGATTTCTGTTGACGAATCATTGTTATTTAGATGGACATGGATATTCTGCACCCCACCATGATGCGTGCCAAGTCATATTGGATTTTTGAAGAAATATTGAAAATGAAAAATCCCTCTATACCCCCTCTAACGACCCGACAATGATTTCTGTCGACGAATTATTGTTATTCTGATGGAAATAGATATTCTGCACCCCACCATGATGCGTGCCAAGTCATATTAGATTTTTGAAGTAATTTTGAAAATGATAAATCCCTCCATACCCCCTCTGACGACACGACAATGATATCTGTTGACGAATTATTGTTATTCAGATGGGAATGGTTATTCTGCACCCCACTATGATGCGTGCCAAATCATATTGGATTTTTGAAGAAATTTTGAAAATGAAAAATTACTCTATACACCCTCCAACGCCCCGTCAATGATTTCTGTTGACGAATCAATGTTATTCAGATGGAAATGGATATTCTGCACCCCACCATGATGCGTGACAAGTCATATTAGATTTTTGAAGAAAATTTGTAAATGAAAAATCCTTCTATACCTCCTCCAACGACCCGTCAATGATTTCTGTTGACGAATCATTGTTATTCTGATGGAAATGGATATTCTGCACCCCACCATGATGCGTGCCAAGTCATATTTGATTATTGAAGTCATTTTGAAAATGAAAAATCCCTCTATACCCCCTCTAACGACCCGACAATGATTTCTGTTGACGAATTATTGTTATTCAGATGGAAATGAATATTCTGCACCCCACCATGTTGCGTGCCAAGTCATATTTGATTTTGAGGTAATTTAGAAAATGAAAAATCCCTCTTTACCCCCTCCAACGACCCGTCAATGATTTCTAATGACGAATTATTGTTATTTAGATGGAAATGGATATTCTGCACCCCACTATGATGCGTGCCAAGTCATATTTGATTATGGAAGTCATTTTGAAAATGAAAAATCCCTCTATACCCCCTCTGACGACCCGACAATGATTTCTGTTGACAAATTATTGTTATTGAGATAGAAATGGATATTCTGTACCCCACCATGATGCGTGCCAAGTCATATTAGATTATTGAAGAAATTTTGAAAATGAAAAATCCCTCTATACCCTCTCCAACGACCCGTCAATGATTTCTGTTGACGAATTATTGTTATGTAGATGGAAATGGATATTCTGTACCTCACCATGATGCGTGCCAAGTCCTATTTGATTTTGAGGTAATTTTGAAAATGATAAATCCCACTATACCCCCTCTGACGACCCGACAATGATTTTTGTTGACAAATTATTGTTATTGATATGGAAATGGATATTCTGCACCTCACCATGATGCGTGCCAACTCATATTTGATTTTGAGGTAATTTTGAAAATGAAATATCCCACTATACCCCCTCTAACGACCCGACAATGATTTCTGTCGACGAATCATTGATATTCAGATGGAAATAGATATTCTGCACCCCACCATGATGCGTGCCAAGTCATATTACATTTTTGAAGAAATATTGAAAATGAAAAATCACTCTATACCCCCTCTAACGACCCGACATTGATTTCTGTTGACGAATTCTTGTTATTCAGATGGAAATAAATATTCTGCACCCTACTATGATGCGTGCCAAGTCATATTTGATTTTTGAAGTCATTTTGATAATGAAAAATCCCTCTATACCCCCTCTGACGACCCGACAATGATTTCTGTTGACGAATTATTGTTATTCAGATAAAAATGAATATTCTGCACCCCACCATGATGCGTGCCAAGTCATATTAGATTTTTGAAGAAATGTTGAAAATGAGAAATCCCTCTATACCCCCTCTAACGACCCGACAATGATTTCTGTCGACGACTTATTGTTATTCAGATGGACATGGATACTTTGCACCCCACCATGATGCGTGACAAGTCATATTAGATTTTTGAAGAAATATTGAAAATGAGAAATCCCTCTATACCCCCTCTAACGACCCGACAATGATTTCTGTCGACGAATTATGGTTATTCAGATGGAAATAGATATTCTGCACCCCACCATGATGCGTGACAAGTCATATTTGATTTTAAGGTAATTTTGAAAATGAAAAATCCCTCTATACCCCCTCTGACGACCCATCAATGATTTCTGTTGACGAATTATTGTTATTCAGATGGAAATGGATATTCTGCACCCCACCATAATGCGTGCCAAGTCATATTGGATTCTTGAAGAAATATTGAAAATGAAAAATCCCTCTATACCCCCTCTAACGACCCGACAATGATTTCTGTCGACGAATTATTGTTATTCAGATGGAAATAGATATTCTGCACCCCACCATGATGCGTGCCAAGTCATATTAGATTTTTGAAGTAATTTTGAAAATGATAAATCCCTCCATACCCCCTCTGACGACACGACAATGATATCTGTTGACGAATTATTGTTATTCAGATGGGAATGGATATTCTGCACCCCACTATGATGCGTGCCAAGTCATATTAGATATTTGAAGAAATTTTGAAAATGAAAAATCACTCTATACACCCTCCAACGACCCGTCAATGAATTCTGTTGACGAATCAATGTTATTCAGATGGAAATGGATATTCTGCACCCCACCATGATGCGTGCCAAGTCATATTATATTTTTGAAGAAAATTTGTAAATGAAAAATCCTTCTATACCTCCTCCAACGACCCGTCAATGATTTCTGTTGACGAATCATTGTTATTCAGATGGAAATGGATATTCTGCACCCCACCATGATGCGTGCCAAGTCATATTAGATTTTTGAAGAAAATTTGTAAATGAAAAATCCTTCTATACCTCCTCCAACGACCCGTCAATGATTTCTGTTGACGAATCATTGTTATTCTGATGGAAATGGATATTCTGCACCCCTCCATGATGCGTGCCAAGTCATATTTGATTATTGAAGTCATTTTGAAAATGAAAAATCCCTCTATACCCCCTCTAACGACCCGACAATGATTTCTGTTGACGAATTATTGTTATTCAGATGGAAATGAATATTCTGCACCCCACCATGTTGCGTGCCAAGTCATATTTGATTTTGAGGTAATTTAGAAAATGAAAAATCCCTCTATACCCCCTCTAACGACCCGACAATGATTTCTGTCGACGAATTATTGTTTTTCAGATGGAAATAGATATTCTGCACCCCACCATGATGCGTGCCAAGTCATATTAGATTTTTGAAGAAATATTGAAAATGAGAAATCCCTCTATACCCCCTCTAACGACCCGACAATGATTTCTGTCGACGAATTATTGTTTTTCAGATGGAAATAGATATTCTGCACCCCACCATGATGCGTGCCAAGTCATATTAGATTTTTGAAGAAATATTGAAAATGAGAAATCCCTCTATACCCCCTCTGACGACCCGACAATGATTTCTGTTGACAAATTATTGTTATTGAGATGGAAATGGATATTCTTTACCCCACCATGATGCGTGCCAAGTCATATTATATAATTGAAGAAATTTTGAAAATGAAAAATCCCTCTATACCCCCTCCAACGACACGTCAATGATTTCTGTTGACGAATTATTGTTATTCAGATGGAAATGGATATTCTGCACCCCACCATGTTGCGTGCCAAGTCATATTTGATATTGAGGTAATTTTGAAAATGAAAAATCCCTCTATACCCCCTCTGACGACCCGACAATGATTTCTGTTGACGAATTATTGTTATTCAGATGGAAATGGATATTCTGCACCCCACCATGATGCGTACCAAGTCATATTTGATTTTGAGGTAATTTTGAAAAGGAAAAATCCCTCTATACCCCCTCTGACGACACGACAATGACTTTTGTTGACGAATTATTGTTATTGAGATGGAAATGGATATTCTGTACCCCACTATGATGCGTGCCAAGTCATATTTGATTTTTGAAGTCATTTTGAAAATGAAAAATCCCTCTATACCCCCTCTGACGACCCGACAATGATTTCTGTTGACGAATTATTGTTATTCAGATGGAAATGGATATTCTGCACCCCACCATGATGCGTGCCAAGTCATATTGGATTTTTGAAGAAATATTGAAAATGAAAAATCCCTCTATACCCCCTCTAACGACCCGACAATGATTTCTGTTGACGAATTATTGTTATCCAGATGGAAATGAATATTCTGCACCCCACCATGTTGCGTGCCAAGTCATATTTGATTTTGAGGTAATTTCGAAAATGAAAAATCCCTCTATACCCCCTCTAACGACCCGACAATGATTTCTGTCGACGAATCATTGTTATTCAGATGGAAATAGATATTCTGCACCCCACCATGATGCGTGCCAAGTCATATTAGATTTTTGAAGAAATATTGAAAATGAAAAATCACTCTATACCCCCTCTAACGACCCGACACTGATTTCTGTCGACGAATTATTGTTATTCAGATGGGAATAGATATTCTGCACCCCACCATGATGCGTGCCAAGTCATAATAGATTTTTAAAGAAATATTGAAAATGAAAAATCCCTCTATACCCCCTCTAACGACCCGACAATGATTTCTGTTGACGAATTATTGTTATCCAGATGGAAATGAATATTCTGCACCCCACCATGTTGCGTGCCAAGTCATATTTGATTATTGAAGTCATTTTGAAAATGAAAAATCACTCTATACCCCCTCTAACGACCCGTCAATGATTTCTGTTGACGAATTATTGTTATTTAGATGGACATGGATACTTTGCACCCCACCATGATGCGTGACAAGTCATATTAGATTATTGAAGAAATTTTGAAAATGAAAAATCCTTCTATACACCCTCCAACGACCCGTCAATGATTTCTGTTGACGAATTATTGTTATTCAGATGGAAATGGATATTCTGCACCCCACCATGATGCGTGCCAAGTCATATTAGATTTTTGAAGTAATTTTGAAAATGATAAATCCCTCCATACCCCCTCTGACGACACGACAATGATATCTGTTGACGAATTATTGTTATTCAGATGGGAATGGATATTCTGCACCCCACTATGATGCGTGCCAAATCATATTGGATTTTTGAAGAAATTTTGAAAATGAAAAATTACTCTATACACCCTCCAACGCCCCGTCGATGATTTCTGTTGACGAATCAATGTTATTCAGATGGAAATGGATATTCTGCACCCCACCATGATGCGTGACAAGTCATATTAGATTTTTGAAGAAAATTTGTAAATGAAAAATCCTTCTATACCTCCTCCAACGACCCGTCAATGATTTCTGTTGACGAATCATTGTTATTCTGATGGAAATGGATATTCTGCACCCCACCATGATGCGTGCCAAGTCATATTTGATTATTGAAGTCATTTTGAAAATGAAAAATCCCTCTATACCCCCTCTAACGACCCGACAATGATTTCTGTTGACGAATTATTGTTATTCAGATGGAAATGAATATTCTGCACCCCACCATGTTGCGTGCCAAGTCATATTTGATTTTGAGGTAATTTAGAAAATGAAAAATCCCTCTATACCCCCTCCAACGACCCGTCAATGATTTCTAATGACGAATTATTGTTATTTAGATGGAAATGGATATTCTGCACCCCACTATGATGCGTGCCAAGTCATATTTGATTATGGAAGTCATTTTGAAAATGAAAAATCCCTCTATACCCCCTCTGACGACCCGACAATGATTTCTGTTGACAAATTATTGTTATTGAGATAGAAATGGATATTCTGTACCCCACCATGATGCGTGCCAAGTCATATTAGATTATTGAAGAAATTTTGAAAATGAAAAATCCCTCTATACCCTCTCCAACGACCCGTCAATGATTTCTGTTGACGAATTATTGTTATGTAGATGGAAATGGATATTCTGTACCTCACCATGATGCGTGCCAAGTCCTATTTGATTTTGAGGTAATTTTGAAAATGATAAATCCCACTATACCCCCTCTGACGACCCGACAATGATTTTTGTTGACAAATTATTGTTATTGATATGGAAATGGATATTCTGCACCTCACCATGATGCGTGCCAACTCATATTTGATTTTGAGGTAATTTTGAAAATGAAATATCCCACTATACCCCCTCTAACGACCCGACAATGATTTCTGTCGACGAATCATTGATATTCAGATGGAAATAGATATTCTGCACCCCACCATGATGCGTGCCAAGTCATATTACATTTTTGAAGAAATATTGAAAATGAAAAATCACTCTATACCCCCTCTAACGACCCGACATTGATTTCTGTTGACGAATTCTTGTTATTCAGATGGAAATAAATATTCTGCACCCTACTATGATGCGTGCCAAGTCATATTTGATTTTTGAAGTCATTTTGATAATGAAAAATCCCTCTATACCCCCTCTGACGACCCGACAATGATTTCTGTTGACGAATTATTGTTATTCAGATAAAAATGAATATTCTGCACCCCACCATGATGCGTGCCAAGTCATATTAGATTTTTGAAGAAATGTTGAAAATGAGAAATCCCTCTATACCCCCTCTAACGACCCGACAATGATTTCTGTCGACGACTTATTGTTATTCAGATGGACATGGATACTTTGCACCCCACCATGATGCGTGACAAGTCATATTAGATTTTTGAAGAAATATTGAAAATGAGAAATCCCTCTATACCCCCTCTATCGACCCGACAATGATTTCTGTCGACGAATTATGGTTATTCAGATGGAAATAGATATTCTGCACCCCACCATGATGCGTGACAAGTCATATTTGATTTTAAGGTAATTTTGAAAATGAAAAATCCCTCTATACCCCCTCTGACGACCCGTCAATGATTTCTGTTGACGAATTATTGATATTCAGATGGAAATGGATATTCTGCACCCCACCATAATGCGTGCCAAGTCATATTGGATTCTTGAAGAAATATTGAAAATGAAAAATCCCTCTATACCCCCTCTAACGACCCGACAATGATTTCTGTCGACGAATTATTGTTATTCAGATGGAAATAGATATTCTGCACCCCACCATGATGCGTGCCAAGTCATATTAGATTTTTGAAGTAATTTTGAAAATGATAAATCCCTCCATACCCCCTCTGACGACACGACAATGATATCTGTTGACGAATTATTGTTATTCAGATGGGAATGGATATTCTGCACCCCACTATGATGCGTGCCAAGTCATATTAGATTTTTGAAGAAATTTTGAAAATGAAAAATCACTCTATACACCCTCCAACGACCCGTCAATGATTTCTGTTGACGAATCAATGTTATTCAGATGGAAATGGATATTCTGCACCCCACCATGATGCGTGCCAAGTCATATTATATTTTTGAAGAAAATTTGTAAATGAAAAATCCTTCTATACCTCCTCCAACGACCCGTCAATGATTTCTGTTGACGAATCATTGTTATTCAGATGGAAATAGATATTCTGCACCCCACCATGATGCGTGCCAAGTCATATTAGATTTTTGAAGAAAATTTGTAAATGAAAAATCCTTCTATACCTCCTCCAACGACCCGTCAATGATTTCTGTTGACGAATCATTGTTATTCTGATGGAAATGGATATTCTGCACCCCTCCATGATGCGTGCCAAGTCATATTTGATTATTGAAGTCATTTTGAAAATGAAAAATCCCTCTATACCCCCTCTAACGACCCGACAATGATTTCTGTTGACGAATTATTGTTATTCAGATGGAAATGAATATTCTGCACCCCACCATGTTGCGTGCCAAGTCATATTTGATTTTGAGGTAATTTAGAAAATGAAAAATCCCTCTATACCCCCTCTAACGACCCGACAATGATTTCTGTCGACGAATTATTGTTTTTCAGATGGAAATAGATATTCTGCACCCCACCATGATGCGTGCCAAGTCATATTAGATTTTTGAAGAAATATTGAAAATGAGAAATCCCTCTATACCCCCTCTAACGACCCGACAATGATTTCTGTCGACGAATTATTGTTATTCAGATGGAAATGCATATTCTTCACCACACCATGATGCGTGCCAAGTCATATTAGATTTTTGAAGTAAATTTGAAAATGAAAAATTCCTCTATACCCCCTCTGACGACCCGACAATGATTTCTGTTGACAAATTATTGTTATTGAGATGGAAATGGATATTCTTTACCCCACCATGATGCGTGCCAAGTCATATTATATAATTGAAGAAATTTTGAAAATGAAAAATCCCTCTATACCCCCTCCAACGACACGTCAATGATTTCTGTTGACGAATTATTGTTATTCAGATGGAAATGGATATTCTGCACCCCACCATGTTGCGTGCCAAGTCATATTTGATATTGAGGTAATTTTGAAAATGAAAAATCCCTCTATACCCCCTCTGACGACCCGACAATGATTTCTGTTGACGAATTATTGTTATTCAGATGGAAATGGATATTCTGCACCTCACCATGATGCTTGCCAAGTCATATTGGATTTTTGAAGAAATATTGAAAATGAAAAATCACTCTATACCCCCTCTAACGACCCGACACTGATTTCTGTCGACGAATTATTGTTATTCAGATGGGAATAGACATTCTGCACCCCACCATGATGCGTGCCAAGTCATATTAGATTTTTAAAGAAATATTGAAAATGAGAAATCCCTCTATACCTCCTCTGACGACCCGACAATGATTTCTGTTGACAAATTATTGTTATTGAGATAGAAATGGATATTCTGTACCCCACCATGATGCGTGCCAAGTCATATTGGATTCTTGAAGAAATATTGAAAATGAAAAATCCCTCTATACCCCCTCTAACGACCCGACAATGATTTCTGTCGACGAATTATTGTTATTCAGATGGAAATAGATATTCTGCACCCCACCATGATGCGTGCCAAGTCATATTAGATTTTTGAAGTAATTTTGAAAATGATAAATCCCTCCATACCCCCTCTGACGACACGACAATGATATCTGTTGACGAATTATTGTTATTCAGATGGGAATGGATATTCTGCACCCCACTATGATGCGTGCCAAGTCATATTAGATTTTTGAAGAAATTTTGAAAATGAAAAATCACTCTATACACCCTCCAACGACCCGTCAATGATTTCTGTTGACGAATCAATGTTATTCAGATGGAAATGGATATTCTGCACCCCACCATGATGCGTGCCAAGTCATATTATATTTTTGAAGAAAATTTGTAAATGAAAAATCCTTCTATACCTCCTCCAACGACCCGTCAATGATTTCTGTTGACGAATCATTGTTATTCAGATGGAAATAAATATTCTGCACCCTACTATGATGCGTGCCAAGTCATATTTGATTATTGAAGTCATTTTGAAAATGAAAAATCCCTCTATACCCCCTCTAACGACCCGACAATGATTTCTGTTGACGATTTATTGTTATTCAGATGGAAATGAATATTCTGCACCCCACCATGTTGCGTGCCAAGTCATATTTGATTTTGAGGTAATTTAGAAAATGAAAAATCCCTCTATACCCCCTCTAACGACCCGACAATGATTTCTGTCGACGAATTATTGTTTTTCAGATGGAAATAGATATTCTGCACCCCACCATGATGCGTGCCAAGTCATATTAGATTTTTGAAGAAATATTGAAAATGAGAAATCCCTCTATACCCCCTCTAACGACCCGACAATGATTTCTGTCGACGAATTATTGTTATTCAGATGGAAATGCATATTCTTCACCACACCATGATGCGTGCCAAGTCATATTAGATTTTTGAAGTAAATTTGAAAATGAAAAATTCCTCTATACCCCCTCTGACGACCCGACAATGATTTCTGTTGACAAATTATTGTTATTGAGATGGAAATGGATATTCTTTACCCCACCATGATGCGTGCCAAGTCATATTATATAATTGAAGAAATTTTGAAAATGAAAAATCCCTCTATACCCCCTCCAACGACACGTCAATGATTTCTGTTGACGAATTATTGTTATTCAGATGGAAATGGATATTCTGCACCCCACCATGTTGCGTGCCAAGTCATATTTGATATTGAGGTAATTTTGAAAATGAAAAATCCCTCTATACCCCCTCTGACGACCCGACAATGATTTCTGTTGACGAATTATTGTTATTCAGATGGAAATGGATATTCTGCACCTCACCATGATGCGTGCCAAGTCATATTGGATTTTTGAAGAAATATTGAAAATGAAAAATCACTCTATACCCCCTCTAACGACCCGACACTGATTTCTGTCGACGAATTATTGTTATTCAGATGGGAATAGACATTCTGCACCCCACCATGATGCGTGCCAAGTCATATTAGATTTTTAAAGAAATATTGAAAATGAGAAATCCCTCTATACCTCCTCTGACGACCCGACAATGATTTCTGTTGACAAATTATTGTTATTGAGATAGAAATGGATATTCTGTACCCCACCATGATGCGTGCCAAGTCATATTGGATTCTTGAAGAAATATTGAAAATGAAAAATCCCTCTATACCCCCTCTAACGACCCGACAATGATTTCTGTCGACGAATTATTGTTATTCAGATGGAAATAGATATTCTGCACCCCACCATGATGCGTGCCAAGTCATATTAGATTTTTGAAGTAATTTTGAAAATGATAAATCCCTCCATACCCCCTCTGACGACACGACAATGATATCTGTTGACGAATTATTGTTATTCAGATGGGAATGGATATTCTGCACCCCACTATGATGCGTGCCAAGTCATATTAGATTTTTGAAGAAATTTTGAAAATGAAAAATCACTCTATACACCCTCCAACGACCCGTCAATGATTTCTGTTGACGAATCAATGTTATTCAGATGGAAATGGATATTCTGCACCCCACCATGATGCGTGCCAAGTCATATTATATTTTTGAAGAAAATTTGTAAATGAAAAATCCTTCTATACCTCCTCCAACGACCCGTCAATGATTTCTGTTGACGAATCATTGTTATTCAGATGGAAATGGATATTCTGCACCCCACCATGATGCGTGCCAAGTCATATTAGATTTTTGAAGAAATATTGAAAATGAGAAATCCCTCTATACCCCCTCTAACGACCCGACAATGATTTCTGTCGACGAATTATGGTTATTCAGATGGAAATAGATATTCTGCACACCACCATGATGCGTGACAAGTCATATTTGATTTTAAGGTAATTTTGAAAATGAAAAATCCCTCTATACCCCCTCTGACGACCCGTCAATGATTTCTGTTGACGAATTATTGTTATTCAGATGGAAATGGATATTCTGCACCCCACCATAATGCGTGCCAAGTCATATTGGATTCTTGAAGAAATATTGAAAATGAAAAATCCCTCTATACCCCCTCTAACGACCCGACAATGATTTCTGTCGACGAATTATTGTTATTCAGATGGAAATAGATATTCTGCACCCCACCATGATGCGTGCCAAGTCATATTAGATTTTTGAAGTAATTTTGAAAATGATAAATCCCTCCATACCCCCTCTGACGACACGACAATGATATCTGTTGACGAATTATTGTTATTCAGATGGGAATGGATATTCTGCACCCCACTATGATGCGTGCCAAGTCATATTAGATTTTTGAAGAAAATTTGTAAATGAAAAATCCTTCTATACCTCCTCCAACGACCCGTCAATGATTTCTGTTGACGAATCATTGTTATTCAGATGGAAATGGATATTCTGCACCCCACCATGATGCGTGACAAGTCATATTTGATTTTAAGGTAATTTTGAAAATGAAAAATCCCTCTATACCCCCTCTGACGACCCGTCAATGATTTCTGTTGACGAATCAGTGTTATTCAGATGGAAATGGATATTCTGCACCCCACCATGATGCGTGCCAAGTCATATTATATTTTTGAAGAAAATTTGTAAATGAAAAATCCTTCTATACCTCCTCCAACGACCCGTCAATGATTTCTGTTGACGAATCAATGTTATTCAGATGGAAATGGATATTCTGCACCCCACCATGATGCGTGCCAAGTCATATTATATTTTTGAAGAAAATTTGTAAATGAAAAATCCTTCTATACCTCCTCCAACGACCCGTCAATGATTTCTGTTGACGAATCAATGTTATTCAGATGGAAATGGATATTCTGCACCCCACCATGATGCGTGCCAAGTCATATTATATTTTTGAAGAAAATTTGTAAATGAAAAATCCTTCTATACCTCCTCCAACGACCCGTCAATGATTTCTGTTGACGAATCATTGTTATTCAGATGGAAATGGATATTCTGCACCCCACCATGATGCGTGCCAAGTCATATTAGATTTTTGAAGAAAATTTGTAAATGAAAAATCCTTCTATACCTCCTCCAACGACCCGTCAATGATTTCTGTTGACGAATCATTGTTATTCTGATGGAAATGGATATTCTGCACCCCACCATGATGCGTGCCAAGTCATATTTGATTATTGAAGTCATTTTGAAAATGAAAAATCCCTCTATACCCCCTCTAACGACCCGACAATGATTTCTGTTGACGAATTATTGTTATTCAGATGGAAATGAATATTCTGCACCCCACCATGTTGCGTGCCAAGTCATATTTGATTTTGAGGTAATTTAGAAAATGAAAAATCCCTCTATACCCCCTCTAACGACCCGACAATGATTTCTGTCGACGAATTATTGTTTTTCAGATGGAAATAGATATTCTGCACCCCACCATGATGCGTGCCAAGTCATATTAGATTTTTGAAGAAATATTGAAAATGAGAAATCCCTCTATACCCCCTCTAACGATCCGACAATGATTTCTGTCGACGAATTATTGTTATTCAGATGGAAATGCATATTCTTCACCACACCATGATGCGTGCCAAGTCATATTAGATTTTTGAAGTAATTTTGAAAATGAAAAATTCCTCTATACCCCCTCTGACGACCCGACAATGATTTCTGTTGACAAATTATTGTTATTGAGATGGAAATGGATATTCTTTACCCCACCATGATGCGTGCCAAGTCATATTATATAATTGAAGAAATTTTGAAAATGAAAAATCCCTCTATACCCCCTCCAACGACACGTCAATGATTTCTGTTGACGAATTATTGTTATTCAGATGGAAATGGATATTCTGCACCCCACCATGTTGCGTGCCAAGTCATATTTGATATTGAGGTAATTTTGAAAATGAAAAATCCCTCTATACCCCCTCTGACGACCCGACAATGATTTCTGTTGACGAATTATTGTTATTCAGATGGAAATGGATATTCTGCACCTCACCATGTTGCGTGCCAAGTCATATTTGATTTTGAGGTAATTTAGAAAATGAAAAATCCCTCTATACCCCCTCTAACGACCCGACAATGATTTCTGTCGACGAATTATTGTTTTTCAGATGGAAATAGATATTCTGCACCCCACCATGATGCGTGCCAAGTCATATTAGATTTTTGAAGAAATATTGAAAATGAGAAATCCCTCTATACCCCCTCTAACGACCCGACAATGATTTCTGTCGACGAATTATTGTTATTCAGATGGAAATGCATATTCTTCACCACACCATGATGCGTGCCAAGTCATATTAGATTTTTGAAGTAATTTTGAAAATGAAAAATTCCTCTATACCCCCTCTGACGACCCGACAATGATTTCTGTTGACAAATTATTGTTATTGAGATGGAAATGGATATTCTTTACCCCACCATGATGCGTGCCAAGTCATATTATATAATTGAAGAAATTTTGAAAATGAAAAATCCCTCTATACCCCCTCCAACGACACGTCAATGATTTCTGTTGACGAATTATTGTTATTCAGATGGAAATGGATATTCTGCACCCCACCATGTTGCGTGCCAAGTCATATTTGATATTGAGGTAATTTTGAAAATGAAAAATCCCTCTATACCCCCTCTGACGACCCGACAATGATTTCTGTTGACGAATTATTGTTATTCAGATGGAAATGGATATTCTGCACCTCACCATGATGCGTGCCAAGTCATATTGGATTTTTGAAGAAATATTGAAAATGAAAAATCACTCTATACCCCCTCTAACGACCCGACACTGATTTCTGTCGACGAATTATTGTTATTCAGATGGGAATAGACATTCTGCACCCCACCATGATGCGTGCCAAGTCATATTAGATTTTTAAAGAAATATTGAAAATGAGAAATCCCTCTATACCTCCTCTGACGACCCGACAATGATTTCTGTTGACAAATTATTGTTATTGAGATGGAAATGGATATTCTGTACCCCACCATGATGCGTGCCAAGTCATATTAGATTATTGAAGAAATTTTGAAAATGAAAAATCCCTCTATACCCCCTCCAACGACCCGTCAATGATTTCTTATGACGAATTATTGTTATTTAGATGGAAATGGATATTCTGCACCCCACTATGATGCGTGCCAAGTCATATTTGATTATGGAAGTCATTTTGAAAATGAAAAATCCCTCTATACCCCCTCTGACGACCCGACAATGATTTCTGTTGACAAATTATTGTTATTGAGATAGAAATGGATATTCTGTACCCCACCATGATGTGTGCCAAGTCATATTAGATTATTGAAGAAAATTTGAAAATGAAAAATCCCTCTTTACCCTCTCCAACGACCCGTCAATGATTTCTGTTGACGAATTATTGTTATGTAGATGGAAATGGATATTCTGTACCTCACCATGATGCGTGCCAAGTCATATTTGATTTTGAGGTAATTTTGAAAATGATAAATCCCACTATACCCCCTCTGACGACCCGACAATGATTTTTGTTGACAAATTATTGTTATTGATATGGAAATGGATATTCTGCACCTCACCATGATGCGTGCCAAGTCATATTTGATTTTGAGGTAATTTTGAAAATGAAAAATCCCACTATACCCCCTCTAACGACCCGACAATGATTTCTGTCGACGAATCATTGATATTCAGATGGAAATAGATATTCTGCACCCCACCATGATGCGTGCCAAGTCATATTAGGTTTTTGAAGAAATATTGAAAATGAAAAATCACTCTATACCCCCTCTAACGACCCGACATTGATTTCTGTTGACGAATTCTTGTTATTCAGATGGAAATAAATATTCTGCACCCTACTATGATGCGTGCCAAGTCATATTTGATTTTTGAAGTCATTTTGATAATGAAAAATCCCTCTATACCCCCTCTGACGACCCAACAATGATTTCTGTTGACGAATTATTGTTATTCAGATAAAAATGAATATTCTGCACCCCACCATGATGCGTGCCAAGTCATATTAGATTTTTGAAGAAATATTGAAAATGAGAAATCCCTCTATACCCCCTCTAACGACCCGACAATGATTTCTGTCGACGACTTATTGTTATTCAGATGGACATGGATACTTTGCACCCCACCATGATGCGTGACAAGTCATATTAGATTTTTGAAGAAATATTGAAAATGAGAAATCCCTCTATACCCCCTCTAACGACTCGACAATGATTTCTGTCGACGAATTATTGTTATTCAGATGGAAATAGATATTCTGCACCCCACCATGATGCGTGACAAGTCATATTTGATTTTAAGGTAATTTTGAAAATGAAAAATCCCTCTATACCCCCTCTGACGACCCGTCAATGATTTCTGTTGACGAATTATTGTTATTCAGATGGAAATGGATATTCTGCACCCCACCATAATGCGTGCCAAGTCATATTGGATTCTTGAAGAAATATTGAAAATGAAAAATCCCTCTATACCCCCTCTAACGACCCGACAATGATTTCTGTCGACGAATTATTGTTATTCAGATGGAAATAGATATTCTGCACCCCACCATGATGCGTGCCAAGTCATATTAGATTTTTGAAGTAATTTTGAAAATGATAAATCCCTCCATACCCCCTCTGACGACACGACAATGATATCTGTTGACGAATTATTGTTATTCAGATGGGAATGGATATTCTGCACCCCACTATGATGCGTGCCAAGTCATATTAGATTTTTGAAGAAATTTTGAAAATGAAAAATCACTCTATACACCCTCCAACGACCCGTCAATGATTTCTGTTGACGAATCAATGTTATTCAGATGGAAATGGATTTTCTGCACCCCACCATGATGCGTGCCAAGTCATATTAGATTTTTGAAGAAAATTTGTAAATGAAAAATCCTTCTATACCTCCTCCAACGACCCGTCAATGATTTCTGTTGACGAATCATTGTTATTCTGATGGAAATGGATATTCTGCACCCCACCATGATGCGTGCCAAGTCTTATTTGATTTTGAGGTAATTTAGAAAATGAAAAATCCCTCTATACCCCCTCTAACGACCCGACAATGATTTCTGTCGACAAATTATTGTTTTTCAGATGGAAATAGATTTTCTGCACCCCACCATGATGCGTGCCAAGTCATATTAGATTTTTGAAGAAATATTGAAAATGAGAAATCCCTCTATACCCCCTCTAACGACCCGACAATGATTTCTGTCGACGAATTATTGTTATTCAGATGAAAATAGATATTCTGCACCCCACCATGATGCGTGCCAAGTCATATTAGATTTTTGAAGTAATTTTGAAAATGATAAATCCCTCCATACCCCCTCTGACGACACGACAATGATATCTGTTGACGAATTATTGTTATTCAGATGGGAATGGATATTCTGCACCCCACTATGATGCGTGCCAAGTCATATTAGATTTTTGAAGAAATTTTGAAAATGAAAAATCACTCTATACACCCTCCAACGACCCGACATTGATTTCTGTTGACGAATTATGGTTATTCAGATGGAAATAGATATTCTGCACCCCACCATGATGCGTGCCAAGTCATATTAGATTTTTGAAGAAAATTTGTAAATGAAAAATCCTTCTATACCTCCTCCAACGACCCGTCAATGATTTCTGTTGACGAATCATTGTTATTCTGATGGAAATGGATATTCTGCACCCCACCATGATGCGTGCCAAGTCATATTAGATTATTGAAGAAAATTTGAAAATGAAAAATCCCTCTTTACCCTCTCCAACGACCCCTCAATGATTTCTGTTGACGAATTATTGTTATGTAGATGGAAATGGATATTCTGTACCTCACCATGATGCGTGCCAAGTCATATTTGATTTTGAGGTAATTTTGAAAATGATAAATCCCACTATACCCCCTCTGACGACCCGACAATGATTTTTGTTGACAAATTATTGTTATTGATATGGAAATGGATATTCTGCACCTCACCATGATGCGTGCCAAGTCATATTTGATTTTGAGGTAATTTTGAAAATGAAAAATCCCACTATACCCCCTCTAACGACCCGACAATGATTTCTGTCGACGAATCATTGATATTCAGATGGAAATAGATATTCTGCACCCCACCATGATGCGTGCCAAGTCATATTAGGTTTTTGAAGAAATATTGAAAATGAAAAATCACTCTATACCCCCTCTAACGACCCGACATTGATTTCTGTTGACGAATTCTTGTAATTCAGATGGAAATAAATATTCTGCACCCTACTATGATGCGTGCCAAGTCATATTTGATTTTTGAAGTCATTTTGATAATGAAAAATCCCTCTATACCCCCTCTGACGACCCGACAATGATTTCTGTTGACGAATTATTGTTATTCAGATAAAAATGAATATTCTGCACCCCACCATGATGCGTGCCAAGTCATATTAGATTTTTGAAGAAATATTGAAAATGAGAAATCCCTCTATACCCCCTCTAACGACCCGACAATGATTTCTGTCGACGACTTATTGTTATTCAGATGGACATGGATACTTTGCACCCCACCATGATGCGTGACAAGTCATATTAGATTTTTGAAGAAATATTGAAAATGGGAAATCCCTCTATACCCCCTCTAACGACCCGACAATGATTTCTGTCGACGAATTATTGTTATTCAGATGGAAATAGATATTCTGCACCCCACCATGATGCGTGACAAGTCATATTTGATTTTAAGGTAATTTTGAAAATGAAAAATCCCTCTATACCCCCTCTGACGACCCGTCAATGATTTCTGTTGACGAATTATTGTTATTCAGATGGAAATGGATATTCTGCACCCCACCATAATGCGTGCCAAGTCATATTGGATTCTTGAAGAAATAATGAAAATGAAAAATCCCTCTATACCCCCTCTAACGACCCGACAATGATTTCTGTAGACGAATTATTGTTATTCAGATGGAAATAGATATTCTGCACCCCACCATGATGCGTGCCAAGTCATATTAGATTTTTGAAGTAATTTTGAAAATGATAAATCCCTCCAGATGGGAATGGATATTCTGCACCCCACTATGATGCGTGCCAAGTCATATTAGATTTTTGAAGAAATTTTGAAAATGATAAATCACTCTATACACCCTCCAACGACCCGTCAATGATTTCTGTTGACGAATCAATGTTATTCAGATGGAAATGGATATTCTGCACCCCACCATGATGCGTGCCAAGTCATATTAGATTTTTGAAGAAAATTTGTAAATGAAAAATCCTTCTATAGCTCCTCCAACGACCCGTCAATGATTTCTGTTGACGAATCATTGTTATTCTGATGGAAATGGATATTCTGCACCCCACCATGATGCGTGCCAAGTCTTATTTGATTTTGAGGTAATTTAGAAAATGAAAAATCCCTCTATACCCCCTCTAACGACCCGACAATGATTTCTGTCGACAAATTATTATTTTTCAGATGGAAATAGATTTTCTGCACCCCACCATGATGCGTGCCAAGTCATATTTGATTTTTGAAGAAATATTGAAAATGAGAAATCCCTCTATACCCCCTCTAACAACCCGACAATGATTTCTGTTGACGAATTATTGTTATCCAGATGGAAATGAATATTCTGCACCCCACCATGTTGCGTGCCAAGTCATATTAGATTTTTGAAGAAATATTGAAAATGAAAAATCACTCTATACCCCCTCTAACGACCCGACACTGATTTCTCTCGACGAATTATTGTTATTCAGATGGGAATAGATATTCTGCACCTCACCATGATGCGTGCCAAGTCATATTAGATTTTTAAAGAAATATTGAAAATGAGAAATCCCTCTATACCTCCTCTGACGACCCGACAATGATTTCTGTTGACAAATTATTGTTATTGAGATGGCAATGGATATTCTGTACCCTACCATGATGCGTGCCAAGTCATATTAGATTATTGAAGAAATTCTGAAAATGAAAAATCCCTCTATACCCCCTCCAACGACCCGTCAATGATTTCTGTTGACGAATTATTGTTATTTAGATGGAAATGGATATTCTGCACCCCACCATGATGCGTGCCAAGTCATATTTGATTATGGAAGTCATTTTGAAAATGAAAAATCCCTCTATACCCCCTCTGACGACCCGACAATGATTTCTGTTGACAAATTATTGTTATTGAGATAGAAATGGATATTCTGTACCCCACCATGATGCGTGCCAAGTCATATTAGATTATTGAAGAAATTTTGAAAATGAAAAATCCCTCTATACCCTCTCCAACGACCCGTCAATGATTTCTGTTGACGAATTATTGTTATGTAGATGGAAATGGATATTCTGCACCTCACCATGATGCGTGCCAAGTCATATTTGATTTTGAGGTAATTTTGAAAATGAAAAATCACTCTATACCCCCTCTAACGACCCGACATTGATTTCTGTTGACGAATTCTTGTTATTCAGATGGAAATAAATATTCTGCACCCTACTATGATGCGTGCCAAGTCATATTTGATTTTTGAATTCATTTTGATAATGAAAAATCCCTCTATACCCCCTCTGACGACGCGACAATGAGTTCTGTTGACGAATTAGTGTTATTCAGATGGACATGGATACTTTGCACCCCACCATGATGCGTGCCAAGTAATATTAGATTTCAGAAGATATATTGAAAATGAAAAATCCCTCTATACCCCCTCTGACGACCCGACAATGATTTCTGTTGACGAATTATTGTTATTCAGATGGAAATGAATATTCTGCACCCCACCATGTTGCCTGCCAAGTCATATTTGATTTTGAGGTAATTTTGAAAATGAAAAATCCCTCTATACCCCCTCTAACGACCCGACAATGATTTCTGTCGACGAATTATTGTTATTCAGATTGGAATAAATATTCTGCACCCCACCATGATGCGTGCCAAGTCATACTAGATTTTTGAAGAAATATTGAAAATGAGAAATCCCTCTATACCCCCTCTAACGACCCGACAATGATTTCTGTCGACGACTTATTGTTATTCAGATGGACATGGATACTTTGCACCCCACCATGATGCGTGACAAGTCATATTAGATTATTGAAGAAATTTTGAAAATGAAAAATCCTTCTATACCTCTTCCAACGACCCGTAAATGATTTCTGTTGACGAATTATTGTTATTTAGATGGAAATGGATATTCTGCACCCCACCATGATGCGTGCCAAGTCATATTTGATTTTAAGGTAATTTTGAAAATGAAAAATCCCTCTATACCCCCTCTGACGACCCGTCAATGATTTCTGTTGACGAATTATTGTTATTTAAATGGACATGGATACTTTGCACCCCACTATGATGCGTGACAAGTCATATTAGATTATTGAAGAAATTTTGAAAATGAAAAATCCTTCTATACCCCCTCCAACGACCCGTCAATGATTTCTGTTGACGAATTATTGTTATTCAGATGGAAATGGATATTCTGCACCCCACCATGATGCGTGCAAAGTCATATTGGATTTTTGAAGAAATATTGAAAATGAAAAATCCCTCTATACCCCCTCTAACGACCCGACAATGATTTCTGTCGACGAATTATTGTTATTCAGATGGAAATAGATATTCTGCACCCCACCATGATGCGTGCCAAGTCATATTAGATTTTTGAAGTAATTTTGAAAATGATAAATCCCTCCATACCCCCTCTGACGACACGACAATGATATCTGTTGACGAATTATTGTTATTCAGATGGGAATGGATATTCTGCACCCCACTATGATGCGTGCCAAGTCATATTAGATTTTTGAAGAAATTTTGAAAATGAAAAATCACTCTATACACCCTCCAACGACCCGTCAATGATTTCTGTTGACGAATCAATGTTATTCAGACGGAAATGGATATTCTGCACCCCACCATGATGCGTGCCAAGTCATATTAGATTTTTGAAGAAATTTTGAAAATGAAAAATCCTTCTATACCCCCTCCAACGACCCGTCAATGATTTCTGTTGACGAATTATTGTTATTCAGATGGAAATGGATATTCTGCACCCCACCATGATGCGTGCCAAGTCATATTGGATTTTTGAAGAAATATTGAAAATGAAAAATCCCTCTATACCCCCTCTAACGACCCGACAATGATTTCTGTCGACGAATTATTGTTATTCAGATGGAAATAGATATTCTGCACCCCACCATGATGCGTGCCAAGTCATATTAGATTTTTGAAGTAATTTTGAAAATGATAAATCCCTCCATACCCCCTCTGACGACACGACAATGATATCTGTTGACGAATTATTGTTATTCAGAAGGGAATGGATATTCTGCACCCCACTATGATGCGTGCCAAGTCATATTAGATTTTTGAAGAAATTTTGAAAATGAAAAATCACTCTATACACCCTCCAACGACCCGTCAATGATTTCTGTTGACGAATCATTGTTATTCTGATGGAAATGGATATTCTGCACCCCACCATGATGCGTGCCAAGTCATATTTGATTTTGAGGTAATTTAGAAAATGAGTAATCCCTCTATACCCCCTCTAACGACCCGACAATGATTTCTGTCGACAAATTATTGTTTTTCAGATGGAAATAGATTTTCTGCACCCCACCATGATGCGTGCCAAGTCATATTAGATTTTTGAAGAAATATTGAAAATGAGAAATCCCTCTATACCCCCTCTAACGACCCGACAATGATTTTTTCGACGAATTATTGTTATTCAGATGGAAATAGATATTCTGCACCCCACCATGATGCGTGCCAAGTCATATTAGATTTTTGAAGTAAATTTGAAAATGAAAAATTCCTCTATACCCCCTCTGACGATCCGACAATGATTTCTGTTGACAAATTATTGTTATTGAGATGGAAATGGATATTCTTTACCCCACCATGATGCGTGCCAAGACATATTATATTATTGAAGAAATTTTGAATATGAAAAATCCCTCTATACCCCCTCCAACGACACGTCAATGATTTCTGTTGACGAATTATTGTTATTCAGATGGAAATGGATATTCTGCACCCCACCATGATGCGTGCCAAGTCTTATTTGATTTTGAGGTAATTTTGAAAATGAAAAATCCCTCTATACCCCCTCTGACGACACAACAATGACTTTTGTTGACAAATTATTGTTATTGAGATGGAAATGGATATTCTGTACCCCACCATGATGCGTGCCAAGTCTTATTTGATTTTGAGGTAATTTTGAAAATGAAAAATCCCACTATACCCCCTCTAACGACCCGACAATGATTTCTGTCGACGAATCATTGATATTCAGATGGAAATAGATATTCTGCACCCCACCATGATGCGTGCCAAGTCATATTAGGTTTTTGAAGAAATATTGAAAATGAAAAATCACTCTATACCCCCTCTAACGACCCGACATTGATTTCTGTTGACGAATTCTTGTTATTCAGATGGAAATAAATATTCTGCACCCTACTATGATGCGTGCCAAGTCATATTTGATTTTTGAAGTCATTTTGATAATGAAAAATCCCTCTATACCCCCTCTGACGACCCGACAATGATTTCTGTTGACAAATTATTGTTATTCAGATAAAAATGAATATTCTGCACCCCACCATGATGCGTGCCAAGTCATATTAGATTTTTGAAGAAATATTGAAAATGAGAAATCCCTCTATACCCCCTCTAACGACCCGACAATGATTTCTGTCGACGACTTATTGTTATTCAGATGGACATGGATACTTTGCACCCCACCATGATGCGTGACAAGTCATATTAGATTTTTGAAGAAATATTGAAAATGAGAAATCCCTCTATACCCCCTCTAACGACCCGACAATGATTTCTGTCGACGAATTATTGTTATTCAGATGGAAATAGATATTCTGCACCCCACCATGATGCGTGACAAGTCATATTTGATTTTAAGGTAATTTTGAAAATGAAAAATCCCTCTATACCCCCTCTGACGACCCGTCAATGATTTCTGTTGACGAATTATTGTTATTCAGATGGAAATGGATATTCTGCACCCCACCATAATGCGTGCCAAGTCATATTGGATTCTTGAAGAAATAATGAAAATGAAAAATCCCTCTATACCCCCTCTAACGACCCGACAATGATTTCTGTCGACGAATTATTGTTATTCAGATGGAAATAGATATTCTGCACCCCACCATGATGCGTGCCAAGTCATATTAGATTTTTGAAGTAATTTTGAAAATGATAAATCCCTCCATACCCCCTCTGACGACACGACAATGATATCTGTTGACGAATTATTGTTATTCAGATGGGAATGGATATTCTGCACCCCACTATGATGCGTGCCAAGTCATATTAGATTTTTGAAGAAATTTTGAAAATGATAAATCACTCTATACACCCTCCAACGACCCGTCAATGATTTCTGTTGACGAATCAATGTTATTCAGATGGAAATGGATATTCTGCACCCCACCATGATGCGTGCCAAGTCATATTAGATTTTTGAAGAAAATTTGTAAATGAAAAATCCTTCTATAGCTCCTCCAACGACCCGTCAATGATTTCTGTTGACGAATCATTGTTATTCTGATGGAAATGGATATTCTGCACCCCACCATGATGCGTGCCAAGTCTTATTTGATTTTGAGGTAATTTAGAAAATGAAAAATCCCTCTATACCCCCTCTAACGACCCGACAATGATTTCTGTCGACAAATTATTATTTTTCAGATGGAAATAGATTTTCTGCACCCCACCATGATGCGTGCCAAGTCATATTTGATTTTTGAAGAAATATTGAAAATGAGAAATCCCTCTATACCCCCTCTAACAACCCGACAATGATTTCTGTTGACGAATTATTGTTATTCAGATGGAAATGAATATTCTGCACCCCACCATGTTGCGTGCCAAGTCATATTAGATTTTTGAAGAAATATTGAAAATGAAAAATCACTCTATACCCCCTCTAACGACCCGACACTGATTTCTCTCGACGAATTATTGTTATTCAGATGGGAATAGATATTCTGCACCTCACCATGATGCGTGCCAAGTCATATTAGATTTTTAAAGAAATATTGAAAATGAGAAATCCCTCTATACCTCCTCTGACGACCCGACAATGATTTCTGTTGACAAATTATTGTTATTGAGATGGCAATGGATATTCTGTACCCTACCATGATGCGTGCCAAGTCATATTAGATTATTGAAGAAATTCTGAAAATGAAAAATCCCTCTATACCCCCTCCAACGACCCGTCAATGATTTCTGTTGACGAATTATTGTTATTTAGATGGAAATGGATATTCTGCACCCCACCATGATGCGTGCCAAGTCATATTTGATTATGGAAGTCATTTTGAAAATGAAAAATCCCTCTATACCCCCTCTGACGACCCGACAATGATATCTGTTGACAAATTATTGTTATTGAGATAGAAATGGATATTCTGTACCCCACCATGATGCGTGCCAAGTCATATTAGATTATTGAAGAAATTTTGAAAATGAAAAATCCCTCTATACCCTCTCCAACGACCCGTCAATGATTTCTGTTGACGAATTATTGTTATGTAGATGGAAATGGATATTCTGCACCTCACCATGATGCGTGCCAAGTCATATTTGATTTTGAGGTAATTTTGAAAATGAAAAATCACTCTATACCCCCTCTAACGACCCGACATTGATTTCTGTTGACGAATTCTTGTTATTCAGATGGAAATAAATATTCTGCACCCTACTATGATGCGTGCCAAGTCATATTTGATTTTTGAATTCATTTTGATAATGAAAAATCCCTCTATACCCCCTCTGACGACGCGACAATGAGTTCTGTTGACGAATTAGTGTTATTCAGATGGACATGGATACTTTGCACCCCACCATGATGCGTGCCAAGTAATATTAGATTTCAGAAGATATATTGAAAATGAAAAATCCCTCTATACCCCCTCTGACGACCCGACAATGATTTCTGTTGACGAATTATTGTTATTCAGATGGAAATGAATATTCTGCACCCCACCATGTTGCCTGCCAAGTCATATTTGATTTTGAGGTAATTTTGAAAATGAAAAATCCCTCTATACCCCCTCTGACGACCCGACAATGATATCTGTTGACAAATTATTGTTATTGAGATAGAAATGGATATTCTGTACCCCACCATGATGCGTGCCAAGTCATATTAGATTATTGAAGAAATTTTGAAAATGAAAAATCCCTCTATACCCTCTCCAACGACCCGTCAATGATTTCTGTTGACGAATTATTGTTATGTAGATGGAAATGGATATTCTGCACCTCACCATGATGCGTGCCAAGTCATATTTGATTTTGAGGTAATTTTGAAAATGAAAAATCACTCTATACCCCCTCTAACGACCCGACATTGATTTCTGTTGACGAATTCTTGTTATTCAGATGGAAATAAATATTCTGCACCCTACTATGATGCGTGCCAAGTCATATTTGATTTTTGAATTCATTTTGATAATGAAAAATCCCTCTATACCCCCTCTGACGACGCGACAATGAGTTCTGTTGACGAATTAGTGTTATTCAGATGGACATGGATACTTTGCACCCCACCATGATGCGTGCCAAGTAATATTAGATTTCAGAAGATATATTGAAAATGAAAAATCCCTCTATACCCCCTCTGACGACCCGACAATGATTTCTGTTGACGAATTATTGTTATTCAGATGGAAATGAATATTCTGCACCCCACCATGTTGCCTGCCAAGTCATATTTGATTTTGAGGTAATTTTGAAAATGAAAAATCCCTCTATACCCCCTCTAACGACCCGACAATGATTTCTGTCGACGAATTATTGTTATTCAGATTGGAATAAATACTCTGCACCCCACCATGATGCGTGCCAAGTCATACTAGATTTTTGAAGAAATATTGAAAATGAGAAATCCCTCTATACCCCCTCTAACGACCCGACAATGATTTCTGTCGACGACTTATTGTTATTCAGATGGACATGGATACTTTGCACCCCACCATGATGCGTGACAAGTCATATTAGATTATTGAAGAAATTTTGAAAATGAAAAATCCTTCTATACCTCCTTCAACGACCCGTAAATGATTTCTGTTGACGAATTATTGTTATTTAGATGGAAATGGATATTCTGCACCCCACCATGATGCGTGCCAAGTCATATTTGATTTTAAGGTAATTTTGAAAATGAAAAATCCCTCTATACCCCCTCTGACGACCCGTCAATGATTTCTGTTGACGAATTATTGTTATTTAAATGGACATGGATACTTTGCACCCCACTATGATGCGTGACAAGTCATATTAGATTATTGAAGAAATTTTGAAAATGAAAAATCCTTCTATACCCCCTCCAACGACCCGTCAATGATTTCTGTTGACGAATTATTGTTATTCAGATGGAAATGGATATTCTGCACCCCACCATGATGCGTGCCAAGTCATATTGGATTTTTGAAGAAATATTGAAAATGAAAAATCCCTCTATACCCCCTCTAACGACCCGACAATGATTTCTGTCGACGAATTATTGTTATTCAGATGGAAATAGATATTCTGCACCCCACCATGATGCGTGCCAAGTCATATTAGATTTTTGAAGTAATTTTGAAAATGATAAATCCCTCCATACCCCCTCTGACGACACGACAATGATATCTGTTGACGAATTATTGTTATTCAGATGGGAATGGATATTCTGCACCCCACTATGATGCGTGCCAAGTCATATTAGATTTTTGAAGAAATTTTGAAAATGAAAAATCACTCTATACACCCTCCAACGACCCGTCAATGATTTCTGTTGACGAATCAATGTTATTCAGACGGAAATGGATATTCTGCACCCCACCATGATGCGTGCCAAGTCATATTAGATTTTTGAAGAAATTTTGAAAATGAAAAATCCTTCTATACCCCCTCCAACGACCCGTCAATGATTTCTGTTGACGAATTATTGTTATTCAGATGGAAATGGATATTCTGCACCCCACCATGATGCGTGCCAAGTCATATTGGATTTTTGAAGAAATATTGAAAATGAAAAATCCCTCTATACCCCCTCTAACGACCCGACAATGATTTCTGTCGACGAATTATTGTTATTCAGATGGAAATAGATATTCTGCACCCCACCATGATGCGTGCCAAGTCATATTAGATTTTTGAAGTAATTTTGAAAATGATAAATCCCTCCATACCCCCTCTGACGACACGACAATGATATCTGTTGACGAATTATTGTTATTCAGAAGGGAATGGATATTCTGCACCCCACTATGATGCGTGCCAAGTCATATTAGATTTTTGAAGAAATTTTGAAAATGAAAAATCACTCTATACACCCTCCAACGACCCGTCAATGATTTCTGTTGACGAATCATTGTTATTCTGATGGAAATGGATATTCTGCACCCCACCATGATGCGTGCCAAGTCATATTTGATTTTGAGGTAATTTAGAAAATGAGTAATCCCTCTATACCCCCTCTAACGACCCGACAATGATTTCTGTCGACAAATTATTGTTTTTCAGATGGAAATAGATTTTCTGCACCCCACCATGATGCGTGCCAAGTCATATTAGATTTTTGAAGAAATATTGAAAATGAGAAATCCCTCTATACCCCCTCTAACGACCCGACAATGATTTTTTCGACGAATTATTGTTATTCAGATGGAAATAGATATTCTGCACCCCACCATGATGCGTGCCAAGTCATATTAGATTTTTGAAGTAAATTTGAAAATGAAAAATTCCTCTATACCCCCTCTGACGATCCGACAATGATTTCTGTTGACAAATTATTGTTATTGAGATGGAAATGGATATTCTTTACCCCACCATGATGCGTGCCAAGACATATTATATTATTGAAGAAATTTTGAATATGAAAAATCCCTCTATACCCCCTCCAACGACACGTCAATGATTTCTGTTGACGAATTATTGTTATTCAGATGGAAATGGATATTCTGCACCCCACCATGATGCGTGCCAAGTCTTATTTGATTTTGAGGTAATTTTGAAAATGAAAAATCCCTCTATACCCCCTCTGACGACACAACAATGACTTTTGTTGACAAATTATTGTTATTGAGATGGAAATGGATATTCTGAACCCCACCATGATGCGTGCCAAGTCTTATTTGATTTTGAGGTAATTTTGAAAATGAAAAATCCCACTATACCCCCTCTAACGACCCGACAATGATTTCTGTCGACGAATCATTGATATTCAGATGGAAATAGATATTCTGCACCCCACCATGATGCGTGCCAAGTCATATTAGGTTTTTGAAGAAATATTGAAAATGAAAAATCACTCTATACCCCCTCTAACGACCCGACATTGATTTCTGTTGACGAATTCTTGTTATTCAGATGGAAATAAATATTCTGCACCCTACTATGATGCGTGCCAAGTCATATTTGATTTTTGAAGTCATTTTGATAATGAAAAATCCCTCTATACCCCCTCTGACGACCCAACAATGATTTCTGTTGACGAATTATTGTTATTCAGATAAAAATGAATATTCTGCACCCCACCATGATGCGTGCCAAGTCATATTAGATTTTTGAAGAAATATTGAAAATGAGAAATCCCTCTATACCCCCTCTAACGACCCGACAATGATTTCTGTCGACGACTTATTGTTATTCAGATGGACATGGATACTTTGCACCCCACCATGATGCGTGACAAGTCATATTAGATTTTTGAAGAAATATTGAAAATGAGAAATCCCTCTATACCCCCTCTAACGACCCGACAATGATTTCTGTCGACGAATTATTGTTATTCAGATGGAAATAGATATTCTGCACCCCACCATGATGCGTGACAAGTCATATTTGATTTTAAGGTAATTTTGAAAATGAAAAATCCCTCTATACCCCCTCTGACGACCCGTCAATGATTTCTGTTGACGAATTATTGTTATTCAGATGGAAATGGATATTCTGCACCCCACCATAATGCGTGCCAAGTCATATTGGATTCTTGAAGAAATATTGAAAATGAAAAATCCCTCTATACCCCCTCTAACGACCCGACAATGATTTCTGTCGACGAATTATTGTTATTCAGATGGAAATAGATATTCTGCACCCCACCATGATGCGTGCCAAGTCATATTAGATTTTTGAAGTAATTTTGAAAATGATAAATCCCTCCATACCCCCTCTGACGACACGACAATGATATCTGTTGACGAATTATTGTTATTCAGATGGGATTGGATATTCTGCACCCCACTATGATGCGTGCCAAGTCATATTAGATTTTTGAAGAAATTTTGAAAATGAAAAATCACTCTATACACCCTCCAACGACCCGTCAATGATTTCTGTTGACGAATCAATGTTATTCAGATGGAAATGGATATTCTGCACCCCACCATGATGCGTGCCAAGTCATATTAGATTTTTGAAGAAAATTTGTAAATGAAAAATCCTTCTATACCTCCTCCAACGACCCGTCAATGATTTCTGTTGACGAATCATTGTTATTCTGATGGAAATGGATATTCTGCACCCCACCATGATGCGTGCCAAGTCTTATTTGATTTTGAGGTAATTTAGAAAATGAAAAATCCCTCTATACCCCCTCTAACGACCCGACAATGATTTCTGTCGACAAATTATTGTTTTTCAGATGGAAATAGATTTTCTGCACCCCACCATGATGCGTGCCAAGTCATATTAGATTTTTGAAGAAATATTGAAAATGAGAAATCCCTCTATACCCCCTCTAACGACCCGACATTGATTTCTGTTGACGAATTATGGTTATTCAGATGGAAATAGATATTCTGCACCCCACCATGATGCGTGCCAAGTCATATTAGATTTTTGAAGAAAATTTGTAAATGAAAAATCCTTCTATACCTCCTCCAACGACCCGTCAATGATTTCTGTTGACGAATCATTGTTATTCTGATGGAAATGGATATTCTGCACCCCACCATGATGCGTGCCAAGTCATATTAGATTATTGAAGAAAATTTGAAAATGAAAAATCCCTCTTTACCCTCTCCAACGACCCGTCAATGATTTCTGTTGACGAATTATTGTTATGTAGATGGAAATGGATATTCTGTACCTCACCATGATGCGTGCCAAGTCATATTTGATTTTGAGGTAATTTTGAAAATGATAAATCCCACTATACCCCCTCTGACGACCCGACAATGATTTTTGTTGACAAATTATTGTTATTGATATGGAAATGGATATTCTGCACCTCACCATGATGCGTGCCAAGTCATATTTGATTTTGAGGTAATTTTGAAAATGAAAAATCCCACTATACCCCCTCTAACGACCCGACAATGATTTCTGTCGACGAATCATTGATATTCAGATGGAAATAGATATTCTGCACCCCACCATGATGCGTGCCAAGTCATATTAGGTTTTTGAAGAAATATTGAAAATGAAAAATCACTCTATACCCCCTCTAACGACCCGACATTGATTTCTGTTGACGAATTCTTGTTATTCAGATGGAAATAAATATTCTGCACCCTACTATGATGCGTGCCAAGTCATATTTGATTTTTGAAGTCATTTTGATAATGAAAAATCCCTCTATACCCCCTCTGACGACCCGACAATGATTTCTGTTGACGAATTATTGTTATTCAGATAAAAATGAATATTCTGCACCCCACCATGATGCGTGCCAAGTCATATTAGATTTTTGAAGAAATATTGAAAATGAGAAATCCCTCTATACCCCCTCTAACGACCCGACAATGATTTCTGTCGACGACTTATTGTTATTCAGATGGACATGGATACTTTGCACCCCACCATGATGCGTGACAAGTCATATTAGATTTTTGAAGAAATATTGAAAATGAGAAATCCCTCTATACCCCCTCTAACGACCCGACAATGATTTCTGTCGACGAATTATTGTTATTCAGATGGAAATAGATATTCTGCACCCCACCATGATGCGTGACAAGTCATATTTGATTTTAAGGTAATTTTGAAAATGAAAAATCCCTCTATACCCCCTCTGACGACCCGTCAATGATTTCTGTTGACGAATTATTGTTATTCAGATGGAAATGGATATTCTGCACCCCACCATAATGCGTGCCAAGTCATATTGGATTCTTGAAGAAATAATGAAAATGAAAAATCCCTCTATACCCCCTCTAACGACCCGACAATGATTTCTGTCGACGAATTATTGTTATTCAGATGGAAATAGATATTCTGCACCCCACCATGATGCGTGCCAAGTCATATTAGATTTTTGAAGTAATTTTGAAAATGATAAATCCCTCCATACCCCCTCTGACGACACGACAATGATATCTGTTGACGAATTATTGTTATTCAGATGGGAATGGATATTCTGCACCCCACTATGATGCGTGCCAAGTCATATTAGATTTTTGAAGAAATTTTGAAAATGATAAATCACTCTATACACCCTCCAACGACCCGTCAATGATTTCTGTTGACGAATCAATGTTATTCAGATGGAAATGGATATTCTGCACCCCACCATGATGCGTGCCAAGTCATATTAGATTTTTGAAGAAAATTTGTAAATGAAAAATCCTTCTATAGCTCCTCCAACGACCCGTCAATGATTTCTGTTGACGAATCATTGTTATTCTGATGGAAATGGATATTCTGCACCCCACCATGATGCGTGCCAAGTCTTATTTGATTTTGAGGTAATTTAGAAAATGAAAAATCCCTCTATACCCCCTCTAACGACCCGACAATGATTTCTGTCGACAAATTATTGTTTTTCAGATGGAAATAGATTTTCTGCACCCCACCATGATGCGTGCCAAGTCATATTTGATTTTTGAAGAAATATTGAAAATGAGAAATCCCTCTATACCCCCTCTAACAACCCGACAATGATTTCTGTTGACGAATTATTGTTATCCAGATGGAAATGAATATTCTGCACCCCACCATGTTGCGTGCCAAGTCATATTAGATTTTTGAAGAAATATTGAAAATGAAAAATCACTCTATACCCCCTCTAACGACCCGACACTGATTTCTCTCGACGAATTATTGTTATTCAGATGGGAATAGATATTCTGCACCTCACCATGATGCGTGCCAAGTCATATTAGATTTTTAAAGAAATATTGAAAATGAGAAATCCCTCTATACCTCCTCTGACGACCCGACAATGATTTCTGTTGACAAATTATTGTTATTGAGATGGCAATGGATATTCTGTACCCTACCATGATGCGTGCCAAGTCATATTAGATTATTGAAGAAATTCTGAAAATGAAAAATCCCTCTATACCCCCTCCAACGACCCGTCAATGATTTCTGTTGACGAATTATTGTTATTTAGATGGAAATGGATATTCTGCACCCCACCATGATGCGTGCCAAGTCATATTTGATTATGGAAGTCATTTTGAAAATGAAAAATCCCTCTATACCCCCTCTGACGACCCGACAATGATTTCTGTTGACAAATTATTGTTATTGAGATAGAAATGGATATTCTGTACCCCACCATGATGCGTGCCAAGTCATATTAGATTATTGAAGAAATTTTGAAAATGAAAAATCCCTCTATACCCTCTCCAACGACCCGTCAATGATTTCTGTTGACGAATTATTGTTATGTAGATGGAAATGGATATTCTGCACCTCACCATGATGCGTGCCAAGTCATATTTGATTTTGAGGTAATTTTGAAAATGAAAAATCACTCTATACCCCCTCTAACGACCCGACATTGATTTCTGTTGACGAATTCTTGTTATTCAGATGGAAATAAATATTCTGCACCCTACTATGATGCGTGCCAAGTCATATTTGATTTTTGAATTCATTTTGATAATGAAAAATCCCTCTATACCCCCTCTGACGACGCGACAATGAGTTCTGTTGACGAATTAGTGTTATTCAGATGGACATGGATACTTTGCACCCCACCATGATGCGTGCCAAGTAATATTAGATTTCAGAAGATATATTGAAAATGAAAAATCCCTCTATACCCCCTCTGACGACCCGACAATGATTTCTGTAGACGAATTATTGTTATTCAGATGGAAATGAATATTCTGCACCCCACCATGTTGCCTGCCAAGTCATATTTGATTTTGAGGTAATTTTGAAAATGAAAAATCCCTCTATACCCCCTCTAACGACCCGACAATGATTTCTGTCGACGAATTATTGTTATTCAGATTGGAATAAATATTCTGCACCCCACCATGATGCGTGCCAAGTCATACTAGATTTTTGAAGAAATATTGAAAATGAGAAATCCCTCTATACCCCCTCTAACGACCCGACAATGATTTCTGTCGACGACTTATTGTTATTCAGATGGACATGGATACTTTGCACCCCACCATGATGTGTGACAAGTCATATTAGATTATTGAAGAAATTTTGAAAATGAAAAATCCTTCTATACCTCCTCCAACGACCCGTAAATGATTTCTGTTGACGAATTATTGTTATTTAGATGGAAATGGATATTCTGCACCCCACCATGATGCGTGCCAAGTCATATTTGATTTTAAGGTAATTTTGAAAATGAAAAATCCCTCTATACCCCCTCTGACGACCCGTCAATGATTTCTGTTGACGAATTATTGTTATTTAAATGGACATGGATACTTTGCACCCCACTATGATGCGTGCCAAGTCATATTTGATTTTAAGGTAATTTTGAAAATGAAAAATCCCTCTATACCCCCTCTGACGACCCAACAATGATTTCTGTTGACGAATTATTGTTATTCAGATAAAAATGAATATTCTGCACCCCACCATGATGCGTGCCAAGTCATATTAGATTTTTGAAGAAATATTGAAAATGAGAAATCCCTCTATACCCCCTCTAACGACCCGACAATGATTTCTGTCGACGACTTATTGTTATTCAGATGGACATGGATACTTTGCACCCCACCATGATGCGTGACAAGTCATATTAGATTTTTGAAGAAATATTGAAAATGAGAAATCCCTCTATACCCCCTCTAACGACCCGACAATGATTTCTGTTGACAAATTATTGTTATTGAGATGGAAATGGATATTCTTTACCCCACCATGATGCGTGCCAAGACATATTATATTATTGAAGAAATTTTGAATATGAAAAATCCCTCTATACCCCCTCCAACGACACGTCAATGATTTCTGTTGACGAATTATTGTTATTCAGATGGAAATGGATATTCTGCACCCCACCATGATGCGTGCCAAGTCTTATTTGATTTTGAGGTAATTTTGAAAATGAAAAATCCCTCTATACCCCCTCTGACGACACAACAATGACTTTTGTTGACAAATTATTGTTATTGAGATGGAAATGGATATTCTGAACCCCACCATGATGCGTGCCAAGTCTTATTTGATTTTGAGGTAATTTTGAAAATGAAAAATCCCACTATACCCCCTCTAACGACCCGACAATGATTTCTGTCGACGAATCATTGATATTCAGATGGAAATAGATATTCTGCACCCCACCATGATGCGTGCCAAGTCATATTAGGTTTTTGAAGAAATATTGAAAATGAAAAATCACTCTATACCCCCTCTAACGACCCGACATTGATTTCTGTTGACGAATTCTTGTTATTCAGATGGAAATAAATATTCTGCACCCTACTATGATGCGTGCCAAGTCATATTTGATTTTTGAAGTCATTTTGATAATGAAAAATCCCTCTATACCCCCTCTGACGACCCAACAATGATTTCTGTTGACGAATTATTGTTATTCAGATAAAAATGAATATTCTGCACCCCACCATGATGCGTGCCAAGTCATATTAGATTTTTGAAGAAATATTGAAAATGAGAAATCCCTCTATACCCCCTCTAACGACCCGACAATGATTTCTGTCGACGACTTATTGTTATTCAGATGGACATGGATACTTTGCACCCCACCATGATGCGTGACAAGTCATATTAGATTTTTGAAGAAATATTGAAAATGAGAAATCCCTCTATACCCCCTCTAACGACCCGACAATGATTTCTGTCGACGAATTATTGTTATTCAGATGGAAATAGATATTCTGCACCCCACCATGATGCGTGACAAGTCATATTTGATTTTAAGGTAATTTTGAAAATGAAAAATCCCTCTATACCCCCTCTGACGACCCGTCAATGATTTCTGTTGACGAATTATTGTTATTCAGATGGAAATGGATATTCTGCACCCCACCATAATGCGTGCCAAGTCATATTGGATTCTTGAAGAAATATTGAAAATGAAAAATCCCTCTATACCCCCTCTAACGACCCGACAATGATTTCTGTCGACGAATTATTGTTATTCAGATGGAAATAGATATTCTGCACCCCACCATGATGCGTGCCAAGTCATATTAGATTTTTGAAGTAATTTTGAAAATGATAAATCCCTCCATACCCCCTCTGACGACACGACAATGATATCTGTTGACGAATTATTGTTATTCAGATGGGAATGGATATTCTGCACCCCACTATGATGCGTGCCAAGTCATATTAGATTTTTGAAGAAATTTTGAAAATGAAAAATCACTCTATACACCCTCCAACGACCCGTCAATGATTTCTGTTGACGAATCAATGTTATTCAGATGGAAATGGATATTCTGCACCCCACCATGATGCGTGCCAAGTCATATTAGATTTTTGAAGAAAATTTGTAAATGAAAAATCCTTCTATACCTCCTCCAACGACCCGTCAATGATTTCTGTTGACGAATCATTGTTATTCTGATGGAAATGGATATTCTGCACCCCACCATGATGCGTGCCAAGTCTTATTTGATTTTGAGGTAATTTAGAAAATGAAAAATCCCTCTATACCCCCTCTAACGACCCGACAATGATTTCTGTCGACAAATTATTGTTTTTCAGATGGAAATAGATTTTCTGCACCCCACCATGATGCGTGCCAAGTCATATTAGATTTTTGAAGAAATATTGAAAATGAGAAATCCCTCTATACCCCCTCTAACGACCCGACATTGATTTCTGTTGACGAATTATGGTTATTCAGATGGAAATAGATATTCTGCACCCCACCATGATGCGTGCCAAGTCATATTAGATTTTTGAAGAAAATTTGTAAATGAAAAATCCTTCTATACCTCCTCCAACGACCCGTCAATGATTTCTGTTGACGAATCATTGTTATTCTGATGGAAATGGATATTCTGCACCCCACCATGATGCGTGCCAAGTCATATTAGATTATTGAAGAAAATTTGAAAATGAAAAATCCCTCTTTACCCTCTCCAACGACCCGTCAATGATTTCTGTTGACGAATTATTGTTATGTAGATGGAAATGGATATTCTGTACCTCACCATGATGCGTGCCAAGTCATATTTGATTTTGAGGTAATTTTGAAAATGATAAATCCCACTATACCCCCTCTGACGACCCGACAATGATTTTTGTTGACAAATTATTGTTATTGATATGGAAATGGATATTCTGCACCTCACCATGATGCGTGCCAAGTCATATTTGATTTTGAGGTAATTTTGAAAATGAAAAATCCCACTATACCCCCTCTAACGACCCGACAATGATTTCTGTCGACGAATCATTGATATTCAGATGGAAATAGATATTCTGCACCCCACCATGATGCGTGCCAAGTCATATTAGGTTTTTGAAGAAATATTGAAAATGAAAAATCACTCTATACCCCCTCTAACGACCCGACATTGATTTCTGTTGACGAATTCTTGTTATTCAGATGGAAATAAATATTCTGCACCCTACTATGATGCGTGCCAAGTCATATTTGATTTTTGAAGTCATTTTGATAATGAAAAATCCCTCTATACCCCCTCTGACGACCCGACAATGATTTCTGTTGACGAATTATTGTTATTCAGATAAAAATGAATATTCTGCACCCCACCATGATGCGTGCCAAGTCATATTAGATTTTTGAAGAAATATTGAAAATGAGAAATCCCTCTATACCCCCTCTAACGACCCGACAATGATTTCTGTCGACGACTTATTGTTATTCAGATGGACATGGATACTTTGCACCCCACCATGATGCGTGACAAGTCATATTAGATTTTTGAAGAAATATTGAAAATGAGAAATCCCTCTATACCCCCTCTAACGACCCGACAATGATTTCTGTCGACGAATTATTGTTATTCAGATGGAAATAGATATTCTGCACCCCACCATGATGCGTGACAAGTCATATTTGATTTTAAGGTAATTTTGAAAATGAAAAATCCCTCTATACCCCCTCTGACGACCCGTCAATGATTTCTGTTGACGAATTATTGTTATTCAGATGGAAATGGATATTCTGCACCCCACCATAATGCGTGCCAAGTCATATTGGATTCTTGAAGAAATAATGAAAATGAAAAATCCCTCTATACCCCCTCTAACGACCCGACAATGATTTCTGTCGACGAATTATTGTTATTCAGATGGAAATAGATATTCTGCACCCCACCATGATGCGTGCCAAGTCATATTAGATTTTTGAAGTAATTTTGAAAATGATAAATCCCTCCATACCCCCTCTGACGACACGACAATGATATCTGTTGACGAATTATTGTTATTCAGATGGGAATGGATATTCTGCACCCCACTATGATGCGTGCCAAGTCATATTAGATTTTTGAAGAAATTTTGAAAATGATAAATCACTCTATACACCCTCCAACGACCCGTCAATGATTTCTGTTGACGAATCAATGTTATTCAGATGGAAATGGATATTCTGCACCCCACCATGATGCGTGCCAAGTCATATTAGATTTTTGAAGAAAATTTGTAAATGAAAAATCCTTCTATAGCTCCTCCAACGACCCGTCAATGATTTCTGTTGACGAATCATTGTTATTCTGATGGAAATGGATATTCTGCACCCCACCATGATGCGTGCCAAGTCTTATTTGATTTTGAGGTAATTTAGAAAATGAAAAATCCCTCTATACCCCCTCTAACGACCCGACAATGATTTCTGTCGACAAATTATTGTTTTTCAGATGGAAATAGATTTTCTGCACCCCACCATGATGCGTGCCAAGTCATATTTGATTTTTGAAGAAATATTGAAAATGAGAAATCCCTCTATACCCCCTCTAACAACCCGACAATGATTTCTGTTGACGAATTATTGTTATCCAGATGGAAATGAATATTCTGCACCCCACCATGTTGCGTGCCAAGTCATATTAGATTTTTGAAGAAATATTGAAAATGAAAAATCACTCTATACCCCCTCTAACGACCCGACACTGATTTCTCTCGACGAATTATTGTTATTCAGATGGGAATAGATATTCTGCACCTCACCATGATGCGTGCCAAGTCATATTAGATTTTTAAAGAAATATTGAAAATGAGAAATCCCTCTATACCTCCTCTGACGACCCGACAATGATTTCTGTTGACAAATTATTGTTATTGAGATGGCAATGGATATTCTGTACCCTACCATGATGCGTGCCAAGTCATATTAGATTATTGAAGAAATTCTGAAAATGAAAAATCCCTCTATACCCCCTCCAACGACCCGTCAATGATTTCTGTTGACGAATTATTGTTATTTAGATGGAAATGGATATTCTGCACCCCACCATGATGCGTGCCAAGTCATATTTGATTATGGAAGTCATTTTGAAAATGAAAAATCCCTCTATACCCCCTCTGACGACCCGACAATGATTTCTGTTGACAAATTATTGTTATTGAGATAGAAATGGATATTCTGTACCCCACCATGATGCGTGCCAAGTCATATTAGATTATTGAAGAAATTTTGAAAATGAAAAATCCCTCTATACCCTCTCCAACGACCCGTCAATGATTTCTGTTGACGAATTATTGTTATGTAGATGGAAATGGATATTCTGCACCTCACCATGATGCGTGCCAAGTCATATTTGATTTTGAGGTAATTTTGAAAATGAAAAATCACTCTATACCCCCTCTAACGACCCGACATTGATTTCTGTTGACGAATTCTTGTTATTCAGATGGAAATAAATATTCTGCACCCTACTATGATGCGTGCCAAGTCATATTTGATTTTTGAATTCATTTTGATAATGAAAAATCCCTCTATACCCCCTCTGACGACGCGACAATGAGTTCTGTTGACGAATTAGTGTTATTCAGATGGACATGGATACTTTGCACCCCACCATGATGCGTGCCAAGTAATATTAGATTTCAGAAGATATATTGAAAATGAAAAATCCCTCTATACCCCCTCTGACGACCCGACAATGATTTCTGTAGACGAATTATTGTTATTCAGATGGAAATGAATATTCTGCACCCCACCATGTTGCCTGCCAAGTCATATTTGATTTTGAGGTAATTTTGAAAATGAAAAATCCCTCTATACCCCCTCTAACGACCCGACAATGATTTCTGTCGACGAATTATTGTTATTCAGATTGGAATAAATATTCTGCACCCCACCATGATGCGTGCCAAGTCATACTAGATTTTTGAAGAAATATTGAAAATGAGAAATCCCTCTATACCCCCTCTAACGACCCGACAATGATTTCTGTCGACGACTTATTGTTATTCAGATGGACATGGATACTTTGCACCCCACCATGATGTGTGACAAGTCATATTAGATTATTGAAGAAATTTTGAAAATGAAAAATCCTTCTATACCTCCTCCAACGACCCGTAAATGATTTCTGTTGACGAATTATTGTTATTTAGATGGAAATGGATATTCTGCACCCCACCATGATGCGTGCCAAGTCATATTTGATTTTAAGGTAATTTTGAAAATGAAAAATCCCTCTATACCCCCTCTGACGACCCGTCAATGATTTCTGTTGACGAATTATTGTTATTTAAATGGACATGGATACTTTGCACCCCACTATGATGCGTGACAAGTCATATTAGATTATTGAAGAAATTTTGAAAATGAAAAATCCTTCTATACCCCCTCCAACGACCCGTCAATGATTTCTGTTGACGAATTATTGTTATTCAGATGGAAATGGATATTCTGCACCCCACCATGATGCGTGCCAAGTCATATTGGATTTTTGAAGAAATATTGAAAATGAAAAATCCCTCTATACCCCCTCTAACGACCCGACAATGATTTCTGTCGACGAATTATTGTTATTCAGATGGAAATAGATATTCTGCACCCCACCATGATGCGTGCCAAGTCATATTAGATTTTTGAAGTAATTTTGAAAATGATAAATCCCTCCATACCCCCTCTGACGACACGACAATGATATCTGTTGACGAATTATTGTTATTCAGATGGGAATGGATATTCTGCACCCCACTATGATGCGTGCCAAGTCATATTAGATTTTTGAAGAAATTTTGAAAATGAAAAATCACTCTATACACCCTCCAACGACCCGTCAATGATTTCTGTTGACGAATCAATGTTATTCAGACGGAAATGGATATTCTGCACCCCACCATGATGCGTGCCAAGTCATATTAGATTTTTGAAGAAATTTTGAAAATGAAAAATCCTTCTATACCCCCTCCAACGACCCGTCAATGATTTCTGTTGACGAATTATTGTTATTCAGATGGAAATGGATATTCTGCACCCCACCATGATGCGTGCCAAGTCATATTGGATTTTTGAAGAAATATTGAAAATGAAAAATCCCTCTATACCCCCTCTAACGACCCGACAATGATTTCTGTCGACGAATTATTGTTATTCAGATGGAAATAGATATTCTGCACCCCACCATGATGCGTGCCAAGTCATATTAGATTTTTGAAGTAATTTTGAAAATGATAAATCCCTCCATACCCCCTCTGACGACACGACAATGATATCTGTTGACGAATTATTGTTATTCAGAAGGGAATGGATATTCTGCACCCCACTATGATGCGTGCCAAGTCATATTAGATTTTTGAAGAAATTTTGAAAATGAAAAATCACTCTATACACCCTCCAACGACCCGTCAATGATTTCTGTTGACGAATCATTGTTATTCTGATGGAAATGGATATTCTGCACCCCACCATGATGCGTGCCAAGTCATATTTGATTTTGAGGTAATTTAGAAAATGAGTAATCCCTCTATACCCCCTCTAACGACCCGACAATGATTTCTGTCGACAAATTATTGTTTTTCAGATGGAAATAGATTTTCTGCACCCCACCATGATGCGTGCCAAGTCATATTAGATTTTTGAAGAAATATTGAAAATGAGAAATCCCTCTATACCCCCTCTAACGACCCGACAATGATTTCTGTCGACGAATTATTGTTATTCAGATGGAAATAGATATTCTGCACCCCACCATGATGCGTGCCAAGTCATATTAGATTTTTGAAGTAAATTTGAAAATGAAAAATTCCTCTATACCCCCTCTGACGATCCGACAATGATTTCTGTTGACAAATTATTGTTATTGAGATGGAAATGGAGATTCTTTACCCCACCATGATGCGTGCCAAGACATATTATATTATTGAAGAAATTTTGAATATGAAAAATCCCTCTATACCCCCTCCAACGACACGTCAATGATTTCTGTTGACGAATTATTGTTATTCAGATGGAAATGGATATTCTGCACCCCACCATGATGCGTGCCAAGTCTTATTTGATTTTGAGGTAATTTTGAAAATGAAAAATCCCTCTATACCCCCTCTGACGACACAACAATGACTTTTGTTGACAAATTATTGTTATTGAGATGGAAATGGATATTCTGTACCCCACCATGATGCGTGCCAACTCTTTTTTGATTTTTGAAATCATTTTGAAAATGAAAAATCCCTCTATACCCCCTCTGACGACCCGACAATGATTTCTGTTGACAAATTATTGTTATTGAGATAGAAATGGATATTCTGTACCCCACCATGATGCGTGCCAAGTCATATTAGATTATTGAAGAAATTTTGAAAATGAAAAATCCCTCTATACCCTCTCCAACGACCCGTCAATGATTTCTGTTGACGAATTATTGTTATGTAGATGCAAATGGATATTCTGCACCTCACCATGATGCGTGCCAAGTCATATTTGATTTTGAGGTAATTTTGAAAATGAAAAATCACTCTATACCCCCTCTAACGACCCGACATTGATTTCTGTTGACGAATTCTTGTTATTCAGATGGAAATAAATATTCTGCACCCTACTATGATGCGTGCCAAGTCATATTTGATTTTTGAAGTCATTTTGATAATGAAAAATCCCTCTATACCCCCTCTGACGACGCGACAATGATTTCTGTTGACGAATTATTGTTATTCAGATTGGAATAAATATTCTGCACCCCACCATGATGCGTGCCAAGTCATACTAGATTTTTGAAGAAATATTGAAAATGAGAAATCCCTCTATACCCCCTCTAACGACCCGACAATGATTTCTGTCGACGACTTATTGTTATTCAGATGGACATGGATACTTTGCACCCCACCAAGATGCGTGACAAGTCATATTAGATTATTGAAGAAATTTTGAAAATGAAAAATCCTTCTATACCTCCTCCAACGACCCGTCAATGATTTCTGTTGACGAATTATTGTTATTCAGATGGAAATGAATATTCTGCACCCCACCATGATGCGTGACAAGTCATATTTGATTTTAAGGTAATTTTGAAAATGAAAAATCCCTCTATACCCCCTCTGACGACCCGTCAATGATTTCTGTTGACGAATTATTGTTATTTAAATGGACATGGATACTTTGCACCCCACCATGATGCGTGACAAGTCATATTAGATTATTGAAGAAATTTTGAAAATGAAAAATCCTTCTATACCCCCTCCAACGACCCGTCAATGATTTCTGTTGACGAATTATTGTTATTCAGATGGAAATGGATATTCTGCACCCCACCATGATGCGTGCCAAGTCATATTGGATTTTTGAAGAAATATTGAAAATGAAAAATCCCTCTATACCCCCTCTAACGACCCGACAATGATTTCTGTCGACGAATTATTGTTATTCAGATGGAAATAGATATTCTGCACCCCACCATGATGCGTGCCAAGTCATATTAGATTTTTGAAGTAATTTTGAAAATGATAAATCCCTCCATACCCCCTCTGACGACACGACAATGATATCTGTTGACGAATTATTGTTATTCAGATGGGAATGGATATTCTGCACCCCACTATGATGCGTGCCAAGTCATATTAGATTTTTGAAGAAATTTTGAAAATGAAAAATCACTCTATACACCCTCCAACGACCCGTCAATGATTTCTGTTGACGAATCAATGTTATTCAGACGGAAATGGATATTCTGCACCCCACCATGATGCGTGCCAAGTCATATTAGATTTTTGAAGAAATTTTGAAAATGAAAAATCCTTCTATACCCCCTCCAACGACCCGTCAATGATTTCTGTTGACGAATTATTGTTATTCAGATGGAAATGGATATTCTGCACCCCACCATGATGCGTGCCAAGTCATATTGGATTTTTGAAGAAATATTGAAAATGAAAAATCCCTCTATACCCCCTCTAACGACCCGACAATGATTTCTGTCGACGAATTATTGTTATTCAGATGGAAATAGATATTCTGCACCCCACCATGATGCGTGCCAAGTCATATTAGATTTTTGAAGTAATTTTGAAAATGATAAATCCCTCCATACCCCCTCTGACGACACGACAATGATATCTGTTGACGAATTATTGTTATTCAGAAGGGAATGGATATTCTGCACCCCACTATGATGCGTGCCAAGTCATATTAGATTTTTGAAGAAATTTTGAAAATGAAATATCACTCTATACACCCTCCAACGACCCGTCAATGATTTCTGTTGACGAATCATTGTTATTCTGATGGAAATGGATATTCTGCACCCCACAATGATGCGTGCCAAGTCATATTTGATTTTGAGGTAATTTAGAAAATGAGTAATCCCTCTATACCCCCTCTAACGACCCGACAATGATTTCTGTCGACAAATTATTGTTTTTCAGATGGAAATAGATTTTCTGCACCCCACCATGATGCGTGCCAAGTCATATTAGATTTTTGAAGAAATATTGAAAATGAGAAATCCCACTATACCCCCTCTAACGACCCGACAATGATTTCTGTCGACGAATTATTGTTATTCAGATGGAAATAGATATTCTGCACCCCACCATGATGCGTGCCAAGTCATATTAGATTTTTGAAGTAAATTTGAAAATGAAAAATTCCTCTATACCCCCTCTGACGACCCGACAATGATTTCTGTTGACAAATTATTGTTATTGAGATGGAAATGGATATTCTTTACCCCACCATGATGCGTGCCAAGACATATTATATTATTGAAGAAATTTTGAAAATGAAAAATCCCTCTATACCCCCTCCAACGACACGTCAATGATTTCTGTTGACGAATTATTGTTATTCAGATGGAAATGGATATTCTGCACCCCACCATGATGCGTGCCAAGTCATATTTGATTTTGAGGTAATTTTGAAAATGAAAAATCCCTCTATACGCCCTCTGACGACACAACAATGACTTTTGTTGACAAATTATTGTTATTGAGATGGAAATGGATATTCTGTACCAAACCATGATGCGTGCCAAGTCATATTTGATTTTTGAAGTCATTTTGAAAATGAAAAATCCCTCTATACCCCCTCTGACGACCCGACAATGATTTCTGTTGACGAATTATTGTTATTCAGATGGAAATGGATATTCTGCACCCCACCATGATGCCTGCCAAGTCATATTGGATTTTTGAAGAAATATTGAAAATGAAAAATCCCTCTATACCCCCTCTAACGACCCGACAATGATTTCTGTTGACGAATTATTGTTATCCAGATGGAAATGAATATTCTGCACCCCACCATGTTGCGTGCCAAGTCATATTTGATTTTGAGGTAATTTTGAAATTGAAAAATCCCTCTATACCCCCTGTTACGACCCGACAATGATTTCTGTCGACGAATCATTGTGATTCAGATGGAAATAGATATTCTGCACCCCACCATGATGCGTGCCAAGTCATATTAGATTTTTGAAGAAATATTGAAAATGAAAAATTACTCTATACCCCCTCTAACGACCCGACACTGATTTCTGTCGACGAATTATTGTTATTCAGATGGGAATAGATATTCTGCACCCCACCATGATGCGTGCCAAGTCATATTAGACTTTTAAAGAAATATTGAAAATGAGAAATCCCTCTATACCTCCTCTGACGACCCGACAATGATTTCTGTTGACAAATTATTGTTATTGAGATGGAAATGGATATTCTGTACCCCACCATGATGCGTGCCAAGTCATATTAGATTATTGAAGAAATTTTGAAAATGAAAAATCCCTCTATACCCCCTCTGACGACCCGACAATGATTTCTGTTGACAAATTATTGTTATTGAGATAGAAATGGATATTCTGTACCCCACCATGATGCGTGCCAAGTCATATTAGATTATTGAAGGAATTTTGAAAATGAAAAATCCCTCTATACCCTCTCCAACGACCCGTCAATGATTTCTGTTGACGAATTGTTGTTATGTAGATGGAAATGGATATTCTGCACCTCACCATGATGCGTGCCAAGTCATATTTGATTTTGAGGTAATTTTGAAAATGATAAATCCCACTATACCCCCTCTGACGACCCGACAATGATTTTTGTTGACAAATTATTGTTATTGATATGGAAATAGATATTCTGCACCACACCATGATGCGTGCCAAGTCATATTTGATTTTGAGGTAATTTTGAAAATGAAAAATCCCACTATACCCCCTCTAACGACCCGACAATGATTTCTGTCGACGAATCATTGATATTCAGATGGAAATAGATATTCTGCACCCCACCATGATGCGTGCCAAGTCATATTACATTTTTGAAGAAATATTGAAAATGAAACATCACTCTATACCCCCTCTAACGACCCGACATTGATTTCTGTTGACGAATTCTTGTTATTCAGATGGAAATAAATATCCTGCACCCTACTATGATGCGTGCCAAGTCATATTTGATTTTGAGGTAATTTTGAAAATGAAAAATCCCACTATACCCCCTCTAACGACCCGACAATGATTTCTGTCGACGAATCATTGATATTCAGATGGAAATAGATATTCTGCACCCCACCATGATGCGTGCCAAGTCATATTACATTTTTGAAGAAATATTGAAAATGAAACATCACTCTATACCCCCTCTAACGACCCGACAATGATTTCTGTTGACGAATTATTGTTATTCAGATGGACATGGATACTTTGCACCCCACCATGATGCGTGCCAAGTCATATTAGATTTTTGAAGAAATTTTGAAAATGAAAAATCCCTCTATACCCCCTCCAACGACCCGTCAATGATTTCTGTTGACGAATTATTGTTATTCAGAAGGCAATGGATAGTCTGCACCCCACTATGATGCGTGCCAAGTCATATTTGATTTTGAGGTAATTTTGAAAATGAAAAATCCCTCTATACCCCCTCTGACGACCCGACAATGATTTCTGTTGACGAATTATTGTTATTGAGATGTTATTGAAATGGATATTCTGCACACCACTATGATGCGTGCCAAGTCATATTTGATTTTTGGTCATTTTGAAAATGAAAAATCCCTCTATACCCCCTCTGACGACCCGACAATGATTTCTGTTGACGACTTATTGTTATTCAGATGGACATGGATACTTTGCACCCTACCATGATGCGTGACAAGTCATATTAGATTATTGAAGAAATTTTGAAAATGAAAAATCCTTCTATAACCCCTCCAACGACCCGTCAATGATTTCTGTTGACGAATTATTGTTATTCAGATGGAAATGGATATTCTGCACCCCACCATGATGCGTGACAAGTCATATTTGATTTTAAGGTAATTTTGAAAATAAAAAATCCCTCTATACCCCCTCTGACGACCCGTCAATGATTTCTGTTGACGAATTATTGTTATTTAGATGGAAATGGATATTCTGCACTTCAGCATGATGCGTGCCAAGTCATATTTGATTTTGAGGTAATTTTGAAAATGAAAAATCCCTCTATACCCCCTCTGACGACCCGACAATGATTTCTGTTGACCACTTATTGTTATTCAGATGGACATGGATACTTTGCACCCCACCATGATGCGTGACAAGTCATATTAGATTATTGAAGGAATTTTGAAAATGAAAAATCCTTCTATACCCCCTCCAACGACCCGTCAATGATTTATGTTGACGAATTATTGTTATTCAGATGGAAATGGATATTCTGCATCCCACCATGATGCGTGCCAAGTCATATTGAATTTTTGAAGAAATATTGAAAATGAAAAATCCCTCTATACCCCCTCTAACGACCCGACAATGATTTCTGTCGACGAATTATTGTTATTCAGATGGAAATAGATATTCTGCACCCCACCATGATGCGTGCTAAGTCATATTAGATATTTGAAGTAATTTTGAAAATGATAAATCCCCCATACCCCCTCTGACGACACGACAATGATATCTGTTGACGAATTATTGTTATTCAGATGGAAATGGATATTCTGCACCCCACTATGATGCGTGCCAAGTCATATTAGATTTTTGAAGAAATTTTGAAAATGAAAAATCACTCTATACCCCCTCCAACGACCCGTCAATGATTTCTGTTGACAAATCAATGTTATTCAGATGGAAAAGGATATTTTGCACACCAACATGATGCGTGCCAAGTCATATTAGATTTTTGAAGAAAATTTGTAAATGAAAAATCTTTCTATACCTCCTCCAACGACCCGTCAATGATTTCTGTTGACGAATCATTGTTATTCTGATGAAAATGGATATTCTGCACCCCACCATGATGCGTGCCAAGTCATATTTGATTAATGAAGTCATTTTGAAAATGAAAAATCCCTCTATACCCCCTCTAACGACCCGACAATTATTTCTATTGACGAATTATTGTTATTCAGATGGAAATGCATATTCTTCACCACACCATGATGCGTGCCGAGTCATATTTGATTTTGAGGTAATTTAGAAAATGAAAAATCCCTCTATACCCCCTCTAACGACCCGACAATGATTTCTGTCGACGAATTATTGTTTTTCAGATGGAAATAGATATTCTGCACCCCACCATGATGCGTGCCAAGTCATATTAGATTTTTGAAGAAATATTGAAAATGAGAAATCCCTCTATACCCCCTCTAACGACCCGACAATGATTTCTGTCGACGAATTATTGTTATTCAGATGGAAATGAATATTCTGCACCCCACCATGTTGCGTGCCAAGTCATATTTCATTTTGAGGTAATTTAGAAAATGAAAAATCCCTCTATACCCCCTCTAACGACCCGACAATGATTTCTGTCGACGAATTATTGTTTTTCAGATGGAAATAGATATTCTGCACCCCACCATGATGCGTGCCAAGTCATATTAAATTTTTGAAGAAATATTGAAAATGAGAAATCCCTCTATACCCCCTCTGAGGACCCGACAATGATTTCTGTTTACAAATTATTGTTATTAAGACGGAAATGAATATTCTGTACCCCACCATGATTTCTGTTGACGAATTATTGTTATTCAGATGGAAATGGATATTCTGCACCCCACCATGATGCGTACCAAGTCATATTTAATTTTGAGGTAATTTTCAAAATGAAAAATCCCTCTATACCACCTCTGACGACACGACAATGACTTTTGTTGACAAATTATTGTTATTGAGATGGAAATGGATATTCTGTACCCTACTATGATGCGTGCCAAGTCATATTTGATTTTTGAAGTCATTTTGAAAATGAGAAATCCCTCTATACCCCCTCTGACGACCCGACAATGATTTCTGTTGACGAATTATTGTTATTCAGATGGAAATGGATATTCTGCACCCCACCATGATGCGTGCCAAGTCATATTGGATTTTTGAAGAAATATTGAAAATGAAAAATCCCTCTATACCCCCTCTAACGACCCGACAATGATTTCTGTTGACGAATTATTGTTATCCAGATGGAAATGAATATTCTGCACCCCACCATGTTGCGTGCCAAGTCATATTTGATTTTGAGGTAATTTTGAAAATGAAAAATCCCTCTATACCCCCTCTAACGACCCGACAATGATTTCTGTCGACGAATCATTGTTATTCAGATGGAAATAGATATTCTGCACCCCACCATGATGCGTGCCAAGTCATATTAGATTTTTGAAGAAATATTGAAAATGAAAAATCACTCTATACCCCCTCTAACGACCCGACACTGATTTCTGTCGACGAATTATTGTTATTCAGATGGGAATAGATATTCTGCACCCCACCATGATGCGTGCCAAGTCATAATAGATTTTTAAAGAATTATTGAAAATGAGAAATCCCTCTATACCTCCTCTGACGACCCGACAATGATTTCTGTTGACAAATTATTGTTATTGAGATAGAAATGGATATTCTGTACCCCAACATGATGCGTGCCAAGTCATATTAGATTATTGAAGAAATTTTGAAAATGAGAAATCCCTCTATACCCACTCCAACGACCCGTCAATGATTTCTGTTGACGAATTATTGTTATGTAGATGGAAATGGATATTCTGCACCTCACCATGATGCGTGCCAAGTCATATTTGATTATGGAAGTCATTTTGAAAATGAAAAATCCCTCTATACCCCCTCTGACGACCCGACAATGATTTCTTTTGACAAATTATTGTTATTGAGATAGAAATGGATATTCTGTACCCCATTATGATGCGTGCCAAGTCATATTAGATTATTGAAGAAATTTTGAAAATGAAAAATCCCTCTATACCCCCTCTAACGACCCGACAATGATTTCTGTCGACGACTTATTGTTATTCAGATGGAAATGAATATTCTGCACCCCACCATGTTGCGTGCCAAGTCATATTTGATTTTGAGGTAATTTTGAAAATGAAAAATCCCACTATACCCCCTCTTACGACCCGACAATGATTTCTGTCGACGATATATTGTTTTTCAGATGGAAATAGATATTCTGCACCCCACCATGATGCGTGCCAAGTCATATTAGATTTTTGAAGAAATATTGAAAATGAGAAATCCCTCTATACCCCCTCTAACGACCCGACAATGATTTCTGTCGACGAATTATTGTTTTTCAGATGGAAATAGATATTCTGCACCCCACCATGATGCGTGCCAAGTCATATTAGATTTTTGAAGAAATATTGAAAATGAGAAATCCCTCTATACCCCCTCTGAGGACCCGACAATGATATCTGTTGACAAATTATTGTTATTGAGATGGAAATGGATTTTCTGTACCCCACCATGATGCGTGCCAAGTCATATTATATTATTGAAGAAATTTTGAAAATGAAAAATCCCTCTATACCCCCTCCAACGACACGTCAATGATTTCTGTTGACGAATTATTGTTATTCAGATGGAAATGGATATTCTGCACCACACCATGATGCGTGCCAAGTCATATTTGATTTTGAGGTAATTTTGAAAATGAAAAATCCCTCTATACCCCTTCTGACGACACGACAATGACTTATGTTGACAAATTATTGTTATTGAGATGGAAATGGATATTCTGTACCCCACTATGATGCGTGCCAAGTCATATTTGATTTTTGAAGTCATTTTGAAAATGAAAAATCCCTCTATACCTCCTCTGACGACCCGACAATGATTTCTATTGACGAATTATTGTTATTCAGATGGAAATGGATATTCTGCACCCCACCATGATGCGTGCCAAGTCATATTGGATTTTTGAAGAAATATTGAAAATGAAAAATCCCTCTATACCCCCTCTAACGACCCGACAATGATTTCTGTTGTCGAATTATTGTTATCCAGATGGAAATGAATATTCTGCACCCCACCATGTTGCGTGCCAAGTCATATTTGATTTTGAGGTAATTTTGAAAATGAAAAATCCCTCTATACCCCCTCTAACGACCCGACAATGATTTCTGTCGACGAATCATTGTTATTCAGATGGAAATAGATATTCTGCACCCCACCATGATGCGTGCCAAGTCATATTAGATTTTTGAAGAAATATTGAAAATGAAAAATCACTCTATACCCCCTCTAACGACCCGACACTGATTTCTGTCGACGAATTATTGTTATTCAGATGGGAATAGATATTCTGCACCCCACCATGATGCGTGCCAAGTCATAATAGATTTTTAAAGAAAAATTGAAAATGAGAAATCCCTCTATACCTCCTCTGACGACCCGACAATGATTTCTGTTGACAAATTATTGTTATTGAGATAGAAATGGATATTCTGTACCCCACCATGATGCGTGCCAAGTAATATTAGATTTTAGAAGATATATTGAAAATGAAAAATCCCTCTATACCCCCTCTAACGACCCGACAAAGATTTCTGTTGACAAATTATTGTTATTCAGATGGCAATGGATATTCTGCACCTCACCATGATGCGTGCCAAGTCATATTTGATTATGGAAGTCATTTTGAAAATGAAAAATCCCTCTATACCCCCTCTGACGACCCGACAATGATTTCTGTTGACAAATTATTGTTATTGAGATAGAAATAGATATTCTGTACCCCACCATGATGCGTGCCAAGTCATATTAGATTATTGAAGAAATTTTGAAAATGAAAAATCCCTCTATACCCTCTCCAACGACCCGTCAATGATTTCTGTTGACGAATTATTGTTATGTAGATGGAAATGGATATTCTGCACCTCACCATGATGCGTGCCAAGTCATATTTAATTTTGAGGTAATTTTGAAAATGAAAAATCCCACTATACCCCCTCTGACGACCCGACAATGATTTTTGTTGTCAAATTATTGTTATTGATATGGAAATGGATATTCTGCACCTCACCATGATGCGTGCCAAGTCATATTTGATTTTGAGGTAATTTTGAAAATGAAAAATCCCATTATACCCCCTCTAACGACCCGACAATGATTTCTGTCGACGAATCATTGATATTCAGATGGAAATAGATATTTTGCACCCCACCATGATGCGTGCCAAGTCATATTACATTTTTGAAGAAATATTGAAAAAGAAAAATCGCTCTATACCCCCTCTAACGACCCGACATTGATTTATGTTGACGAATTCTTGTTATTCAGATGGAAATAAATATTCTGCACCCCACCATGATGCGTGCCAAGTCATATTTGATTTTTGGTGTCATTTTTAAAATGAAAAATCCCTCCATACCCCCTCTGACGACACGACAATGATTTCTGTTGACGAATTATTTTTATTCAGATGGGAATGGATACTTTGCACTTCACCAAGATGCGTGCCATGTCATATTACATTTTTGAAGTAATTTTGAAAATGATAAATCCCTCCATACCCCCTCTGACGACACGACAATGATATCTGTTGACGAATTATTGTTATTCAGATGGAAATGGATATTCTGCACCCCACCATGATGCGTGCCAAGTCATGTTTGATTTTGAGGTAATTTTGAAAATGAAAAATCCTTCTATACCCCCTCTAACGACTCGACAATGATTTCTGTCGACGAATTATTGTTATTCAGATGGAAATAGATATTCTGCACCCCACCATGATGCGTGCCAAGTGATATTAGATTTTTGAAGAAATTTTGAAAATGATAAATCCCTCTATACCCCCTCCAACGACCCGTCAATGATTTCTGTTGACGAATCATTGTTATTCAGATGGAAATGGATATTCATCACCAAACCATGATGCGTGCCAAGTCATATTAGATTTTTGAAGTAATTTTTAAAATGAAAAATCCCTCCATACCGCCTCTGACGACCCGACAATGATTTCTGTTGGAAAATTCTTGTTAATCAGATGGAATCGGATATTCTGCACCCTACTATAATGCGTGCCAAGTCATATTTGATTTTGAGGTAATTTTGAAAATGAAAAATCCGTCTATACCCCCTCTGACGACCAGACAATGATTTCTGTTGACAAATTATCGTTATTGAGATGGAAATGGATATTCTGTACCCCACCATGATGCGTGCCAAGTCATATTATATTATTGATGAAATTTTGAAAATGAAAAATCCTTCTATACCCCCTCCAACGACCCGTCAATGATTTCTGTCGACGAATTATTGTTATTTAGATGGAAATGGATATTCTGCACCCCACCATGATGCGTGCCAAGTCATATTGGATTTTTGAAGAAATATTGAAAATGAAAAATCCCTCTATACCCCCTCTGACGACCCGAAAATGATTTTTGTTGACAAATTATTGTTATTGAGATGGAAATGGATATTCTGTACTTCACTATGATGCGTGCCAAGTCATAATTGATTTTTGAAGTCATTTTGAAAATGAAAAATCCCTCTATACCCCCTCTGACGACCCGACAATGATTTCTGTTGACGAATTATTGTTATCCAGATGGAAAAGAATATTCTGCACCCCACCATGATGCGTGCCAAGTCATATTAGATTTTTGAAGAAATATTGAAAATGAAAAATCACTCTATACCTCCTCTAACGACCCGAAATTGAATTCTGCTGACGAATTCTTGTTATTCAGATGGAAATAAATATTCTGCACCCTACTATGATGCGTGCCAACTCATATTTGATTTTTGAAGTCATTTTGATAATGAAAAATCCCTCTATACCCCCTCTGACGACCCGACAATGATTTCTGTTGACGAATTATTGTTATTCATATGGACCTGGATACTTTGCACCCCACCATGATGCGTGCCAAGTCATATTAGATTATTGAAGATACATTGAAAATGAAAAATCCCTCTATACCCCCTCTAACGACCCGACAAAGATTTCTGTTGACAAATTATTGTTATTCAGATGGAAATGGATATTCTGCACCCCACCATGATGCGAGCCAAGTCATAATAGATTTTTGAAGAAATATTGAAAATGAAAAATCTCTCTATACTCCCTCTATCGACCCGACAATGATTTCTGTTGACGAATTATTGTTATCCAGATGGAAATGAATATTCTGCACCCCACCATGATGCGTGCCAAGTCATATTAGATTTTTGAAGAAATATTGAAAATGAAAAATCACTCTATACCCCCTCTAACGACCCGAAATTGAATTCTGTTGACGAATTCTTGTTATTCAGATGAAAATAAATATTCTGCACCCTACTATGATGCGTGCCAACTCATATTTGATTTTTGAAGTCATTTTGATAATGAAAAATCCCTCTATACCCCCTCTGACGACCCGACAATGATTTCTGTTGACGAATTATTGTTATTCAGATGGACCTGGATACTTTGCACCCCACCATGATGCGTGCCAAGTCATATTAGATTATTGAAGATACATTGAAAATGAAAAATCCCTCTATACCCCCTCTAACGACCCGACAAAGATTTCTGTTGACAAATTATTGTTATTCAGATGGAAATGGATATTCTGCACCCCACCATGATGCGTGCCAAGTCATAATAGATTTTTGAAGAAATTTTGAAAATGAAAAATCCCTCTTTACCCCCTCAACGACCCGTCAATGATTTCTGTTGACGAATTATTGTTATTCAGATGGCAATGGATATTTTGCCCCCCACCATGATGCGTGCCAAGTCATATTTGATTTTGAGGTAATTTTGAAAATGAAAAATCCCTCTATACCCCCTCTGACGACCCGACAATGATTTCTGTTGACGAATTATTGTTATTCAGATGGAAATGGATATTCTGCACCCCACCATGATGCGTGCCAAATCATATTGGATTTTTGAAGAAATATTGAAAATGAAAAATCCCTCTATACCCCCTCTAACGACCCGACAATGATTTCTGTTGACGAATTATTGTTATCCAGATGGAAATGAATATTCTGCACCCCACCATGATGCGTGCCAAGTCATATTAGATTTTTGAAGAAATATTGAAAATGAAAAATCACTCTATACCCCCTCTAACGACCCGTCAATGATTTCTGTTGACGAATTAATGTTATTCAGATGGCAATGGATATTTTGCCCCCCACCATGATGCGTGCCAAGTCATATTTGATTTTGAGGTAATTTTGAAAATGAAAAATCCCTCTATACCCCTTCTGACGACCCGACAATGATTTCTGTTGACGAATTATTGTTATTCAGATGGAAATGGATATTCTGCACCCCACCATGATGCGTGCCAAATCATATTGGATTTTTGAAGAAATATTGAAAATGAAAAATCCCTCTATACCCCCTCTAACGACCCGACAATGATTTCTGTTGACGAATTATTGTTATCCAGATGGAAATGAATATTCTGCACCCCACCATGATGCGTGCCAAGTCATATTAGATTTTTGAAGAAATATTGAAAATGAAAAATCACTCTATACCCCCTCTAACGACCCGAAATTGAATTCTGTTGACGAATTCTTGTTATTCAGATGGAAATAAATATTCTGCACCCTACTATGATGCGTGCCAACTCATATTTGATTTTTGAAGTCATTTTGATAATGAAAAATCCCTCTATACCCCCTCTGACGACCCGACAATGATTTCTGTTGACGAATTATTGTTATTCAGATGGACCTGGATACTTTGCACCCCACCATAATGCGTGCCAAGTCATATTAGATTATTGAAGATACATTGAAAATGAAAAATCCCTCTATACCCCCTCTAACGACCCGACAAAGATTTCTGTTGACAAATTATTGTTATTTAGATGGAAATGGATATTCTGAACCCCACCATGTTGCGTGCCAAGTCATAATAGATTTTTGAAGAAATTTTGAAAATGAAAAATCCCTCTTTACCCCCTCAACGACCCGTCAATGATTTCTGTTGACGAATTATTGTTATTCAGATGGCAATGGATATTTTGCCCCCCACCATGATGCGTGCCAAGTCATATTTGATTTTGAGGTAATTTTGAAAATGAAAAATCCCTCTATACCCCCTCTGACGACCCGACAATGATTTCTGTTGACGAATTATTGTTATTCAGATGGAAATGGATATTCTGCACCCCACCATGATGCGTGCCAAATCATATTGGATTTTTGAAGAAATATTGAAAATGAAAAATCCCTCTATACCCCCTCTAACGACCCGACAATGATTTCTGTTGACGAATTATTGTTATCCAGATGGAAATGAATATTCTGCACCCCACCATGATGCGTGCCAAGTCATATTAGATTTTTGAAGAAATATTGAAAATGAAAAATCACTCTATACCCCCTCTAACGACCCGAAATTGATTTCTGTTGACGAATTCTTGTTATTCAGATGGAAATAAATATTCTGCACCCCACCATGATGCGTGCCAAGTCATATTTGATTTTTGAAGTCATTTTGATAAAGAAAAATCCCTCTATACCCCCTCTGACGACCCGAAAATGATTTCTGTTGACGAATTATTGTTATTCAGATGGACCTGGATACTTTGCACCCCACCATGATGCGTGCCAAGTCATATTAGATTATTGAAGATACATTGAAAATGAAAAATCCCTCTATACCCCCTCTAACGACCCGACAAAGATTTCTGTTGACAAATTATTGTTATTCAGATGGAAATGGATATTCTGCACCCCACCATGATGCATGCCAAGTCATAATAGATTTTTGAAGAAATTTTGAAAATGAAAAATCCCTCTATACCCCCTCAACGACCCGTCAATGATTTCTGTTGACGAATTATTGTTATTCAGATGGCAATGGATATTTTGCACCCCACCATGATGCGTGCCAAGTCATATTTGATTTTGGGGTAATTTTGAAAATGAAAAATCCCTCTTTACCCCTCTGACGACCCGACAATGATTTCTGTAGACAAATTATTGTTATTGAGATGTTATTGAAATGGATATTCTGTACCCCACCATGATGCGTGCCAAGTCATATTTCATTTTTGATGTCATTTTGAAAATGAAATATCCCTCCATACCCCCTCTGACGACACGACAATGATTTCTGTTGACGAATTATTTTTATTCAGATGGGAATGGATACTTTGCACTTCACCATGATGCGTGCCAAGTCATATTACATTTTTGAAGTAATTTTGAAAATGATAAATCCCTCCATACCCCCTCTGACGACACGACAATGATATCTGTTGACGAATTATTGTTATTCAGATGGAAATGGATATTCTGCACCCCACCATGATGCGTGCCAAGTCATGTTTGATTTTGAGGTAATTTTGAAAATGAAAAATCCTTCTATACCCCCTCTAACGACTCGACAATGATTTCTGTCGACGAATTATTGTTATTCAGATGGAAATAGATATTCTGCACCCCACCATGATGCGTGCCAAGTCATTAGATTTTTGAAGTAATTTTGAAAATGATAAATCCCTCCATACCCCCTCTGACGACACGACAATGATATCTGTTGACTAATTATTGTTATTCAGATGGGAATGGATATTCTGCACCCCACTATGATGCGTGCCAAGTCATATTAGATTTTTGAAGAAATTTTGAAAATGAAAAATCCCTCTATACCCCCTCCAACGACCCGTCAATGATTTCTGTTGACGAATCATTGTTATTCAGATGGAAATGGATATTCTGCACCCCACCATGATGCGTGCCAAGTCATGTTTGATTTTGAGGTAATTTTGAAAATGAAAAATCCCTCTATACCCCCTCTAACGACTCGACAATAATTTCTGTTGACTAATTATTTTTATTCAGATGGGAATGGATACTTTGCACTTCACCATGATGCGTGCCAAGTCATATTACATTTTTGAAGTAATTTTGAAAATGATAAATCCCTCCATACCCCCTCTGACGACACGACAATGATATCTGTTGACGAATTATTGTTATTCAGATAGGAATGGATATTCTGTACCCCACCATGATACGTGCCAAGTCATATTACATTTTTTAAGTAATTTTGAAAATGATAAATCCCTCCATACCCCCTCTGACGACACGACAATGATATCTGTTGACGAATTATTGTTATTCAGATGGGAATGGATATTCTGCACCCCTCTATGATGCGTGCCAAGTCATATTAGATTTTCGAAGAAATTTTGAAAATGAAAAATCCCTCTATACCCCCTCCAACGACCCGTCAATGATTTCTGTTGACGAATCATTGTTATTCAGATGGAAATGGATATTCTGCACCCCACCATGATGCGTGCCAAGTCATGTTTGATTTTGAGGTAATTTTGAAAATGAAAATTCCCTCTATACCCCCTCTAACGACTCGACAATGATTTCTGTCGACGAATTATTGTTATTGAGATGGAAATAGATATTCTGCACCATACCATGATGCCTGCCAAGTCATATTAGATTTTTGAAGAAATATTGAAAATGAGAAATCCTTCTTTGACCCCTCTAACTACCCGACAATGATTTCTGTTGACGAATTATTGTTATTCAGATGGAAATGGATATTCTGCACCACACCATGATGCGTGCCAAGTCATATTAGATTCTTGAAGAAATTTTGAAAATGAAAAATCCCTCTATACACCCTCAATGATTTCTTTTGAAAAATTATTATTATTGGGATGTTATTGAAATGGATATTCTGTACCCCACCATGATGCGTGCCAAGTCATATTTCATTTTTGAAGTAATTTTGAAAATGAAAAATACCTCTATACCCCCTCTGACGACCCGACAATGATTTCTGTCGACGAATTATTGTTATTCAGATGGAAATAAAAATTCTGCACCCCACCATGATGCGTGCCAAGTCATATTTGATTTTTGAAGTCATTTTGATAATGAAAAATCCCTCTATACCCCCTCTGACGACCCGACAATGATTTCTGTTAACAAATTATTGTTATTGAGATGGAAATGGATATTCTGTACCCCACTATGATGCGTGCCAAGTCATATTTGATTTTTGAAGTCATTGTGAAAATGAAAAATCCCTCTATACCACCTCTGACGACCCGACAATGATTTCTGTCGACGAATTATTGTTATTCAGATGGAATTGGATATTCTGCACCCCACCATGATGCGTGCCAAGTCATATTGGATTTTAGAAGAAATTTTGAAAATGAAAAATCCCTCCATACCCCCTCTGACGACACGCCAATGATTTCTGTTAACGAATTATTGTTATTCTGATGAAAATAAAAATTCTGCACCCCACCATGATGCGTGCCAAGTCATAATTGATTTTGAGATAATTTTGAAAATGAAAAATCCCTCTATACACATTCTGACGACCTGACAATGATTTCTGTTGACAAATTATTGTTATTGAAATGGAAATGGATGTTTCGCCCCCTTTTATGATGCGTGCCAAGCCATATTTGATTTTTGAAGTCATTTTCATAATGAAAAATCCCTCTATACCTCCTCTGACGACCCGACAATGATTTCTGTTGACAAATTATTGTTACTGAGATGGAAATGGATATTCTGTACCCCACCATGATGCGTGTCAAGTCATATTTGATTATTGAAGTCATTTTGAAAATGAAAAATCCCTCTATACCCCCTCTAACGACCCGACAATGATTTCTGTTGACGAATTAATGTCATTCAAATGGAAATGAATATTCTGCACCCCACCATGTTGCGTGCCAAGTCATATTTGATTTTGAGGTAATTTTGAAAATGAAAAATCCCTCTATATCGTCTCTAACGACCCGACAATGATTTATGTTGACAAATTATTGTTATTGAAATTGAAATGGATATTCTGTACCCCACCATGATGCGTGCCAAGTCATATTTCATTTTTGAAGTCATTTTGAAAATGAAAAATCCCTCTATACCCCCTCTGACGACCCGACAATGATTTCTGTTGACGAATTATTGTTATTCAGTTGGAAATGGATATTCTGCACCCCACCATGATGCGTGCCAAGTCATATTGGATTTTTGAAGAAATTTTGAAAATGAAAAATCCCTCTATACCCCCTCTAACGACCCGACAATGATTTCTGTCGACGAATTATTGTTATTCAGATGGAAATAGATATTCTGCACCCCACCATGATGCGTGCCAAGTCATATTAGATTTTTGAAGTAATTTTGAAAATGATAAATCCCTCCATACCCCCTCTGACGACACGACAATGATATCTGTTGACGAATTATTGTTATTCAGATGGGAATGGATATTCTGCACCCCACTATGATGCGTGCCAAGTCATATTAGATTTTTGAAGAAATTTTGAAAATGAAAAATCACTCTATACACCCTCCAACGACCCGTCAATGATTTCTGTTGACGAATCATTGTTATTCTGATGGAAATGGATATTCTGCACCCCACCATGATGCGTGCCAAGTCATATTTGATTTTGAGGTAATTTAGAAAATGAATAATCCCTCTATACCCCCTCTAACGACCCGACAATGATTTCTGTCGACAAATTATTGTTTTTCAGATGGAAATAGATTTTCTGCACCCCACCATGATGCGTGCCAAGTCATATTAGATTTTTGAAGAAATATTGAAAATGAGAAATCCCTCTATACCCCCTCTAACGACCCGACAATGATTTCTGTTGACGAATCATTGTTATTCTGATGGAAATTGATATTCTGCACCCCACCATGATGCGTGCCAAGTCATATTTGATTTTTGAAGTAATTTTGAAAATGAAAAATAACTCTATACCCCTTCTGACGACCCGACAATGATTTCTGTCGACGAATTATTGTTATTCAGATGGAAATAAAAATTCTGCACCCCACCATGATGCGTGCCAAGTCATATTTGATTTTTGAAGTCATTTTGAAAATGAAAAATCCCTCTATACCCCCTCTGACGACCCGACAATGATTTCTGTTAACAAATTATTGTTATTGAGATGGAAATGGATATTCTGCACCCCACCATGATGCGTGCCAAGTCATATTGAATATGAAAAATCCCTCTATACCCCCTCTGACGACCCGACAATGATTTCTGTTGACGAATTATTGTTATTCAGATGGAAATGGATATTCTGCACCCCACCATGATGCGTGCCAAGTCATGTTTGGTTTTGAGGTAATTTTGAAAATGAAAAATCCCTCTATACCCCCTCTAACGACTCGACAATGATTTCTGTCGACGAATTATTGTTACTGAGATGGAAATAGATATTCTGCACCCTACCATGATGCGTGCCAAGTCATATTAGATTTTTGAAGAAATATTGAAAATGAGAAATCCTTTTTTACCCCCTCTAACTACCCGACAATGATTTCTGTTGACGAATTATTGTTATTCAGATGGAAATGGATATTCTGCACCACACCATGATGCGTGCCAAGTCATATTAGATTCTTGAAGAAATTTTGAAAATGAAAAATCCCTCTATACCCCCTCAATGATTTCTGTTGAAAAATTATTATTATTGAGATGTTATTGAAATGGATATTCTGTACCCCACCATGATGCGTGCCAAGTCATATTTGATTTATGAAGTAATTTTGGAAATGAAAAATACCTCTATACCCCCTCTGACGACCCGATAATGATTTCTGTCGACGAATTATTGTTATTCAGATGGAAATAAAAATTCTGCACCCCACCATGATGCGTTCCAAGTCATATTTGATTTTTGAAGTCATTTTGAAAATGAAAAATCCCTCTATACCCCCTCTGACGACCCGACAATGATTTCTGTTGACGAATTATTGTTATTCAGATGGAATTGGATATTCTGCACCCCACCATGATGCGTGCCAAGTCATATTGGATTTTTGAAGAAATATTGAAAATGAGAAATCCCTCTATACCCCCTCTAACGACCCGACAATGATTTCTGTTGACGAATTATTCTTATTCAGATGGAAATGGATATTCTTCACCCCACCATGATGCGTGCCAAGTCATATTAGATTTTTGAAGTAATTTTGAAAATGAAAAATCCCTCCATACCCCCTCTGACGACACGCCAATGATTTCTGTTAACGAATTATTGTTATTCAGATGGAAATAAAAATTCTGCAACCCACCATGATGTGTGCCAAGTCATAATTGATTTTGAGATAATTTTGAAAATGAAAAATCCCTCTATACACATTCTGACGACCTGACAATGATTTCTGTTGATAAATTATTGTTATTGAAATGGAAATGGATGTTTTGCACCCTACTATGATGCGTGCCAAGCCATATTTGATTTTTGAAGTCATTTTCATAATGAAAAATCCCTCTATAACTCCTCTGACGACCCGACAATGATTTCTGTTGACAAATTATTGTTACTGAGATGGAAATGGATATTCTGTACCCCACCATGATGCGTGCTAAGTCATATTTGATTATTGAAGTCATTTTGAAAATGAAAAATCCCTCTATACCCCCTCTAACGACCCGACAATGATTTCTGTTGACGAATTATTGTCATTCAAATGGAAATGAATATTCTGCACCCCACCATGTTGCGTGCCAAGTCATATTTGATTTTGAGGTAATTTTGAAAATGAAAAATCCCTCTATATCCTCTCTAACGACCCGACAATGATTTATGTTGACAAATTATTGTTATTGAAATTGAAATGGATATTCTGTACCCCACCATGATGCGTGCCAAGTCATATTTCATTTTTGAAGTCATTTTGAAAATGAAAAATCCCTCTATACCACCTCTGACGACCCGACAATGATTTCTGTTGACGAATTATTGTTATTCAGTTGGAAATGGATATTCTGCACCCCACCATGATGCGTGCTAAGTCATATTGGAATTTTGAAGAAATTTTGAAAATGAAAAATCCCTCTATACCCCCTCAATGTTTTCTGTTGAAAAATTATTATTATTGAGATGTTATTGAAATGGATATTCTGTACCCCACCATGATGCGTGCCAAGTCATATTTGATTTTTGAAGTAATTTTGAAAATGAAAAATACCTCTATACCCCCTCTGACGACCCGACAATGATTTCTGTCGACGAATTATTGTTATTCAGATGGAAATAAAAATTCTGCACCCCACCATGATGAGTGCCAACTCATATTTGATTTTGAGGTAATTTTGAAAATGAAAAATCCCTCTATATCCTCTCTAACGACCCGACAATGATTTATGTTGACAAATTATTGTTATTGAAATTGAAATGGATATTCTGCACCCCACCATGATGCGTGCCAAGTCATATTGGATTTTTGAAGAAATATTGAATATGAAAAATCCCTCTATACCCCCTCTGACGACCCGACAGTGATTTCTGTTGACGAATTATTGTTATTCAGATGGAAATGGATATTCTGCACCCCACCATGATGCGTGCCAAGTCATAATAGATTTTTGAAGAAATTTTGAAAATGAAAAATCCCTCTTTACCCCCTCAACGACCCGTCAATGATTTCTGTTGACGAATTATTGTTATTCAGATGGCAATGGATATTTTGCACCCCACCATGATGCGTGCCAAGTCATATTTGATTTTGAGGTAATTTTGAAAATGAAAAATCCCTCTATACCCCCTCTGACGACACGACAATTATAACTGTTGACGAATTATTGTTATTCAGATGGAAATGGATATTCTGCACCCCACCATGATGCGTGCCAAGTCATGTTTGATTTTGAGGTAATTTTGAAAATGAAAAATCCTTCTATACCCCCTCTAACGACTCGACAATGATTTCTGTCGACGAATTATTGTTATTCAGATGGAAATAGATATTCTGCACCCCACCATGATGCGTGCCAAGTCATTTTAGATTTTTGAAGTAATTTTGAAAATGATAAATCCCTCCATACCCCCTCTGACGACACCACAATGATATCTGTTGACGAATTATTGTTATTCAGATGGGAATGGATATTCTGCACACCACTATGATGCGTGCCAAGTCATATTAGATTTTTGAAGAAATTTTGAAAATGAAAAATCCCTCTATACCTTCTCCAACGACCTGTCAATGATTTCTGTTGACGAATCATTGTTATTCAGATGGATATGGATATTCTGCACCCCACCATGATGCGTGCCAAGTCATAATAGATTTTTGAAGTAATTTTGAAAATGAAAAATCCCTCCATACCCCCTCTGACGACCCGACAATGATTTCTGTTGGAAAATTCTTGTTAATCGGATGGAATCGGATATTCTGCACCCTACTATGATGCGTGCCAAGTCATATTTGATTTTGAGGTAATTTTGAAAATGAAAAATCCGTCTATACCCCCTCTGACGACCAGACAATGATTTCTGTTGACAAATTATTGTTATTGAGATGGAAATGGATATTCTGTACCCCACCATGATGCGTGCCAAGTCATATTATATTATTGAAGAAATTTTGAAAATGAAAAATCCTTCTATACCCCCTCCAACGACCCGTCAATGATATCTGTCGACGAATTATTGTTATTTAGATGGAAATGGATATTCTGCACCCCACCATGATGCGTGCCAAGTCATATTTGATTTTGAGGTCATTTTGAAAATGAAAAATCCCTCTATACCCCCTCTGACGACCCGACAATGATTTTTGTTGACAAATTATTGTTATTGAGATGGAAATGGATATTCTGTACCCCACTATGATGCGTGCCAAGTCATATTTGATTTTTGAAGTCATTTTGAAAATGAAAAATCCCTCTTTACCCCCTCAACGACCCGTCAATGATTTCTAATGACGAATTATTGTTATTCAGATGGCAATGGATATTTTGCACCCCACCATGATGCGTGCCAAGTCATATTTGATTTTGAGGTAATTTTGAAAATGAAAAATCCATCTATACCCCCTCTGACGACACGACAATTATAACTGTTGACGAATTATTGTTATTCAGATGGAAATGGATATTCTGCACCCCACCATGATGCGTGCCAAGTCATGTTTGATTTTGAGGTAATTTTGAAAATGAAAAATCCTTCTATACCCCCTCTAACGACTCGACAATGATTTCTGTCGACGAATTATTGTTATTCAGATGGAAATAGATATTCTGCACCCCACCATGATGCGTGCCAAGTCATTTTAGATTTTTGAAGTAATTTTGAAAATGATAAATCCCTCCATACCCCCTCTGACGACACGACAATGATATCTGTTGACGAATTATTGTTATTCAGATGGGAATGGATATTCTGCACACCACTATGATGCGTGCCAAGTCATATTAGATTTTTGAAGAAATTTTGAAAATGAAAAATCCCTCTATACCTTCTCCAACGACCTGTCAATGATTTCTGTTGACGAATCATTGTTATTCAGATGGATATGGATATTCTGCACCCCACCATGATGCGTGCCAAGTCATAATAGATTTTTGAAGTAATTTTGAAAATGAAAAATCCCTCCATACCCCCTCTGACGACCCGACAATGATTTCTGTTGGAAAATTCTTGTTAATCGGATGGAATCGGATATTCTGCACCCTACTATGATGCGTGCCAAGTCATATTTGATTTTGAGGTAATTTTGAAAATGAAAAATCCGTCTATACCCCCTCTGACGACCAGACAATGATTTCTGTTGACAAATTATTGTTATTGAGATGGAAATGGATATTCTGTACCCCACCATGATGCGTGCCAAGTCATATTATATTATTGAAGAAATTTTGAAAATGAAAAATCCTTCTATACCCCCTCCAACGACCCGTCAATGATATCTGTCGACGAATTATTGTTATTTAGATGGAAATGGATATTCTGCACCCCACCATGATGCGTGCCAAGTCATATTTGATTTTGAGGTCATTTTGAAAATGAAAAATCCCTCTATACCCCCTCTGACGACCCGACAATGATTTTTGTTGACAAATTATTGTTATTGAGATGGAAATGGATATTCTGTACCCCACTATGATGCGTGCCAAGTCATATTTGATTTTTGAAGTCATTTTGAAAATGAAAAATCCCTCTATACCCCCTCTGACGACCCGACAATGATTTCTGTTGACGAATTATTGTTATTCAGATAGAAATGGATATTCTGCACTCTACCATGATGCGTGCCAAGTCATATTGGATTTTTGAAAAAATATTGAAAATGAAAAATCCCTCTATACCCCCTCTAACGACCCGACAATGATTTCTGTCGACGAATCATTGTTATTCAGATGGAAATAGATATTCTGGACCCCACCATGATGAGTGCCAAGTCATATTAGATTTTTGAAGAAATATTGAAAATGAAAAATCACTCTATACCCCCTCTAACGACCCGACACTGATTTCTATCGACGAATTATTGTTATTCAGATGAAAATAGATATTCTGCACCCCACCATGATGCGTGCCAAGTCATATTAGATTTTTAAAGAAATATTGAAAATGAGAAATCCCTCTATACCCCCTCCAACGACCCGTCAATGATTTCTGTTGACGAATTATTGTTATTTAGATGGAAATGGATATTCTGCACCCCACTATGATGCGTGCCAAGTCATATTTGATTATTGAAGTCATTTTGAAAATGAGAAATTGCTCTATACCCCCTCTGACGACCCGACAATGATTTCTGTTGACAAATTATTGTTATTGAGATGGAAATGGATATTCTGTACCCCACCATGATGCGTGCCAAGTCATATTAGATTATTGAAGAAATTTTGAAAATGAGAAATCCCTCTATACACCCTCCAACGACCCGTCAATGATTTCTGTTGACGAATTATTGTTATATATATGGAAATGGATATTCTGCACCCCACCATGATGCGTGCCAAGTCATATTGGATTTTGAGGTAATTTTGAAAATGAAAAATTCCTCTATACCCCCTCTGACGACCCGACAATGATTTTTGTTGAAAAATTATTGTTATTTAAATGGAAATGGTTATTCTGTACCCCACTATGATGCGTGAAAAGTCATATTTGATTTTTGAAGTCATTTTGAAAATGAAAAATCCCTCTATACCCCCTCTGACGACCCGACAATGATTTCTGTTGACGAATTATTGTTATTCAGATGGAAATGGATATTCTGCACCCCACCATGATGCGTGCCAAGTCATATTGGATTTTTGAAGAAAAATTGAAAATGAAAAATCCCTCTATACCCCCTCTAACGACCCGACAATGATTTCTGTTGACGAATTATTGTTATCCAGATGGAAATGAATATTCTGCACCCCACCATGATGCGTGCCAAGTCATATTAGATTTTTGAAGAAATATTGAAAATGAAAAATCACTCTATACCCCCTCTAACGACTCGAAATTGATTTCTGTTGACGAATTCTTGTTATTCAGATGGAAATAAATATTCTGCACCCTACTATGACGCGTGCCAAGTCATATTTGATTTTTGAAGTCATTTTGATAATGAAAAATCCCTCTATACCCCCTCTGACGACCCGACAATGATTTCTGTTGACGAATTATTGTTATTCAGATGGACCTGGATACTTTGCACCCCTCCATGATGCGTGCCAAGTCATATTAGATTATTGAAGATACATTGAAAATGAAAAATCCCTCTATACCCCCTTTGACGACCCGACAATGATTTCTGTTGACGAATTATTGTTATTCAGATGGAAATGGATATTCTGCACTCCACCATGATGCGTGCCAAGTCATATTGGATTTTTGAAGAAATATTGAAAATGAAAAATCCCTCTATACCCCCTCTAACGACCCGACAATGATTTCTGTCGACGAATCATTGTTATTCAGATGGAAATAGATATTCTGGACCCCACCATGATGAGTGCCAGTCATATTAGATTTTTGAAGAAATTTTGAAAATGAAAAATCACTCTATACCCCCTCTAACGACTCGACACTGATTTCTGTTGACGAATTATTGTTATTCAGATGGAAATAGATATTCTGCACCCCACCATGATGCGTGCCAAGTCATATTAGATTTTTAAAGAAATATTGAAAATGAGAAATCCCTCTATACCTCCTCTGACGACCCGACAATGATTTCTGTTGACAAATTATTGTTATTGAGATGGAAATGGATATTCTGTACCCCACCATGATGCGTGCCAAGTCATATTAGATTATTGAAGAAATTTTGAAAATGAAAAATCCCTCTATACCTCCTCCAACGACTAGTCTATGATTTCTGTTGACGAATTATTGATATTTAGATGTAAAATGGATATTTTGCACCCCACCATGATGCGTGCCAAGTCATATTTGATTATTGAAGTCATTTTGAAAATGATAAATCCCTCTATACCCCCTCTGACGACCCGACAATGATTTCTGTTGACAAATTATTGTTATTGAGATGGAAATGGATATTCTGTACCCCACCATGATGCGTGCCAAGTCATATTAGATTATTGAAGAAATTTTGAAAATGAGAAATCTCTCTATACCCCCTCCAACGACTTGTCAATGATTTCTGTTGACGAATTATTGTTATTTAGATGAAAATGGATATTCTGCACCCCACCATGATGCGTGCCAAGTCATATTGGATTTTGAGGTAATTTTGAAAATGAAAAATTCCTCTATACCCCCTCTGACGACCCGACAATGATTTTTGTTGACAAATTATTGATACTGAGATGGAAATGGTTATTCTGTACCCCACTATGATGCGTGAAAAGTCATATTTGATTTTTGAAGTCATTTTGAAAATGGAAAATCCCTCTATACCCCCTCTGACGACCCGACAATGATTTCTGTTGACGAATTATTGTTATTCAGATGGAAATGGATATTCTGCACCCCCCCATGATGCGTGCCAAGTCATATTGGATTTTTGAAGAAATATTGAAAATGAAAAATCCCTCTATACCCCCTCTAACGACCCGACAATGATTTCTGTTGACGAATTATTGTTATCCAGATGGAAATGAATATTCTGCACCCCACCATGATGCGTGCCAAGTCATATTAGATTTTTGAAGAAATATTGAAAATGAAAAATCACTCTATACCCCCTCTAACGACCCGAAATTGATTTCTGTTGACGAATTCTTGTTATTCAGATGGAAATAAATATTCTGCACCCTACTATGATGCGTGCCAAGTCATATTTGATTTTTGAAGTCATTTTGATAATGAAAAATCCCTCTATACCCCCTCTAACGACCCGACAAAGATTTCTGTTGACAAATTATTGTTATTCAGATGGAAATGGATATTCTGCACCCCACCATGATGCGTGCCAAGTCATAATAGATTTTTGAAGAAATTTTGAAAATGAAAAATCCCTCTATACCCCCTCAACGACCCGTCAATGATTTCTGTTGACGAATTATTGTTATTCAGATGGCAATAGATATTTTGCACCCCACCATGATGCGTGCCAAGTCATATTTGATTTTTGATGTCATTTTGAAAATGAAAAATCCCTCCATAACCCCTCTGACGACACGACAATGATTTCTGTTGACGAATTATTTTTTTCAGATGGGAATGGATACTTTGCACTTCACCATGATGCGTGCCAAGTCATATTACATTTTTGAAGTAATTTTGAAAATGATAAATCCCTCTATACCCCCTCTAACGACCCGACAATGATTTCTGTCGACGAATCATTGTTATTCAGATGGAAATAGATATTCTGCACCCCACCATGATGCGTGCCAAGTCATATTAGATTTTTGAAGAAATATTGAAAATGAAAAATCACTCTATACCCCCTCTAACGATCGGACAATGATTTCTGTCGACGAATCATTGTTATTCAGATGGAAATAGATATTCTGCACCTCACCATGATGCGTGCCAAGTCATATTAGATTTTTGAAGAAATATTGAAAATGAAAAATCACTCTATACCCCCTCTAACGACCCGACACTGATTTCTGTCGACGAATAATTGTTATTCAGATGGGAATAGATATTCTGCACCCTACCATGATGCGTGCCAAGTCATATTAGATTTTCAAAGAAATATTGAAAATGAGAAATCCCTCTATACCTCCTCTGACGACCCGACAATGATTTCTGTTGACAAATTATTGTTATTGAGATGAAAATGGATATTCTGTACCCCACCATGATGCGTGCCAAGTCATATTAGATTATTGAAGAAATTTTGAAAATGAAAAATCTCTCTATACCCCCTCCAACGACCCGTCAATGATTTCTGTTGACGAATTATTGTTATTTAGATGGAAATGGATATTCTGCAACCCACCATGATGCGTGCCAAGTCATATTTGATTATTGAAGTCATTTTGAAAATGAAAAATCCCTCTATACCCCCTCCAACGACCCGTCAATGATTTCTGTTGACGAATTATTGTTATTTAGATGGAAATGGATATTCTGCAACCCACCATGATGCGTGCCAAGTCATATTTGATTATTGAAGTCATTTTGAAAATGAAAAATCTCTCTATACCCCCTCCAACGACCCGTCAATGATTTCTGTTGACGAATTATTGTTATTTAGATGGAAATGGATATTCTGCACCCTACCATGATGCGTGCCAAGTCATATTAGATTTTTAAAGAAATATTGAAAATGAGAAATCCCTCTATACCTCCTCTGACGACCCGACAATGATTTCTGTTGACAAATTATTGTTATAGAGATAGAAATGGATATTCTGAACCCCACCATGATGCGTGCCAAGTCATATTAGATAATTGAAGAAATTTTGAAAATGAAAAATCCCTCTATACCCTCTCCAACGACCCGTCAATGATTTCTGTTGACGAATTATTGTTATGTAGATGAAAATGGATATTCTGCACCTCACCATAATGCGTGCCAAGTCATATTTGATTTTGAGGTAAATTTGAAAATGAAAAATCCCACTATACCCCCTCTAACGACCCGACAATGATTTTTGTTGACAAATTATTGTTATTGATATGGAAATGGATATTCTGCACTTCACCATGATGCGTGCCAAGTCATATTTGATTTTGAGGTAATTTTGAAAATGAAAAATCCCACTATACCCCCTCTAACGACCCGACAATGATTTCTGTCGACGAATCATTGATATTCAGATGGAAATAGATATTCTGCACCCTACTATGATGCGTGCCAAGTCATATTTGATTTTTGAAGTCATTTTGATAATGAAAAATCCCACTATACCCCCTCTGACGACCCGACAATGATTTCTGTTGACGAATTATTGTTATTCAGATGGACATGGATACTTTGCACCCCACCATGATGCGTGCCAAGTAATATTAGATTTTAGAAGATATATTGATAATGAAAAATCCCTCTATACCCCCTCTAACGACCCGACAAAGATTTCTGTTGACAAATTATTGTTATTCAGATGGAAATAAATATTCTGCACCCTACTATGATGCGTGCCAAGTCATATTTGATTTTTGAAGTCATTTTGATATTGAAAAATCCCTCTATACCCCCTCTGACGACCCGACAATGATTTCTGTTGACGAATTATTGTTATTCAGATGGACATGGATACTTTGCACCCCACCATGATGCGTGCCAAGTAATATTAGATTTTAGAAGATATATTGATAATGAAAAATCCCTCTATACCCTCTCTAACGACCCGACAATGATTTCTGTTGACGAATTATTGTTATCCAGATGGAAATGAATATTCTGCACCCCATCATGTTGCGTGCCAAGTCATATTTGATTTTGAGGTAATTTTGAAAATGAAAAATCCCTCTATACCCCCTCTAACGACCCGACAATGATTTCTGTCGACGAATCATTGTTATTCAAATGGAAATAGATATTCTGCACCCCACCATGATGCGTGCCAAGTCATATTAGATTTTTGAAAAATTATTGAAAATGAGAAATCACTCTATACCCCCTCTAACGACCCGACACTGATTTCTGTCGACGAATTATTGTTATTCAGATGGAAATAGATATTCTGCACCCCACCATGATGCGTGCCAAGTCATATTAGATTTTGAAAGAAATATTGAAAATGAGAAATCCCTCTATACCTCCTCTGACGACCCGACAATGATTTCTGTTGACAAATTATTGTTATTGAGATGGAAATGGATATTCTGTACCCCACCATGATGCGTGCCAAGTCATATTAGATTATTGAAGAAATTTTGAAAATGAAAAATCTCCCTATACCCCCTCCAACGACCCGTCAATGATTTCTGTTGACGAATTATTGTTATTTAGATGGAAATGGATATTCTGCACCCCACCATGATGCGTGCCAAGTAATATTTGATTTTGAGGTAATTTTGAAAATGAAAAATCCCACTATTCCCCCTCTGACGACCCGACAATGATTTTTGTTGACAAATTATTGTTATTGATATGGAAATGGATATTCTGCACCTCACCATGATGCGTGCCAAGTCATATTTGATTTTGAGGTAATTTTGAAAATGAAAAATCCCACTATACCCCCTCTAACGACCCGTCAATGATTTCTGTTGACGAATTATTGTTATTCAGATGTAAATGGATATTCTGCACCCCACCATAATGCGTGCCAAGTCATATTGGATTTTTGAAGAAATATTGAAAATGAAAAATCCCTCTATACCCTCTCTAACGACCCGACAATGATTTCTGTTGACGAATTATTGTTATCCAGATGGAAATGAATATTCTGCACCCCATCATGTTGCGTGCCAAGTCATATTTGATTTTGAGGTAATTTTGAAAATGAAAAATCCCTCTATACCCCCTCTAACGACCCGACATTGATTTCTGTTGACGAATTCTTGTTATTCAGATGGAAATAAATATTCTGCACCCTACTATGATGCGTGCCAAGTCATATTTGATTTTTGAAGTCATTTTGATAATGAAAAATCCCTCTATACCCCCTCTGACGACCCAACAATGATTTCTGTTGACGAATTATTGTTATTCAGATGGACATGGATACTTTGCACCCCACCATGATGCGTGCCAAGTAATATTAGATTTTAGAAGATATATTGATAATGAGAAATCCCTCTATACCCCCTCTAACGACCCGACAAAGATTTCTGTTGACAAATTATTGTTATTCAGATGGAAATGGATATTCTGCACCCAACCATGATGCGTGCCAAGTCATAATAGATTTTTGAAGAAATTTTGAAAATGAAAAATCCCTCTATACCCCCTCCAACGACCCGTCAATGATTTCTGTTGACGAATTATTGTTATTCAGATGGCAATGGATATTCTGCACCCCACTATGATGCGTGCCAAGTCATATTTGATTTTGAGGTAATTTTGAAAATGAAAAATCTCTCTATACCCCCTCTGACGACCCGACAATGATTTCTGTTGACGAATTATAGTTATTCAGATGGAAATGGTTTTTCTGCACCCCCTGAAATGAAAAATCCCTCTATAGCTCCTCTGACGACCCGACAATGATTTCTGTAGACAAATTATTGTTATTGAGATGTTATTGAAATGGATATTCTGTACCCCACCATGATGCGTGCCAAGTCATATTTGATTTTTGAAGTCATTTTGAAAATGAAAAATCACTCCATACCTTCTCTGACGACACGACAATGATTTCTGTTTACGAATTATTCTTATTCAGATGGGAATGGATACTTTGCACTTCACCATGATGCGTGCCAAGTCATATTACATTTTTGAAGTAATTTTGAAAATGATAAATCCCTCCATACCCCCTCTGACGACACGACAATGATATCTGTTGACGAATTATTGTTATTCAGATGGGAATGGATATTCTGCATCCCACTATGATGCGTGCCAAGTCATATTCGATATTTGAAGAAATTTTGAAAGTGAAAAATCCCTCTATACCCCCTCCAACGACCCGTCAATGATTTCTGTTGACGAATCATTGTTATTCCGATGGAAATGGATATTCTGCACCCCACCATAATGCGTGCCAAGTCATATTGGATTTTTGAAGAAATATTGAAAATGAAAAATCCCTCTATACCCTCTCTAACGACCCGACAATGATTTCTGTTGACGAATTATTGTTATCCAGATGGAAATGAATATTCTGCACCCCATCATGTTGCGTGCCAAGTCATATTTGATTTTGAGGTAATTTTGAAAATGAAAAATCCCTCTATACCCCCTCTAACGACCCGACATTGATTTCTGTTGACGAATTCTTGTTATTCAGATGGAAATAAATATTCTGCACCCTACTATGATGCGTGCCAAGTCATATTTGATTTTTGAAGTCATTTTGATAATGAAAAATCCCTCTATACCCCCTCTGACGACCCAACAATGATTTCTGTTGACGAATTATTGTTATTCAGATGGACATGGATTCTTTGCACCCCACCATGATGCGTGCCAAGTAATATTAGATTTTAGAAGATATATTGATAATGAGAAATCCCTCTATACCCCCTCTAACGACCCGACAAAGATTTCTGTTGACAAATTATTGTTATTCAGATGGAAATGGATATTCTGCACCCAACCATGATGCGTGCCAAGTCATAATAGATTTTTGAAGAAATTTTGAAAATGAAAAATCCCTCTATACCCCCTCCAACGACCCGTCAATGATTTCTGTTGACGAATTATTGTTATTCAGATGGCAATGGATATTCTGCACCCCACTATGATGCGTGCCAAGTCATATTTGATTTTGAGGTAATTTTGAAAATGAAAAATCTCTCTATACCCCCTCTAACGACCCGACATTGATTTCTGTTGACGAATTCTTGTTATTCAGATGGAAATAAATATTCTGCACCCTACTATGATGCGTGCCAAGTCATATTTGATTTTTGAAGTCATTTTGATAATGAAAAATCCCTCTATACCCCCTCTGACGACCCAACAATGATTTCTGTTGACGAATTATTGTTATTCAGATGGACATGGATACTTTGCACCCCACCATGATGCGTGCCAAGTAATATTAGATTTTAGAAGATATATTGATAATGAGAAATCCCTCTATACCCCCTCTAACGACCCGACAAAGATTTCTGTTGACAAATTATTGTTATTCAGATGGAAATGGATATTCTGCACCCAACCATGATGCGTGCCAAGTCATAATAGATTTTTGAAGAAATTTTGAAAATGAAAAATCCCTCTATACCCCCTCCAACGACCCGTCAATGATTTCTGTTGACGAATTATTGTTATTCAGATGGCAATGGATATTCTGCACCCCACTATGATGCGTGCCAAGTCATATTTGATTTTGAGGTAATTTTGAAAATGAAAAATCTCTCTATACCCCCTCTGACGACCCGACAATGATTTCTGTTGACGAATTATAGTTATTCAGATGGAAATGGTTTTTCTGCACCCCCTGAAATGAAAAATCCCTCTATAGCTCCTCTGACGACCCGACAATGATTTCTGTAGACAAATTATTGTTATTGAGATGTTATTGAAATGGATATTCTGTACCCCACCATGATGCGTGCCAAGTCATATTTGATTTTTGAAGTCATTTTGAAAATGAAAAATCACTCCATACCTTCTCTGACGACACGACAATGATTTCTGTTTACGAATTATTCTTATTCAGATGGGAATGGATACTTTGCACTTCACCATGATGCGTGCCAAGTCATATTACATTTTTGAAGTAATTTTGAAAATGATAAATCCCTCCATATCCCCTCTGACGACACGACAATGATATCTGTTGACGAATTATTGTTATTCAGATGGGAATGGATATTCTGCATCCCACTATGATGCGTGCCAAGTCATATTCGATATTTGAAGAAATTTTGAAAGTGAAAAATCCCTCTATACCCCCTCCAACGACCCGTCAATGATTTCTGTTGACGAATCATTGTTATTCCGATGGAAATGGATATTCTGCACCCCACCATGATGCGTGCCAAGTCATGTTTGATTTTGAGGTAATTTTGAAAATGAAAAATCCTTCTATACCCCCTCTAACGACTCGACAATGATTTCTGTCGACGAATTATTGTTATTCAGATGGAAATAGATATTCTGCACCCCACCATGATGCGTGCCAAGTCATATTAGATTTTTGAAGTAATTTTGAAAATGATAAATCCCTCCATACCCCCTCTGACGACACGACAATGATATCTGTTGACGAATTATTGTTATTCAGATGGGAATGGATATTCTGCACCCCACTATGATGCGTGCCAAGTCATATTAGATTTTTGAAGAAATTATGAAAATGAAATATCCCTCTATACCCCCTCCAACGACCCGTCAATGATTTCTGTTGACGAATCATTGTTATTCAGATGGAAATGGATATTCTGCACCCCACCATGATGCGTGCCAACGAATCATTGTTATTCAGATGGAAATGGATATTCTGCACCCCACCATGATGCGTGCCAAGTCATATTTGATTTTGAGGTAATTTTGAAAATGAAAAATCCCTCTATACCCCCTCTGACGACCCGACAATGATTTCTGTTGACGAATTATTGTTATTTAGATGGAAATGGATATTCTGCACCCCACCATGATGCGTGCCAAGTCATATTTGATTATTGAAGTCATTTTGAAAATGAGAAATCCCTCTATACCCCCTCTGACGACCCGACAATGATTTCTGTTGACTAATTATTGTTATTGAGATGGAAATGGATATTCTGTAGCCCACCATGATGCGTGCCAAGTCATATTAGATTATTGAAGAAATTTTGAAAATGAGAAATCCCTCCATACCCCCTCCAACGACCCGTCAATGATTTCTGTTGACGAATTATTGTTATATAGATGGAAATGGATATTCTGCACCCCACCATGATGCGTGCCAAGTCATATTGGATTTTGAGGTAATTTTGAAAATGAAAAATTCCTCTATACCCCCTCTGACGACCCGACAATGATTTTTGTTGACAAATTATTGTTATTTAGATGGAAATGGTTATTCTGTACCCCACTATGATGCGTGAAAAGTCATATTTGATTTTTGAAGTCATTTTGAAAATGAAAAATCCCTCTATACCCCCTCTGACGACCCGACAATGATTTCTGTTGACGAATTATTGTTATTCAGATGGAGATGGATATTCTGCACCCCACCATGATGCGTGCCAAGTCATATTGGATTTTTGAAGAAAAATTGAAAATGAAAAATCCCTCTATACCCCCTCTAACGACCCGACAATGATTTCTGTTGACGAATTATTGTTATCCAGATGGAAATGAATATTCTGCACCCCACCATGATGCGTGCCAAGTCATATTAGATTTTTGAAGAAATATTGAAAATGAAAAATCACTCTATACCCCCTCTAACGACCCGAAATTGATTTCTGTTGACGAATTATTGTTATTCAGATGGCAATGGATATTTTGCACCCCACCATGATGCGTGCCAAGTCATATTTGATTTTGAGGTAATTTTGAAAATGAAAAATCCCTCTATACCACCTCTGACGACCCGACAATGATTTCTGTTGACGAATTATTGTTATTCAGTTGGAAATGGATATTCTGCACCCCACCATGATGCGTGCTAAGTCATATTGGATTTTTGAAGAAATTTTGAAAATGAAAAATCCCTCTATACCCCCTCAATGTTTTCTGTTGAAAAATTATTATTATTGAGATGTTATTGAAATGGATATTCTGTACCCCACCATGATGCGTGCCAAGTCATATTTGATTTTTGAAGTAATTTTGAAAATGAAAAATACCTCTATACCCCCTCTGACGACCCGACAATGATTTCTGTCGACGAATTATTGTTATTCAGATGGAAATAAAAATTCTGCACCCCACCATGATGCGTGCCAACTCATATTTGATTTTGAGGTAATTTTGAAAATGAAAATTCCCTCTATATCCTCTCTAACGACCCGACAATGATTTATGTTGACAAATTATTGTTATTGAAATTGAAATGGATATTCTGCACCCCACCATGATGCGTGCCAAGTCATATTGGATTTTTGAAGAAATATTGAATATGAAAAATCCCTCTATACCCCCTCTGACGACCCGACAGTGATTTCTGTTGACGAATTATTGTTATTCAGATGGAAATGGATATTCTGCACCCCACCATGATGCGTGCCAAGTCATAATAGATTTTTGAAGAAATTTTGAAAATGAAAAATCCCTCTTTACACCCTCAACGACCCGTCAATGATTTCTGTTGACGAATTATTGTTATTCAGATGGCAATGGATATTTTGCACCCCACCATGATGCGTGCCAAGTCATATTTGATTTTGAGGTAATTTTGAAAATGAAAAATCCCTCTATACCCCCTCTGACGACCCGACAATTATAACTGTTGACGAATTATTGTTATTCAGATGGAAATGGATATTCTGCACCCCACCATGATGCGTGCCAAGTCATAATAGATTTTTGAAGAAATTTTGAAAATGAAAAATCCCTCTTTACCCCCTCAACGACCCGTCAATGATTTCTAATGACGAATTATTGTTATTCAGATGGCAATGGATATTTTGCACCCCACCATGATGCGTGCCAAGTCATATTTGATTTTGAGGTAATTTTGAAAATGAAAAATCCCTCTATACCCCCTCTGACGACACGACAATTATAACTGTTGACGAATTATTGTTATTCAGATGGAAATGGATATTCTGCACTCCACCATGATGCGTGCCAAGTCATGTTTGATTTTGAGGTAATTTTGAAAATGAAAAATCCTTCTATACCCCCTCTAACGACTCGACAATGATTTCTGTCGACGAATTATTGTTATTCAGATGGAAATAGATATTCTGCACCCCACCATGATGCGTGCCAAGTCATTTTAGATTTTTGAAGTAATTTTGAAAATGATAAATCCCTCCATACCCCCTCTGACGACACGACAATGATATCTGTTGACGAATTATTGTTATTCAGATGGGAATGGATATTCTGCACACCACTATGATGCGTGCCAAGTCATATTAGATTTTTGAAGAAATTTTGAAAATGAAAAATCCCTCTATACCTTCTCCAACGACCCGTCAATGATTTCTGTTGACGAATCATTGTTATTCAGATGGATATGGATATTCTGCACCCCACCATGATGCGTGCCAAGTCATATTAGATTTTTGAAGTAATTTTGAAAATGAAAAATCCCTCCATACCCCCTCTGACGACCCGACAATGATTTCTGTTGGAAAATTCTTGTTAATCGGATGGAATCGGATATTCTGCACCCTACTATGATGCGTGCCAAGTCATATTTGATTTTGAGGTAATTTTGAAAATGAAAAATCCGTCTATACCCCCTCTGACGACCAGACAATGATTTCTGTTAACAAATTATTGTTATTGAGATGGAAATGGATATTCTGTACCCCACCATGATGCGTGCCAAGTCATATTATTTTATTGAAGAAATTTTGAAAATGAAAAATCCTTCTATACCCCCTCCAACGACCCGTCAATGATATCTGTCGACGAATTATTGTTATTTAGATGGAAATGGATATTCTGCACCCCACCATGATGCGTGCCAAGTCATATTTGATTTTGAGGTCATTTTGAAAATGAAAAATCCCTCTATACCCCCTCTGACGACCCGACAATGATTTTTGTTGACAAATTATTGTTATTGAGATGGAAATGGATATTCTGTACCCCACTATGATGCGTGCCAAGTCATATTTGATTTTTGAAGTCATTTTGAAAATGAAAAATCCCTCTATACCCCCTCTGACGACCCGACAATGATTTCTGTTGACGAATTATTGTTATTCAGATAGAAATGGATATTCTGCACTCTACCATGATGCGTGCCAAGTCATATTGGATTTTTGAAAAAATATTGAAAATGAAAAATCCCTCTATACCCCCTCTAACGACCCGACAATGATTTCTGTCGACGAATCATTGTTATTCAGATGGAAATAGATATTCTGGACCCCACCATGATGAGTGCCAAGTCATATTAGATTTTTGAAGAAATATCGAAAATGAAAAATCACTCTATACCGCCTCTAACGACCCGACACTGATTTCTATCGACGAATTATTGTTATTCAGATGAAAATAGATATTCTGCACCCCACCATGATGCGTGCCAAGTCATATTAGATTTTTAAAGAAATATTGAAAATGAGAAATCCCTCTATACCCCCTCCAACGACCCGTCAATGATTTCTGTTGACGAATTATTGTTATTTAGATGGAAATGGATATTCTGCACCCCACCATGATGCGTGCCAAGTCATATTAGATTATTGAAGAAATTTTGAAAATGAGAAATCCCTCTATACCCCTCCAACGACCCGTCAATGATTTCTGTTGACGAATTATTGTTATATAGATGGAAATGGATATTCTGCACCCCACCATGATGCGTGCCAAGTCATATTGGATTTTGAGGTAATTTTGAAAATGAAAAATTCCTCTATACCCCCTCTGACGACCCGACAATGATTTTTGTTGACAAATTATTGTTATTTAGATGGAAATGGTTATTCTGTACCCCACTATGATGCGTGAAAAGTCATATTTGATTTTTGAAGTCATTTTGAAAATGAAAAATCCCTCTATACCCCCTCTGACGACCCGACAATGATTTCTGTTGACGAATTATTGTTATTCAGATGGAAATGGATATTCTGCACCCCACCATGATGCGTGCCAAGTCATATTGGATTTTTGAAGAAAAATTGAAAATGAAAAATCCCTCTATACCCCCTCTAACGACCCGACAATGACTTCTGTTGACGAATTATTGTTATCCAGATGGAAATGAATATTCTGCACCCCACCATGATGCGTGCCAAGTCATATTAGATTTTTGAAGAAATATTGAAAATGAAAAATCACTCTATACCCCCTCTAACGACCCGAAATTGATTTCTGTTGACGAATTATTGTTATTCAGATGGCAATGGATATTTTGCACCCCACCATGATGCGTGCCAAGTCATATTTGATTTTGAGGTAATTTTGAAAATGAAAAATCCCTCTATACCACCTCTGACGACCCGACAATGATTTCTGTTGACGAATTATTGTTATTCAGTTGGAAATGGATATTCTGCACCCCACCATGATGCGTGCTAAGTCATATTGGATTTTTGAAGAAATTTTGAAAATGAAAAATCCCTCTATACCCCCTCAATGTTTTCTGTTGAAAAATTATTATTATTGAGATGTTATTGAAATGGATATTCTGTACCCCACCATGATGCGTGCCAAGTCATATTTGATTTTTGAAGTAATTTTGAAAATGAAAAATACCTCTATACCCCCTCTGACGACCCGACAATGATTTCTGTCGACGAATTATTGTTATTCTGATGGAAATAAAAATTCTGCACCCCACCATGATGCGTGCCAACTCATATTTGATTTTGAGGTAATTTTGAAAATGAAAAATCCCTCTATATCCTCTCTAACGACCCGACAATGATTTATGTTGACAAATTATTGCTATTGAAATTGAAATGGATATTCTGCACCCCACCATGATGCGTTCCAAGTCATATTGGATTTTTGAAGAGATATTGAATATGAAAAATCCCTCTATACCCCCTCTGACGAACCGACAGTGATTTCTGTTGACGAATTATTGTTATTCAGATGGAAATGGATATTCTGCACCCCACCATGATGCGTGCCAAGTCATAATAGATTTTTGAAGAAATTTTGAAAATGAAAAATCCCTCTTTACCCCCTCAACGACCCGTCAATGATTTCTGTTGACGAATTATTGTTATTCAGATGGCAATGGATATTTTGCACCCCACCATGATGCGTGCCAAGTCATATTTGATTTTGAGGTAATTTTGAAAATGATAAATCCCTCTATACCCCCTCTGACGACCCGACAATTATAACTGTTGACGAATTATTGTTATTCAGATGGAAATGGATATTCTGCACCCCACCATGATGCGTGCCAAGTCATAATAGATTTTTGAAGAAATTTTGAAAATGAAAAATCCCTCTTTACCCCCTCAACGACCCGTCAATGATTTCTAATGACGAATTATTGTTATTCAGATGGCAATGGATATTTTGCACCCCACCATGATGCGTGCCAAGTCATATTTGATTTTGAGGTAATTTTGAAAATGAAAAATCCCTCTATACCCCCTCTGACGACACGACAATTATAACTGTTGACGAATTATTGTTATTCAGATGGAAATGGATATTCTGCACCCCACCATGATGCGTGCCAAGTCATGTTTGATTTTGAGGTAATTTTGAAAATGAAAAATCCTTCTATACCCCCTCTAACGACTCGACAATGATTTCTGTCGACGAATTATTGTTATTCAGATGGAAATAGATATTCTGCACCCCACCATGATGCGTGCCAAGTCATTTTAGATTTTTGAAGTAATTTTGAATATGATAAATCCCTCCATACCCCCTCTGACGACACGACAATGATATCTGTTGACGAATTATTGTTATTCAGATGGGAATGGATATTCTGCACACCACTATGATGCGTGCCAAGTCATATTAGATTTTTGAAGAAATTTTGAAAATGAAAAATCCCTCTATACCTTCTCCAACGACCCGTCAATGATTTCTGTTGACGAATCATTGTTATTCAGATGGATATGGATATTCTGCACCCCACCATGATGCGTGCCAAGTCATATTAGATTTTTGAAGTAATTTTGAAAATGAAAAATCCCTCCATACCCCCTCTGACGACCCGACAATGATTTCTGTTGGAAAATTCTTGTTAATCGGATGGAATCGGATATTCTGCACCCTACTATGATGCGTGCCAAGTCATATTTGATTTTGAAGTAATTTTGAAAATGAAAAATCCGTCTATACCCCCTCTGACGACCAGACAATGATTTCTGTTGACAAATTATTGTTATTGAGATGGAAATGGATATTCTGTACCCCACCATGATGCGTGCCAAGTCATATTTGATTTTGAGGTCATTTTGAAAATGAAAAATCCCTCTATACCCCCTCTGACGACCCGACAATGATTTTTGTTGACAAATTATTGTTATTGAGATGGAAATGGATATTCTGTACCCCACTATGATGCGTGCCAAGTCATATTTGATTTTTGAAGTCATTTTGAAAATGAAAAATCCCTCTATACCCCCTCTGACGACCCGACAATGATTTCTGTTGACGAATTATTGTTATTCAGATAGAAATGGATATTCTGCACTCTACCATGATGCGTGCCAAGTCATATTGGATTTTTGAAAAAATATTGAAAATGAAAAATCCCTCTATACCCCCTCTAACGACCCGACAATGATTTCTGTCGACGAATCATTGTTATTCAGATGGAAATAGATATTCTGGACCCCACCATGATGAGTGCCAAGTCATATTAGATTTTTGAAGAAATATTGAAAATGAAAAATCACTCTATACCCCCTCTAACGACCCGACACTGATTTCTATCGACGAATTATTGTTATTCAGATGAAAATAGATATTCTGCACCCCACCATGATGCGTGCCAAGTCATATTAGATTTTTAAAGAAATATTGAAAATGAGAAATCCCTCTATACCCCCTCCAACGACCCGTCAATGATTTCTGTTGACGAATTATTGTTATTTAGATGGAAATGGATATTCTGCACCCCACCATGATGCGTGCCAAGTCATATTTGATTATTGAAGTCATTTTGAAAATGAGAAATTCCTCTATACCCCCTCTGACGACCCGACAATGATTTCTGTTGACAAATTATTGTTATTGAGATGGAAATGGATATTCTGTACCCCACCATGATGCGTGCCAAGTCATATTAGATTATTGAAGAAATTTTGAAAATGAGAAATCCCTCTATACACCCTCCAACGACCCGTCAATGATTTCTGTTGACGAATTATTGTTATATATATGGAAATGGATATTCTGCACCCCACCATGATGCGTGCCAAGTCATATTGGATTTTGAGGTAATTTTGAAAATGAAAAATTCCTCTATACCCCCTCTGACGACCCGACAATGATTTTTGTTGAAAAATTATTGTTATTTAGATGGAAATGGTTATTCTGTACCCCACTATGATGCGTGAAAAGTCATATTTGATTTTTGAAGTCATTTTGAAAATGAAAAATCCCTCTATACCCCCTCTGACGACCCGACAATGATTTCTGTTGACGAATTATTGTTATTCAGATGGAAATGGATATTCTGCACCCCACCATGATGCGTGCCAAGTCATATTGGATTTTTGAAGAAAAATTGAAAATGAAAAATCCCTCTATACCCCCTCTAACGATCCGACAATGATTTCTGTTGACGAATTATTGTTATCCAGATGGAAATGAATATTCTGCACCCCACCATGATGCGTGCCAAGTCATATTAGATTTTTGAAGAAATATTGAAAATGAAAAATCACTCTATACCCCCTCTAACGACCCGAAATTGATTTCTGTTGACGAATTCTTGTTATTCAGATGGAAATAAATATTCTGCACCCTACTATGATGCGTGAAAAGTCATATTTGATTTTTGAAGTCATTTTGAAAATGAAAAATCCCTCTATACCCCCTCTGACGACTCGACAATGATTTCTGTTGACGAATTATTGTTATTCAGATGGACCTGGATACTTTGCACCCCTCCATGATGCGTGCCAAGTCATATTAGATTATTGAAGATACATTGAAAATGAAAAATCCCTCTATACCCCCTCTGACGACCCGACAATGATTTCTGTTGACGAATTATTGTTATATAGATGGAAATGGATATTCTGCACCCCACCATGATGCGTGCCAAGTCATATTTGATTATTGAAGTCATTTTGAAAATGAGAAATCCCTCTATACCCCCTCTGACGACCCGACAATGATTTCTGTTGACTAATTATTGTTATTGAGATGGAAATGGATATTCTGTACCCCACCATGATGCGTGCCAAGTCATATTAGATTATTGAAGAAATTTTGAAAATGAGAAATCCCTCTATACCCCCTCCAACGACCCCTCAATGATTTCTGTTGACGAATTATTGTTATATAGATGGAAATGGATATTCTGCACCCCACCATGATGCGTGCCAAGTCATATTAGATTTTTGAAGAAATATTGAAAATGAAAAATCACTCTATACCCCCTCTAACGACCCGAAATTGATTTCTGTTGACGAATTATTGTTATTCAGATGGCAATGGATATTTTGCACCCCACCATGATGCGTGCCAAGTCATATTTGATTTTGAGGTAATTTTGAAAATGAAAAATCCCTCTATACCACCTCTGACGACCCGACAATGATTTCTGTTGACGAATTATTGTTATTCAGTTGGAAATGGATATTCTGCACCCCACCATGATGCGTGCTAAGTCATATTGGATTTTTGAAGAAATTTTGAAAATGAAAAATCCCTCTATACCCCCTCAATGTTTTCTGTTGAAAAATTATTATTATTGAGATGTTATTGAAATGGATATTCTGTACCCCACCATGATGCGTGCCAAGTCATATTTGATTTTTGAAGTAATTTTGAAACTGAAAAATACCTCTATACCCCCTCTGACGACCCGACAATGATTTCTGTCGACGAATTATTGTTATTCAGATGGAAATAAAAATTCTGCACCCCACCATGATGCGTGCCAACTCATATTTGATTTTGAGGTAATTTTGAAAATGAAAAATCCCTCTATATCCTCTCTAACGACCCGACAATGATTTATGTTGACAAATTATTGCTATTGAAATTGAAATGGATATTCTGCACCCCACCATGATGCGTGCCAAGTCATATTGGATTTTTGAAGAAATATTGAATATGAAAAATCCCTCTATACCCCCTCTGACGACCCGACAGTGATTTCTGTTGACGAATTATTGTTATTCAGATGGAAATGGATATTCTGCACCCCACCATGATGCGTGCCAAGTCATAATAGATTTTTGAAGAAATTTTGAAAATGAAAAATCCCTCTTTACCCCCTCAACGACCCGACAATGATTTCTGTTGACGAATTATTGTTATTCAGATGGCAATGGATATTTTGCACCCCACCATGATGCGTGCCAAGTCATATTTGATTTTGAGGTAATTTTGAAAATGAAAAATCCCTCTATACCCCCTCTGACGACCCGACAATTATAACTGTTGACGAATTATTGTTATTCAGATGGAAATGGATATTCTGCACCCCACCATGATGCGTGCCAAGTCATAATAGATTTTTGAAGAAATTTTGAAAATGAAAAATCCCTCTTTACCCCCTCAACGACCCGTCAATGATTTCTAATGACGAATTATTGTTATTCAGATGGCAATGGATATTTTGCACCCCACCATGATGCGTGCCAAGTCATATTTGATTTTGAGGTAATTTTGAAAATGAAAAATCCCTCTATACCCCCTCTGACGACACGACAATTATAACTGTTGACGAATTATTGTTATTCAGATGGAAATGGATATTCTGCACCCCACCATGATGCGTGCCAAGTCATGTTTGATTTTGAGGTAATTTTGAAAATGAAAAATCCTTCTATACCCCCTCTAACGACTCGACAATGATTTCTGTCGACGAATTATTGTTATTCAGATGGAAATAGATATTCTGCACCCCACCATGATGCGTGCCAAGTCATTTTAGATTTTTGAAGTAATTTTGAATATGATAAATCCCTCCATACCCCCTCTGACGACACGACAATGATATCTGTTGACGAATTATTGTTATTCAGATGGGAATGGATATTCTGCACACCACTATGATGCGTGCCAAGTCATATTAGATTTTTGAAGAAATTTTGAAAATGAAAAATCCCTCTATACCTTCTCCAACGACCCGTCAATGATTTCTGTTGACGAATCATTGTTATTCAGATGGATATGGATATTCTGCACACCACCATGATGCGTGCCAAGTCATATTAGATTTTTGAAGTAATTTTGAAAATGAAAAATCCCTCCATACCCCCTCTGACGACCCGACAATGATTTCTGTTGGAAAATTCTTGTTAATCGGATGGAATCGGATATTCTGCACCCTACTATGATGCGTGCCAAGTCATATTTGATTTTGAGGTAATTTTGAAAATGAAAAATCCGTCTATACCCCCTCTGACGACCAGACAATGATTTCTGTTGACAAATTATTGTTATTGAGATGGAAATGGATATTCTGTACCCCACCATGTTGCGTGCCAAGTCATATTATTTTATTGAAGAAATTTTGAAAATGAAAAATCCTTCTATACCCCCTCCAACGACCCGTCAATGATATCTGTCGACGAATTATTGTTATTTAGATGGAAATGGATATTCTGCACCCCACCATGATGCGTGCCAAGTCATATTTGATTTTGAGGTCATTTTGAAAATGAAAAATCCCTCTATACCCCCTCTGACGACCCGACAATGATTTTTGTTGACAAATTATTGTTATAGAGATGGAAATGGATATTCTGTACCCCACTATGATGCGTGCCAAGTCATATTTGATTTTTGAAGTCATTTTGAAAATGAAAAATCCCTCTATACCCCCTCTGACGACCCGACAATGATTTCTGTTGACGAATTATTGTTATTCAGATAGAAATGGATATTCTGCACTCTACCATGATGCGTGCCAAGTCATATTGGATTTTTGAAAAAATATTGAAAATGAAAAATCCCTCTATACCCCCTCTAACGACCCGACAATGATTTCTGTCGACGAATCATTGTTATTCAGATGGAAATAGATATTCTGGACCCCACCATGATGAGTGCCAAGTCATATTAGATTTTTGAAGAAATATTGAAAATGAAAAATCACTCTATACCCCCTCTAACGACCCGACACTGATTTCTATCGACGAATTATTGTTATTCAGATGAAAATAGATATTCTGCACCCCACCATGATGCGTGCCAAGTCATATTAGATTTTTAAAGAAATATTGAAAATGAGAAATCCCTCTATACCCCCTCCAACGACCCGTCAATGATTTCTGTTGACGAATTATTGTTATTTAGATGGAAATGGATATTCTGCACCCCACCATGATGCGTGCCAAGTCATATTTGATTATTGAAATCATTTTGAAAATGAGAAATTCCTCTATACCCCCTCTGACGACCCGACAATGATTTCTGTTGACAAATTATTGTTATTGAGATGGAAATGGATATTCTGTACCCCACCATGATGCGTGCCAAGTCATATTAGATTATTGAAGAAATTTTGAAAATGAGAAATCCCTCTATACACCCTCCAACGACCCGTCAATGATTTCTGTTGACGAATTATTGTTATATATATGGAAATGGATCTGCACCCCACCATGATGCGTGCCAAGTCATATTGGATTTTGAGGTAATTTTGAAAATGAAAAATTCCTCTATACCCCCTCTGACGACCCGACAATGATTTTTGTTGAAAAATTATTGTTATTTAGATGGAAATGGTTATTCTGTACCCCACTATGATGCGTGAAAAGTCATATTTGATTTTTGAAGTCATTTTGAAAATGAAAAATCCCTCTATACCCCCTCTGACGACCCGACAATGATTTCTGTTGACGAATTATTGTTATTCAGATGGAAATGGATATTCTGCACCCCACCATGATGCGTGCCAAGTCATATTGGAATTTTGAAGAAAAATTGAAAATGAAAAATCCCTCTATACCCCCTCTAACGATCCGACAATGATTTCTGTTGACGAATTATTGTTATCCAGATGGAAATGAATATTCTGCACCCCACCATGATGCGTGCCAAGTCATATTAGATTTTTGAAGAAATATTGAAAATGAAAAATCACTCTATACCCCCTCTAACGACCCGAAATTGATTTCTGTTGACGAATTCTTGTTATTCAGATGGAAATAAATATTCTGCACCCTACTATGATGCGTGCCAAGTCATATTTGATTTTTGAAGTCATTTTGATTATGAAAAATCCCTCTATACCCCCTCTGACGACTCGACAATGATTTCTGTTGACGAATTATTGTTATTCAGATGGACCTGGATACTTTGCACCCCTCCATGATGCGTGCCAAGTCATATTAGATTATTGAAGATACATTGAAAATGAAAAATCCCTCTATACCCCCTCTGACGACCCGACAATGATTTCTGTTGACGAATTATTGTTATATAGATGGAAATGGATATTCTGCACCCCACCATGATGCGTGCCAAGTCATATTTGATTATTGAAGTCATTTTGAAAATGAGAAATCCCTCTATACCCCCTCTGACGACCCGACAATGATTTCTGTTGACTAATTATTGTTATTGAGATGGAAATGGATATTCTGTACCCCACCATGATGCGTGCCAAGTCATATTAGATTATTGAAGAAATTTTGAAAATGAGAAATCCCTCTATACCCCCTCCAACGACCCCTCAATGATTTCTGTTGACGAATTATTGTTATATAGATGGAAATGGATATTCTGCACCCCACCATGATGCGTGCCAAGTCATATTAGATTTTTGAAGAAATATTGAAAATGAAAAATCACTCTATACCCCCTCTAACGACCCGAAATTGATTTCTGTTGACGAATTATTGTTATTCAGATGGCAATGGATATTTTGCACCCCACCATGATGCGTGCCAAGTCATATTTGATTTTGAGGTAATTTTGAAAATGAAAAATCCCTCTATACCACCTCTGACGACCCGACAATGATTTCTGTTGACGAATTATTGTTATTCAGTTGGAAATGGATATTCTGCACCCCACCATGATGCGTGCTAAGTCATATTGGATTTTTGAAGAAATTTTGAAAATGAAAAATCCCTCTATACCCCCTCAATGTTTTCTGTTGAAAAATTATTATTATTGAGATGTTATTGAAATGGATATTCTGTACCCCACCATGATGCGTGCCAAGTCATATTTGATTTTTGAAGTAATTTTGAAACTGAAAAATACCTCTATACCCCCTCTGACGACCCGACAATGATTTCTGTCGACGAATTATTGTTATTCAGATGGAAATAAAAATTCTGCACCCCACCATGATGCGTGCCAACTCATATTTGATTTTGAGGTAATTTTGAAAATGAAAAATCCCTCTATATCCTCTCTAACGACCCGACAATGATTTATGTTGACAAATTATTGCTATTGAAATTGAAATGGATATTCTGCACCCCACCATGATGCGTGCCAAGTCATATTGGATTTTTGAAGAAATATTGAATATGAAAAATCCCTCTATACCCCCTCTGACGACCCGACAGTGATTTCTGTTGACGAATTATTGTTATTCAGATGGAAATGGATATTCTGCACCCCACCATGATGCGTGCCAAGTCATAATAGATTTTTGAAGAAATTTTGAAAATGAAAAATCCCTCTTTACCCCCTCAACGACCCGACAATGATTTCTGTTGACGAATTATTGTTATTCAGATGGCAATGGATATTTTGCACCCCACCATGATGCGTGCCAAGTCATATTTGATTTTGAGGTAATTTTGAAAATGAAAAATCCCTCTATACCCCCTCTGACGACCCGACAATTATAACTGTTGACGAATTATTGTTATTCAGATGGAAATGGATATTCTGCACCCCACCATGATGCGTGCCAAGTCATAATAGATTTTTGAAGAAATTTTGAAAATGAAAAATCCCTCTTTACCCCCTCAACGACCCGTCAATGATTTCTAATGACGAATTATTGTTATTCAGATGGCAATGGATATTTTGCACCCCACCATGATGCGTGCCAAGTCATATTTGATTTTGAGGTAATTTTGAAAATGAAAAATCCCTCTATACCCCCTCTGACGACACGACAATTATAACTGTTGACGAATTATTGTTATTCAGATGGAAATGGATATTCTGCACCCCACCATGATGCGTGCCAAGTCATGTTTGATTTTGAGGTAATTTTGAAAATGAAAAATCCTTCTATACCCCCTCTAACGACTCGACAATGATTTCTGTCGACGAATTATTGTTATTCAGATGGAAATAGATATTCTGCACCCCACCATGATGCGTGCCAAGTCATTTTAGATTTTTGAAGTAATTTTGAATATGATAAATCCCTCCATACCCCCTCTGACGACACGACAATGATATCTGTTGACGAATTATTGTTATTCAGATGGGAATGGATATTCTGCACACCACTATGATGCGTGCCAAGTCATATTAGATTTTTGAAGAAATTTTGAAAATGAAAAATCCCTCTATACCTTCTCCAACGACCCGTCAATGATTTCTGTTGACGAATCATTGTTATTCAGATGGATATGGATATTCTGCACACCACCATGATGCGTGCCAAGTCATATTAGATTTTTGAAGTAATTTTGAAAATGAAAAATCCCTCCATACCCCCTCTGACGACCCGACAATGATTTCTGTTGGAAAATTCTTGTTAATCGGATGGAATCGGATATTCTGCACCCTACTATGATGCGTGCCAAGTCATATTTGATTTTGAGGTAATTTTGAAAATGAAAAATCCGTCTATACCCCCTCTGACGACCAGACAATGATTTCTGTTGACAAATTATTGTTATTGAGATGGAAATGGATATTCTGTACCCCACCATGTTGCGTGCCAAGTCATATTATTTTATTGAAGAAATTTTGAAAATGAAAAATCCTTCTATACCCCCTCCAACGACCCGTCAATGATATCTGTCGACGAATTATTGTTATTTAGATGGAAATGGATATTCTGCACCCCACCATGATGCGTGCCAAGTCATATTTGATTTTGAGGTCATTTTGAAAATGAAAAATCCCTCTATACCCCCTCTGACGACCCGACAATGATTTTTGTTGACAAATTATTGTTATAGAGATGGAAATGGATATTCTGTACCCCACTATGATGCGTGCCAAGTCATATTTGATTTTTGAAGTCATTTTGAAAATGAAAAATCCCTCTATACCCCCTCTGACGACCCGACAATGATTTCTGTTGACGAATTATTGTTATTCAGATAGAAATGGATATTCTGCACTCTACCATGATGCGTGCCAAGTCATATTGGATTTTTGAAAAAATATTGAAAATGAAAAATCCCTCTATACCCCCTCTAACGACCCGACAATGATTTCTGTCGACGAATCATTGTTATTCAGATGGAAATAGATATTCTGGACCCCACCATGATGAGTGCCAAGTCATATTAGATTTTTGAAGAAATATTGAAAATGAAAAATCACTCTATACCCCCTCTAACGACCCGACACTGATTTCTATCGACGAATTATTGTTATTCAGATGAAAATAGATATTCTGCACCCCACCATGATGCGTGCCAAGTCATATTAGATTTTTAAAGAAATATTGAAAATGAGAAATCCCTCTATACCCCCTCCAACGACCCGTCAATGATTTCTGTTGACGAATTATTGTTATTTAGATGGAAATGGATATTCTGCACCCCACCATGATGCGTGCCAAGTCATATTTGATTATTGAAATCATTTTGAAAATGAGAAATTCCTCTATACCCCCTCTGACGACCCGACAATGATTTCTGTTGACAAATTATTGTTATTGAGATGGAAATGGATATTCTGTACCCCACCATGATGCGTGCCAAGTCATATTAGATTATTGAAGAAATTTTGAAAATGAGAAATCCCTCTATACACCCTCCAACGACCCGTCAATGATTTCTGTTGACGAATTATTGTTATATATATGGAAATGGATCTGCACCCCACCATGATGCGTGCCAAGTCATATTGGATTTTGAGGTAATTTTGAAAATGAAAAATTCCTCTATACCCCCTCTGACGACCCGACAATGATTTTTGTTGAAAAATTATTGTTATTTAGATGGAAATGGTTATTCTGTACCCCACTATGATGCGTGAAAAGTCATATTTGATTTTTGAAGTCATTTTGAAAATGAAAAATCCCTCTATACCCCCTCTGACGACCCGACAATGATTTCTGTTGACGAATTATTGTTATTCAGATGGAAATGGATATTCTGCACCCCACCATGATGCGTGCCAAGTCATATTGGATTTTTGAAGAAAAATTGAAAATGAAAAATCCCTCTATACCCCCTCTAACGATCCGACAATGATTTCTGTTGACGAATTATTGTTATCCAGATGGAAATGAATATTCTGCACCCCACCATGATGCGTGCCAAGTCATATTAGATTTTTGAAGAAATATTGAAAATGAAAAATCACTCTATACCCCCTCTAACGACCCGAAATTGATTTCTGTTGACGAATTCTTGTTATTCAGATGGAAATAAATATTCTGCACCCTACTATGATGCGTGCCAAGTCATATTTGATTTTTGAAGTCATTTTGAAAATGAAAAATCCCTCTATACCCCCTCTGACGACCCGACAATGATTTCTGTTGACGAATTATTGTTATTCAGATAGAAATGGATATTCTGCACTCTACCATGATGCGTGCCAAGTCATATTGGATTTTTGAAAAAATATTGAAAATGAAAAATCCCTCTATACCCCCTCTAACGACCCGACAATGATTTCTGTCGACGAATCATTGTTATTCAGATGGAAATAGATATTCTGGACCCCACCATGATGAGTGCCAAGTCATATTAGATTTTTGAAGAAATATTGAAAATGAAAAATCACTCTATACCCCCTCTAACGACCCGACACTGATTTCTATCGACGAATTATTGTTATTCAGATGAAAATAGATATTCTGCACCCCACCATGATGCGTGCCAAGTCATATTAGATTTTTAAAGAAATATTGAAAATGAGAAATCCCTCTATACCCCCTCCAACGACCCGTCAATTATTTCTGTTGACGAATTATTGTTATTTAGATGAAAATGGATATTCTGCACCCCACCATGATGCGTGCCAAGTCATATTAGATTATTGAAGAAATTTTGAAAATGAGAAATCCCTCTATACCCCTCCAACGACCCGTCAATGATTTCTGTTGACGAATTATTGTTATATAGATGGAAATGGATATTCTGCACCCCACCATGATGCGTGCCAAGTCATATTGGATTTTGAGGTAATTTTGAAAATGAAAAATTCCTCTATACCCCCTCTGACGACCCGACAATGATTTTTGTTGACAAATTATTGTTATTTAGATGAAAATGGTTATTCTGTACCCCACTATGATGCGTGAAAAGTCATATTTGATTTTTGAAGTCATTTTGAAAATGAAAAATCCCTCTATACCCCCTCTGACGACCCGACAATGATTTCTGTTGACGAATTATTGTTATTCAGATGGAAATGGATATTCTGCACCCCACCATGATGCGTGCCAAGTCATATTGGATTTTTGAAGAAAAATTGAAAATGAAAAATCCCTCTATACCCCCTCTAACGACCCGACAATGACTTCTGTTGACGAATTATTGTTATCCAGATGGAAATGAATATTCTGCACCCCACCATGATGCGTGCCAAGTCATATTAGATTTTTGAAGAAATATTGAAAATGAAAAATCACTCTATACCCCCTCTAACGACCCGAAATTGATTTCTGTTGACGAATTATTGTTATTCAGATGGCAATGGATATTTTGCACCCCACCATGATGCGTGCCAAGTCATATTTGATTTTGAGGTAATTTTGAAAATGAAAAATCCCTCTATACCACCTCTGACGACGCGACAATGATTTCTGTTGACGAATTATTGTTATTCAGTTGGAAATGGATATTCTGCACCCCACCATGATGCGTGCTAAGTCATATTGGATTTTTGAAGAAATTTTGAAAATGAAAAATCCCTCTATACCCCCTCAATGTTTTCTGTTGAAAAATTATTATTATTGAGATGTTATTGAAATGGATATTCTGTACCCCACCATGATGCGTGCCAAGTCATATTTGATTTTTGAAGTAATTTTGAAAATGAAAAATACCTCTATACCCCCTCTGACGACCCGACAATGATTTCTGTCGACGAATTATTGTTATTCAGATGGAAATAAAAATTCTGCACCCCACCATGATGCGTGCCAACTCATATTTGATTTTGAGGAAATTTTGAAAATGAAAAATCCCTCTATATCCTCTCTAACGACCCGACAATGATTTATGTTGACAAATTATTGCTATTGAAATTGAAATGGATATTCTGCACCCCACCATGATGCGTGCCAAGTCATATTGGATTTTTGAAGAAATATTGAATATGAAAAATCCCTCTATACCCCCTCTGACGACCCGACAGTGATTTCTGTTGACGAATTATTGTTATTCAGATGGAAATGGATATTCTGCACCCCACCATGATGCGTGCCAAGTCATAATAGATTTTTGAAGAAATTTTGAAAATGAAAAATCCCTCTTTACCCCCTCAACGACCCGTCAATGATTTCTGTTGACGAATTATTGTTATTCAGATGGCAATGGATATTTTGCACCCCACCATGATGCGTGCCAAGTCATATTTGATTTTGAGGTAATTTTGAAAATGAAAAATCCCTCTATACCCCCTCTGACGACCCGACAATTATAACTGTTGACGAATTATTGTTATTCAGATGGAAATGGATATTCTGCACCCCACCATGATGCGTGCCAAGTCATAATAGATTTTTGAAGAAATTTTGAAAATGAAAAATCCCTCTTTACCCCCTCAACGACCCGTCAATGATTTCTAATGACGAATTATTGTTATTCAGATGGCAATGGATATTTTGCACCCCACCATGATGCGTGCCAAGTCATATTTGATTTTGAGGTAATTTTGAAAATGAAAAATCCCTCTATACCCCCTCTGACGACACGACAATTATAACTGTTGACGAATTATTGTTATTCAGATGGAAATGGATATTCTGCACCCCACCATGATGCGTGCCAAGTCATGTTTGATTTTGAGGTAATTTTGAAAATGAAAAATCCTTCTATACCCCCTCTAACGACTCGACAATGATTTCTGTCGACGAATTATTGTTATTCAGATGGAAATAGATATTCTGCACCCCACCATGATGCGTGCCAAGTCATTTTAGATTTTTGAAGTAATTTTGAATATGATAAATCCCTCCATACCCCCTCTGACGACACGACAATGATATCTGTTGACGAATTATTGTTATTCAGATGGGAATGGATATTCTGCACACCACTATGATGCGTGCCAAGTCATATTAGATTTTTGAAGAAATTTTGAAAATGAAAAATCCCTCTATACCTTCTCCAACGACCCGTCAATGATTTCTGTTGACGAATCATTGTTATTCAGATGGATATGGATATTCTGCACCCCACCATGATGCGTGCCAAGTCATATTAGATTTTTGAAGTAATTTTGAAAATGAAAAATCCCTCCATACCCCCTCTGACGACCCGACAATGATTTCTGTTGGAAAATTCTTGTTAATCGGATGGAATCGGATATTCTGCACCCTACTATGATGCGTGCCAAGTCATATTTGATTTTGAGGTAATTTTGAAAATGAAAAATCCGTCTATACCCCCTCTGACGACCAGACAATGATTTCTGTTGACAAATTATTGTTATTGAGATGGAAATGGATATTCTGTACCCCACCATGATGCGTGCCAAGTCATATTTGATTTTGAGGTCATTTTGAAAATGAAAAATCCCTCTATACCCCCTCTGACGACCCGACAATGATTTTTGTTGACAAATTATTGTTATTGAGATGGAAATGGATATTCTGTACCCCACTATGATGCGTGCCAAGTCATATTTGATTTTTGAAGTCATTTTGAAAATGAAAAATCCCTCTATACCCCCTCTGACGACCCGACAATGATTTCTGTTGACGAATTATTGTTATTCAGATAGAAATGGATATTCTGCACTCTACCATGATGCGTGCCAAGTCATATTGGATTTTTGAAAAAATATTGAAAATGAAAAATCCCTCTATACCCCCTCTAACGACCCGACAATGATTTCTGTCGACGAATCATTGTTATTCAGATGGAAATAGATATTCTGGACCCCACCATGATGAGTGCCAAGTCATATTAGATTTTTGAAGAAATATTGAAAATGAAAAATCACTCTATACCCCCTCTAACGACCCGACACTGATTTCTATCGACGAATTATTGTTATTCAGATGAAAATAGATATTCTGCACCCCACCATGATGCGTGCCAAGTCATATTAGATTTTTAAAGAAATATTGAAAATGAGAAATCCCTCTATACCCCCTCCAACGACCCGTCAATGATTTCTGTTGACGAATTATTGTTATTTAGATGGAAATGGATATTCTGCACCCCACCATGATGCGTGCCAAGTCATATTTGATTATTGAAGTCATTTTGAAAATGAGAAATTCCTCTATACCCCCTCTGACGACCCGACAATGATTTCTGTTGACAAATTATTGTTATTGAGATGGAAATGGATATTCTGTACCCCACCATGATGCGTGCCAAGTCATATTAGATTATTGAAGAAATTTTGAAAATGAGAAATCCCTCTATACACCCTCCAACGACCCGTCAATGATTTCTGTTGACGAATTATTGTTATATATATGGAAATGGATATTCTGCACCCCACCATGATGCGTGCCAAGTCATATTGGATTTTGAGGTAATTTTGAAAATGAAAAATTCCTCTATACCCCCTCTGACGACCCGACAATGATTTTTGTTGAAAAATTATTGTTATTTAGATGGAAATGGTCATTCTGTACCCCACTATGATGCGTGAAAAGTCATATTTGATTTTTGAAGTCATTTTGAAAATGAAAAATCCCTCTATACCCCCTCTGACGACCCGACAATGATTTCTGTTGACGAATTATTGTTATTCAGATGGAAATGGATATTCTGCACCCCACCATGATGCGTGCCAAGTCATATTGGATTTTTGAAGAAAAATTGAAAATGAAAAATCCCTCTATACCCCCTCTAACGATCCGACAATGATTTCTGTTGACGAATTATTGTTATCCAGATGGAAATGAATATTCTGCACCCCACCATGATGCGTGCCAAGTCATATTAGATTTTTGAAGAAATATTGAAAATGAAAAATCACTCTATACCCCCTCTAACGACCCGAAATTGATTTCTGTTGACGAATTCTTGTTATTCAGATGGAAATAAATATTCTGCACCCTACTATGATGCGTGCCAAGTCATATTTGATTTTTGAAGTCATTTTGATTATGAAAAATCCCTCTATACCCCCTCTGACGACTCGACAATGATTTCTGTTGACGAATTATTGTTATTCAGATGGACCTGGATACTTTGCACCCCTCCATGATGCGTGCCAAGTCATATTAGATTATTGAAGATACATTGAAAATGAAAAATCCCTCTATACCCCCTCTGACGACCCGACAATGATTTCTGTTGACGAATTATTGTTATTTAGATGGAAATGGATATTCTGCACCCCACCATGATGCGTGCCAAGTCATATTTGATTATTGAAGTCATTTTGAAAATGAGAAATCCCTCTATACCCCCTCTGACGACCCGACAATGATTTCTGTTGACTAATTATTGTTATTGAGATGGAAATGGATATTCTGTACCCCACCATGATGCGTGCCAAGTCATATTAGATTATTGAAGAAATTTTGAAAATGAGAAATCCCTCTATACCCCCTCCAACGACCCGTCAATGATTTCTGTTGACGAATTATTGTTATATAGATGGAAATGGATATTCTGCACCCCACCATGATGCGTGCCAAGTCATATTAGATTTTTGAAGAAATATTGAAAATGAAAAATCACTCTATACCCCCTCTAACGACCCGAAATTGATTTCTGTTGACGAATTATTGTTATTCAGATGGCAATGGATATTTTGCACCCCACCATGATGCGTGCCAAGTCATATTTGATTTTGAGGTAATTTTGAAAATGAAAAATCCCTCTATACCACCTCTGACGACCCGACAATGATTTCTGTTGACGAATTATTGTTATTCAGTTGGAAATGGATATTCTGCACCCCACCATGATGCGTGCTAAGTCATATTGGATTTTTGAAGAAATTTTGAAAATGAAAAATCCCTCTATACCCCCTCAATGTTTTCTGTTGAAAAATTATTATTATTGAGATGTTATTGAAATGGATATTCTGTACCCCACCATGATGCGTGCCAAGTCATATTTGATTTTTGAAGTAATTTTGAAAATGAAAAATACCTCTATACCCCCTCTGACGACCCGACAATGATTTCTGTCGACGAATTATTGTTATTCAGATGGAAATAAAAATTCTGCACCCCACCATGATGCGTGCCAACTCATATTTGATTTTGAGGTAATTTTGAAAATGAAAAATCCCTCTATATCCTCTCTAACGACCCGACAATGATTTATGTTGACAAATTATTGCTATTGAAATTGAAATGGATATTCTGCACCCCACCATGATGCGTGCCAAGTCATATTGGATTTTTGAAGAAATATTGAATATGAAAAATCCCTCTATACCCCCTCTGACGACCCGACAGTGATTTCTGTTGACGAATTATTGTTATTCAGATGGAAATGGATATTCTGCACCCCACCATGATGCGTGCCAAGTCATAATAGATTTTTGAAGAAATTTTGAAAATGAAAAATCCCTCTTTACCCCCTCAACGACCCGTCAATGATTTCTGTTGACGAATTATTGTTATTCAGATGGCAATGGATATTTTGCACCCCACCATGATGCGTGCCAAGTCATATTTGATTTTGAGGTAATTTTGAAAATGAAAAATCCCTCTATACCCCCTCTGACGACCCGACAATTATAACTGTTGACGAATTATTGTTATTCAGATGGAAATGGATATTCTGCACCCCACCATGATGCGTGCCAAGTCATAATAGATTTTTGAAGAAATTTTGAAAATGAAAAATCCCTCTTTACCCCCTCAACGACCCGTCAATGATTTCTAATGACGAATTATTGTTATTCAGATGGCAATGGATATTTTGCACCCCACCATGATGCGTGCCAAGTCATATTTGATTTTGAGGTAATTTTGAAAATGAAAAATCCCTCTATACCCCCTCTGACGACACGACAATTATAACTGTTGACGAATTATTGTTATTCAGATGGAAATGGATATTCTGCACCCCACCATGATGCGTGCCAAGTCATGTTTGATTTTGAGGTAATTTTGAAAATGAAAAATCCTTCTATACCCCCTCTAACGACTCGACAATGATTTCTGTCGACGAATTATTGTTATTCAGATGGAAATAGATATTCTGCACCCCACCATGATGCGTGCCAAGTCATTTTAGATTTTTGAAGTAATTTTGAATATGATAAATCCCTCCATACCCCCTCTGACGACACGACAATGATATCTGTTGACGAATTATTGTTATTCAGATGGATATGGATATTCTGCACCCCACCATGATGCGTGCCAAGTCATATTAGATTTTTGAAGTAATTTTGAAAATGAAAAATCCCTCCATACCCCCTCTGACGACCCGACAATGATTTCTGTTGGAAAATTCTTGTTAATCGGATGGAATCGGATATTCTGCACCCTACTATGATGCGTGCCAAGTCATATTTGATTTTGAGGTAATTTTGAAAATGAAAAATCCGTCTATACCCCCTCTGACGACCAGACAATGATTTCTGTTGACAAATTATTGTTATTGAGATGGAAATGGATATTCTGTACCCCACCATGTTGCGTGCCAAGTCATATTATTTTATTGAAGAAATTTTGAAAATGAAAAATCCTTCTATACCCCCTCCAACGACCCGTCAATGATATCTGTCGACGAATTATTGTTATTTAGATGGAAATGGATATTCTGCACCCCACCATGATGCGTGCCAAGTCATATTTGATTTTGAGGTCATTTTGAAAATGAAAAATCCCTCTATACCCCCTCTGACGACCCGACAATGATTTTTGTTGACAAATTATTGTTATTGAGATGGAAATGGATATTCTGTACCCCACTATGATGCGTGCCAAGTCATATTTGATTTTTGAAGTCATTTTGAAAATGAAAAATCCCTCTATACCCCCTCTGACGACCCGACAATGATTTCTGTTGACGAATCATTGTTATTCAGATGGAAATAGATATTCTGGACCCCACCATGATGAGTGCCAAGTCATATTAGATTTTTGAAGTAATTTTGAAAATGAAAAATCCCTCCATACCCCCTCTGACGACCCGACAATGATTTCTGTTGGAAAATTCTTGTTAATCGGATGGAATCGGATATTCTGCACCCTACTATGATGCGTGCCAAGTCATATTTGATTTTGAGGTAATTTTGAAAATGAAAAATCCCTCTATACCCCCTCTGACGACCCGACAATTATAACTGTTGACGAATTATTGTTATTCAGATGGAAATGGATATTCTGCACCCCACCATGATGCGTGCCAAGTCATAATAGATTTTTGAAGAAATTTTGAAAATGAAAAATCCCTCTTTACCCCCTCAACGACCCGTCAATGATTTCTAATGACGAATTATTGTTATTCAGATGGCAATGGATATTTTGCACCCCACCATGATGCGTGCCAAGTCATATTTGATTTTGAGGTAATTTTGAAAATGAAAAATCCCTCTATACCCCCTCTGACGACACGACAATTATAACTGTTGACGAATTATTGTTATTCAGATGGAAATGGATATTCTGCACCCCACCATGATGCGTGCCAAGTCATGTTTGATTTTGAGGTAATTTTGAAAATGAAAAATCCTTCTATACCCCCTCTAACGACTCGACAATGATTTCTGTCGACGAATTATTGTTATTCAGATGGAAATAGATATTCTGCACCCCACCATGATGCGTGCCAAGTCATTTTAGATTTTTGAAGTAATTTTGAATATGATAAATCCCTCCATACCCCCTCTGACGACACGACAATGATATCTGTTGACGAATTATTGTTATTCAGATGGGAATGGATATTCTGCACACCACTATGATGCGTGCCAAGTCATATTAGATTTTTGAAGAAATTTTGAAAATGAAAAATCCCTCTATACCTTCTCCAACGACCCGTCAATGATTTCTGTTGACGAATCATTGTTATTCAGATGGATATGGATATTCTGCACCCCACCATGATGCGTGCCAAGTCATATTAGATTTTTGAAGTAATTTTGAAAATGAAAAATCCCTCCATACCCCCTCTGACGACCCGACAATGATTTCTGTTGGAAAATTCTTGTTAATCGGATGGAATCGGATATTCTGCACCCTACTATGATGCGTGCCAAGTCATATTTGATTTTGAGGTAATTTTGAAAATGAAAAATCCGTCTATACCCCCTCTGACGACCAGACAATGATTTCTGTTGACAAATTATTGTTATTGAGATGGAAATGGATATTCTGTACCCCACCATGATGCGTGCCAAGTCATATTTGATTTTGAGGTCATTTTGAAAATGAAAAATCCCTCTATACCCCCTCTGACGACCCGACAATGATTTTTGTTGACAAATTATTGTTATTGAGATGGAAATGGATATTCTGTACCCCACTATGATGCGTGCCAAGTCATATTTGATTTTTGAAGTCATTTTGAAAATGAAAAATCCCTCTATACCCCCTCTGACGACCCGACAATGATTTCTGTTGACGAATTATTGTTATTCAGATAGAAATGGATATTCTGCACTCTACCATGATGCGTGCCAAGTCATATTGGATTTTTGAAAAAATATTGAAAATGAAAAATCCCTCTATACCCCCTCTAACGACCCGACAATGATTTCTGTCGACGAATCATTGTTATTCAGATGGAAATAGATATTCTGGACCCCACCATGATGAGTGCCAAGTCATATTAGATTTTTGAAGAAATATTGAAAATGAAAAATCACTCTATACCCCCTCTAACGACCCGACACTGATTTCTATCGACGAATTATTGTTATTCAGATGAAAATAGATATTCTGCACCCCACCATGATGCGTGCCAAGTCATATTAGATTTTTAAAGAAATATTGAAAATGAGAAATCCCTCTATACCCCCTCCAACGACCCGTCAATGATTTCTGTTGACGAATTATTGTTATTTAGATGGAAATGGATATTCTGCACCCCACCATGATGCGTGCCAAGTCATATTTGATTATTGAAGTCATTTTGAAAATGAGAAATTCCTCTATACCCCCTCTGACGACCCGACAATGATTTCTGTTGACAAATTATTGTTATTGAGATGGAAATGGATATTCTGTACCCCACCATGATGCGTGCCAAGTCATATTAGATTATTGAAGAAATTTTGAAAATGAGAAATCCCTCTATACACCCTCCAACGACCCGTCAATGATTTCTGTTGACGAATTATTGTTATATATATGGAAATGGATATTCTGCACCCCACCATGATGCGTGCCAAGTCATATTGGATTTTGAGGTAATTTTGAAAATGAAAAATTCCTCTATACCCCCTCTGACGACCCGACAATGATTTTTGTTGAAAAATTATTGTTATTTAGATGGAAATGGTTATTCTGTACCCCACTATGATGCGTGAAAAGTCATATTTGATTTTTGAAGTCATTTTGAAAATGAAAAATCCCTCTATACCCCCTCTGACGACCCGACAATGATTTCTGTTGACGAATTATTGTTATTCAGATGGAAATGGATATTCTGCACCCCACCATGATGCGTGCCAAGTCATATTGGATTTTTGAAGAAAAATTGAAAATGAAAAATCCCTCTATACCCCCTCTAACGATCCGACAATGATTTCTGTTGACGAATTATTGTTATCCAGATGGAAATGAATATTCTGCACCCCACCATGATGCGTGCCAAGTCATATTAGATTTTTGAAGAAATATTGAAAATGAAAAATCACTCTATACCCCCTCTAACGACCCGAAATTGATTTCTGTTGACGAATTCTTGTTATTCAGATGGAAATAAATATTCTGCACCCTACTATGATGCGTGCCAAGTCATATTTGATTTTTGAAGTCATTTTGATTATGAAAAATCCCTCTATACCCCCTCTGACGACTCGACAATGATTTCTGTTGACGAATTATTGTTATTCAGATGGACCTGGATACTTTGCACCCCTCCATGATGCGTGCCAAGTCATATTAGATTATTGAAGATACATTGAAAATGAAAAATCCCTCTATACCCCCTCTGACGACCCGACAATGATTTCTGTTGACGAATTATTGTTATTTAGATGGAAATGGATATTCTGCACCCCACCATGATGCGTGCCAAGTCATATTTGATTATTGAAGTCATTTTGAAAATGAGAAATCCCTCTATACCCCCTCTGACGACCCGACAATGATTTCTGTTGACTAATTATTGTTATTGAGATGGAAATGGATATTCTGTACCCCACCATGATGCGTGCCAAGTCATATTAGATTATTGAAGAAATTTTGAAAATGAGAAATCCCTCTATACCCCCTCCAACGACCCGTCAATGATTTCTGTTGACGAATTATTGTTATATAGATGGAAATGGATATTCTGCACCCCACCATGATGCGTGCCAAGTCATATTAGATTTTTGAAGAAATATTGAAAATGAAAAATCACTCTATACCCCCTCTAACGACCCGAAATTGATTTCTGTTGACGAATTATTGTTATTCAGATGGCAATGGATATTTTGCACCCCACCATGATGCGTGCCAAGTCATATTTGATTTTGAGGTAATTTTGAAAATGAAAAATCCCTCTATACCACCTCTGACGACCCGACAATGATTTCTGTTGACGAATTATTGTTATTCAGTTGGAAATGGATATTCTGCACCCCACCATGATGCGTGCTAAGTCATATTGGATTTTTGAAGAAATTTTGAAAATGAAAAATCCCTCTATACCCCCTCAATGTTTTCTGTTGAAAAATTATTATTATTGAGATGTTATTGAAATGGATATTCTGTACCCCACCATGATGCGTGCCAAGTCATATTTGATTTTTGAAGTAATTTTGAAAATGAAAAATACCTCTATACCCCCTCTGACGACCCGACAATGATTTCTGTCGACGAATTATTGTTATTCAGATGGAAATAAAAATTCTGCACCCCACCATGATGCGTGCCAACTCATATTTGATTTTGAGGTAATTTTGAAAATGAAAAATCCCTCTATATCCTCTCTAACGACCCGACAATGATTTATGTTGACAAATTATTGCTATTGAAATTGAAATGGATATTCTGCACCCCACCATGATGCGTGCCAAGTCATATTGGATTTTTGAAGAAATATTGAATATGAAAAATCCCTCTATACCCCCTCTGACGACCCGACAGTGATTTCTGTTGACGAATTATTGTTATTCAGATGGAAATGGATATTCTGCACCCCACCATGATGCGTGCCAAGTCATAATAGATTTTTGAAGAAATTTTGAAAATGAAAAATCCCTCTTTACCCCCTCAACGACCCGTCAATGATTTCTGTTGACGAATTATTGTTATTCAGATGGCAATGGATATTTTGCACCCCACCATGATGCGTGCCAAGTCATATTTGATTTTGAGGTAATTTTGAAAATGAAAAATCCCTCTATACCCCCTCTGACGACCCGACAATTATAACTGTTGACGAATTATTGTTATTCAGATGGAAATGGATATTCTGCACCCCACCATGATGCGTGCCAAGTCATAATAGATTTTTGAAGAAATTTTGAAAATGAAAAATCCCTCTTTACCCCCTCAACGACCCGTCAATGATTTCTAATGACGAATTATTGTTATTCAGATGGCAATGGATATTTTGCACCCCACCATGATGCGTGCCAAGTCATATTTGATTTTGAGGTAATTTTGAAAATGAAAAATCCCTCTATACCCCCTCTGACGACACGACAATTATAACTGTTGACGAATTATTGTTATTCAGATGGAAATGGATATTCTGCACCCCACCATGATGCGTGCCAAGTCATGTTTGATTTTGAGGTAATTTTGAAAATGAAAAATCCTTCTATACCCCCTCTAACGACTCGACAATGATTTCTGTCGACGAATTATTGTTATTCAGATGGAAATAGATATTCTGCACCCCACCATGATGCGTGCCAAGTCATTTTAGATTTTTGAAGTAATTTTGAATATGATAAATCCCTCCATACCCCCTCTGACGACACGACAATGATATCTGTTGACGAATTATTGTTATTCAGATGGATATGGATATTCTGCACCCCACCATGATGCGTGCCAAGTCATATTAGATTTTTGAAGTAATTTTGAAAATGAAAAATCCCTCCATACCCCCTCTGACGACCCGACAATGATTTCTGTTGGAAAATTCTTGTTAATCGGATGGAATCGGATATTCTGCACCCTACTATGATGCGTGCCAAGTCATATTTGATTTTGAGGTAATTTTGAAAATGAAAAATCCGTCTATACCCCCTCTGACGACCAGACAATGATTTCTGTTGACAAATTATTGTTATTGAGATGGAAATGGATATTCTGTACCCCACCATGTTGCGTGCCAAGTCATATTATTTTATTGAAGAAATTTTGAAAATGAAAAATCCTTCTATACCCCCTCCAACGACCCGTCAATGATATCTGTCGACGAATTATTGTTATTTAGATGGAAATGGATATTCTGCACCCCACCATGATGCGTGCCAAGTCATATTTGATTTTGAGGTCATTTTGAAAATGAAAAATCCCTCTATACCCCCTCTGACGACCCGACAATGATTTTTGTTGACAAATTATTGTTATTGAGATGGAAATGGATATTCTGTACCCCACTATGATGCGTGCCAAGTCATATTTGATTTTTGAAGTCATTTTGAAAATGAAAAATCCCTCTATACCCCCTCTGACGACCCGACAATGATTTCTGTTGACGAATCATTGTTATTCAGATGGAAATAGATATTCTGGACCCCACCATGATGAGTGCCAAGTCATATTAGATTTTTGAAGTAATTTTGAAAATGAAAAATCCCTCCATACCCCCTCTGACGACCCGACAATGATTTCTGTTGGAAAATTCTTGTTAATCGGATGGAATCGGATATTCTGCACCCTACTATGATGCGTGCCAAGTCATATTTGATTTTGAGGTAATTTTGAAAATGAAAAATCCGTCTATACCCCCTCTGACGACCAGACAATGATTTCTGTTGACAAATTATTGTTATTGAGATGGAAATGGATATTCTGTACCCCACCATGTTGCGTGCCAAGTCATATTATTTTATTGAAGAAATTTTGAAAATGAAAAATCCTTCTATACCCCCTCCAACGACCCGTCAATGATATCTGTCGACGAATTATTGTTATTTAGATGGAAATGGATATTCTGCACCCCACCATGATGCGTGCCAAGTCATATTTGATTTTGAGGTCATTTTGAAAATGAAAAATCCCTCTATACCCCCTCTGACGACCCGACAATGATTTTTGTTGACAAATTATTGTTATTGAGATGGAAATGGATATTCTGTACCCCACTATGATGCGTGCCAAGTCATATTTGATTTTTGAAGTCATTTTGAAAATGAAAAATCCCTCTATACCCCCTCTGACGACCCGACAATGATTTCTGTTGACGAATCATTGTTATTCAGATGGAAATAGATATTCTGGACCCCACCATGATGAGTGCCAAGTCATATTAGATTTTTGAAGAAATATTGAAAATGAAAAATCACTCTATACCCCCTCTAACGACCCGACACTGATTTCTATCGACGAATTATTGTTATTCAGATGAAAATAGATATTCTGCACCCCACCATGATGCGTGCCAAGTCATATTAGATTTTTAAAGAAATATTGAAAATGAGAAATCCCTCTATACCCCCTCCAACGACCCGTCAATGATTTCTGTTGACGAATTATTGTTATTTAGATGGAAATGGATATTCTGCACCCCACCATGATGCGTGCCAAGTCATATTTGATTATTGAAGTCATTTTGAAAATGAGAAATTCCTCTATACCCCCTCTGACGACCCGACAATGATTTCTGTTGACAAATTATTGTTATTGAGATGGTAATGGATATTCTGTACCCCACCATGATGCGTGCCAAGTCATATTAGATTATTAAAGAAATTTTGAAAATGAGAAATCCCTCTATACACCCTCCAACGACCCGTCAATGATTTCTGTTGACGAATTATTGTTATATATATGGAAATGGATCTGCACCCCACCATGATGCGTGCCAAGTCATATTGGATTTTGAGGTAATTTTGAAAATGAAAAATTCCTCTATACCCCCTCTGACGACCCGACAATGATTTTTGTTGACAAATTATTGTTATTGAGATAGAAATGGATATTCTGTACCCCACCATGATGCGTGCCAAGTCATATTAGATTATTGAAGAAATTTTGAAAATGAAAAATCCCTCTATACCCTCTCCAACGACCCGTCAATGATTTCTGTTGACGAATTATTGTTATGTAGATGCAAATGGATATTCTGCACCTCACCATGATGCGTGCCAAGTCATATTTGATTTTGAGGTAATTTTGAAAATGAAAAATCACTCTATACCCCCTCTAACGACCCGACATTGATTTCTGTTGACGAATTCTTGTTATTCAGATGGAAATAAATATTCTGCACCCTACTATGATGCGTGCCAAGTCATATTTGATTTTTGAAGTCATTTTGATAATGAAAAATCCCTCTATACCCCCTCTGACGACGCGACAATGATTTCTGTTGACGAATTATTGTTATTCAGATTGGAATAAATATTCTGCACCCCACCATGATGCGTGCCAAGTCATACTAGATTTTTGAAGAAATATTGAAAATGAGAAATCCCTCTATACCCCCTCTAACGACCCGACAATGATTTCTGTCGACGACTTATTGTTATTCAGATGGACATGGATACTTTGCACCCCACCAAGATGCGTGACAAGTCATATTAGATTATTGAAGAAATTTTGAAAATGAAAAATCCTTCTATACCTCCTCCAACGACCCGTCAATGATTTCTGTTGACGAATTATTGTTATTCAGATGGAAATGAATATTCTGCACCCCACCATGATGCGTGACAAGTCATATTTGATTTTAAGGTAATTTTGAAAATGAAAAATCCCTCTATACCCCCTCTGACGACCCGTCAATGATTTCTGTTGACGAATTATTGTTATTTAAATGGACATGGATACTTTGCACCCCACCATGATGCGTGACAAGTCATATTAGATTATTGAAGAAATTTTGAAAATGAAAAATCCTTCTATACCCCCTCCAACGACCCGTCAATGATTTCTGTTGACGAATTATTGTTATTCAGATGGAAATGGATATTCTGCACCCCACCATGATGCGTGCCAAGTCATATTGGATTTTTGAAGAAATATTGAAAATGAAAAATCCCTCTATACCCCCTCTAACGACCCGACAATGATTTCTGTCGACGAATTATTGTTATTCAGATGGAAATAGATATTCTGCACCCCACCATGATGCGTGCCAAGTCATATTAGATTTTTGAAGTAATTTTGAAAATGATAAATCCCTCCATACCCCCTCTGACGACACGACAATGATATCTGTTGACGAATTATTGTTATTCAGATGGGAATGGATATTCTGCACCCCACTATGATGCGTGCCAAGTCATATTAGATTTTTGAAGAAATTTTGAAAATGAAAAATCACTCTATACACCCTCCAACGACCCGTCAATGATTTCTGTTGACGAATCAATGTTATTCAGACGGAAATGGATATTCTGCACCCCACCATGATGCGTGCCAAGTCATATTAGATTTTTGAAGAAATTTTGAAAATGAAAAATCCTTCTATACCCCCTCCAACGACCCGTCAATGATTTTTGTTGACGAATTATTGTTATTCAGATGGAAATGGATATTCTGCACCCCACCATGATGCGTGCCAAGTCATATTGGATTTTTGAAGAAATATTGAAAATGAAAAATCCCTCTATACCCCCTCTAACGACCCGACAATGATTTCTGTCGACGAATTATTGTTATTCAGATGGAAATAGATATTCTGCACCCCACCATGATGCGTGCCAAGTCATATTAGATTTTTGAAGTAATTTTGAAAATGATAAATCCCTCCATACCCCCTCTGACGACACGACAATGATATCTGTTGACGAATTATTGTTATTCAGAAGGGAATGGATATTCTGCACCCCACTATGATGCGTGCCAAGTCATATTAGATTTTTGAAGAAATTTTGAAAATGAAATATCACTCTATACACCCTCCAACGACCCGTCAATGATTTCTGTTGACGAATCATTGTTATTCTGATGGAAATGGATATTCTGCACCCCACAATGATGCGTGCCAAGTCATATTTGATTTTGAGGTAATTTAGAAAATGAGTAATCACTCTATACCCCCTCTAACGACCCGACAATGATTTCTGTCGACAAATTATTGTTTTTCAGATGGAAATAGATTTTCTGCACCCCACCATGATGCGTGCCAAGTCATATTAGATTTTTGAAGAAATATTGAAAATGAGAAATCCCACTATACCCCCTCTAACGACCCGACAATGATTTCTGTCGACGAATTATTGTTATTCAGATGGAAATAGATATTCTGCACCCCACCATGATGCGTGCCAAGTCATATTAGATTTTTGAAGTAAATTTGAAAATGAAAAATTCCTCTATACCCCCTCTGACGACCCGACAATGATTTCTGTTGACAAATTATTGTTATTGAGATGGAAATGGATATTCTTTACCCCACCATGATGCGTGCCAAGACATATTATATTATTGAAGAAATTTTGAAAATGAAAAATCCCTCTATACCCCCTCCAACGACACGTCAATGATTTCTGTTGACGAATTATTGTTATTCAGATGGAAATGGATATTCTGCACCCCACCATGATGCGTGCCAAGTCATATTTGATTTTGAGGTAATTTTGAAAATGAAAAATCCCTCTATACGCCCTCTGACGACACAACAATGACTTTTGTTGACAAATTATTGTTATTGAGATGGAAATGGATATTCTGTACCAAACCATGATGCGTGCCAAGTCATATTTGATTTTTGAAGTCATTTTGAAAATGAAAAATCCCTCTATACCCCCTCTGACGACCCGACAATGATTTCTGTTGACGAATTATTGTTATTCAGATGGAAATGGATATTCTGCACCCCACCATGATGCCTGCCAAGTCATATTGGATTTTTGAAGAAATATTGAAAATGAAAAATCCCTCTATACCCCCTCTAACGACCCGACAATGATTTCTGTTGACGAATTATTGTTATCCAGATGGAAATGAATATTCTGCACCCCACCATGTTGCGTGCCAAGTCATATTTGATTTTGAGGTAATTTTGAAATTGAAAAATCCCTCTATACCCCCTGTTACGACCCGACAATGATTTCTGTCGACGAATCATTGTGATTCAGATGGAAATAGATATTCTGCACCCCACCATGATGCGTGCCAAGTCATATTAGATTTTTGAAGAAATATTGAAAATGAAAAATTACTCTATACCCCCTCTAACGACCCGACACTGATTTCTGTCGACGAATTATTGTTATTGAGATGGGAATAGATATTCTGCACCCCACCATGATGCGTGCCAAGTCATATTAGACTTTTAAAGAAATATTGAAAATGAGAAATCCCTCTATACCTCCTCTGACGACCCGACAATGATTTCTGTTGACAAATTATTGTTATTGAGATGGAAATGGATATTCTGTACCCCACCATGATGCGTGCCAAGTCATATTAGATTATTGAAGAAATTTTGAAAATGAAAAATCCCTCTATACCCCCTCTGACGACCCGACAATGATTTCTGTTGACAAATTATTGTTATTGAGATAGAAATGGATATTCTGTACCCCACCATGATGCGTGCCAAGTCATATTAGATTATTGAAGGAATTTTGAAAATGAAAAATCCCTCTATACCCTCTCCAACGACCCGTCAATGATTTCTGTTGACGAATTGTTGTTATGTAGATGGAAATGGATATTCTGCACCTCACCATGATGCGTGCCAAGTCATATTTGATTTTGAGGTAATTTTGAAAATGATAAATCCCACTATACCCCCTCTGACGACCCGACAATGATTTTTGTTGACAAATTATTGTTATTGATATGGAAATAGATATTCTGCACCACACCATGATGCGTGCCAAGTCATATTTGATTTTGAGGTAATTTTGAAAATGAAAAATCCCACTATACCCCCTCTAACGACCCGACAATGATTTCTGTCGACGAATCATTGATATTCAGATGGAAATAGATATTCTGCACCCCACCATGATGCGTGCCAAGTCATATTACATTTTTGAAGAAATATTGAAAATGAAACATCACTCTATACCCCCTCTAACGACCCGACATTGATTTCTGTTGACGAATTCTTGTTATTCAGATGGAAATAAATATCCTGCACCCTACTATGATGCGTGCCAAGTCATATTTGATTTTGAGGTAATTTTGAAAATGAAAAATCCCACTATACCCCCTCTAACGACCCGACAATGATTTCTGTCGACGAATCATTGATATTCAGATGGAAATAGATATTCTGCACCCCACCATGATGCGTGCCAAGTCATATTACATTTTTGAAGAAATATTGAAAATGAAACATCACTCTATACCCCCTCTAACGACCCGACAATGATTTCTGTTGACGAATTATTGTTATTCAGATGGACATGGATACTTTGCACCCCACCATGATGCGTGCCAAGTCATATTAGATTTTTGAAGAAATTTTGAAAATGAAAAATCCCTCTATACCCCCTCCAACGACCCGTCAATGATTTCTGTTGACGAATTATTGTTATTCAGAAGGCAATGGATATTCTGCACCCCACTATGATGCGTGCCAAGTCATATTTGATTTTGAGGTAATTTTGAAAATGAAAAATCCCTCTATACCCCCTCTGACGACCCGACAATGATTTCTGTTGACGAATTATTGTTATTGAGATGTTATTGAAATGGATATTCTGCACACCACTATGATGCGTGCCAAGTCATATTTGATTTTTGGTCATTTTGAAAATGAAAAATCCCTCTATACCCCCTCTGACGACCCGACAATGATTTCTGTTGACGACTTATTGTTATTCAGATGGACATGGATACTTTGCACCCTACCATGATGCGTGACAAGTCATATTAGATTATTGAAGAAATTTTGAAAATGAAAAATCCTTCTATAACCCCTCCAACGACCCGTCAATGATTTCTGTTGACGAATTATTGTTATTCAGATGGAAATGGATATTCTGCACCCCACCATGATGCGTGACAAGTCATATTTGATTTTAAGGTAATTTTGAAAATAAAAAATCCCTCTATACCCCCTCTGACGACCCGTCAATGATTTCTGTTGACGAATTATTGTTATTTAGATGGAAATGGATATTCTGCACTTCAGCATGATGCGTGCCAAGTCATATTTGATTTTGAGGTAATTTTGAAAATGAAAAATCCCTCTATACCCCCTCTGACGACCCGACAATGATTTCTGTTGACCACTTATTGTTATTCAGATGGACATGGATACTTTGCACCCCACCATGATGCGTGACAAGTCATATTAGATTATTGAAGGAATTTTGAAAATGAAAAATCCTTCTATACCCCCTCCAACGACCCGTCAATGATTTATGTTGACGAATTATTGTTATTCAGATGGAAATGGATATTCTGCATCCCACCATGATGCGTGCCAAGTCATATTGAATTTTTGAAGAAATATTGAAAATGAAAAATCCCTCTATACCCCCTCTAACGACCCGACAATGATTTCTGTCGACGAATTATTGTTATTCAGATGGAAATAGATATTCTGCACCCCACCATGATGCGTGCTAAGTCATATTAGATATTTGAAGTAATTTTGAAAATGATAAATCCCCCATACCCCCTCTGACGACACGACAATGATATCTGTTGACGAATTATTGTTATTCAGATGGAAATGGATATTCTGCACCCCACTATGATGCGTGCCAAGTCATATTAGATTTTTGAAGAAATTTTGAAAATGAAAAATCACTCTATACCCCCTCCAACGACCCGTCAATGATTTCTGTTGACAAATCAATGTTATTCAGATGGAAAAGGATATTCTGCACACCAACATGATGCGTGCCAAGTCATATTAGATTTTTGAAGAAAATTTGTAAATGAAAAATCTTTCTATACCTCCTCCAACGACCCGTCAATGATTTCTGTTGACGAATCATTGTTATTCTGATGAAAATGGATATTCTGCACCCCACCATGATGCGTGCCAAGTCATATTTGATTAATGAAGTCATTTTGAAAATGAAAAATCCCTCTATACCCCCTCTAACGACCCGACAATTATTTCTGTTGACGAATTATTGTTATTCAGATGGAAATGCATATTCTTCACCACACCATGATGCGTGCCGAGTCATATTTGATTTTGAGGTAATTTAGAAAATGAAAAATCCCTCTATACCCCCTCTAACGACCCGACAATGATTTCTGTCGACGAATTATTGTTTTTCAGATGGAAATAGATATTCTGCACCCCACCATGATGCGTGCCAAGTCATATTAGATTTTTGAAGAAATATTGAAAATGAGAAATCCCTCTATACCCCCTCTAACGACCCGACAATGATTTCTGTCGACGAATTATTGTTATTCAGATGGAAATGAATATTCTGCACCCCACCATGTTGCGTGCCAAGTCATATTTCATTTTGAGGTAATTTAGAAAATGAAAAATCCCTCTATACCCCCTCTAACGACCCGACAATGATTTCTGTCGACGAATTATTGTTTTTCAGATGGAAATAGATATTCTGCACCCCACCATGATGCGTGCCAAGTCATATTAAATTTTTGAAGAAATATTGAAAATGAGAAATCCCTCTATACCCCCTCTGAGGACCCGACAATGATTTCTGTTTACAAATTATTGTTATTAAGACGGAAATGAATATTCTGTACCCCACCATGATTTCTGTTGACGAATTATTGTTATTCAGATGGAAATGGATATTCTGCACCCCACCATGATGCGTACCAAGTCATATTTAATTTTGAGGTAATTTTCAAAATGAAAAATCCCTCTATACCACCTCTGACGACACGACAATGACTTTTGTTGACAAATTATTGTTATTGAGATGGAAATGGATATTCTGTACCCTACTATGATGCGTGCCAAGTCATATTTGATTTTTGAAGTCATTTTGAAAATGAAAAATCCCTCTATACCCCCTCTGACGACCCGACAATGATTTCTGTTGACGAATTATTGTTATTCAGATGGAAATGGATATTCTGCACCCCACCATGATGCGTGCCAAGTCATATTGGATTTTTGAAGAAATATTGAAAATGAAAAATCCCTCTATACCCCCTCTAACGACCCGACAATGATTTCTGTTGACGAATTATTGTTATCCAGATGGAAATGAATATTCTGCACCCCACCATGTTGCGTGCCAAGTCATATTTGATTTTGAGGTAATTTTGAAAATGAAAAATCCCTCTATACCCCCTCTAACGACCCGACAATGATTTCTGTCGACGAATCATTGTTATTCAGATAAAAATAGATATTCTGCACCCCACCATGATGCGTGCCAAGTCATATTAGATTTTTGAAGAAATATTGAAAATGAAAAATCACTCTATACCCCCTCTAACGACCCGACACTGATTTCTGTCGACGAATTATTGTTATTCAGATGGGAATAGATATTCTGCACCCCACCATGATGCGTGCCAAGTCATAATAGATTTTTAAAGAATTATTGAAAATGAGAAATCCCTCTATACCTCCTCTGACGACCCGACAATGATTTCTGTTGACAAATTATTGTTATTGAGATAGAAATGGATATTCTGTACCCCAACATGATGCGTGCCAAGTCATATTAGATTATTGAAGAAATTTTGAAAATGAAAAATCCCTCTATACCCACTCCAACGACCCGTCAATGATTTCTGTTGACGAATTATTGTTATGTAGATGGAAATGGATATTCTGCACCTCACCATGATGCGTGCCAAGTCATATTTGATTATGGAAGTCATTTTGAAAATGAAAAATCCCTCTATACCCCCTCTGACGACCCGACAATGATTTCTTTTGACAAATTATTGTTATTGAGATAGAAATGGATATTCTGTACCCCATTATGATGCGTGCCAAGTCATATTAGATTATTGAAGAAATTTTGAAAATGAAAAATCCCTCTATACCCCCTCTAACGACCCGACAATGATTTCTGTCGACGACTTATTGTTATTCAGATGGAAATGAATATTCTGCACCCCACCATGTTGCGTGCCAAGTCATATTTGATTTTGAGGTAATTTTGAAAATGAAAAATCCCACTATACCCCCTCTTACGACCCGACAATGATTTCTGTCGACGATATATTATTTTTCAGATGGAAATAGATATTCTGCACCCCACCATGATGCGTGCCAAGTCATATTAGATTTTTGAAGAAATATTGAAAATGAGAAATCCCTCTATACCCCCTCTAACGACCCGACAATGATTTCTGTCGACGAATTATTGTTTTTCAGACGGAAATAGATATTCTGCACCCCACCATGATGCGTGCCAAGTCATATTAGATTTTTGAAGAAATATTGAAAATGAGAAATCCCTCTATACCCCCTCTGAGGACCCGACAATGATATCTGTTGACAAATTATTGTTATTGAGATGGAAATGGATTTTCTGTACCCCACCATGATGCGTGCCAAGTCATATTATATTATTGAAGAAATTTTGAAAATGAAAAATCCCTCTATACCCCCTCCAACGACACGTCAATGATTTCTGTTGACGAATTATTGTTATTCAGATGGAAATGGATATTCTGCACCACACCATGATGCGTGCCAAGTCATATTTGATTTTGAGGTAATTTTGAAAATGAAAAATCCCTCTATACCCCTTCTGACGACACGACAATGACTTATGTTGACAAATTATTGTTATTGAGATGGAAATGGATATTCTGTACCCCACTATGATGCGTGCCAAGTCATATTTGATTTTTGAAGTCATTTTGAAAATGAAAAATCCCTCTATACCTCCTCTGACGACCCGACAATGATTTCTATTGACGAATTATTGTTATTCAGATGGAAATGGATATTCTGCACCCCACCATGATGCGTGCCAAGTCATATTGGATTTTTGAAGAAATATTGAAAATGAAAAATCCCTCTATACCCCCTCTAACGACCCGACAATGATTTCTGTTGTCGAATTATTGTTATCCAGATGGAAATGAATATTCTGCACCCCACCATGTTGCGTGCCAAGTCATATTTGATTTTGAGGTAATTTTGAAAATGAAAAATCCCTCTATACCCCCTCTAACGACCCGACAATGATTTCTGTCGACGAATCATTGTTATTCAGATGGAAATAGATATTCTGCACCCCACCATGATGCGTGCCAAGTCATATTAGATTTTTGAAGAAATATTGAAAATGAAAAATCACTCTATACCCCCTCTAACGACCCGACACTGATTTCTGTCGACGAATTATTGTTATTCAGATGGGAATAGATATTCTGCACCCCACCATGATGCGTGCCAAGTCATAATAGATTTTTAAAGAAAAATTGAAAATGAGAAATCCCTCTATACCTCCTCTGACGACCCGACAATGATTTCTGTTGACAAATTATTGTTATTGAGATAGAAATGGATATTCTGTACCCCACCATGATGCGTGCCAAGTAATATTAGATTTTAGAAGATATATTGAAAATGAAAAATCCCTCTATACCCCCTCTAACGACCCGACAAAGATTTCTGTTGACAAATTATTGTTATTCAGATGGCAATGGATATTCTGCACCTCACCATGATGCGTGCCAAGTCATATTTGATTATGGAAGTCATTTTGAAAATGAAAAATCCCTCTATACCCCCTCTGACGACCCGACAATGATTTCTGTTGACAAATTATTGTTATTGAGATAGAAATAGATATTCTGTACCCCACCATGATGCGTGCCAAGTCATATTAGATTATTGAAGAAATTTTGAAAATGAAAAATCCCTCTATACCCTCTCCAACGACCCGTCAATGATTTCTGTTGACGAATTATTGTTATGTAGATGGAAATGGATATTCTGCACCTCACCATGATGCGTGCCAAGTCATATTTAATTTTGAGGTAATTTTGAAAATGAAAAATCCCACTATACCCCCTCTGACGACCCGACAATGATTTTTGTTGTCAAATTATTGTTATTGATATGGAAATGGATATTCTGCACCTCACCATGATGCGTGCCAAGTCATATTTGATTTTGAGGTAATTTTGAAAATGAAAAATCCCATTATACCCCCTCTAACGACCCGACAATGATTTCTGTCGACGAATCATTGATATTCAGATGGAAATAGATATTTTGCACCCCACCATGATGCGTGCCAAGTCATATTACATTTTTGAAGAAATATTGAAAAAGAAAAATCGCTCTATACCCCCTCTAACGACCCGACATTGATTTCTGTTGACGAATTCTTGTTATTCAGATGGAAATAAATATTCTGCACCCCACCATGATGCGTGCCAAGTCATATTTGATTTTTGGTGTCATTTTTAAAATGAAAAATCCCTCCATACCCCCTCTGACGACACGACAATGATTTCTGTTGACGAATTATTTTTATTCAGATGGGAATGGATACTTTGCACTTCACCAAGATGCGTGCCATGTCATATTACATTTTTGAAGTAATTTTGAAAATGATAAATCCCTCCATACCCCCTCTGACGACACGACAATGATATCTGTTGACGAATTATTGTTATTCAGATGGAAATGGATATTCTGCACCCCACCATGATGCGTGCCAAGTCATGTTTGATTTTGAGGTAATTTTGAAAATGAAAAATCCTTCTATACCCCCTCTAACGACTCGACAATGATTTCTGTCGACGAATTATTGTTATTCAGATGGAAATAGATATTCTGCACCCCACCATGATGCGTGCCAAGTGATATTAGATTTTTGAAGAAATTTTGAAAATGATAAATCCCTCTATACCCCCTCCAACGACCCGTCAATGATTTCTGTTGACGAATCATTGTTATTCAGATGGAAATGGATATTCATCACCAAACCATGATGCGTGCCAAGTCATATTAGATTTTTGAAGTAATTTTTAAAATGAAAAATCCCTCCATACCGCCTCTGACGACCCGACAATGATTTCTGTTGGAAAATTCTTGTTAATCAGATGGAATCGGATATTCTGCACCCTACTATAATGCGTGCCAAGTCATATTTGATTTTGAGGTAATTTTGAAAATGAAAAATCCGTCTATACCCCCTCTGACGACCAGACAATGATTTCTGTTGACAAATTATCGTTATTGAGATGGAAATGGATATTCTGTACCCCACCATGATGCGTGCCAAGTCATATTATATTATTGATGAAATTTTGAAAATGAAAAATCCTTCTATACCCCCTCCAACGACCCGTCAATGATTTCTGTCGACGAATTATTGTTATTTAGATGGAAATGGATATTCTGCACCCCACCATGATGCGTGCCAAGTCATATTGGATTTTTGAAGAAATATTGAAAATGAAAAATCCCTCTATACCCCCTCTGACGACCCGAAAATGATTTTTGTTGACAAATTATTGTTATTGAGATGGAAATGGATATTCTGTACTTCACTATGATGCGTGCCAAGTCATAATTGATTTTTGAAGTCATTTTGAAAATGAAAAATCCCTCTATACCCCCTCTGACGACCCGACAATGATTTCTGTTGACGAATTATTGTTATCCAGATGGAAAAGAATATTCTGCACCCCACCATGATGCGTGCCAAGTCATATTAGATTTTTGAAGAAATATTGAAAATGAAAAATCACTCTATACCCCCTCTAACGACCCGAAATTGAATTCTGCTGACGAATTCTTGTTATTCAGATGGAAATAAATATTCTGCACCCTACTATGATGCGTGCCAACTCATATTTGATTTTTGAAGTCATTTTGATAATGAAAAATCCCTCTATACCCCCTCTGACGACCCGACAATGATTTCTGTTGACGAATTATTGTTATTCATATGGACCTGGATACTTTGCACCCCACCATGATGCGTGCCAAGTCATATTAGATTATTGAAGATACATTGAAAATGAAAAATCCCTCTATACCCCCTCTAACGACCCGACAAAGATTTCTGTTGACAAATTATTGTTATTCAGATGGAAATGGATATTCTGCACCCCACCATGATGCGAGCCAAGTCATAATAGATTTTTGAAGAAATATTGAAAATGAAAAATCTCTCTATACTCCCTCTATCGACCCGACAATGATTTCTGTTGACGAATTATTGTTATCCAGATGGAAATGAATATTCTGCACCCCACCATGATGCGTGCCAAGTCATATTAGATTTTTGAAGAAATATTGAAAATGAAAAATCACTCTATACCCCCTCTAACGACCCGAAATTGAATTCTGTTGACGAATTCTTGTTATTCAGATGAAAATAAATATTCTGCACCCTACTATGATGCGTGCCAACTCATATTTGATTTTTGAAGTCATTTTGATAATGAAAAATCCCTCTATACCCCCTCTGACGACCCGACAATGATTTCTGTTGACGAATTATTGTTATTCAGATGGACCTGGATACTTTGCACCCCACCATGATGCGTGCCAAGTCATATTAGATTATTGAAGATACATTGAAAATGAAAAATCCCTCTATACCCCCTCTAACGACCCGACAAAGAATTCTGTTGACAAATTATTGTTATTCAGATGGAAATGGATATTCTGCACCCCACCATGATGCGTGCCAAGTCATAATAGATTTTTGAAGAAATTTTGAAAATGAAAAATCCCTCTTTACCCCCTCAACGACCCGTCAATGATTTCTGTTGACGAATTATTGTTATTCAGATGGCAATGGATATTTTGCCCCCCACCATGATGCGTGCCAAGTCATATTTGATTTTGAGGTAATTTTGAAAATGAAAAATCCCTCTATACCCCCTCTGACGACCCGACAATGATTTCTGTTGACGAATTATTGTTATTCAGATGGAAATGGATATTCTGCACCCCACCATGATGCGTGCCAAATCATATTGGATTTTTGAAGAAATATTGAAAATGAAAAATCCCTCTATACCCCCTCTAACGACCCGACAATGATTTCTGTTGACGAATTATTGTTATCCAGATGGAAATGAATATTCTGCACCCCACCATGATGCGTGCCAAGTCATATTAGATTTTTGAAGAAATATTGAAAATGAAAAATCACTCTATACCCCCTCTAACGACCCGTCAATGATTTCTGTTGACGAATTAATGTTATTCAGATGGCAATGGATATTTTGCCCCCCACCATGATGCGTGCCAAGTCATATTTGATTTTGAGGTAATTTTGAAAATGAAAAATCCCTCTATACCCCCTCTGACGACCCGACAATGATTTCTGTTGACGAATTATTGTTATTCAGATGGAAATGGATATTCTGCACCCCACCATGATGCGTGCCAAATCATATTGGATTTTTGAAGAAATATTGAAAATGAAAAATCCCTCTATACCCCCTCTAACGACCCGACAATGATTTCTGTTGACGAATTATTGTTATCCAGATGGAAATGAATATTCTGCACCCCACCATGATGCGTGCCAAGTCATATTAGATTTTTGAAGAAATATTGAAAATGAAAAATCACTCTATACCCCCTCTAACGACCCGAAATTGAATTCTGTTGACGAATTCTTGTTATTCAGATGGAAATAAATATTCTGCACCCTACTATGATGCGTGCCAACTCATATTTGATTTTTGAAGTCATTTTGATAATGAAAAATCCCTCTATACCCCCTCTGACGACCCGACAATGATTTCTGTTGACGAATTATTGTTATTCAGATGGACCTGGATACTTTGCACCCCACCATAATGCGTGCCAAGTCATATTAGATTATTGAAGATACATTGAAAATGAAAAATCCCTCTATACCCCCTCTAACGACCCGACAAAGATTTCTGTTGACAAATTATTGTTATTTAGATGGAAATGGATATTCTGAACCCCACCATGTTGCGTGCCAAGTCATAATAGATTTTTGAAGAAATTTTGAAAATGAAAAATCCCTCTTTACCCCCTCAACGACCCGTCAATGATTTCTGTTGACGAATTATTGTTATTCAGATGGCAATGGATATTTTGCCCCCCACCATGATGCGTGCCAAGTCATATTTGATTTTGAGGTAATTTTGAAAATGAAAAATCCCTCTATACCCCCTCTGACGACCCGACAATGATTTCTGTTGACGAATTATTGTTATTCAGATGGAAATGGATATTCTGCACCCCACCATGATGCGTGCCAAATCATATTGGATTTTTGAAGAAATATTGAAAATGAAAAATCCCTCTATACCCCCTCTAACGACCCGACAATGATTTCTGTTGACGAATTATTGTTATCCAGATGGAAATGAATATTCTGCACCCCACCATGATGCGTGCCAAGTCATATTAGATTTTTGAAGAAATATTGAAAATGAAAAATCACTCTATACCCCCTCTAACGACCCGAAATTGATTTCTGTTGACGAATTCTTGTTATTCAGATGGAAATAAATATTCTGCACCCCACCATGATGCGTGCCAAGTCATATTTGATTTTTGAAGTCATTTTGATAAAGAAAAATCCCTCTATACCCCCTCTGACGACCCGAAAATGATTTCTGTTGACGAATTATTGTTATTCAGATGGACCTGGATACTTTGCACCCCACCATGATGCGTGCCAAGTCATATTAGATTATTGAAGATACATTGAAAATGAAAAATCCCTCTATACCCCCTCTAACGACCCGACAAAGATTTCTGTTGACAAATTATTGTTATTCAGATGGAAATGGATATTCTGCACCCCACCATGATGCGTGCCAAGTCATAATAGATTTTTGAAGAAATTTTGAAAATGAAAAATCCCTCTATACCCCCTCAACGACCCGTCAATGATTTCTGTTGACGAATTATTGTTATTCAGATGGCAATGGATATTTTGCACCCCACCATGATGCGTGCCAAGTCATATTTGATTTTGGGGTAATTTTGAAAATGAAAAATCCCTCTTTACCCCTCTGACGACCCGACAATGATTTCTGTAGACAAATTATTGTTATTGAGATGTTATTGAAATGGATATTCTGTACCCCACCATGATGCGTGCCAAGTCATATTTCATTTTTGATGTCATTTTGAAAATGAAATATCCCTCCATACCCCCTCTGACGACACGACAATGATTTCTGTTGACGAATTATTTTTATTCAGATGGGAATGGATACTTTGCACTTCACCATGATGCGTGCCAAGTCATATTACATTTTTGAAGTAATTTTGAAAATGATAAATCCCTCCATACCCCCTCTGACGACACGACAATGATATCTGTTGACGAATTATTGTTATTCAGATGGAAATGGATATTCTGCACCCCACCATGATGCGTGCCAAGTCATGTTTGATTTTGAGGTAATTTTGAAAATGAAAAATCCTTCTATACCCCCTCTAACGACTCGACAATGATTTCTGTCGACGAATTATTGTTATTCAGATGGAAATAGATATTCTGCACCCCACCATGATGCGTGCCAAGTCATTAGATTTTTGAAGTAATTTTGAAAATGATAAATCCCTCCATACCCCCTCTGACGACACGACAATGATATCTGTTGACTAATTATTGTTATTCAGATGGGAATGGATATTCTGCACCCCACTATGATGCGTGCCAAGTCATATTAGATTTTTGAAGAAATTTTGAAAATGAAAAATCCCTCTATACCCCCTCCAACGACCCGTCAATGATTTCTGTTGACGAATCATTGTTATTCAGATGGAAATGGATATTCTGCACCCCACCATGATGCGTGCCAAGTCATGTTTGATTTTGAGGTAATTTTGAAAATGAAAAATCCCTCTATACCCCCTCTAACGACTCGACAATAATTTCTGTTGACTAATTATTTTTATTCAGATGGGAATGGATACTTTGCACTTCACCATGATGCGTGCCAAGTCATATTACATTTTTGAAGTAATTTTGAAAATGATAAATCCCTCCATACCCCCTCTGACGACACGACAATGATATCTGTTGACGAATTATTGTTATTCAGATAGGAATGGATATTCTGTACCCCACCATGATACGTGCCAAGTCATATTACATTTTTTAAGTAATTTTGAAAATGATGAATCCCTCCATACCCCCTCTGACGACACGACAATGATATCTGTTGACGAATTATTGTTATTCAGATGGGAATGGATATTCTGCACCCCTCTATGATGCGTGCCAAGTCATATTAGATTTTCGAAGAAATTTTGAAAATGAATAATCCCTCTATACCCCCTCCAACGACCCGTCAATGATTTCTGTTGACGAATCATTGTTATTCAGATGGAAATGGATATTCTGCACCCCACCATGATGCGTGCCAAGTCATGTTTGATTTTGAGGTAATTTTGAAAATGAAAATTCCCTCTATACCCCCTCTAACGACTCGACAATGATTTCTGTCGACGAATTATTGTTATTGAGATGGAAATAGATATTCTGCACCATACCATGATGCCTGCCAAGTCATATTAGATTTTTGAAGAAATATTGAAAATGAGAAATCCTTCTTTGACCCCTCTAACTACCCGACAATGATTTCTGTTGACGAATTATTGTTATTCAGATGGAAATGGATATTCTGCACCACACCATGATGCGTGCCAAGTCATATTAGATTCTTGAAGAAATTTTGAAAATGAAAAATCCCTCTATACACCCTCAATGATTTCTTTTGAAAAATTATTATTATTGGGATGTTATTGAAATGGATATTCTGTACCCCACCATGATGCGTGCCAAGTCATATTTCATTTTTGAAGTAATTTTGAAAATGAAAAATACCTCTATACCCCCTCTGACGACCCGACAATGATTTCTGTCGACGAATTATTGTTATTCAGATGGAAATAAAAATTCTGCACCCCACCATGATGCGTGCCAAGTCATATTTGATTTTTGAAGTCATTTTGAAAATGAAAAATCCCTCTATACCCCCTCTGACGACCCGACAATGATTTCTGTTAACAAATTATTGTTATTGAGATGGAAATGGATATTCTGTACCCCACTATGATGCGTGCCAAGTCATATTTGATTTTTGAAGTCATTGTGAAAATGAAAAATCCCTCTATACCACCTCTGACGACCCGACAATGATTTCTGTCGACGAATTATTGTTATTCAGATGGAATTGGATATTCTGCACCCCACCATGATGCGTGCCAAGTCATATTGGATTTTAGAAGAAATTTTGAAAATGAAAAATCCCTCCATACCCCCTCTGACGACACGCCAATGATTTCTGTTAACGAATTATTGTTATTCTGATGAAAATAAAAATTCTGCACCCCACCATGATGCGTGCCAAGTCATAATTGATTTTGAGATAATTTTGAAAATGAAAAATCCCTCTATACACATTCTGACGACCTGACAATGATTTCTGTTGACAAATTATTGTTATTGAAATGGAAATGGATGTTTTGCACCCTACTATGATGCGTGCCAAGCCATATTTGATTTTTGAAGTCATTTTCATAATGAAAAATCCCTCTATACCTCCTCTGACGACCCGACAATGATTTCTGTTGACAAATTATTGTTACTGAGATGGAAATGGATATTCTGTACCCCACCATGATGCGTGCTAAGTCATATTTGATTATTGAAGTCATTTTGAAAATGAAAAATCCCTCTATACCCCCTCTAACGACCCGACAATGATTTCTGTTGACGAATTAATGTCATTCAAATGGAAATGAATATTCTGCACCCCACCATGTTGCGTGCCAAGTCATATTTGATTTTGAGGTAATTTTGAAAATGAAAAATCCCTCTATATCGTCTCTAACGACCCGACAATGATTTATGTTGACAAATTATTGTTATTGAAATTGAAATGGATATTCTGTACCCCACCATGATGCGTGCCAAGTCATATTTCATTTTTGAAGTCATTTTGAAAATGAAAAATCCCTCTATACCCCCTCTGACGACCCGACAATGATTTCTGTTGACGAATTATTGTTATTCAGTTGGAAATGGATATTCTGCACCCCACCATGATGCGTGCCAAGTCATATTGGATTTTTGAAGAAATTTTGAAAATGAAAAATCCCTCTATACCCCCTCTAACGACCCGACAATGATTTCTGTCGACGAATTATTGTTATTCAGATGGAAATAGATATTCTGCACCCCACCATGATGCGTGCCAAGTCATATTAGATTTTTGAAGTAATTTTGAAAATGATAAATCCCTCCATACCCCCTCTGACGACACGACAATGATATCTGTTGACGAATTATTGTTATTCAGATGGGAATGGATATTCTGCACCCCACTATGATGCGTGCCAAGTCATATTAGATTTTTGAAGAAATTTTGAAAATGAAAAATCACTCTATACACCCTCCAACGACCCGTCAATGATTTCTGTTGACGAATTATTGTTATTCTGATGGAAATGGATATTCTGCACCCCACCATGATGCGTGCCAAGTCATATTTGATTTTGAGGTAATTTAGAAAATGAATAATCCCTCTATACCCCCTCTAACGACCCGACAATGATTTCTGTCGACAAATTATTGTTTTTCAGATGGAAATAGATTTTCTGCACCCCACCATGATGCGTGCCAAGTCATATTAGATTTTTGAAGAAATATTGAAAATGAGAAATCCCTCTATACCCCCTCTAACGACCCGACAATGATTTCTGTTGACGAATCATTGTTATTCTGATGGAAATTGATATTCTGCACCCCACCATGATGCGTGCCAAGTCATATTTGATTTTTGAAGTAATTTTGAAAATGAAAAATACCTCTATACCCCTTCTGACGACCCGACAATGATTTCTGTCGACGAATTATTGTTATTCAGATGGAAATAAAAATTCTGCACCCCACCATGATGCGTGCCAAGTCATATTTGATTTTTGAAGTCATTTTGAAAATGAAAAATCCCTCTATACCCCCTCTGACGACCCGACAATGATTTCTGTTAACAAATTATTGTTATTGAGATGGAAATGGATATTCTGCACCCCACCATGATGCGTGCCAAGTCATATTGAATATGAAAAATCCCTCTATACCCCCTCTGACGACCCGACAATGATTTCTGTTGACGAATTATTGTTATTCAGATGGAAATGGATATTCTGCACCCCACCATGATGCGTGCCAAGTCATGTTTGGTTTTGAGGTAATTTTGAAAATGAAAAATCCCTCTATACCCCCTCTAACGACTCGACAATGATTTCTGTCGACGAATTATTGTTACTGAGATGGAAATAGATATTCTGCACCCTACCATGATGCGTGCCAAGTCATATTAGATTTTTGAAGAAATATTGAAAATGAGAAATCCTTTTTTACCCCCTCTAACTACCCGACAATGATTTCTGTTGACGAATTATTGTTATTCAGATGGAAATGGATATTCTGCACCACACCATGATGCGTGCCAAGTCATATTAGATTCTTGAAGAAATTTTGAAAATGAAAAATCCCTCTATACCCCCTCAATGATTTCTGTTGAAAAATTATTATTATTGAGATGTTATTGAAATGGATATTCTGTACCCCACCATGATGCGTGCCAAGTCATATTTGATTTATGAAGTAATTTTGAAAATGAAAAATACCTCTATACCCCCTCTGACGACCCGATAATGATTTCTGTCGACGAATTATTGTTATTCAGATGGAAATAAAAATTCTGCACCCCACCATGATGCGTTCCAAGTCATATTTGATTTTTGAAGTCATTTTGAAAATGAAAAATCCCTCTATACCCCCTCTGACGACCCGACAATGATTTCTGTTGACGAATTATTGTTATTCAGATGGAATTGGATATTCTGCACCCCACCATGATGCGTGCCAAGTCATATTGGATTTTTGAAGAAATATTGAAAATGAGAAATCCCTCTATACCCCCTCTAACGACCCGACAATGATTTCTGTTGACGAATTATTCTTATTCAGATGGAAATGGATATTCTTCACCCCACCATGATGCGTGCCAAGTCATATTAGATTTTTGAAGTAATTTTGAAAATGAAAAATCCCTCCATACCCCCTCTGACGACACGCCAATGATTTCTGTTAACGAATTATTGTTATTCAGATGGAAATAAAAATTCTGCAACCCACCATGATGTGTGCCAAGTCATAATTGATTTTGAGATAATTTTGAAAATGAAAAATCCCTCTATACACATTCTGACGACCTGACAATGATTTCTGTTGATAAATTATTGTTATTGAAATGGAAATGGATGTTTTGCACCCTACTATGATGCGTGCCAAGCCATATTTGATTTTTGAAGTCATTTTCATAATGAAAAATCCCTCTATAACTCCTCTGACGACCCGACAATGATTTCTGTTGACAAATTATTGTTACTGAGATGGAAATGGATATTCTGTACCCCACCATGATGCGTGCTAAGTCATATTTGATTATTGAAGTCATTTTGAAAATGAAAAATCCCTCTATACCCCCTCTAACGACCCGACAATGATTTCTGTTGACGAATTATTGTCATTCAAATGGAAATGAATATTCTGCACCCCACCATGTTGCGTGCCAAGTCAAATTTGATTTTGAGGTAATTTTGAAAATGAAAAATCCCTCTATATCCTCTCTAACGACCCGACAATGATTTATGTTGACAAATTATTGTTATTGAAATTGAAATGGATATTCTGTACCCCACCATGATGCGTGCCAAGTCATATTTCATTTTTGAAGTCATTTTGAAAATGAAAAATCCCTCTATACCACCTCTGACGACCCGACAATGATTTCTGTTGACGAATTATTGTTATTCAGTTGGAAATGGATATTCTGCACCCCACCATGATGCGTGCTAAGTCATATTGGAATTTTGAAGTAATTTTGAAAATGAAAAATACCTCTATACCCCCTCTGACGACCCGACAATGATTTCTGTCGACGAATTATTGTTATTCAGATGGAAATAAAAATTCTGCACCCCACCATGATGAGTGCCAACTCATATTTGATTTTGAGGTAATTTTGAAAATGAAAAATCCCTCTATATCCCCTCAATGTTTTCTGTTGAAAAATTATTATTATTGAGATGTTATTGAAATGGATATTCTGTACCCCACCATGATGCGTGCCAAGTCATATTTGATTTTTGAAGTAATTTTGAAAATGAAAAATACCTCTATACCCCCTCTGACGACCCGACAATGATTTCTGTCGACGAATTATTGTTATTCAGATGGAAATAAAAATTCTGCACCCCACCATGATGAGTGCCAACTCATATTTGATTTTGAGGTAATTTTGAAAATGAAAAATCCCTCTATACCCCCTCAATGTTTTCTGTTGAAAAATTATTATTATTGAGATGTTATTGAAATGGATATTCTGTACCCCACCATGATGCGTGCCAAGTCATATTTGATTTTTGAAGTAATTTTGAAAATGAAAAATACCTCTATACCCCCTCTGACGACCCGACAATGATTTCTGTCGACGAATTATTGTTATTCAGATGGAAATAAAAATTCTGCACCCCACCATGATGAGTGCCAACTCATATTTGATTTTGAGGTAATTTTGAAAATGAAAAATCCCTCTATATCCTCTCTAACGACCCGACAATGATTTATGTTGACAAATTATTGTTATTGAAATTGAAATGGATATTCTGCACCCCACCATGATGCGTGCCAAGTCATATTGGATTTTTGAAGAAATATTGAATATGAAAAATCCCTCTATACCCCCTCTGACGACCCGACAGTGATTTCTGTTGACGAATTATTGTTATTCAGATGGAAATGGATATTCTGCACCCCACCATGATGCGTGCCAAGTCATAATAGATTTTTGAAGAAATTTTGAAAATGAAAAATCCCTCTTTACCCCCTCAACGACCCGTCAATGATTTCTGTTGACGAATTATTGTTATTCAGATGGCAATGGATATTTTGCACCCCACCATGATGCGTGCCAAGTCATATTTGATTTTGAGGTAATTTTGAAAATGAAAAATCCCTCTATACCCCCTCTGACGACACGACAATTATAACTGTTGACGAATTATTGTTATTCAGATGGAAATGGATATTCTGCACCCCACCATGATGCGTGCCAAGTCATGTTTGATTTTGAGGTAATTTTGAAAATGAAAAATCCTTCTATACCCCCTCTAACGACTCGACAATGATTTCTGTCGACGAATTATTGTTATTCAGATGGAAATAGATATTCTGCACCCCACCATGATGCGTGCCAAGTCATTTTAGATTTTTGAAGTAATTTTGAAAATGATAAATCCCTCCATACCCCCTCTGACGACACCACAATGATATCTGTTGACGAATTATTGTTATTCAGATGGGAATGGATATTCTGCACACCACTATGATGCGTGCCAAGTCATATTAGATTTTTGAAGAAATTTTGAAAATGAAAAATCCCTCTATACCTTCTCCAACGACCTGTCAATGATTTCTGTTGACGAATCATTGTTATTCAGATGGATATGGATATTCTGCACCCCACCATGATGCGTGCCAAGTCATAATAGATTTTTGAAGTAATTTTGAAAATGAAAAATCCCTCCATACCCCCTCTGACGACCCGACAATGATTTCTGTTGGAAAATTCTTGTTAATCGGATGGAATCGGATATTCTGCACCCTACTATGATGCGTGCCAAGTCATATTTGATTTTGAGGTAATTTTGAAAATGAAAAATCCGTCTATACCCCCTCTGACGACCAGACAATGATTTCTGTTGACAAATTATTGTTATTGAGATGGAAATGGATATTCTGTACCCCACCATGATGCGTGCCAAGTCATATTATATTATTGAAGAAATTTTGAAAATGAAAAATCCTTCTATACCCCCTCCAACGACCCGTCAATGATATCTGTCGACGAATTATTGTTATTTAGATGGAAATGGATATTCTGCACCCCACCATGATGCGTGCCAAGTCATATTTGATTTTGAGGTCATTTTGAAAATGAAAAATCCCTCTATACCCCCTCTGACGACCCGACAATGATTTTTGTTGACAAATTATTGTTATTGAGATGGAAATGGATATTCTGTACCCCACTATGATGCGTGCCAAGTCATATTTGATTTTTGAAGTCATTTTGAAAATGAAAAATCCCTCTTTACCCCCTCAACGACCCGTCAATGATTTCTAATGACGAATTATTGTTATTCAGATGGCAATGGATATTTTGCACCCCACCATGATGCGTGCCAAGTCATATTTGATTTTGAGGTAATTTTGAAAATGAAAAATCCATCTATACCCCCTCTGACGACACGACAATTATAACTGTTGACGAATTATTGTTATTCAGATGGAAATGGATATTCTGCACCCCACCATGATGCGTGCCAAGTCATGTTTGATTTTGAGGTAATTTTGAAAATGAAAAATCCTTCTATACCCCCTCTAACGACTCGACAATGATTTCTGTCGACGAATTATTGTTATTCAGATGGAAATAGATATTCTGCACCCCACCATGATGCGTGCCAAGTCATTTTAGATTTTTGAAGTAATTTTGAAAATGATAAATCCCTCCATACCCCCTCTGACGACACGACAATGATATCTGTTGACGAATTATTGTTATTCAGATGGGAATGGATATTCTGCACACCACTATGATGCGTGCCAAGTCATATTAGATTTTTGAAGAAATTTTGAAAATGAAAAATCCCTCTATACCTTCTCCAACGACCTGTCAATGATTTCTGTTGACGAATCATTGTTATTCAGATGGATATGGATATTCTGCACCCCACCATGATGCGTGCCAAGTCATAATAGATTTTTGAAGTAATTTTGAAAATGAAAAATCCCTCCATACCCCCTCTGACGACCCGACAATGATTTCTGTTGGAAAATTCTTGTTAATCGGATGGAATCGGATATTCTGCACCCTACTATGATGCGTGCCAAGTCATATTTGATTTTGAGGTAATTTTGAAAATGAAAAATCCGTCTATACCCCCTCTGACGACCAGACAATGATTTCTGTTGACAAATTATTGTTATTGAGATGGAAATGGATATTCTGTACCCCACCATGATGCGTGCCAAGTCATATTATATTATTGAAGAAATTTTGAAAATGAAAAATCCTTCTATACCCCCTCCAACGACCCGTCAATGATATCTGTCGACGAATTATTGTTATTTAGATGGAAATGGATATTCTGCACCCCACCATGATGCGTGCCAAGTCATATTTGATTTTGAGGTCATTTTGAAAATGAAAAATCCCTCTATACCCCCTCTGACGACCCGACAATGATTTTTGTTGACAAATTATTGTTATTGAGATGGAAATGGATATTCTGTACCCCACTATGATGCGTGCCAAGTCATATTTGATTTTTGAAGTCATTTTGAAAATGAAAAATCCCTCTATACCCCCTCTGACGACCCGACAATGATTTCTGTTGACGAATTATTGTTATTCAGATAGAAATGGATATTCTGCACTCTACCATGATGCGTGCCAAGTCATATTGGATTTTTGAAAAAATATTGAAAATGAAAAATCCCTCTATACCCCCTCTAACGACCCGACAATGATTTCTGTCGACGAATCATTGTTATTCAGATGGAAATAGATATTCTGGACCCCACCATGATGAGTGCCAAGTCATATTAGATTTTTGAAGTAATATTGAAAATGAAAAATCACTCTATACCCCCTCTAACGACCCGACACTGATTTCTATCGACGAATTATTGTTATTCAGATGAAAATAGATATTCTGCACCCCACCATGATGCGTGCCAAGTCATATTAGATTTTTAAAGAAATATTGAAAATGAGAAATCCCTCTATACCCCCTCCAACGACCCGTCAATGATTTCTGTTGACGAATTATTGTTATTTAGATGGAAATGGATATTCTGCACCCCACTATGATGCGTGCCAAGTCATATTTGATTATTGAAGTCATTTTGAAAATGAGAAATTGCTCTATACCCCCTCTGACGACCCGACAATGATTTCTGTTGACAAATTATTGTTATTGAGATGGAAATGGATATTCTGTACCCCACCATGATGCGTGCCAAGTCATATTAGATTATTGAAGAAATTTTGAAAATGAGAAATCCCTCTATACACCCTCCAACGACCCGTCAATGATTTCTGTTGACGAATTATTGTTATATATATGGAAATGGATATTCTGCACCCCACCATGATGCGTGCCAAGTCATATTGGATTTTGAGGTAATTTTGAAAATGAAAAATTCCTCTATACCCCCTCTGACGACCCGACAATGATTTTTGTTGAAAAATTATTGTTATTTAAATGGAAATGGTTATTCTGTACCCCACTATGATGCGTGAAAAGTCATATTTGATTTTTGAAGTCATTTTGAAAATGAAAAATCCCTCTATACCCCCTCTGACGACCCGAAAATGATTTCTGTTGACGAATTATTGTTATTCAGATGGAAATGGATATTCTGCACCCCACTATGATGCGTGCCAAGTCATATTGGATTTTTGAAGAAAAATTGAAAATGAAAAATCCCTCTATACCCCCTCTAACGACCCGACAATGATTTCTGTTGACGAATTATTGTTATCCAGATGGAAATGAATATTCTGCACCCCACCATGATGCGTGCCAAGTCATATTAGATTTTTGAAGAAATATTGAAAATGAAAAATCACTCTATACCCCCTCTAACGACTCGAAATTGATTTCTGTTGACGAATTCTTGTTATTCAGGTGGAAATAAATATTCTGCACCCTACTATGACGCGTGCCAAGTCATATTTGATTTTTGAAGTCATTTTGATAATGAAAAATCCCTCTATACCCCCTCTGACGACCCGACAATGATTTCTGTTGACGAATTATTGTTATTCAGATGGACCTGGATACTTTGCACCCCTCCATGATGCGTGCCAAGTCATATTAGATTATTGAAGATACATTGAAAATGAAAAATCCCTCTATACCCCCTTTGACGACCCGACAATGATTTCTGTTGACGAATTATTGTTATTCAGATGGAAATGGATATTCTGCACTCCACCATGATGCGTGCCAAGTCATATTGGATTTTTGAAGAAATATTGAAAATGAAAAATCCCTCTATACCCCCTCTAACGACCCGACAATGATTTCTGTCGACGAATCATTGTTATTCAGATGGAAATAGATATTCTGGACCCCACCATGATGAGTGCCAGTCATATTAGATTTTTGAAGAAATTTTGAAAATGAAAAATCACTCTATACCCCCTCTAACGACTCGACACTGATTTCTGTTGACGAATTATTGTTATTCAGATGGAAATAGATATTCTGCACCCCACCATGATGCGTGCCAAGTCATATTAGATTTTTAAAGAAATATTGAAAATGAGAAATCCCTCTATACCTCCTCTGACGACCCGACAATGATTTCTGTTGACAAATTATTGTTATTGAGATGGAAATGGATATTCTGTACCCCACCATGATGCGTGCCAAGTCATATTAGATTATTGAAGAAATTTTGAAAATGAAAAATCCCTCTATACCCCCTCCAACGACCCGTCTATGATTTCTGTTGACGAATTATTGATATTTAGATGTAAAATGGATATTTTGCACCCCACCATGATGCGTGCCAAGTCATATTTGATTATTGAAGTCATTTTGAAAATGATAAATCCCTCTATACCCCCTCTGACGACCCGACAATGATTTCTGTTGACAAATTATTGTTATTGAGATGGAAATGGATATTCTGTACCCCACCATGATGCGTGCCAAGTCATATTAGATTATTGAAGAAATTTTGAAAATGAGAAATCTCTCTATACCCCCTCCAACGACTTGTCAATGATTTCTGTTGACGAATTATTGTTATTTAGATGGAAATGGATATTCTGCACCCCACCATGATGCGTGCCAAGTCATATTGGATTTTGAGGTAATTTTGAAAATGAAAAATTCCTCTATACCCCCTCTGACGACCCGACAATGATTTTTGTTGACAAATTATTGATACTGAGATGGAAATGGTTATTCTGTACCCCACTATGATGCGTGAAAAGTCATATTTGATTTTTGAAGTCATTTTGAAAATGGAAAATCCCTCTATACCCCCTCTGACGACCCGACAATGATTTCTGTTGACGAATTATTGTTATTCAGATGGAAATGGATATTCTGCACCCCCCCATGATGCGTGCCAAGTCATATTGGATTTTTGAAGAAATATTGAAAATGAAAAATCCCTCTATACCCCCTCTAACGACCCGACAATGATTTCTGTTGACGAATTATTGTTATCCAGATGGAAATGAATATTCTGCACCCCACCATGATGCGTGCCAAGTCATATTAGATTTTTGAAGAAATATTGAAAATGAAAAATCACTCTATACCCCCACTAACGACCCGAAATTGATTTCTGTTGACGAATTCTTGTTATTCAGATGGAAATAAATATTCTGCACCCTACTATGATGCGTGCCAAGTCATATTTGATTTTTGAAGTAATTTTGATAATGAAAAATCCCTCTATACCCCCTCTAACGACCCGACAAAGATTTCTGTTGACAAATTATTGTTATTCAGATGGAAATGGATATTCTGCACCCCACCATGATGCGTGCCAAGTCATAATAGATTTTTGAAGAAATTTTGAAAATGAAAAATCCCTCTATACCCCCTCAACGACCCGTCAATGATTTCTGTTGACGAATTATTGTTATTCAGATGGCAATAGATATTTTGCACCCCACCATGATGCGTGCCAAGTCATATTTGATTTTTGATGTCATTTTGAAAATGAAAAATCCCTCCATAACCCCTCTGACGACACGACAATGATTTCTGTTGACGAATTATTTTTTTCAGATGGGAATGGATACTTTGCACTTCACCATGATGCGTGCCAAGTCATATTACATTTTTGAAGTAATTTTGAAAATGATAAATCCCTCTATACCCCCTCTAACGACCCGACAATGATTTCTGTCGACGAATCATTGTTATTCAGATGGAAATAGATATTCTGCACCCCACCATGATGCGTGCCAAGTCATATTAGATTTTTGAAGAAATATTGAAAATGAAAAATCACTCTATACCCCCTCTAACGACCGGACAATGATTTCTGTCGACGAATCATTGTTATTCAGATGGAAATAGATATTCTGCACCTCACCATGATGCGTGCCAAGTCATATTAGATTTTTGAAGAAATATTGAAAATGAAAAATCACTCTATACCCCCTCTAACGACCCGACACTGATTTCTGTCGACGAATAATTGTTATTCAGATGGGAATAGATATTCTGCACCCTACCATGATGCGTGCCAAGTCATATTAGATTTTCAAAGAAATATTGAAAATGAGAAATCCCTCTATACCTCCTCTGACGACCCGACAATGATTTCAGTTGACAAATTATTGTTATTGAGATGAAAATGGATATTCTGTACCCCACCATGATGCGTGCCAAGTCATATTAGATTATTGAAGAAATTTTGAAAATGAAAAATCTCTCTATACCCCCTCCAACGACCCGTCAATGATTTCTGTTGACGAATTATTGTTATTTAGATGGAAATGGATATTCTGCAACCCACCATGATGCGTGCCAAGTCATATTTGATTATTGAAGTCATTTTGAAAATGAAAAATCCCTCTATACCCCCTCCAACGACCCGTCAATGATTTCTGTTGACGAATTATTGTTATTTAGATGGAAATGGATATTCTGCAACCCACCATGATGCGTGCCAAGTCATATTTGATTATTGAAGTCATTTTGAAAATGAAAAATCTCTCTATACCCCCTCCAACGACCCGTCAATGATTTCTGTTGACGAATTATTGTTATTTAGATGGAAATGGATATTCTGCACCCTACCATGATGCGTGCCAAGTCATATTAGATTTTTAAAGAAATATTGAAAATGAGAAATCCCTCTATACCTCCTCTGACGACCCGACAATGATTTCTGTTGACAAATTATTGTTATAGAGATAGAAATGGATATTCTGAACCCCACCATGATGCGTGCCAAGTCATATTAGATAATTGAAGAAATTTTGAAAATGAAAAATCCCTCTATACCCTCTCCAACGACCCGTCAATGATTTCTGTTGACGAATTATTGTTATGTAGATGAAAATGGATATTCTGCACCTCACCATAATGCGTGCCAAGTCATATTTGATTTTGAGGTAAATTTGAAAATGAAAAATCCCACTATACCCCCTCTAACGACCCGACAATGATTTTTGTTGACAAATTATTGTTATTGATATGGAAATGGATATTCTGCACTTCACCATGATGCGTGCCAAGTCATATTTGATTTTGAGGTAATTTTGAAAATGAAAAATCCCACTATACCCCCTCTAACGACCCGACAATGATTTCTGTCGACGAATCATTGATATTCAGATGGAAATAGATATTCTGCACCCTACTATGATGCGTGCCAAGTCATATTTGATTTTTGAAGTCATTTTGATAATGAAAAATCCCACTATACCCCCTCTGACGACCCGACAATGATTTCTGTTGACGAATTATTGTTATTCAGATGGACATGGATACTTTGCACCCCACCATGATGCGTGCCAAGTAATATTAGATTTTAGAAGATATATTGATAATGAAAAATTCCTCTATACCCCCTCTAACGACCCGACAAAGATTTCTGTTGACAAATTATTGTTATTCAGATGGAAATAAATATTCTGCACCCTACTATGATGCGTGCCAAGTCATATTTGATTTTTGAAGTCATTTTGATATTGAAAAATCCCTCTATACCCCCTCTGACGACCCGACAATGATTTCTGTTGACGAATTATTGTTATTCAGATGGACATGGATACTTTGCACCCCACCATGATGCGTGCCAAGTAATATTAGATTTTAGAAGATATATTGATAATGAAAAATCCCTCTATACCCTCTCTAACGACCCGACAATGATTTCTGTTGACGAATTATTGTTATCCAGATGGAAATGAATATTCTGCACCCCATCATGTTGCGTGCCAAGTCATATTTGATTTTGAGGTAATTTTGAAAATGAAAAATCCCTCTATACCCCCTCTAACGACCCGACAATGATTTCTGTCGACGAATCATTGTTATTCAAATGGAAATAGATATTCTGCACCCCACCATGATGCGTGCCAAGTCATATTAGATTTTTGAAAAATTATTGAAAATGAGAAATCACTCTATACCCCCTCTAACGACCCGACACTGATTTCTGTCGACGAATTATTGTTATTCAGATGGAAATAGATATTCTGCACCCCACCATGATGCGTGCCAAGTCATATTAGATTTTTAAAGAAATATTGAAAATGAGAAATCCCTCTATACCTCCTCTGACGACCCGACAATGATTTCTGTTGACAAATTATTGTTATTGAGATGGAAATGGATATTCTGTACCCCACCATGATGCGTGCCAAGTCATATTAGATTATTGAAGAAATTTTGAAAATGAAAAATCTCCCTATACCCCCTCCAACGACCCGTCAATGATTTCTGTTGACGAATTATTGTTATTTAGATGGAAATGGATATTCTGCACCCCACCATGATGCGTGCCAAGTAATATTTGATTTTGAGGTAATTTTGAAAATGAAAAATCCCACTATTCCCCCTCTGACGACCCGACAATGATTTTTGTTGACAAATTATTGTTATTGATATGGAAATGGATATTCTGCACCTCACCATGATGCGTGCCAAGTCATATTTGATTTTGAGGTAATTTTGAAAATGAAAAATCCCACTATACCCCCTCTAACGACCCGTCAATGATTTCTGTTGACGAATTATTGTTATTCAGATGGAAATGGATATTCTGCACCCCACCATAATGCGTGCCAAGTCATATTGGATTTTTGAAGAAATATTGAAAATGAAAAATCCCTCTATACCCTCTCTAACGACCCGACAATGATTTCTGTTGACGAATTATTGTTATCCAGATGGAAATGAATATTCTGCACCCCATCATGTTGCGTGCCAAGTCATATTTGATTTTGAGGTAATTTTGAAAATGAAAAATCCCTCTATACCCCCTCTAACGACCCGACATTGATTTCTGTTGACGAATTCTTGTTATTCAGATGGAAATAAATATTCTGCACCCTACTATGATGCGTGCCAAGTCATATTTGATTTTTGAAGTCATTTTGATAATGAAAAATCCCTCTATACCCCCTCTGACGACCCAACAATGATTTCTGTTGACGAATTATTGTTATTCAGATGGACATGGATACTTTGCACCCCACCATGATGCGTGCCAAGTAATATTAGATTTTAGAAGATATATTGATAATGAGAAATCCCTCTATACCCCCTCTAACGACCCGACAAAGATTTCTGTTGACAAATTATTGTTATTCAGATGGAAATGGATATTCTGCACCCAACCATGATGCGTGCCAAGTCATAATAGATTTTTGAAGAAATTTTGAAAATGAAAAATCCCTCTATACCCCCTCCAACGACCCGTCAATGATTTCTGTTGACGAATTATTGTTATTCAGATGGCAATGGATATTCTGCACCCCACTATGATGCGTGCCAAGTCATATTTGATTTTGAGGTAATTTTGAAAATGAAAAATCTCTCTATACCCCCTCTGACGACCCGACAATGATTTCTGTTGACGAATTATAGTTATTCAGATGGAAATGGTTTTTCTGCACCCCCTGAAATGAAAAATCCCTCTATAGCTCCTCTGACGACCCGACAATGATTTCTGTAGACAAATTATTGTTATTGAGATGTTATTGAAATGGATATTCTGTACCCCACCATGATGCGTGCCAAGTCATATTTGATTTTTGAAGTCATTTTGAAAATGAAAAATCACTCCATACCTTCTCTGACGACACGACAATGATTTCTGTTTACGAATTATTCTTATTCAGATGGGAATGGATACTTTGCACTTCACCATGATGCGTGCCAAGTCATATTACATTTTTGAAGTAATTTTGAAAATGATAAATCCCTCCATACCCCCTCTGACGACACGACAATGATATCTGTTGACGAATTATTGTTATTCAGATGGGAATGGATATTCTGCATCCCACTATGATGCGTGCCAAGTCATATTCGATATTTGAAGAAATTTTGAAAGTGAAAAATCCCTCTATACCCCCTCCAACGACCCGTCAATGATTTCTGTTGACGAATCATTGTTATTCCGATGGAAATGGATATTCTGCACCCCACCATGATGCGTGCCAAGTCATGTTTGATTTTGAGGTAATTTTGAAAATGAAAAATCTCTCTATACCCCCTCTGACGACCCGACAATGATTTCTGTTGACGAATTATAGTTATTCAGATGGAAATGGTTTTTCTGCACCCCCTGAAATGAAAAATCCCTCTATAGCTCCTCTGACGACCCGACAATGATTTCTGTAGACAAATTATTGTTATTGAGATGTTATTGAAATGGATATTCTGTACCCCACCATGATGCGTGCCAAGTCATATTTGATTTTTGAAGTCATTTTGAAAATGAAAAATCACTCCATACCTTCTCTGACGACACGACAATGATTTCTGTTTACGAATTATTCTTATTCAGATGGGAATGGATACTTTGCACTTCACCATGATGCGTGCCAAGTCATATTACATTTTTGAAGTAATTTTGAAAATGATAAATCCCTCCATACCCCCTCTGACGACACGACAATGATATCTGTTGACGAATTATTGTTATTCAGATGGGAATGGATATTCTGCATCCCACTATGATGCGTGCCAAGTCATATTCGATATTTGAAGAAATTTTGAAAGTGAAAAATCCCTCTATACCCCCTCCAACGACCCGTCAATGATTTCTGTTGACGAATCATTGTTATTCCGATGGAAATGGATATTCTGCACCCCACCATGATGCGTGCCAAGTCATATTGGATTTTTGAAGAAATATTGAATATGAAAAATCCCTCTATACCCCCTCTGACGACCCGACAGTGATTTCTGTTGACGAATTATTGTTATTCAGATGGAAATGGATATTCTGCACCCCACCATGATGCGTGCCAAGTCATAATAGATTTTTGAAGAAATTTTGAAAATGAAAAATCCCTCTTTACCCCCTCAACGACCCGTCAATGATTTCTGTTGACGAATTATTGTTATTCAGATGGCAATGGATATTTTGCACCCCACCATGATGCGTGCCAAGTCATATTTGATTTTGAGGTAATTTTGAAAATGAAAAATCCCTCTATACCCCCTCTGACGACACGACAATTATAACTGTTGACGAATTATTGTTATTCAGATGGAAATGGATATTCTGCACCCCACCATGATGCGTGCCAAGTCATGTTTGATTTTGAGGTAATTTTGAAAATGAAAAATCCTTCTATACCCCCTCTAACGACTCGACAATGATTTCTGTCGACGAATTATTGTTATTCAGATGGAAATAGATATTCTGCACCCCACCATGATGCGTGCCAAGTCATTTTAGATTTTTGAAGTAATTTTGAAAATGATAAATCCCTCCATACCCCCTCTGACGACACCACAATGATATCTGTTGACGAATTATTGTTATTCAGATGGGAATGGATATTCTGCACACCACTATGATGCGTGCCAAGTCATATTAGATTTTTGAAGAAATTTTGAAAATGAAAAATCCCTCTATACCTTCTCCAACGACCTGTCAATGATTTCTGTTGACGAATCATTGTTATTCAGATGGATATGGATATTCTGCACCCCACCATGATGCGTGCCAAGTCATAATAGATTTTTGAAGTAATTTTGAAAATGAAAAATCCCTCCATACCCCCTCTGACGACCCGACAATGATTTCTGTTGGAAAATTCTTGTTAATCGGATGGAATCGGATATTCTGCACCCTACTATGATGCGTGCCAAGTCATATTTGATTTTGAGGTAATTTTGAAAATGAAAAATCCGTCTATACCCCCTCTGACGACCAGACAATGATTTCTGTTGACAAATTATTGTTATTGAGATGGAAATGGATATTCTGTACCCCACCATGATGCGTGCCAAGTCATATTATATTATTGAAGAAATTTTGAAAATGAAAAATCCTTCTATACCCCCTCCAACGACCCGTCAATGATATCTGTCGACGAATTATTGTTATTTAGATGGAAATGGATATTCTGCACCCCACCATGATGCGTGCCAAGTCATATTTGATTTTGAGGTCATTTTGAAAATGAAAAATCCCTCTATACCCCCTCTGACGACCCGACAATGATTTTTGTTGACAAATTATTGTTATTGAGATGGAAATGGATATTCTGTACCCCACTATGATGCGTGCCAAGTCATATTTGATTTTTGAAGTCATTTTGAAAATGAAAAATCCCTCTTTACCCCCTCAACGACCCGTCAATGATTTCTAATGACGAATTATTGTTATTCAGATGGCAATGGATATTTTGCACCCCACCATGATGCGTGCCAAGTCATATTTGATTTTGAGGTAATTTTGAAAATGAAAAATCCATCTATACCCCCTCTGACGACACGACAATTATAACTGTTGACGAATTATTGTTATTCAGATGGAAATGGATATTCTGCACCCCACCATGATGCGTGCCAAGTCATGTTTGATTTTGAGGTAATTTTGAAAATGAAAAATCCTTCTATACCCCCTCTAACGACTCGACAATGATTTCTGTCGACGAATTATTGTTATTCAGATGGAAATAGATATTCTGCACCCCACCATGATGCGTGCCAAGTCATTTTAGATTTTTGAAGTAATTTTGAAAATGATAAATCCCTCCATACCCCCTCTGACGACACGACAATGATATCTGTTGACGAATTATTGTTATTCAGATGGGAATGGATATTCTGCACACCACTATGATGCGTGCCAAGTCATATTAGATTTTTGAAGAAATTTTGAAAATGAAAAATCCCTCTATACCTTCTCCAACGACCTGTCAATGATTTCTGTTGACGAATCATTGTTATTCAGATGGATATGGATATTCTGCACCCCACCATGATGCGTGCCAAGTCATAATAGATTTTTGAAGTAATTTTGAAAATGAAAAATCCCTCCATACCCCCTCTGACGACCCGACAATGATTTCTGTTGGAAAATTCTTGTTAATCGGATGGAATCGGATATTCTGCACCCTACTATGATGCGTGCCAAGTCATATTTGATTTTGAGGTAATTTTGAAAATGAAAAATCCGTCTATACCCCCTCTGACGACCAGACAATGATTTCTGTTGACAAATTATTGTTATTGAGATGGAAATGGATATTCTGTACCCCACCATGATGCGTGCCAAGTCATATTATATTATTGAAGAAATTTTGAAAATGAAAAATCCTTCTATACCCCCTCCAACGACCCGTCAATGATATCTGTCGACGAATTATTGTTATTTAGATGGAAATGGATATTCTGCACCCCACCATGATGCGTGCCAAGTCATATTTGATTTTGAGGTCATTTTGAAAATGAAAAATCCCTCTATACCCCCTCTGACGACCCGACAATGATTTTTGTTGACAAATTATTGTTATTGAGATGGAAATGGATATTCTGTACCCCACTATGATGCGTGCCAAGTCATATTTGATTTTTGAAGTCATTTTGAAAATGAAAAATCCCTCTATACCCCCTCTGACGACCCGACAATGATTTCTGTTGACGAATTATTGTTATTCAGATAGAAATGGATATTCTGCACTCTACCATGATGCGTGCCAAGTCATATTGGATTTTTGAAAAAATATTGAAAATGAAAAATCCCTCTATACCCCCTCTAACGACCCGACAATGATTTCTGTCGACGAATCATTGTTATTCAGATGGAAATAGATATTCTGGACCCCACCATGATGAGTGCCAAGTCATATTAGATTTTTGAAGTAATATTGAAAATGAAAAATCACTCTATACCCCCTCTAACGACCCGACACTGATTTCTATCGACGAATTATTGTTATTCAGATGAAAATAGATATTCTGCACCCCACCATGATGCGTGCCAAGTCATATTAGATTTTTAAAGAAATATTGAAAATGAGAAATCCCTCTATACCCCCTCCAACGACCCGTCAATGATTTCTGTTGACGAATTATTGTTATTTAGATGGAAATGGATATTCTGCACCCCACTATGATGCGTGCCAAGTCATATTTGATTATTGAAGTCATTTTGAAAATGAGAAATTGCTCTATACCCCCTCTGACGACCCGACAATGATTTCTGTTGACAAATTATTGTTATTGAGATGGAAATGGATATTCTGTACCCCACCATGATGCGTGCCAAGTCATATTAGATTATTGAAGAAATTTTGAAAATGAGAAATCCCTCTATACACCCTCCAACGACCCGTCAATGATTTCTGTTGACGAATTATTGTTATATATATGGAAATGGATATTCTGCACCCCACCATGATGCGTGCCAAGTCATATTGGATTTTGAGGTAATTTTGAAAATGAAAAATTCCTCTATACCCCCTCTGACGACCCGACAATGATTTTTGTTGAAAAATTATTGTTATTTAAATGGAAATGGTTATTCTGTACCCCACTATGATGCGTGAAAAGTCATATTTGATTTTTGAAGTCATTTTGAAAATGAAAAATCCCTCTATACCCCCTCTGACGACCCGAAAATGATTTCTGTTGACGAATTATTGTTATTCAGATGGAAATGGATATTCTGCACCCCACCATGATGCGTGCCAAGTCATATTGGATTTTTGAAGAAAAATTGAAAATGAAAAATCCCTCTATACCCCCTCTAACGACCCGACAATGATTTCTGTTGACGAATTATTGTTATCCAGATGGAAATGAATATTCTGCACCCCACCATGATGCGTGCCAAGTCATATTAGATTTTTGAAGAAATATTGAAAATGAAAAATCACTCTATACCCCCTCTAACGACTCGAAATTGATTTCTGTTGACGAATTCTTGTTATTCAGGTGGAAATAAATATTCTGCACCCTACTATGACGCGTGCCAAGTCATATTTGATTTTTGAAGTCATTTTGATAATGAAAAATCCCTCTATACCCCCTCTGACGACCCGACAATGATTTCTGTTGACGAATTATTGTTATTCAGATGGACCTGGATACTTTGCACCCCTCCATGATGCGTGCCAAGTCATATTAGATTATTGAAGATACATTGAAAATGAAAAATCCCTCTATACCCCCTTTGACGACCCGACAATGATTTCTGTTGACGAATTATTGTTATTCAGATGGAAATGGATATTCTGCACTCCACCATGATGCGTGCCAAGTCATATTGGATTTTTGAAGAAATATTGAAAATGAAAAATCCCTCTATACCCCCTCTAACGACCCGACAATGATTTCTGTCGACGAATCATTGTTATTCAGATGGAAATAGATATTCTGGACCCCACCATGATGAGTGCCAGTCATATTAGATTTTTGAAGAAATTTTGAAAATGAAAAATCACTCTATACCCCCTCTAACGACTCGACACTGATTTCTGTTGACGAATTATTGTTATTCAGATGGAAATAGATATTCTGCACCCCACCATGATGCGTGCCAAGTCATATTAGATTTTTAAAGAAATATTGAAAATGAGAAATCCCTCTATACCTCCTCTGACGACCCGACAATGATTTCTGTTGACAAATTATTGTTATTGAGATGGAAATGGATATTCTGTACCCCACCATGATGCGTGCCAAGTCATATTAGATTATTGAAGAAATTTTGAAAATGAAAAATCCCTCTATACCCCCTCCAACGACCCGTCTATGATTTCTGTTGACGAATTATTGATATTTAGATGTAAAATGGATATTTTGCACCCCACCATGATGCGTGCCAAGTCATATTTGATTATTGAAGTCATTTTGAAAATGATAAATCCCTCTATACCCCCTCTGACGACCCGACAATGATTTCTGTTGACAAATTATTGTTATTGAGATGGAAATGGATATTCTGTACCCCACCATGATGCGTGCCAAGTCATATTAGATTATTGAAGAAATTTTGAAAATGAGAAATCTCTCTATACCCCCTCCAACGACTTGTCAATGATTTCTGTTGACGAATTATTGTTATTTAGATGGAAATGGATATTCTGCACCCCACCATGATGCGTGCCAAGTCATATTGGATTTTGAGGTAATTTTGAAAATGAAAAATTCCTCTATACCCCCTCTGACGACCCGACAATGATTTTTGTTGACAAATTATTGATACTGAGATGGAAATGGTTATTCTGTACCCCACTATGATGCGTGAAAAGTCATATTTGATTTTTGAAGTCATTTTGAAAATGGAAAATCCCTCTATACCCCCTCTGACGACCCGACAATGATTTCTGTTGACGAATTATTGTTATTCAGATGGAAATGGATATTCTGCACCCCCCCATGATGCGTGCCAAGTCATATTGGATTTTTGAAGAAATATTGAAAATGAAAAATCCCTCTATACCCCCTCTAACGACCCGACAATGATTTCTGTTGACGAATTATTGTTATCCAGATGGAAATGAATATTCTGCACCCCACCATGATGCGTGCCAAGTCATATTAGATTTTTGAAGAAATATTGAAAATGAAAAATCACTCTATACCCCCACTAACGACCCGAAATTGATTTCTGTTGACGAATTCTTGTTATTCAGATGGAAATAAATATTCTGCACCCTACTATGATGCGTGCCAAGTCATATTTGATTTTTGAAGTAATTTTGATAATGAAAAATCCCTCTATACCCCCTCTAACGACCCGACAAAGATTTCTGTTGACAAATTATTGTTATTCAGATGGAAATGGATATTCTGCACCCCACCATGATGCGTGCCAAGTCATAATAGATTTTTGAAGAAATTTTGAAAATGAAAAATCCCTCTATACCCCCTCAACGACCCGTCAATGATTTCTGTTGACGAATTATTGTTATTCAGATGGCAATAGATATTTTGCACCCCACCATGATGCGTGCCAAGTCATATTTGATTTTTGATGTCATTTTGAAAATGAAAAATCCCTCCATAACCCCTCTGACGACACGACAATGATTTCTGTTGACGAATTATTTTTTTCAGATGGGAATGGATACTTTGCACTTCACCATGATGCGTGCCAAGTCATATTACATTTTTGAAGTAATTTTGAAAATGATAAATCCCTCTATACCCCCTCTAACGACCCGACAATGATTTCTGTCGACGAATCATTGTTATTCAGATGGAAATAGATATTCTGCACCCCACCATGATGCGTGCCAAGTCATATTAGATTTTTGAAGAAATATTGAAAATGAAAAATCACTCTATACCCCCTCTAACGACCGGACAATGATTTCTGTCGACGAATCATTGTTATTCAGATGGAAATAGATATTCTGCACCTCACCATGATGCGTGCCAAGTCATATTAGATTTTTGAAGAAATATTGAAAATGAAAAATCACTCTATACCCCCTCTAACGACCCGACACTGATTTCTGTCGACGAATAATTGTTATTCAGATGGGAATAGATATTCTGCACCCTACCATGATGCGTGCCAAGTCATATTAGATTTTCAAAGAAATATTGAAAATGAGAAATCCCTCTATACCTCCTCTGACGACCCGACAATGATTTCAGTTGACAAATTATTGTTATTGAGATGAAAATGGATATTCTGTACCCCACCATGATGCGTGCCAAGTCATATTAGATTATTGAAGAAATTTTGAAAATGAAAAATCTCTCTATACCCCCTCCAACGACCCGTCAATGATTTCTGTTGACGAATTATTGTTATTTAGATGGAAATGGATATTCTGCAACCCACCATGATGCGTGCCAAGTCATATTTGATTATTGAAGTCATTTTGAAAATGAAAAATCCCTCTATACCCCCTCCAACGACCCGTCAATGATTTCTGTTGACGAATTATTGTTATTTAGATGGAAATGGATATTCTGCAACCCACCATGATGCGTGCCAAGTCATATTTGATTATTGAAGTCATTTTGAAAATGAAAAATCTCTCTATACCCCCTCCAACGACCCGTCAATGATTTCTGTTGACGAATTATTGTTATTTAGATGGAAATGGATATTCTGCACCCTACCATGATGCGTGCCAAGTCATATTAGATTTTTAAAGAAATATTGAAAATGAGAAATCCCTCTATACCTCCTCTGACGACCCGACAATGATTTCTGTTGACAAATTATTGTTATAGAGATAGAAATGGATATTCTGAACCCCACCATGATGCGTGCCAAGTCATATTAGATAATTGAAGAAATTTTGAAAATGAAAAATCCCTCTATACCCTCTCCAACGACCCGTCAATGATTTCTGTTGACGAATTATTGTTATGTAGATGAAAATGGATATTCTGCACCTCACCATAATGCGTGCCAAGTCATATTTGATTTTGAGGTAAATTTGAAAATGAAAAATCCCACTATACCCCCTCTAACGACCCGACAATGATTTTTGTTGACAAATTATTGTTATTGATATGGAAATGGATATTCTGCACTTCACCATGATGCGTGCCAAGTCATATTTGATTTTGAGGTAATTTTGAAAATGAAAAATCCCACTATACCCCCTCTAACGACCCGACAATGATTTCTGTCGACGAATCATTGATATTCAGATGGAAATAGATATTCTGCACCCTACTATGATGCGTGCCAAGTCATATTTGATTTTTGAAGTCATTTTGATAATGAAAAATCCCACTATACCCCCTCTGACGACCCGACAATGATTTCTGTTGACGAATTATTGTTATTCAGATGGACATGGATACTTTGCACCCCACCATGATGCGTGCCAAGTAATATTAGATTTTAGAAGATATATTGATAATGAAAAATTCCTCTATACCCCCTCTAACGACCCGACAAAGATTTCTGTTGACAAATTATTGTTATTCAGATGGAAATAAATATTCTGCACCCTACTATGATGCGTGCCAAGTCATATTTGATTTTTGAAGTCATTTTGATATTGAAAAATCCCTCTATACCCCCTCTGACGACCCGACAATGATTTCTGTTGACGAATTATTGTTATTCAGATGGACATGGATACTTTGCACCCCACCATGATGCGTGCCAAGTAATATTAGATTTTAGAAGATATATTGATAATGAAAAATCCCTCTATACCCTCTCTAACGACCCGACAATGATTTCTGTTGACGAATTATTGTTATCCAGATGGAAATGAATATTCTGCACCCCATCATGTTGCGTGCCAAGTCATATTTGATTTTGAGGTAATTTTGAAAATGAAAAATCCCTCTATACCCCCTCTAACGACCCGACAATGATTTCTGTCGACGAATCATTGTTATTCAAATGGAAATAGATATTCTGCACCCACCATGATGCGTGCCAAGTCATATTAGATTTTTGAAAAATTATTGAAAATGAGAAATCACTCTATACCCCCTCTAACGACCCGACACTGATTTCTGTCGACGAATTATTGTTATTCAGATGGAAATAGATATTCTGCACCCCACCATGATGCGTGCCAAGTCATATTAGATTTTTAAAGAAATATTGAAAATGAGAAATCCCTCTATACCTCCTCTGACGACCCGACAATGATTTCTGTTGACAAATTATTGTTATTGAGATGGAAATGGATATTCTGTACCCCACCATGATGCGTGCCAAGTCATATTAGATTATTGAAGAAATTTTGAAAATGAAAAATCTCCCTATACCCCCTCCAACGACCCGTCAATGATTTCTGTTGACGAATTATTGTTATTTAGATGGAAATGGATATTCTGCACCCCACCATGATGCGTGCCAAGTAATATTTGATTTTGAGGTAATTTTGAAAATGAAAAATCCCACTATTCCCCCTCTGACGACCCGACAATGATTTTTGTTGACAAATTATTGTTATTGATATGGAAATGGATATTCTGCACCTCACCATGATGCGTGCCAAGTCATATTTGATTTTGAGGTAATTTTGAAAATGAAAAATCCCACTATACCCCCTCTAACGACCCGTCAATGATTTCTGTTGACGAATTATTGTTATTCAGATGGAAATGGATATTCTGCACCCCACCATAATGCGTGCCAAGTCATATTGGATTTTTGAAGAAATATTGAAAATGAAAAATCCCTCTATACCCTCTCTAACGACCCGACAATGATTTCTGTTGACGAATTATTGTTATCCAGATGGAAATGAATATTCTGCACCCCATCATGTTGCGTGCCAAGTCATATTTGATTTTGAGGTAATTTTGAAAATGAAAAATCCCTCTATACCCCCTCTAACGACCCGACATTGATTTCTGTTGACGAATTCTTGTTATTCAGATGGAAATAAATATTCTGCACCCTACTATGATGCGTGCCAAGTCATATTTGATTTTTGAAGTCATTTTGATAATGAAAAATCCCTCTATACCCCCTCTGACGACCCAACAATGATTTCTGTTGACGAATTATTGTTATTCAGATGGACATGGATACTTTGCACCCCACCATGATGCGTGCCAAGTAATATTAGATTTTAGAAGATATATTGATAATGAGAAATCCCTCTATACCCCCTCTAACGACCCGACAAAGATTTCTGTTGACAAATTATTGTTATTCAGATGGAAATGGATATTCTGCACCAAACCATGATGCGTGCCAAGTCATAATAGATTTTTGAAGAAATTTTGAAAATGAAAAATCCCTCTATACCCCCTCCAACGACCCGTCAATGATTTCTGTTGACGAATTATTGTTATTCAGATGGCAATGGATATTCTGCACCCCACTATGATGCGTGCCAAGTCATATTTGATTTTGAGGTAATTTTGAAAATGAAAAATCTCTCTATACCCCCTCTGACGACCCGACAATGATTTCTGTTGACGAATTATAGTTATTCAGATGGAAATGGTTTTTCTGCACCCCCTGAAATGAAAAATCCCTCTATAGCTCCTCTGACGACCCGACAATGATTTCTGTAGACAAATTATTGTTATTGAGATGTTATTGAAATGGATATTCTGTACCCCACCATGATGCGTGCCAAGTCATATTTGATTTTTGAAGTCATTTTGAAAATGAAAAATCACTCCATACCTTCTCTGACGACACGACAATGATTTCTGTTTACGAATTATTCTTATTCAGATGGGAATGGATACTTTGCACTTCACCATGATGCGTGCCAAGTCATATTACATTTTTGAAGTAATTTTGAAAATGATAAATCCCTCCATACCCCCTCTGACGACACGACAATGATATCTGTTGACGAATTATTGTTATTCAGATGGGAATGGATATTCTGCATCCCACTATGATGCGTGCCAAGTCATATTCGATATTTGAAGAAATTTTGAAAGTGAAAAATCCCTCTATACCCCCTCCAACGACCCGTCAATGATTTCTGTTGACGAATCATTGTTATTCCGATGGAAATGGATATTCTGCACCCCACCATGATGCGTGCCAAGTCATGTTTGATTTTGAGGTAATTTTGAAAATGAAAAATCCTTCTATACCCCCTCTAACGACTCGACAATGATTTCTGTCGACGAATTATTGTTATTCAGATGGAAATAGATATTCTGCACCCCACCATGATGCGTGCCAAGTCATATTAGATTTTTGAAGTAATTTTGAAAATGATAAATCCCTCCATACCCCCTCTGACGACACGACAATGATATCTGTTGACGAATTATTGTTATTCAGATGGGAATGGATATTCTGCACCCCACTATGATGCGTGCCAAGTCATATTAGATTTTTGAAGAAATTATGAAAATGAAATATCCCTCTATACCCCCTCCAACGACCCGTCAATGATTTCTGTTGACGAATCATTGTTATTCAGATGGAAATGGATATTCTGCACCCCACCATGATGCGTGCCAACGAATCATTGTTATTCAGATGGAAATGGATATTCTGCACCCCACCATGATGCGTGCCAAGTCATATTTGATTTTGAGGTAATTTTGAAAATGAAAAATCCCTCTATACCCCCTCTGACGACCCGAAAATGATTTCTGTTGACGAATTATTGTTATTTAGATGGAAATGGATATTCTGCACCCCACCATGATGCGTGCCAAGTCATATTTGATTATTGAAGTCATTTTGAAAATGAGAAATCCCTCTATACCCCCTCTGACGACCCGACAATGATTTCTGTTGACTAATTATTGTTATTGAGATGGAAATGGATATTCTGTAGCCCACCATGATGCGTGCCAAGTCATATTAGATTATTGAAGAAATTTTGAAAATGAGAAATCCCTCCATACCCCCTCCAACGACCCGTCAATGATTTCTGTTGACGAATTATTGTTATATAGATGGAAATGGATATTCTGCACCCCACCATGATGCGTGCCAAGTCATATTGGATTTTGAGGTAATTTTGAAAATGAAAAATTCCTCTATACCCCCTCTGACGACCCGACAATGATTTTTGTTGACAAATTATTGTTATTTAGATGGAAATGGTTATTCTGTACCCCACTATGATGCGTGAAAAGTCATATTTGATTTTTGAAGTCATTTTGAAAATGAAAAATCCCTCTATACCCCCTCTGACGACCCGACAATGATTTCTGTTGACGAATTATTGTTATTCAGATGGAGATGGATATTCTGCACCCCACCATGATGCGTGCCAAGTCATATTGGATTTTTGAAGAAAAATTGAAAATGAAAAATCCCTCTATACCCCCTCTAACGACCCGACAATGATTTCTGTTGACGAATTATTGTTATCCAGATGGAAATGAATATTCTGCACCCCACCATGATGCGTGCCAAGTCATATTAGATTTTTGAAGAAATATTGAAAATGAAAAATCACTCTATACCCCCTCTAACGACCCGAAATTGATTTCTGTTGACGAATTATTGTTATTCAGATGGCAATGGATATTTTGCACCCCACCATGATGCGTGCCAAGTCATATTTGATTTTGAGGTAATTTTGAAAATGAAAAATCCCTCTATACCACCTCTGACGACCCGACAATGATTTCTGTTGACGAATTATTGTTATTCAGTTGGAAATGGATATTCTGCACCCCACCATGATGCGTGCTAAGTCATATTGGATTTTTGAAGAAATTTTGAAAATGAAAAATCCCTCTATACCCCCTCAATGTTTTCTGTTGAAAAATTATTATTATTGAGATGTTATTGAAATGGATATTCTGTACCCCACCATGATGCGTGCCAAGTCATATTTGATTTTTGAAGTAATTTTGAAAATGAAAAATACCTCTATACCCCCTCTGACGACCCGACAATGATTTCTGTCGACGAATTATTGTTATTCAGATGGAAATAAAAATTCTGCACCCCACCATGATGCGTGCCAACTCATATTTGATTTTGAGGTAATTTTGAAAATGAAAATTCCCTCTATATCCTCTCTAACGACCCGACAATGATTTATGTTGACAAATTATTGTTATTGAAATTGAAATGGATATTCTGCACCCCACCATGATTCGTGCCAAGTCATATTGGATTTTTGAAGAAATATTGAATATGAAAAATCCCTCTATACCCCCTCTGACGACCCGACAGTGATTTCTGTTGACGAATTATTGTTATTCAGATGGAAATGGATATTCTGCACCCCACCATGATGCGTGCCAAGTCATAATAGATTTTTGAAGAAATTTTGAAAATGAAAAATCCCTCTTTACACCCTCAACGACCCGTCAATGATTTCTGTTGACGAATTATTGTTATTCAGATGGCAATGGATATTTTGCACCCCACCATGATGCGTGCCAAGTCATATTTGATTTTGAGGTAATTTTGAAAATGAAAAATCCCTCTATACCCCCTCTGACGACCCGACAATTATAACTGTTGACGAATTATTGTTATTCAGATGGAAATGGATATTCTGCACCCCACCATGATGCGTGCCAAGTCATAATAGATTTTTGAAGAAATTTTGAAAATGAAAAATCCCTCTTTACCCCCTCAACGACCCGTCAATGATTTCTAATGACGAATTATTGTTATTCAGATGGCAATGGATATTTTGCACCCCACCATGATGCGTGCCAAGTCATATTTGATTTTGAGGTAATTTTGAAAATGAAAAATCCCTCTATACCCCCTCTGACGACACGACAATTATAACTGTTGACGAATTATTGTTATTCAGATGGAAATGGATATTCTGCACTCCACCATGATGCGTGCCAAGTCATGTTTGATTTTGAGGTAATTTTGAAAATGAAAAATCCTTCTATACCCCCTCTAACGACTCGACAATGATTTCTGTCGACGAATTATTGTTATTCAGATGGAAATAGATATTCTGCACCCCACCATGATGCGTGCCAAGTCATTTTAGATTTTTGAAGTAATTTTGAAAATGATAAATCCCTCCATACCCCCTCTGACGACACGACAATGATATCTGTTGACGAATTATTGTTATTCAGATGGGAATGGATATTCTGCACACCACTATGATGCGTGCCAAGTCATATTAGATTTTTGAAGAAATTTTGAAAATGAAAAATCCCTCTATACCTTCTCCAACGACCCGTCAATGATTTCTGTTGACGAATCATTGTTATTCAGATGGATATGGATATTCTGCACCCCACCATGATGCGTGCCAAGTCATATTAGATTTTTGAAGTAATTTTGAAAATGAAAAATCCCTCCATACCCCCTCTGACGACCCGACAATGATTTCTGTTGGAAAATTCTTGTTAATCGGATGGAATCGGATATTCTGCACCCTACTATGATGCGTGCCAAGTCATATTTGATTTTGAGGTAATTTTGAAAATGAAAAATCCGTCTATACCCCCTCTGACGACCAGACAATGATTTCTGTTAACAAATTATTGTTATTGAGATGGAAATGGATATTCTGTACCCCACCATGATGCGTGCCAAGTCATATTATTTTATTGAAGAAATTTTGAAAATGAAAAATCCTTCTATACCCCCTCCAACGACCCGTCAATGATATCTGTCGACGAATTATTGTTATTTAGATGGAAATGGATATTCTGCACCCCACCATGATGCGTGCCAAGTCATATTTGATTTTGAGGTCATTTTGAAAATGAAAAATCCCTCTATACCCCCTCTGACGACCCGACAATGATTTTTGTTGACAAATTATTGTTATTGAGATGGAAATGGATATTCTGTACCCCACTATGATGCGTGCCAAGTCATATTTGATTTTTGAAGTCATTTGAAAATGAAAAATCCCTCTATACCCCCTCTGACGACCCGACAATGATTTCTGTTGACGAATTATTGTTATTCAGATAGAAATGGATATTCTGCACTCTACCATGATGCGTGCCAAGTCATATTGGATTTTTGAAAAAATATTGAAAATGAAAAATCCCTCTATACCCCCTCTAACGACCCGACAATGATTTCTGTCGACGAATCATTGTTATTCAGATGGAAATAGATATTCTGGACCCCACCATGATGAGTGCCAAGTCATATTAGATTTTTGAAGAAATATCGAAAATGAAAAATCACTCTATACCCCCTCTAACGACCCGACACTGATTTCTATCGACGAATTATTGTTATTCAGATGAAAATAGATATTCTGCACCCCACCATGATGCGTGCCAAGTCATATTAGATTTTTAAAGAAATATTGAAAATGAGAAATCCCTCTATACCCCCTCCAACGACCCGTCAATGATTTCTGTTGACGAATTATTGTTATTTAGATGGAAATGGATATTCTGCACCCCACCATGATGCGTGCCAAGTCATATTAGATTATTGAAGAAATTTTGAAAATGAGAAATCCCTCTATACCCCTCCAACGACCCGTCAATGATTTCTGTTGACGAATTATTGTTATATAGATGGAAATGGATATTCTGCACCCCACCATGATGCGTGCCAAGTCATATTGGATTTTGAGGTAATTTTGAAAATGAAAAATTCCTCTATACCCCCTCTGACGACCCGACAATGATTTTTGTTGACAAATTATTGTTATTTAGATGGAAATGGTTATTCTGTACCCCACTATGATGCGTGAAAAGTCATATTTGATTTTTGAAGTCATTTTGAAAATGAAAAATCCCTCTATACCCCCTCTGACGACCCGACAATGATTTCTGTTGACGAATTATTGTTATTCAGATGGAAATGGATATTCTGCACCCCACCATGATGCGTGCCAAGTCATATTGGATTTTTGAAGAAAAATTGAAAATGAAAAATCCCTCTATACCCCCTCTAACGACCCGACAATGACTTCTGTTGACGAATTATTGTTATCCAGATGGAAATGAATATTCTGCACCCCACCATGATGCGTGCCAAGTCATATTAGATTTTTGAAGAAATATTGAAAATGAAAAATCACTCTATACCCCCTCTAACGACCCGAAATTGATTTCTGTTGACGAATTATTGTTATTCAGATGGCAATGGATATTTTGCACCCCACCATGATGCGTGCCAAGTCATATTTGATTTTGAGGTAATTTTGAAAATGAAAAATCCCTCTATACCACCTCTGACGACCCGACAATGATTTCTGTTGACGAATTATTGTTATTCAGTTGGAAATGGATATTCTGCACCCCACCATGATGCGTGCTAAGTCATATTGGATTTTTGAAGAAATTTTGAAAATGAAAAATCCCTCTATACCCCCTCAATGTTTTCTGTTGAAAAATTATTATTATTGAGATGTTATTGAAATGGATATTCTGTACCCCACCATGATGCGTGCCAAGTCATATTTGATTTTTGAAGTAATTTTGAAAATGAAAAATACCTCTATACCCCCTCTGACGACCCGACAATGATTTCTGTCGACGAATTATTGTTATTCTGATGGAAATAAAAATTCTGCACCCCACCATGATGCGTGCCAACTCATATTTGATTTTGAGGTAATTTTGAAAATGAAAAATCCCTCTATATCCTCTCTAACGACCCGACAATGATTTATGTTGACAAATTATTGCTATTGAAATTGAAATGGATATTCTGCACCCCACCATGATGCGTTCCAAGTCATATTGGATTTTTGAAGAGATATTGAATATGAAAAATCCCTCTATACCCCCTCTGACGAACCGACAGTGATTTCTGTTGACGAATTATTGTTATTCAGATGGAAATGGATATTCTGCACCCCACCATGATGCGTGCCAAGTCATAATAGATTTTTGAAGAAATTTTGAAAATGAAAAATCCCTCTTTACCCCCTCAACGACCCGTCAATGATTTCTGTTGACGAATTATTGTTATTCAGATGGCAATGGATATTTTGCACCCCACCATGATGCGTGCCAAGTCATATTTGATTTTGAGGTAATTTTGAAAATGATAAATCCCTCTATACCCCCTCTGACGACCCGACAATTATAACTGTTGACGAATTATTGTTATTCAGATGGAAATGGATATTCTGCACCCCACCATGATGCGTGCCAAGTCATAATAGATTTTTGAAGAAATTTTGAAAATGAAAAATCCCTCTTTACCCCCTCAACGACCCGTCAATGATTTCTAATGACGAATTATTGTTATTCAGATGGCAATGGATATTTTGCACCCCACCATGATGCGTGCCAAGTCATATTTGATTTTGAGGTAATTTTGAAAATGAAAAATCCCTCTATACCCCCTCTGACGACACGACAATTATAACTGTTGACGAATTATTGTTATTCAGATGGAAATGGATATTCTGCACCCCACCATGATGCGTGCCAAGTCATGTTTGATTTTGAGGTAATTTTGAAAATGAAAAATCCTTCTATACCCCCTCTAACGACTCGACAATGATTTCTGTCGACGAATTATTGTTATTCAGATGGAAATAGATATTCTGCACCCCACCATGATGCGTGCCAAGTCATTTTAGATTTTTGAAGTAATTTTGAATATGATAAATCCCTCCATACCCCCTCTGACGACACGACAATGATATCTGTTGACGAATTATTGTTATTCAGATGGGAATGGATATTCTGCACACCACTATGATGCGTGCCAAGTCATATTAGATTTTTGAAGAAATTTTGAAAATGAAAAATCCCTCTATACCTTCTCCAACGACCCGTCAATGATTTCTGTTGACGAATCATTGTTATTCAGATGGATATGGATATTCTGCACCCCACCATGATGCGTGCCAAGTCATATTAGATTTTTGAAGTAATTTTGAAAATGAAAAATCCCTCCATACCCCCTCTGACGACCCGACAATGATTTCTGTTGGAAAATTCTTGTTAATCGGATGGAATCGGATATTCTGCACCCTACTATGATGCGTGCCAAGTCATATTTGATTTTGAGGTAATTTTGAAAATGAAAAATCCGTCTATACCCCCTCTGACGACCAGACAATGATTTCTGTTGACAAATTATTGTTATTGAGATGGAAATGGATATTCTGTACCCCACCATGATGCGTGCCAAGTCATATTTGATTTTGAGGTCATTTTGAAAATGAAAAATCCCTCTATACCCCCTCTGACGACCCGACAATGATTTTTGTTGACAAATTATTGTTATTGAGATGGAAATGGATATTCTGTACCCCACTATGATGCGTGCCAAGTCATATTTGATTTTTGAAGTCATTTTGAAAATGAAAAATCCCTCTATACCCCCTCTGACGACCCGACAATGATTTCTGTTGACGAATTATTGTTATTCAGATAGAAATGGATATTCTGCACTCTACCATGATGCGTGCCAAGTCATATTGGATTTTTGAAAAAATATTGAAAATGAAAAATCCCTCTATACCCCCTCTAACGACCCGACAATGATTTCTGTCGACGAATCATTGTTATTCAGATGGAAATAGATATTCTGGACCCCACCATGATGAGTGCCAAGTCATATTAGATTTTTGAAGAAATATTGAAAATGAAAAATCACTCTATACCCCCTCTAACGACCCGACACTGATTTCTATCGACGAATTATTGTTATTCAGATGAAAATAGATATTCTGCACCCCACCATGATGCGTGCCAAGTCATATTAGATTTTTAAAGAAATATTGAAAATGAGAAATCCCTCTATACCCCCTCCAACGACCCGTCAATGATTTCTGTTGACGAATTATTGTTATTTAGATGGAAATGGATGTTCTGCACCCCACCATGATGCGTGCCAAGTCATATTTGATTATTGAAGTCATTTTGAAAATGAGAAATTCCTCTATACCCCCTCTGACGACCCGACAATGATTTCTGTTGACGAATTATTGTTATTCAGATGGAGATGGATATTCTGCACCCCACCATGATGCGTGCCAAGTCATATTGGATTTTTGAAGAAAAATTGAAAATGAAAAATCCCTCTATACCCCCTCTAACGACCCGACAATGATTTCTGTTGACGAATTATTGTTATCCAGATGGAAATGAATATTCTGCACCCCACCATGATGCGTGCCAAGTCATATTAGATTTTTGAAGAAATATTGAAAATGAAAAATCACTCTATACCCCCTCTAACGACCCGAAATTGATTTCTGTTGACGAATTATTGTTATTCAGATGGCAATGGATATTTTGCACCCCACCATGATGCGTGCCAAGTCATATTTGATTTTGAGGTAATTTTGAAAATGAAAAATCCCTCTATACCACCTCTGACGACCCGACAATGATTTCTGTTGACGAATTATTGTTATTCAGTTGGAAATGGATATTCTGCACCCCACCATGATGCGTGCTAAGTCATATTGGATTTTTGAAGAAATTTTGAAAATGAAAAATCCCTCTATACCCCCTCAATGTTTTCTGTTGAAAAATTATTATTATTGAGATGTTATTGAAATGGATATTCTGTACCCCACCATGATGCGTGCCAAGTCATATTTGATTTTTGAAGTAATTTTGAAAATGAAAAATACCTCTATACCCCCTCTGACGACCCGACAATGATTTCTGTCGACGAATTATTGTTATTCAGATGGAAATAAAAATTCTGCACCCCACCATGATGCGTGCCAACTCATATTTGATTTTGAGGTAATTTTGAAAATGAAAATTCCCTCTATATCCTCTCTAACGACCCGACAATGATTTATGTTGACAAATTATTGTTATTGAAATTGAAATGGATATTCTGCACCCCACCATGATGCGTGCCAAGTCATATTGGATTTTTGAAGAAATATTGAATATGAAAAATCCCTCTATACCCCCTCTGACGACCCGACAGTGATTTCTGTTGACGAATTATTGTTATTCAGATGGAAATGGATATTCTGCACCCCACCATGATGCGTGCCAAGTCATAATAGATTTTTGAAGAAATTTTGAAAATGAAAAATCCCTCTTTACACCCTCAACGACCCGTCAATGATTTCTGTTGACGAATTATTGTTATTCAGATGGCAATGGATATTTTGCACCCCACCATGATGCGTGCCAAGTCATATTTGATTTTGAGGTAATTTTGAAAATGAAAAATCCCTCTATACCCCCTCTGACGACCCGACAATTACAACTGTTGACGAATTATTGTTATTCAGATGGAAATGGATATTCTGCACCCCACCATGATGCGTGCCAAGTCATAATAGATTTTTGAAGAAATTTTGAAAATGAAAAATCCCTCTTTACCCCCTCAACGACCCGTCAATGATTTCTAATGACGAATTATTGTTATTCAGATGGCAATGGATATTTTGCACCCCACCATGATGCGTGCCAAGTCATATTTGATTTTGAGGTAATTTTGAAAATGAAAAATCCCTCTATACCCCCTCTGACGACACGACAATTATAACTGTTGACGAATTATTGTTATTCAGATGGAAATGGATATTCTGCACTCCACCATGATGCGTGCCAAGTCATGTTTGATTTTGAGGTAATTTTGAAAATGAAAAATCCTTCTATACCCCCTCTAACGACTCGACAATGATTTCTGTCGACGAATTATTGTTATTCAGATGGAAATAGATATTCTGCACCCCACCATGATGCGTGCCAAGTCATTTTAGATTTTTGAAGTAATTTTGAAAATGATAAATCCCTCCATACCCCCTCTGACGACACGACAATGATATCTGTTGACGAATTATTGTTATTCAGATGGGAATGGATATTCTGCACACCACTATGATGCGTGCCAAGTCATATTAGATTTTTGAAGAAATTTTGAAAATGAAAAATCCCTCTATACCTTCTCCAACGACCCGTCAATGATTTCTGTTGACGAATCATTGTTATTCAGATGGATATGGATATTCTGCACCCCACCATGATGCGTGCCAAGTCATATTAGATTTTTGAAGTAATTTTGAAAATGAAAAATCCCTCCATACCCCCTCTGACGACCCGACAATGATTTCTGTTGGAAAATTCTTGTTAATCGGATGGAATCGGATATTCTGCACCCTACTATGATGCGTGCCAAGTCATATTTGATTTTGAGGTAATTTTGAAAATGAAAAATCCGTCTATACCCCCTCTGACGACCAGACAATGATTTCTGTTAACAAATTATTGTTATTGAGATGGAAATGGATATTCTGTACCCCACCATGATGCGTGCCAAGTCATATTATTTTATTGAAGAAATTTTGAAAATGAAAAATCCTTCTATACCCCCTCCAACGACCCGTCAATGATATCTGTCGACGAATTATTGTTATTTAGATGGAAATGGATATTCTGCACCCCACCATGATGCGTGCCAAGTCATATTTGATTTTGAGGTCATTTTGAAAATGAAAAATCCCTCTATACCCCCTCTGACGACCCGACAATGATTTTTGTTGACAAATTATTGTTATTGAGATGGAAATGGATATTCTGTACCCCACTATGATGCGTGCCAAGTCATATTTGATTTTTGAAGTCATTTTGAAAATGAAAAATCCCTCTATACCCCCTCTGACGACCCGACAATGATTTCTGTTGACGAATTATTGTTATTCAGATAGAAATGGATATTCTGCACTCTACCATGATGCGTGCCAAGTCATATTGGATTTTTGAAAAAATATTGAAAATGAAAAATCCCTCTATACCCCCTCTAACGACCCGACAATGATTTCTGTCGACGAATCATTGTTATTCAGATGGAAATAGATATTCTGGACCCCACCATGATGAGTGCCAAGTCATATTAGATTTTTGAAGAAATATCGAAAATGAAAAATCACTCTATACCCCCTCTAACGACCCGACACTGATTTCTATCGACGAATTATTGTTATTCAGATGAAAATAGATATTCTGCACCCCACCATGATGCGTGCCAAGTCATATTAGATTTTTAAAGAAATATTGAAAATGAGAAATCCCTCTATACCCCCTCCAACGACCCGTCAATGATTTCTGTTGACGAATTATTGTTATTTAGATGGAAATGGATATTCTGCACCCCACCATGATGCGTGCCAAGTCATATTAGATTATTGAAGAAATTTTGAAAATGAGAAATCCCTCTATACCCCTCCAACGACCCGTCAATGATTTCTGTTGACGAATTATTGTTATATAGATGGAAATGGATATTCTGCACCCCACCATGATGCGTGCCAAGTCATATTGGATTTTGAGGTAATTTTGAAAATGAAAAATTCCTCTATACCCCCTCTGACGACCCGACAATGATTTTTGTTGACAAATTATTGTTATTTAGATGGAAATGGTTATTCTGTACCCCACTATGATGCGTGAAAAGTCATATTTGATTTTTGAAGTCATTTTGAAAATGAAAAATCCCTCTATACCCCCTCTGACGACCCGACAATGATTTCTGTTGACGAATTATTGTTATTCAGATGGAAATGGATATTCTGCACCCCACCATGATGCGTGCCAAGTCATATTGGATTTTTGAAGAAAAATTGAAAATGAAAAATCCCTCTATACCCCCTCTAACGACCCGACAATGACTTCTGTTGACGAATTATTGTTATCCAGATGGAAATGAATATTCTGCACCCCACCATGATGCGTGCCAAGTCATATTAGATTTTTGAAGAAATATTGAAAATGAAAAATCACTCTATACCCCCTCTAACGACCCGAAATTGATTTCTGTTGACGAATTATTGTTATTCAGATGGCAATGGATATTTTGCACCCCACCATGATGCGTGCCAAGTCATATTTGATTTTGAGGTAATTTTGAAAATGAAAAATCCCTCTATACCACCTCTGACGACCCGACAATGATTTCTGTTGACGAATTATTGTTATTCAGTTGGAAATGGATATTCTGCACCCCACCATGATGCGTGCTAAGTCATATTGGATTTTTGAAGAAATTTTGAAAATGAAAAATCCCTCTATACCCCCTCAATGTTTTCTGTTGAAAAATTATTATTATTGAGATGTTATTGAAATGGATATTCTGTACCCCACCATGATGCGTGCCAAGTCATATTTGATTTTTGAAGTAATTTTGAAAATGAAAAATACCTCTATACCCCCTCTGACGACCCGACAATGATTTCTGTCGACGAATTATTGTTATTCTGATGGAAATAAAAATTCTGCACCCCACCATGATGCGTGCCAACTCATATTTGATTTTGAGGTAATTTTGAAAATGAAAAATCCCTCTATATCCTCTCTAACGACCCGACAATGATTTATGTTGACAAATTATTGCTATTGAAATTGAAATGGATATTCTGCACCCCACCATGATGCGTTCCAAGTCATATTGGATTTTTGAAGAGATATTGAATATGAAAAATCCCTCTATACCCCCTCTGACGAACCGACAGTGATTTCTGTTGACGAATTATTGTTATTCAGATGGAAATGGATATTCTGCACCCCACCATGATGCGTGCCAAGTCATAATAGATTTTTGAAGAAATTTTGAAAATGAAAAATCCCTCTTTACCCCCTCAACGACCCGTCAATGATTTCTGTTGACGAATTATTGTTATTCAGATGGCAATGGATATTTTGCACCCCACCATGATGCGTGCCAAGTCATATTTGATTTTGAGGTAATTTTGAAAATGATAAATCCCTCTATACCCCCTCTGACGACCCGACAATTATAACTGTTGACGAATTATTGTTATTCAGATGGAAATGGATATTCTGCACCCCACCATGATGCGTGCCAAGTCATAATAGATTTTTGAAGAAATTTTGAAAATGAAAAATCCCTCTTTACCCCCTCAACGACCCGTCAATGATTTCTAATGACGAATTATTGTTATTCAGATGGCAATGGATATTTTGCACCCCACCATGATGCGTGCCAAGTCATATTTGATTTTGAGGTAATTTTGAAAATGAAAAATCCCTCTATACCCCCTCTGACGACACGACAATTATAACTGTTGACGAATTATTGTTATTCAGATGGAAATGGATATTCTGCACCCCACCATGATGCGTGCCAAGTCATGTTTGATTTTGAGGTAATTTTGAAAATGAAAAATCCTTCTATACCCCCTCTAACGACTCGACAATGATTTCTGTCGACGAATTATTGTTATTCAGATGGAAATAGATATTCTGCACCCCACCATGATGCGTGCCAAGTCATTTTAGATTTTTGAAGTAATTTTGAATATGATAAATCCCTCCATACCCCCTCTGACGACACGACAATGATATCTGTTGACGAATTATTGTTATTCAGATGGGAATGGATATTCTGCACACCACTATGATGCGTGCCAAGTCATATTAGATTTTTGAAGAAATTTTGAAAATGAAAAATCCCTCTATACCTTCTCCAACGACCCGTCAATGATTTCTGTTGACGAATCATTGTTATTCAGATGGATATGGATATTCTGCACCCCACCATGATGCGTGCCAAGTCATATTAGATTTTTGAAGTAATTTTGAAAATGAAAAATCCCTCCATACCCCCTCTGACGACCCGACAATGATTTCTGTTGGAAAATTCTTGTTAATCGGATGGAATCGGATATTCTGCACCCTACTATGATGCGTGCCAAGTCATATTTGATTTTGAGGTAATTTTGAAAATGAAAAATCCGTCTATACCCCCTCTGACGACCAGACAATGATTTCTGTTGACAAATTATTGTTATTGAGATGGAAATGGATATTCTGTACCCCACCATGATGCGTGCCAAGTCATATTTGATTTTGAGGTCATTTTGAAAATGAAAAATCCCTCTATACCCCCTCTGACGACCCGACAATGATTTTTGTTGACAAATTATTGTTATTGAGATGGAAATGGATATTCTGTACCCCACTATGATGCGTGCCAAGTCATATTTGATTTTTGAAGTCATTTTGAAAATGAAAAATCCCTCTATACCCCCTCTGACGACCCGACAATGATTTCTGTTGACGAATTATTGTTATTCAGATAGAAATGGATATTCTGCACTCTACCATGATGCGTGCCAAGTCATATTGGATTTTTGAAAAAATATTGAAAATGAAAAATCCCTCTATACCCCCTCTAACGACCCGACAATGATTTCTGTCGACGAATCATTGTTATTCAGATGGAAATAGATATTCTGGACCCCACCATGATGAGTGCCAAGTCATATTAGATTTTTGAAGAAATATTGAAAATGAAAAATCACTCTATACCCCCTCTAACGACCCGACACTGATTTCTATCGACGAATTATTGTTATTCAGATGAAAATAGATATTCTGCACCCCACCATGATGCGTGCCAAGTCATATTAGATTTTTAAAGAAATATTGAAAATGAGAAATCCCTCTATACCCCCTCCAACGACCCGTCAATGATTTCTGTTGACGAATTATTGTTATTTAGATGGAAATGGATGTTCTGCACCCCACCATGATGCGTGCCAAGTCATATTTGATTATTGAAGTCATTTTGAAAATGAGAAATTCCTCTATACCCCCTCTGACGACCCGACAATGATTTCTGTTGACAAATTATTGTTATTGAGATGGAAATGGATATTCTGTACCCCACCATGATGCGTGCCAAGTCATATTAGATTATTGAAGAAATTTTGAAAATGAGAAATCCCTCTATACACCCTCCAACGACCCGTCAATGATTTCTGTTGACGAATTATTGTTATATATATGGAAATGGATATTCTGCACCCCACCATGATGCGTGCCAAGTCATATTGGATTTTGAGGTAATTTTGAAAATGAAAAATTCCTCTATACCCCCTCTGACGACCCGACAATGATTTTTGTTGAAAAATTATTGTTATTTAGATGGAAATGGTTATTCTGTACCCCACTATGATGCGTGAAAAGTCATATTTGATTTTTGAAGTCATTTTGAAAATGAAAAATCCCTCTATACCCCCTCTGACGACCCGACAATGATTTCTGTTGACGAATTATTGTTATTCAGATGGAAATGGATATTCTGCACCCCACCATGATGCGTGCCAAGTCATATTGGATTTTTGAAGAAAAATTGAAAATGAAAAATCCCTCTATACCCCCTCTAACGATCCGACAATGATTTCTGTTGACGAATTATTGTTATCCAGATGGAAATGAATATTCTGCACCCCACCATGATGCGTGCCAAGTCATATTAGATTTTTGAAGAAATATTGAAAATGAAAAATCACTCTATACCCCCTCTAACGACCCGAAATTGATTTCTGTTGACGAATTCTTGTTATTCAGATGGAAATAAATATTCTGCACCCTACTATGATGCGTGCCAAGTCATATTTGATTTTTGAAGTCATTTTGATTATGAAAAATCCCTCTATACCCCCTCTGACGACTCGACAATGATTTCTGTTGACGAATTATTGTTATTCAGATGGACCTGGATACTTTGCACCCCTCCATGATGCGTGCCAAGTCATATTAGATTATTGAAGATACATTGAAAATGAAAAATCCCTCTATACCCCCTCTGACGACCCGACAATGATTTCTGTTGACGAATTATTGTTATATAGATGGAAATGGATATTCTGCACCCCACCATGATGCGTGCCAAGTCATATTTGATTATTGAAGTCATTTTGAAAATGAGAAATCCCTCTATACCCCCTCTGACGACCCGACAATGATTTCTGTTGACTAATTATTGTTATTGAGATGGAAATGGATATTCTGTACCCCACCATGATGCGTGCCAAGTCATATTAGATTATTGAAGAAATTTTGAAAATGAGAAATCCCTCTATACCCCCTCCAACGACCCCTCAATGATTTCTGTTGACGAATTATTGTTATATAGATGGAAATGGATATTCTGCACCCCACCATGATGCGTGCCAAGTCATATTAGATTTTTGAAGAAATATTGAAAATGAAAAATCACTCTATACCCCCTCTAACGACCCGAAATTGATTTCTGTTGACGAATTATTGTTATTCAGATGGCAATGGATATTTTGCACCCCACCATGATGCGTGCCAAGTCATATTTGATTTTGAGGTAATTTTGAAAATGAAAAATCCCTCTATACCACCTCTGACGACCCGACAATGATTTCTGTTGACGAATTATTGTTATTCAGTTGGAAATGGATATTCTGCACCCCACCATGATGCGTGCTAAGTCATATTGGATTTTTGAAGAAATTTTGAAAATGAAAAATCCCTCTATACCCCCTCAATGTTTTCTGTTGAAAAATTATTATTATTGAGATGTTATTGAAATGGATATTCTGTACCCCACCATGATGCGTGCCAAGTCATATTTGATTTTTGAAGTAATTTTGAAACTGAAAAATACCTCTATACCCCCTCTGACGACCCGACAATGATTTCTGTCGACGAATTATTGTTATTCAGATGGAAATAAAAATTCTGCACCCCACCATGATGCGTGCCAACTCATATTTGATTTTGAGGTAATTTTGAAAATGAAAAATCCCTCTATATCCTCTCTAACGACCCGACAATGATTTATGTTGACAAATTATTGCTATTGAAATTGAAATGGATATTCTGCACCCCACCATGATGCGTGCCAAGTCATATTGGATTTTTGAAGAAATATTGAATATGAAAAATCCCTCTATACCCCCTCTGACGACCCGACAGTGATTTCTGTTGACGAATTATTGTTATTCAGATGGAAATGGATATTCTGCACCCCACCATGATGCGTGCCAAGTCATAATAGATTTTTGAAGAAATTTTGAAAATGAAAAATCCCTCTTTACCCCCTCAACGACCCGACAATGATTTCTGTTGACGAATTATTGTTATTCAGATGGCAATGGATATTTTGCACCCCACCATGATGCGTGCCAAGTCATATTTGATTTTGAGGTAATTTTGAAAATGAAAAATCCCTCTATACCCCCTCTGACGACCCGACAATTATAACTGTTGACGAATTATTGTTATTCAGATGGAAATGGATATTCTGCACCCCACCATGATGCGTGCCAAGTCATAATAGATTTTTGAAGAAATTTTGAAAATGAAAAATCCCTCTTTACCCCCTCAACGACCCGTCAATGATTTCTAATGACGAATTATTGTTATTCAGATGGCAATGGATATTTTGCACCCCACCATGATGCGTGCCAAGTCATATTTGATTTTGAGGTAATTTTGAAAATGAAAAATCCCTCTATACCCCCTCTGACGACACGACAATTATAACTGTTGACGAATTATTGTTATTCAGATGGAAATGGATATTCTGCACCCCACCATGATGCGTGCCAAGTCATGTTTGATTTTGAGGTAATTTTGAAAATGAAAAATCCTTCTATACCCCCTCTAACGACTCGACAATGATTTCTGTCGACGAATTATTGTTATTCAGATGGAAATAGATATTCTGCACCCCACCATGATGCGTGCCAAGTCATTTTAGATTTTTGAAGTAATTTTGAATATGATAAATCCCTCCATACCCCCTCTGACGACACGACAATGATATCTGTTGACGAATTATTGTTATTCAGATGGGAATGGATATTCTGCACACCACTATGATGCGTGCCAAGTCATATTAGATTTTTGAAGAAATTTTGAAAATGAAAAATCCCTCTATACCTTCTCCAACGACCCGTCAATGATTTCTGTTGACGAATCATTGTTATTCAGATGGATATGGATATTCTGCACACCACCATGATGCGTGCCAAGTCATATTAGATTTTTGAAGTAATTTTGAAAATGAAAAATCCCTCCATACCCCCTCTGACGACCCGACAATGATTTCTGTTGGAAAATTCTTGTTAATCGGATGGAATCGGATATTCTGCACCCTACTATGATGCGTGCCAAGTCATATTTGATTTTGAGGTAATTTTGAAAATGAAAAATCCGTCTATACCCCCTCTGACGACCAGACAATGATTTCTGTTGACAAATTATTGTTATTGAGATGGAAATGGATATTCTGTACCCCACCGTGTTGCGTGCCAAGTCATATTATTTTATTGAAGAAATTTTGAAAATGAAAAATCCTTCTATACCCCCTCCAACGACCCGTCAATGATATCTGTCGACGAATTATTGTTATTTAGATGGAAATGGATATTCTGCACCCCACCATGATGCGTGCCAAGTCATATTTGATTTTGAGGTCATTTTGAAAATGAAAAATCCCTCTATACCCCCTCTGACGACCCGACAATGATTTTTGTTGACAAATTATTGTTATAGAGATGGAAATGGATATTCTGTACCCCACTATGATGCGTGCCAAGTCATATTTGATTTTTGAAGTCATTTTGAAAATGAAAAATCCCTCTATACCCCCTCTGACGACCCGACAATGATTTCTGTTGACAAATTATTGTTATTGAGATGGAAATGGATATTCTGTACCCCACCATGATGCGTGCCAAGTCATATTAGATTATTGAAGAAATTTTGAAAATGAGAAATCCCTCTATACACCCTCCAACGACCCGTCAATGATTTCTGTTGACGAATTATTGTTATATATATGGAAATGGATCTGCACCCCACCATGATGCGTGCCAAGTCATATTGGATTTTGAGGTAATTTTGAAAATGAAAAATTCCTCTATACCCCCTCTGACGACCCGACAATGATTTTTGTTGAAAAATTATTGTTATTTAGATGGAAATGGTTATTCTGTACCCCACTATGATGCGTGAAAAGTCATATTTGATTTTTGAAGTCATTTTGAAAATGAAAAATCCCTCTATACCCCCTCTGACGACCCGACAATGATTTCTGTTGACGAATTATTGTTATTCAGATGGAAATGGATATTCTGCACCCCACCATGATGCGTGCCAAGTCATATTGGATTTTTGAAGAAAAATTGAAAATGAAAAATCCCTCTATACCCCCTCTAACGATCCGACAATGATTTCTGTTGACGAATTATTGTTATCCAGATGGAAATGAATATTCTGCACCCCACCATGATGCGTGCCAAGTCATATTAGATTTTTGAAGAAATATTGAAAATGAAAAATCACTCTATACCCCCTCTAACGACCCGAAATTGATTTCTGTTGACGAATTCTTGTTATTCAGATGGAAATAAATATTCTGCACCCTACTATGATGCGTGCCAAGTCATATTTGATTTTTGAAGTCATTTTGAAAATGAAAAATCCCTCTATACCCCCTCTGACGACCCGACAATGATTTCTGTTGACGAATTATTGTTATTCAGATAGAAATGGATATTCTGCACTCTACCATGATGCGTGCCAAGTCATATTGGATTTTTGAAAAAATATTGAAAATGAAAAATCCCTCTATACCCCCTCTAACGACCCGACAATGATTTCTGTCGACGAATCATTGTTATTCAGATGGAAATAGATATTCTGGACCCCACCATGATGAGTGCCAAGTCATATTAGATTTTTGAAGAAATATTGAAAATGAAAAATCACTCTATACCCCCTCTAACGACCCGACACTGATTTCTATCGACGAATTATTGTTATTCAGATGAAAATAGATATTCTGCACCCCACCATGATGCGTGCCAAGTCATATTAGATTTTTAAAGAAATATTGAAAATGAGAAATCCCTCTATACCCCCTCCAACGACCCGTCAATTATTTCTGTTGACGAATTATTGTTATTTAGATGAAAATGGATATTCTGCACCCCACCATGATGCGTGCCAAGTCATATTAGATTATTGAAGAAATTTTGAAAATGAGAAATCCCTCTATACCCCTCCAACGACCCGTCAATGATTTCTGTTGACGAATTATTGTTATATAGATGGAAATGGATATTCTGCACCCCACCATGATGCGTGCCAAGTCATATTGGATTTTGAGGTAATTTTGAAAATGAAAAATTCCTCTATACCCCCTCTGACGACCCGACAATGATTTTTGTTGACAAATTATTGTTATTTAGATGAAAATGGTTATTCTGTACCCCACTATGATGCGTGAAAAGTCATATTTGATTTTTGAAGTCATTTTGAAAATGAAAAATCCCTCTATACCCCCTCTGACGACCCGACAATGATTTCTGTTGACGAATTATTGTTATTCAGATGGAAATGGATATTCTGCACCCCACCATGATGCGTGCCAAGTCATATTGGATTTTTGAAGAAAAATTGAAAATGAAAAATCCCTCTATACCCCCTCTAACGACCCGACAATGACTTCTGTTGACGAATTATTGTTATCCAGATGGAAATGAATATTCTGCACCCCACCATGATGCGTGCCAAGTCATATTAGATTTTTGAAGAAATATTGAAAATGAAAAATCACTCTATACCCCCTCTAACGACCCGAAATTGATTTCTGTTGACGAATTATTGTTATTCAGATGGCAATGGATATTTTGCACCCCACCATGATGCGTGCCAAGTCATATTTGATTTTGAGGTAATTTTGAAAATGAAAAATCCCTCTATACCACCTCTGACGACGCGACAATGATTTCTGTTGACGAATTATTGTTATTCAGTTGGAAATGGATATTCTGCACCCCACCATGATGCGTGCTAAGTCATATTGGATTTTTGAAGAAATTTTGAAAATGAAAAATCCCTCTATACCCCCTCAATGTTTTCTGTTGAAAAATTATTATTATTGAGATGTTATTGAAATGGATATTCTGTACCCCACCATGATGCGTGCCAAGTCATATTTGATTTTTGAAGTAATTTTGAAAATGAAAAATACCTCTATACCCCCTCTGACGACCCGACAATGATTTCTGTCGACGAATTATTGTTATTCAGATGGAAATAAAAATTCTGCACCCCACCATGATGCGTGCCAACTCATATTTGATTTTGAGGAAATTTTGAAAATGAAAAATCCCTCTATATCCTCTCTAACGACCCGACAATGATTTATGTTGACAAATTATTGCTATTGAAATTGAAATGGATATTCTGCACCCCACCATGATGCGTGCCAAGTCATATTGGATTTTTGAAGAAATATTGAATATGAAAAATCCCTCTATACCCCCTCTGACGACCCGACAGTGATTTCTGTTGACGAATTATTGTTATTCAGATGGAAATGGATATTCTGCACCCCACCATGATGCGTGCCAAGTCATAATAGATTTTTGAAGAAATTTTGAAAATGAAAAATCCCTCTTTACCCCCTCAACGACCCGTCAATGATTTCTGTTGACGAATTATTGTTATTCAGATGGCAATGGATATTTTGCACCCCACCATGATGCGTGCCAAGTCATATTTGATTTTGAGGTAATTTTGAAAATGAAAAATCCCTCTATACCCCCTCTGACGACCCGACAATTATAACTGTTGACGAATTATTGTTATTCAGATGGAAATGGATATTCTGCACCCCACCATGATGCGTGCCAAGTCATAATAGATTTTTGAAGAAATTTTGAAAATGAAAAATCCCTCTTTACCCCCTCAACGACCCGTCAATGATTTCTAATGACGAATTATTGTTATTCAGATGGCAATGGATATTTTGCACCCCACCATGATGCGTGCCAAGTCATATTTGATTTTGAGGTAATTTTGAAAATGAAAAATCCCTCTATACCCCCTCTGACGACACGACAATTATAACTGTTGACGAATTATTGTTATTCAGATGGAAATGGATATTCTGCACCCCACCATGATGCGTGCCAAGTCATGTTTGATTTTGAGGTAATTTTGAAAATGAAAAATCCTTCTATACCCCCTCTAACGACTCGACAATGATTTCTGTCGACGAATTATTGTTATTCAGATGGAAATAGATATTCTGCACCCCACCATGATGCGTGCCAAGTCATTTTAGATTTTTGAAGTAATTTTGAATATGATAAATCCCTCCATACCCCCTCTGACGACACGACAATGATATCTGTTGACGAATTATTGTTATTCAGATGGGAATGGATATTCTGCACACCACTATGATGCGTGCCAAGTCATATTAGATTTTTGAAGAAATTTTGAAAATGAAAAATCCCTCTATACCTTCTCCAACGACCCGTCAATGATTTCTGTTGACGAATCATTGTTATTCAGATGGATATGGATATTCTGCACCCCACCATGATGCGTGCCAAGTCATATTAGATTTTTGAAGTAATTTTGAAAATGAAAAATCCCTCCATACCCCCTCTGACGACCCGACAATGATTTCTGTTGGAAAATTCTTGTTAATCGGATGGAATCGGATATTCTGCACCCTACTATGATGCGTGCCAAGTCATATTTGATTTTGAGGTAATTTTGAAAATGAAAAATCCGTCTATACCCCCTCTGACGACCAGACAATGATTTCTGTTGACAAATTATTGTTATTGAGATGGAAATGGATATTCTGTACCCCACCATGATGCGTGCCAAGTCATATTTGATTTTGAGGTCATTTTGAAAATGAAAAATCCCTCTATACCCCCTCTGACGACCCGACAATGATTTTTGTTGACAAATTATTGTTATTGAGATGGAAATGGATATTCTGTACCCCACTATGATGCGTGCCAAGTCATATTTGATTTTTGAAGTCATTTTGAAAATGAAAAATCCCTCTATACCCCCTCTGACGACCCGACAATGATTTCTGTTGACGAATTATTGTTATTCAGATAGAAATGGATATTCTGCACTCTACCATGATGCGTGCCAAGTCATATTGGATTTTTGAAAAAATATTGAAAATGAAAAATCCCTCTATACCCCCTCTAACGACCCGACAATGATTTCTGTCGACGAATCATTGTTATTCAGATGGAAATAGATATTCTGGACCCCACCATGATGAGTGCCAAGTCATATTAGATTTTTGAAGAAATATTGAAAATGAAAAATCACTCTATACCCCCTCTAACGACCCGACACTGATTTCTATCGACGAATTATTGTTATTCAGATGAAAATAGATATTCTGCACCCCACCATGATGCGTGCCAAGTCATATTAGATTTTTAAAGAAATATTGAAAATGAGAAATCCCTCTATACCCCCTCCAACGACCCGTCAATGATTTCTGTTGACGAATTATTGTTATTTAGATGGAAATGGATATTCTGCACCCCACCATGATGCGTGCCAAGTCATATTTGATTATTGAAGTCATTTTGAAAATGAGAAATTCCTCTATACCCCCTCTGACGACCCGACAATGATTTCTGTTGACAAATTATTGTTATTGAGATGGAAATGGATATTCTGTACCCCACCATGATGCGTGCCAAGTCATATTAGATTATTGAAGAAATTTTGAAAATGAGAAATCCCTCTATACACCCTCCAACGACCCGTCAATGATTTCTGTTGACGAATTATTGTTATATATATGGAAATGGATATTCTGCACCCCACCATGATGCGTGCCAAGTCATATTGGATTTTGAGGTAATTTTGAAAATGAAAAATTCCTCTATACCCCCTCTGACGATCCGACAATGATTTTTGTTGAAAAATTATTGTTATTTAGATGGAAATGGTCATTCTGTACCCCACTATGATGCGTGAAAAGTCATATTTGATTTTTGAAGTCATTTTGAAAATGAAAAATCCCTCTATACCCCCTCTGACGACCCGACAATGATTTCTGTTGACGAATTATTGTTATTCAGATGGAAATGGATATTCTGCACCCCACCATGATGCGTGCCAAGTCATATTGGATTTTTGAAGAAAAATTGAAAATGAAAAATCCCTCTATACCCCCTCTAACGATCCGACAATGATTTCTGTTGACGAATTATTGTTATCCAGATGGAAATGAATATTCTGCACCCCACCATGATGCGTGCCAAGTCATATTAGATTTTTGAAGAAATATTGAAAATGAAAAATCACTCTATACCCCCTCTAACGACCCGAAATTGATTTCTGTTGACGAATTCTTGTTATTCAGATGGAAATAAATATTCTGCACCCTACTATGATGCGTGCCAAGTCATATTTGATTTTTGAAGTCATTTTGATTATGAAAAATCCCTCTATACCCCCTCTGACGACTCGACAATGATTTCTGTTGACGAATTATTGTTATTCAGATGGACCTGGATACTTTGCACCCCTCCATGATGCGTGCCAAGTCATATTAGATTATTGAAGATACATTGAAAATGAAAAATCCCTCTATACCCCCTCTGACGACCCGACAATGATTTCTGTTGACGAATTATTGTTATTTAGATGGAAATGGATATTCTGCACCCCACCATGATGCGTGCCAAGTCATATTTGATTATTGAAGTCATTTTGAAAATGAGAAATCCCTCTATACCCCCTCTGACGACCCGACAATGATTTCTGTTGACTAATTATTGTTATTGAGATGGAAATGGATATTCTGTACCCCACCATGATGCGTGCCAAGTCATATTAGATTATTGAAGAAATTTTGAAAATGAGAAATCCCTCTATACCCCCTCCAACGACCCGTCAATGATTTCTGTTGACGAATTATTGTTATATAGATGGAAATGGATATTCTGCACCCCACCATGATGCGTGCCAAGTCATATTAGATTTTTGAAGAAATATTGAAAATGAAAAATCACTCTATACCCCCTCTAACGACCCGAAATTGATTTCTGTTGACGAATTATTGTTATTCAGATGGCAATGGATATTTTGCACCCCACCATGATGCGTGCCAAGTCATATTTGATTTTGAGGTAATTTTGAAAATGAAAAATCCCTCTATACCACCTCTGACGACCCGACAATGATTTCTGTTGACGAATTATTGTTATTCAGTTGGAAATGGATATTCTGCACCCCACCATGATGCGTGCTAAGTCATATTGGATTTTTGAAGAAATTTTGAAAATGAAAAATCCCTCTATACCCCCTCAATGTTTTCTGTTGAAAAATTATTATTATTGAGATGTTATTGAAATGGATATTCTGTACCCCACCATGATGCGTGCCAAGTCATATTTGATTTTTGAAGTAATTTTGAAAATGAAAAATACCTCTATACCCCCTCTGACGACCCGACAATGATTTCTGTCGACGAATTATTGTTATTCAGATGGAAATAAAAATTCTGCACCCCACCATGATGCGTGCCAACTCATATTTGATTTTGAGGTAATTTTGAAAATGAAAAATCCCTCTATATCCTCTCTAACGACCCGACAATGATTTATGTTGACAAATTATTGCTATTGAAATTGAAATGGATATTCTGCACCCCACCATGATGCGTGCCAAGTCATATTGGATTTTTGAAGAAATATTGAATATGAAAAATCCCTCTATACCCCCTCTGACGACCCGACAGTGATTTCTGTTGACGAATTATTGTTATTCAGATGAAAATGGATATTCTGCACCCCACCATGATGCGTGCCAAGTCATAATAGATTTTTGAAGAAATTTTGAAAATGAAAAATCCCTCTTTACCCCCTCAACGACCCGTCAATGATTTCTGTTGACGAATTATTGTTATTCAGATGGCAATGGATATTTTGCACCCCACCATGATGCGTGCCAAGTCATATTTGATTTTGAGGTAATTTTGAAAATGAAAAATCCCTCTATACCCCCTCTGACGACCCGACAATTATAACTGTTGACGAATTATTGTTATTCAGATGGAAATGGATATTCTGCACCCCACCATGATGCGTGCCAAGTCATAATAGATTTTTGAAGAAATTTTGAAAATGAAAAATCCCTCTTTACCCCCTCAACGACCCGTCAATGATTTCTAATGACGAATTATTGTTATTCAGATGGCAATGGATATTTTGCACCCCACCATGATGCGTGCCAAGTCATATTTGATTTTGAGGTAATTTTGAAAATGAAAAATCCCTCTATACCCCCTCTGACGACACGACAATTATAACTGTTGACGAATTATTGTTATTCAGATGGAAATGGATATTCTGCACCCCACCATGATGCGTGCCAAGTCATGTTTGATTTTGAGGTAATTTTGAAAATGAAAAATCCTTCTATACCCCCTCTAACGACTCGACAATGATTTCTGTCGACGAATTATTGTTATTCAGATGGAAATAGATATTCTGCACCCCACCATGATGCGTGCCAAGTCATTTTAGATTTTTGAAGTAATTTTGAATATGATAAATCCCTCCATACCCCCTCTGACGACACGACAATGATATCTGTTGACGAATTATTGTTATTCAGATGGATATGGATATTCTGCACCCCACCATGATGCGTGCCAAGTCATATTAGATTTTTGAAGTAATTTTGAAAATGAAAAATCCCTCCATACCCCCTCTGACGACCCGACAATGATTTCTGTTGGAAAATTCTTGTTAATCGGATGGAATCGGATATTCTGCACCCTACTATGATGCGTGCCAAGTCATATTTGATTTTGAGGTAATTTTGAAAATGAAAAATCCGTCTATACCCCCTCTGACGACCAGACAATGATTTCTGTTGACAAATTATTGTTATTGAGATGGAAATGGATATTCTGTACCCCACCATGTTGCGTGCCAAGTCATATTATTTTATTGAAGAAATTTTGAAAATGAAAAATCCTTCTATACCCCCTCCAACGACCCGTCAATGATATCTGTCGACGAATTATTGTTATTTAGATGGAAATGGATATTCTGCACCCCACCATGATGCGTGCCAAGTCATATTTGATTTTGAGGTCATTTTGAAAATGAAAAATCCCTCTATACCCCCTCTGACGACCCGACAATGATTTTTGTTGACAAATTATTGTTATTGAGATGGAAATGGATATTCTGTACCCCACTATGATGCGTGCCAAGTCATATTTGATTTTTGAAGTCATTTTGAAAATGAAAAATCCCTCTATACCCCCTCTGACGACCCGACAATGATTTCTGTTGACGAATCATTGTTATTCAGATGGAAATAGATATTCTGGACCCCACCATGATGAGTGCCAAGTCATATTAGATTTTTGAAGTAATTTTGAAAATGAAAAATCCCTCCATACCCCCTCTGACGACCCGACAATGATTTCTGTTGGAAAATTCTTGTTAATCGGATGGAATCGGATATTCTGCACCCTACTATGATGCGTGCCAAGTCATATTTGATTTTGAGGTAATTTTGAAAATGAAAAATCCCTCTATACCCCCTCTGACGACCCGACAATTATAACTGTTGACGAATTATTGTTATTCAGATGGAAATGGATATTCTGCACCCCACCATGATGCGTGCCAAGTCATAATAGATTTTTGAAGAAATTTTGAAAATGAAAAATCCCTCTTTACCCCCTCAACGACCCGTCAATGATTTCTAATGACGAATTATTGTTATTCAGATGGCAATGGATATTTTGCACCCCACCATGATGCGTGCCAAGTCATATTTGATTTTGAGGTAATTTTGAAAATGAAAAATCCCTCTATACCCCCTCTGACGACACGACAATTATAACTGTTGACGAATTATTGTTATTCAGATGGAAATGGATATTCTGCACCCCACCATGATGCGTGCCAAGTCATGTTTGATTTTGAGGTAATTTTGAAAATGAAAAATCCTTCTATACCCCCTCTAACGACTCGACAATGATTTCTGTCGACGAATTATTGTTATTCAGATGGAAATAGATATTCTGCACCCCACCATGATGCGTGCCAAGTCATTTTAGATTTTTGAAGTAATTTTGAATATGATAAATCCCTCCATACCCCCTCTGACGACACGACAATGATATCTGTTGACGAATTATTGTTATTCAGATGGGAATGGATATTCTGCACACCACTATGATGCGTGCCAAGTCATATTAGATTTTTGAAGAAATTTTGAAAATGAAAAATCCCTCTATACCTTCTCCAACGACCCGTCAATGATTTCTGTTGACGAATCATTGTTATTCAGATGGATATGGATATTCTGCACCCCACCATGATGCGTGCCAAGTCATATTAGATTTTTGAAGTAATTTTGAAAATGAAAAATCCCTCCATACCCCCTCTGACGACCCGACAATGATTTCTGTTGGAAAATTCTTGTTAATCGGATGGAATCGGATATTCTGCACCCTACTATGATGCGTGCCAAGTCATATTTGATTTTGAGGTAATTTTGAAAATGAAAAATCCGTCTATACCCCCTCTGACGACCAGACAATGATTTCTGTTGACAAATTATTGTTATTGAGATGGAAATGGATATTCTGTACCCCACCATGATGCGTGCCAAGTCATATTTGATTTTGAGGTCATTTTGAAAATGAAAAATCCCTCTATACCCCCTCTGACGACCCGACAATGATTTTTGTTGACAAATTATTGTTATTGAGATGGAAATGGATATTCTGTACCCCACTATGATGCGTGCCAAGTCATATTTGATTTTTGAAGTCATTTTGAAAATGAAAAATCCCTCTATACCCCCTCTGACGACCCGACAATGATTTCTGTTGACGAATTATTGTTATTCAGATAGAAATGGATATTCTGCACTCTACCATGATGCGTGCCAAGTCATATTGGATTTTTGAAAAAATATTGAAAATGAAAAATCCCTCTATACCCCCTCTAACGACCCGACAATGATTTCTGTCGACGAATCATTGTTATTCAGATGGAAATAGATATTCTGGACCCCACCATGATGAGTGCCAAGTCATATTAGATTTTTGAAGAAATATTGAAAATGAAAAATCACTCTATACCCCCTCTAACGACCCGACACTGATTTCTATCGACGAATTATTGTTATTCAGATGAAAATAGATATTCTGCACCCCACCATGATGCGTGCCAAGTCATATTAGATTTTTAAAGAAATATTGAAAATGAGAAATCCCTCTATACCCCCTCCAACGACCCGTCAATGATTTCTGTTGACGAATTATTGTTATTTAGATGGAAATGGATATTCTGCACCCCACCATGATGCGTGCCAAGTCATATTTGATTATTGAAGTCATTTTGAAAATGAGAAATTCCTCTATACCCCCTCTGACGACCCGACAATGATTTCTGTTGACAAATTATTGTTATTGAGATGGAAATGGATATTCTGTACCCCACCATGATGCGTGCCAAGTCATATTAGATTATTGAAGAAATTTTGAAAATGAGAAATCCCTCTATACACCCTCCAACGACCCGTCAATGATTTCTGTTGACGAATTATTGTTATATATATGGAAATGGATATTCTGCACCCCACCATGATGCGTGCCAAGTCATATTGGATTTTGAGGTAATTTTGAAAATGAAAAATTCCTCTATACCCCCTCTGACGACCCGACAATGATTTTTGTTGAAAAATTATTGTTATTTAGATGGAAATGGTTATTCTGTACCCCACTATGATGCGTGAAAAGTCATATTTGATTTTTGAAGTCATTTTGAAAATGAAAAATCCCTCTATACCCCCTCTGACGACCCGACAATGATTTCTGTTGACGAATTATTGTTATTCAGATGGAAATGGATATTCTGCACCCCACCATGATGCGTGCCAAGTCATATTGGATTTTTGAAGAAAAATTGAAAATGAAAAATCCCTCTATACCCCCTCTAACGATCCGACAATGATTTCTGTTGACGAATTATTGTTATCCAGATGGAAATGAATATTCTGCACCCCACCATGATGCGTGCCAAGTCATATTAGATTTTTGAAGAAATATTGAAAATGAAAAATCACTCTATACCCCCTCTAACGACCCGAAATTGATTTCTGTTGACGAATTCTTGTTATTCAGATGGAAATAAATATTCTGCACCCTACTATGATGCGTGCCAAGTCATATTTGATTTTTGAAGTCATTTTGATTATGAAAAATCCCTCTATACCCCCTCTGACGACTCGACAATGATTTCTGTTGACGAATTATTGTTATTCAGATGGACCTGGATACTTTGCACCCCTCCATGATGCGTGCCAAGTCATATTAGATTATTGAAGATACATTGAAAATGAAAAATCCCTCTATACCCCCTCTGACGACCCGACAATGATTTCTGTTGACGAATTATTGTTATTTAGATGGAAATGGATATTCTGCACCCCACCATGATGCGTGCCAAGTCATATTTGATTATTGAAGTCATTTTGAAAATGAGAAATCCCTCTATACCCCCTCTGACGACCCGACAATGATTTCTGTTGACTAATTATTGTTATTGAGATGGAAATGGATATTCTGTACCCCACCATGATGCGTGCCAAGTCATATTAGATTATTGAAGAAATTTTGAAAATGAGAAATCCCTCTATACCCCCTCCAACGACCCGTCAATGATTTCTGTTGACGAATTATTGTTATATAGATGGAAATGGATATTCTGCACCCCACCATGATGCGTGCCAAGTCATATTAGATTTTTGAAGAAATATTGAAAATGAAAAATCACTCTATACCCCCTCTAACGACCCGAAATTGATTTCTGTTGACGAATTATTGTTATTCAGATGGCAATGGATATTTTGCACCCCACCATGATGCGTGCCAAGTCATATTTGATTTTGAGGTAATTTTGAAAATGAAAAATCCCTCTATACCACCTCTGACGACCCGACAATGATTTCTGTTGACGAATTATTGTTATTCAGTTGGAAATGGATATTCTGCACCCCACCATGATGCGTGCTAAGTCATATTGGATTTTTGAAGAAATTTTGAAAATGAAAAATCCCTCTATACCCCCTCAATGTTTTCTGTTGAAAAATTATTATTATTGAGATGTTATTGAAATGGATATTCTGTACCCCACCATGATGCGTGCCAAGTCATATTTGATTTTTGAAGTAATTTTGAAAATGAAAAATACCTCTATACCCCCTCTGACGACCCGACAATGATTTCTGTCGACGAATTATTGTTATTCAGATGGAAATAAAAATTCTGCACCCCACCATGATGCGTGCCAACTCATATTTGATTTTGAGGTAATTTTGAAAATGAAAAATCCCTCTATATCCTCTCTAACGACCCGACAATGATTTATGTTGACAAATTATTGCTATTGAAATTGAAATGGATATTCTGCACCCCACCATGATGCGTGCCAAGTCATATTGGATTTTTGAAGAAATATTGAATATGAAAAATCCCTCTATACCCCCTCTGACGACCCGACAGTGATTTCTGTTGACGAATTATTGTTATTCAGATGGAAATGGATATTCTGCACCCCACCATGATGCGTGCCAAGTCATAATAGATTTTTGAAGAAATTTTGAAAATGAAAAATCCCTCTTTACCCCCTCAACGACCCGTCAATGATTTCTGTTGACGAATTATTGTTATTCAGATGGCAATGGATATTTTGCACCCCACCATGATGCGTGCCAAGTCATATTTGATTTTGAGGTAATTTTGAAAATGAAAAATCCCTCTATACCCCCTCTGACGACCCGACAATTATAACTGTTGACGAATTATTGTTATTCAGATGGAAATGGATATTCTGCACCCCACCATGATGCGTGCCAAGTCATAATAGATTTTTGAAGAAATTTTGAAAATGAAAAATCCCTCTTTACCCCCTCAACGACCCGTCAATGATTTCTAATGACGAATTATTGTTATTCAGATGGCAATGGATATTTTGCACCCCACCATGATGCGTGCCAAGTCATATTTGATTTTGAGGTAATTTTGAAAATGAAAAATCCCTCTATACCCCCTCTGACGACACGACAATTATAACTGTTGACGAATTATTGTTATTCAGATGGAAATGGATATTCTGCACCCCACCATGATGCGTGCCAAGTCATGTTTGATTTTGAGGTAATTTTGAAAATGAAAAATCCTTCTATACCCCCTCTAACGACTCGACAATGATTTCTGTCGACGAATTATTGTTATTCAGATGGAAATAGATATTCTGCACCCCACCATGATGCGTGCCAAGTCATTTTAGATTTTTGAAGTAATTTTGAATATGATAAATCCCTCCATACCCCCTCTGACGACACGACAATGATATCTGTTGACGAATTATTGTTATTCAGATGGATATGGATATTCTGCACCCCACCATGATGCGTGCCAAGTCATATTAGATTTTTGAAGTAATTTTGAAAATGAAAAATCCCTCCATACCCCCTCTGACGACCCGACAATGATTTCTGTTGGAAAATTCTTGTTAATCGGATGGAATCGGATATTCTGCACCCTACTATGATGCGTGCCAAGTCATATTTGATTTTGAGGTAATTTTGAAAATGAAAAATCCGTCTATACCCCCTCTGACGACCAGACAATGATTTCTGTTGACAAATTATTGTTATTGAGATGGAAATGGATATTCTGTACCCCACCATGTTGCGTGCCAAGTCATATTATTTTATTGAAGAAATTTTGAAAATGAAAAATCCTTCTATACCCCCTCCAACGACCCGTCAATGATATCTGTCGACGAATTATTGTTATTTAGATGGAAATGGATATTCTGCACCCCACCATGATGCGTGCCAAGTCATATTTGATTTTGAGGTCATTTTGAAAATGAAAAATCCCTCTATACCCCCTCTGACGACCCGACAATGATTTTTGTTGACAAATTATTGTTATTGAGATGGAAATGGATATTCTGTACCCCACTATGATGCGTGCCAAGTCATATTTGATTTTTGAAGTCATTTTGAAAATGAAAAATCCCTCCATACCCCCTCTGACGACCCGACAATGATTTCTGTTGACGAATCATTGTTATTCAGATGGAAATAGATATTCTGGACCCCACCATGATGAGTGCCAAGTCATATTAGATTTTTGAAGTAATTTTGAAAATGAAAAATCCCTCCATACCCCCTCTGACGACCCGACAATGATTTCTGTTGGAAAATTCTTGTTAATCGGATGGAATCGGATATTCTGCACCCTACTATGATGCGTGCCAAGTCATATTTGATTTTGAGGTAATTTTGAAAATGAAAAATCCGTCTATACCCCCTCTGACGACCAGACAATGATTTCTGTTGACAAATTATTGTTATTGAGATGGAAATGGATATTCTGTACCCCACCATGTTGCGTGCCAAGTCATATTATTTTATTGAAGAAATTTTGAAAATGAAAAATCCTTCTATACCCCCTCCAACGACCCGTCAATGATATCTGTCGACGAATTATTGTTATTTAGATGGAAATGGATATTCTGCACCCCACCATGATGCGTGCCAAGTCATATTTGATTTTGAGGTCATTTTGAAAATGAAAAATCCCTCTATACCCCCTCTGACGACCCGACAATGATTTTTGTTGACAAATTATTGTTATTGAGATGGAAATGGATATTCTGTACCCCACTATGATGCGTGCCAAGTCATATTTGATTTTTGAAGTCATTTTGAAAATGAAAAATCCCTCTATACCCCCTCTGACGACCCGACAATGATTTCTGTTGACGAATCATTGTTATTTAGATGGAAATAGATATTCTGGACCCCACCATGATGAGTGCCAAGTCATATTAGATTTTTGAAGAAATATTGAAAATGAAAAATCACTCTATACCCCCTCTAACGACCCGACACTGATTTCTATCGACGAATTATTGTTATTCAGATGAAAATAGATATTCTGCACCCCACCATGATGCGTGCCAAGTCATATTAGATTTTTAAAGAAATATTGAAAATGAGAAATCCCTCTATACCCCCTCCAACGACCCGTCAATGATTTCTGTTGACGAATTATTGTTATTTAGATGGAAATGGATATTCTGCACCCCACCATGATGCGTGCCAAGTCATATTTGATTATTGAAGTCATTTTGAAAATGAGAAATTCCTCTATACCCCCTCTGACGACCCGACAATGATTTCTGTTGACAAATTATTGTTATTGAGATGGTAATGGATATTCTGTACCCCACCATGATGCGTGCCAAGTCATATTAGATTATTAAAGAAATTTTGAAAATGAGAAATCCCTCTATACACCCTCCAACGACCCGTCAATGATTTCTGTTGACGAATTATTGTTATATATATGGAAATGGATCTGCACCCCACCATGATGCGTGCCAAGTCATATTGGATTTTGAGGTAATTTTGAAAATGAAAAATTCCTCTATACCCCCTCTGACGACCCGACAATGATTTTTGTTGACAAATTATTGTTATTGAGATAGAAATGGATATTCTGTACCCCACCATGATGCGTGCCAAGTCATATTAGATTATTGAAGAAATTTTGAAAATGAAAAATCCCTCTATACCCTCTCCAACGACCCGTCAATGATTTCTGTTGACGAATTATTGTTATGTAGATGCAAATGGATATTCTGCACCTCACCATGATGCGTGCCAAGTCATATTTGATTTTGAGGTAATTTTGAAAATGAAAAATCACTCTATACCCCCTCTAACGACCCGACATTGATTTCTGTTGACGAATTCTTGTTATTCAGATGGAAATAAATATTCTGCACCCTACTATGATGCGTGCCAAGTCATATTTGATTTTTGAAGTCATTTTGATAATGAAAAATCCCTCTATACCCCCTCTGACGACGCGACAATGATTTCTGTTGACGAATTATTGTTATTCAGATTGGAATAAATATTCTGCACCCCACCATGATGCGTGCCAAGTCATACTAGATTTTTGAAGAAATATTGAAAATGAGAAATCCCTCTATACCCCCTCTAACGACCCGACAATGATTTCTGTCGACGACTTATTGTTATTCAGATGGACATGGATACTTTGCACCCCACCAAGATGCGTGCCAAGTCATATTAGATTTTTGAAGTAATTTTGAAAATGAAAAATCCCTCCATACCCCCTCTGACGACCCGACAATGATTTCTGTTGGAAAATTCTTGTTAATCGGATGGAATCGGATATTCTGCACCCTACTATGATGCGTGCCAAGTCATATTTGATTTTGAGGTAATTTTGAAAATGAAAAATCCGTCTATACCCCCTCTGACGACCAGACAATGATTTCTGTTGACAAATTATTGTTATTGAGATGGAAATGGATATTCTGTACCCCACCATGTTGCGTGCCAAGTCATATTATTTTATTGAAGAAATTTTGAAAATGAAAAATCCTTCTATACCCCCTCCAACGACCCGTCAATGATATCTGTCGACGAATTATTGTTATTTAGATGGAAATGGATATTCTGCACCCCACCATGATGCGTGCCAAGTCATATTTGATTTTGAGGTCATTTTGAAAATGAAAAATCCCTCTATACCCCCTCTGACGACCCGACAATGATTTTTGTTGACAAATTATTGTTATTGAGATGGAAATGGATATTCTGTACCCCACTATGATGCGTGCCAAGTTATATTTGATTTTTGAAGTCATTTTGAAAATGAAAAATCCCTCTATACCCCCTCTGACGACCCGACAATGATTTCTGTTGACGAATCATTGTTATTTAGATGGAAATAGATATTCTGGACCCCACCATGATGAGTGCCAAGTCATATTAGATTTTTGAAGAAATATTGAAAATGAAAAATCACTCTATACCCCCTCTAACGACCCGACACTGATTTCTATCGACGAATTATTGTTATTCAGATGAAAATAGATATTCTGCACCCCACCATGATGCGTGCCAAGTCATATTAGATTTTTAAAGAAATATTGAAAATGAGAAATCCCTCTATACCCCCTCCAACGACCCGTCAATGATTTCTGTTGACGAATTATTGTTATTTAGATGGAAATGGATATTCTGCACCCCACCATGATGCGTGCCAAGTCATATTTGATTATTGAAGTCATTTTGAAAATGAGAAATTCCTCTATACCCCCTCTGACGACCCGACAATGATTTCTGTTGACAAATTATTGTTATTGAGATGGTAATGGATATTCTGTACCCCACCATGATGCGTGCCAAGTCATATTAGATTATTAAAGAAATTTTGAAAATGAGAAATCCCTCTATACACCCTCCAACGACCCGTCAATGATTTCTGTTGACGAATTATTGTTATATATATGGAAATGGATCTGCACCCCACCATGATGCGTGCCAAGTCATATTGGATTTTGAGGTAATTTTGAAAATGAAAAATTCCTCTATACCCCCTCTGACGACCCGACAATGATTTTTGTTGACAAATTATTGTTATTGAGATAGAAATGGATATTCTGTACCCCACCATGATGCGTGCCAAGTCATATTAGATTATTGAAGAAATTTTGAAAATGAAAAATCCCTCTATACCCTCTCCAACGACCCGTCAATGATTTCTGTTGACGAATTATTGTTATGTAGATGCAAATGGATATTCTGCACCTCACCATGATGCGTGCCAAGTCATATTTGATTTTGAGGTAATTTTGAAAATGAAAAATCACTCTATACCCCCTCTAACGACCCGACATTGATTTCTGTTGACGAATTCTTGTTATTCAGATGGAAATAAATATTCTGCACCCTACTATGATGCGTGCCAAGTCATATTTGATTTTTGAAGTCATTTTGATAATGAAAAATCCCTCTATACCCCCTCTGACGACGCGACAATGATTTCTGTTGACGAATTATTGTTATTCAGATTGGAATAAATATTCTGCACCCCACCATGATGCGTGCCAAGTCATACTAGATTTTTGAAGAAATATTGAAAATGAGAAATCCCTCTATACCCCCTCTAACGACCCGACAATGATTTCTGTCGACGACTTATTGTTATTCAGATGGACATGGATACTTTGCACCCCACCAAGATGCGTGACAAGTCATATTAGATTATTGAAGAAATTTTGAAAATGAAAAATCCTTCTATACCTCCTCCAACGACCCGTCAATGATTTCTGTTGACGAATTATTGTTATTCAGATGGAAATGAATATTCTGCACCCCACCATGATGCGTGACAAGTCATATTTGATTTTAAGGTAATTTTGAAAATGAAAAATCCCTCTATACCCCCTCTGACGACCCGTCAATGATTTCTGTTGACGAATTATTGTTATTTAAATGGACATGGATACTTTGCACCCCACCATGATGCGTGACAAGTCATATTAGATTATTGAAGAAATTTTGAAAATGAAAAATCCTTCTATACCCCCTCCAACGACCCGTCAATGATTTCTGTTGACGAATTATTGTTATTCAGATGGAAATGGATATTCTGCACCCCACCATGATGCGTGCCAAGTCATATTGGATTTTTGAAGAAATATTGAAAATGAAAAATCCCTCTATACCCCCTCTAACGACCCGACAATGATTTCTGTCGACGAATTATTGTTATTCAGATGGAAATAGATATTCTGCACCCCACCATGATGCGTGCCAAGTCATATTAGATTTTTGAAGTAATTTTGAAAATGATAAATCCCTCCATACCCCCTCTGACGACACGACAATGATATCTGTTGACGAATTATTGTTATTCAGATGGGAATGGATATTCTGCACCCCACTATGATGCGTGCCAAGTCATATTAGATTTTTGAAGAAATTTTGAAAATGAAAAATCACTCTATACACCCTCCAACGACCCGTCAATGATTTCTGTTGACGAATCAATGTTATTCAGACGGAAATGGATATTCTGCACCCCACCATGATGCGTGCCAAGTCATATTAGATTTTTGAAGAAATTTTGAAAATGAAAAATCCTTCTATACCCCCTCCAACGACCCGTCAATGATTTTTGTTGACGAATTATTGTTATTCAGATGGAAATGGATATTCTGCACCCCACCATGATGCGTGCCAAGTCATATTGGATTTTTGAAGAAATATTGAAAATGAAAAATCCCTCTATACCCCCTCTAACGACCCGACAATGATTTCTGTCGACGAATTATTGTTATTCAGATGGAAATAGATATTCTGCACCCCACCATGATGCGTGCCAAGTCATATTAGATTTTTGAAGTAATTTTGAAAATGATAAATCCCTCCATACCCCCTCTGACGACACGACAATGATATCTGTTGACGAATTATTGTTATTCAGAAGGGAATGGATATTCTGCACCCCACTATGATGCGTGCCAAGTCATATTAGATTTTTGAAGAAATTTTGAAAATGAAATATCACTCTATACACCCTCCAACGACCCGTCAATGATTTCTGTTGACGAATCATTGTTATTCTGATGGAAATGGATATTCTGCACCCCACAATGATGCGTGCCAAGTCATATTTGATTTTGAGGTAATTTAGAAAATGAGTAATCCCTCTATACCCCCTCTAACGACCCGACAATGATTTCTGTCGACAAATTATTGTTTTTCAGATGGAAATAGATTTTCTGCACCCCACCATGATGCGTGCCAAGTCATATTAGATTTTTGAAGAAATATTGAAAATGAGAAATCCCACTATACCCCCTCTAACGACCCGACAATGATTTCTGTCGACGAATTATTGTTATTCAGATGGAAATAGATATTCTGCACCCCACCATGATGCGTGCCAAGTCATATTAGATTTTTGAAGTAAATTTGAAAATGAAAAATTCCTCTATACCCCCTCTGACGACCCGACAATGATTTCTGTTGACAAATTATTGTTATTGAGATGGAAATGGATATTCTTTACCCCACCATGATGCGTGCCAAGACATATTATATTATTGAAGAAATTTTGAAAATGAAAAATCCCTCTATACCCCCTCCAACGACACGTCAATGATTTCTGTTGACGAATTATTGTTATTCAGATGGAAATGGATATTCTGCACCCCACCATGATGCGTGCCAAGTCATATTTGATTTTGAGGTAATTTTGAAAATGAAAAATCCCTCTATACGCCCTCTGACGACACAACAATGACTTTTGTTGACAAATTATTGTTATTGAGATGGAAATGGATATTCTGTACCAAACCATGATGCGTGCCAAGTCATATTTGATTTTTGAAGTCATTTTGAAAATGAAAAATCCCTCTATACCCCCTCTGACGACCCGACAATGATTTCTGTTGACGAATTATTGTTATTCAGATGGAAATGGATATTCTGCACCCCACCATGATGCCTGCCAAGTCATATTGGATTTTTGAAGAAATATTGAAAATGAAAAATCCCTCTATACCCCCTCTAACGACCCGACAATGATTTCTGTTGACGAATTATTGTTATCCAGATGGAAATGAATATTCTGCACCCCACCATGTTGCGTGCCAAGTCATATTTGATTTTGAGGTAATTTTGAAATTGAAAAATCCCTCTATACCCCCTGTTACGACCCGACAATGATTTCTGTCGACGAATCATTGTGATTCAGATGGAAATAGATATTCTGCACCCCACCATGATGCGTGCCAAGTCATATTAGATTTTTGAAGAAATATTGAAAATGAAAAATTACTCTATACCCCCTCTAACGACCCGACACTGATTTCTGTCGACGAATTATTGTTATTCAGATGGGAATAGATATTCTGCACCCCACCATGATGCGTGCCAAGTCATATTAGACTTTTAAAGAAATATTGAAAATGAGAAATCCCTCTATACCTCCTCTGACGACCCGACAATGATTTCTGTTGACAAATTATTGTTATTGAGATGGAAATGGATATTCTGTACCCCACCATGATGCGTGCCAAGTCATATTAGATTATTGAAGAAATTTTGAAAATGAAAAATCCCTCTATACCCCCTCTGACGACCCGACAATGATTTCTGTTGACAAATTATTGTTATTGAGATAGAAATGGATATTCTGTACCCCACCATGATGCGTGCCAAGTCATATTAGATTATTGAAGGAATTTTGAAAATGAAAAATCCCTCTATACCCTCTCCAACGACCCGTCAATGATTTCTGTTGACGAATTGTTGTTATGTAGATGGAAATGGATATTCTGCACCTCACCATGATGCGTGCCAAGTCATATTTGATTTTGAGGTAATTTTGAAAATGATAAATCCCACTATACCCCCTCTGACGACCCGACAATGATTTTTGTTGACAAATTATTGTTATTGATATGGAAATAGATATTCTGCACCACACCATGATGCGTGCCAAGTCATATTTGATTTTGAGGTAATTTTGAAAATGAAAAATCCCACTATACCCCCTCTAACGACCCGACAATGATTTCTGTCGACGAATCATTGATATTCAGATGGAAATAGATATTCTGCACCCCACCATGATGCGTGCCAAGTCATATTACATTTTTGAAGAAATATTGAAAATGAAACATCACTCTATACCCCCTCTAACGACCCGACATTGATTTCTGTTGACGAATTCTTGTTATTCAGATGGAAATAAATATCCTGCACCCTACTATGATGCGTGCCAAGTCATATTTGATTTTGAGGTAATTTTGAAAATGAAAAATCCCACTATACCCCCTCTAACGACCCGACAATGATTTCTGTCGACGAATCATTGATATTCAGATGGAAATAGATATTCTGCACCCCACCATGATGCGTGCCAAGTCATATTACATTTTTGAAGAAATATTGAAAATGAAACATCACTCTATACCCCCTCTAACGACCCGACAATGATTTCTGTTGACGAATTATTGTTATTCAGATGGACATGGATACTTTGCACCCCACCATGATGCGTGCCAAGTCATATTAGATTTTTGAAGAAATTTTGAAAATGAAAAATCCCTCTATACCCCCTCCAACGACCCGTCAATGATTTCTGTTGACGAATTATTGTTATTCAGAAGGCAATGGATATTCTGCACCCCACTATGATGCGTGCCAAGTCATATTTGATTTTGAGGTAATTTTGAAAATGAAAAATCCCTCTATACCCCCTCTGACGACCCGACAATGATTTCTGTTGACGAGTTATTGTTATTGAGATGTTATTGAAATGGATATTCTGCACACCACTATGATGCGTGCCAAGTCATATTTGATTTTTGGTCATTTTGAAAATGAAAAATCCCTCTATACCCCCTCTGACGACCCGACAATGATTTCTGTTGACGACTTATTGTTATTCAGATGGACATGGATACTTTGCACCCTACCATGATGCGTGACAAGTCATATTAGATTATTGAAGAAATTTTGAAAATGAAAAATCCTTCTATAACCCCTCCAACGACCCGTCAATGATTTCTGTTGACGAATTATTGTTATTCAGATGGAAATGGATATTCTGCACCCCACCATGATGCGTGACAAGTCATATTTGATTTTAAGGTAATTTTGAAAATAAAAAATCCCTCTATACCCCCTCTGACGACCCGTCAATGATTTCTGTTGACGAATTATTGTTATTTAGATGGAAATGGATATTCTGCACTTCAGCATGATGCGTGCCAAGTCATATTTGATTTTGAGGTAATTTTGAAAATGAAAAATCCCTCTATACCCCCTCTGACGACCCGACAATGATTTCTGTTGACCACTTATTGTTATTCAGATGGACATGGATACTTTGCACCCCACCATGATGCGTGACAAGTCATATTAGATTATTGAAGGAATTTTGAAAATGAAAAATCCTTCTATACCCCCTCCAACGACCCGTCAATGATTTATGTTGACGAATTATTGTTATTCAGATGGAAATGGATATTCTGCATCCCACCATGATGCGTGCCAAGTCATATTGAATTTTTGAAGAAATATTGAAAATGAAAAATCCCTCTATACCCCCTCTAACGACCCGACAATGATTTCTGTCGACGAATTATTGTTATTCAGATGGAAATAGATATTCTGCACCCCACCATGATGCGTGCTAAGTCATATTAGATATTTGAAGTAATTTTGAAAATGATAAATCCCCCATACCCCCTCTGACGACACGACAATGATATCTGTTGACGAATTATTGTTATTCAGATGGAAATGGATATTCTGCACCCCACTATGATGCGTGCCAAGTCATATTAGATTTTTGAAGAAATTTTGAAAATGAAAAATCACTCTATACCCCCTCCAACGACCCGTCAATGATTTCTGTTGACAAATCAATGTTATTCAGATGGAAAAGGATATTCTGCACACCAACATGATGCGTGCCAAGTCATATTAGATTTTTGAAGAAAATTTGTAAATGAAAAATCTTTCTATACCTCCTCCAACGACCCGTCAATGATTTCTGTTGACGAATCATTGTTATTCTGATGAAAATGGATATTCTGCACCCCACCATGATGCGTGCCAAGTCATATTTGATTAATGAAGTCATTTTGAAAATGAAAAATCCCTCTATACCCCCTCTAACGACCCGACAATTATTTCTGTTGACGAATTATTGTTATTCAGATGGAAATGCATATTCTTCACCACACCATGATGCGTGCCGAGTCATATTTGATTTTGAGGTAATTTAGAAAATGAAAAATCCCTCTATACCCCCTCTAACGACCCGACAATGATTTCTGTCGACGAATTATTGTTTTTCAGATGGAAATAGATATTCTGCACCCCACCATGATGCGTGCCAAGTCATATTAGATTTTTGAAGAAATATTGAAAATGAGAAATCCCTCTATACCCCCTCTAACGACCCGACAATGATTTCTGTCGACGAATTATTGTTATTCAGATGGAAATGAATATTCTGCACCCCACCATGTTGCGTGCCAAGTCATATTTCATTTTGAGGTAATTTAGAAAATGAAAAATCCCTCTATACCCCCTCTAACGACCCGACAATGATTTCTGTCGACGAATTATTGTTTTTCAGATGGAAATAGATATTCTGCACCCCACCATGATGCGTGCCAAGTCATATTAAATTTTTGAAGAAATATTGAAAATGAGAAATCCCTCTATACCCCCTCTGAGGACCCGACAATGATTTCTGTTTACAAATTATTGTTATTAAGACGGAAATGAATATTCTGTACCCCACCATGATTTCTGTTGACGAATTATTGTTATTCAGATGGAAATGGATATTCTGCACCCCACCATGATGCGTACCAAGTCATATTTAATTTTGAGGTAATTTTCAAAATGAAAAATCCCTCTATACCACCTCTGACGACACGACAATGACTTTTGTTGACAAATTATTGTTATTGAGATGGAAATGGATATTCTGTACCCTACTATGATGCGTGCCAAGTCATATTTGATTTTTGAAGTCATTTTGAAAATGAAAAATCCCTCTATACCCCCTCTGACGACCCGACAATGATTTCTGTTGACGAATTATTGTTATTCAGATGGAAATGGATATTCTGCACCCCACCATGATGCGTGCCAAGTCATATTGGATTTTTGAAGAAATATTGAAAATGAAAAATCCCTCTATACCCCCTCTAACGACCCGACAATGATTTCTGTTGACGAATTATTGTTATCCAGATGGAAATGAATATTCTGCACCCCACCATGTTGCGTGCCAAGTCATATTTGATTTTGAGGTAATTTTGAAAATGAAAAATCCCTCTATACCCCCTCTAACGACCCGACAATGATTTCTGTCGACGAATCATTGTTATTCAGATAAAAATAGATATTCTGCACCCCACCATGATGCGTGCCAAGTCATATTAGATTTTTGAAGAAATATTGAAAATGAAAAATCACTCTATACCCCCTCTAACGACCCGACACTGATTTCTGTCGACGAATTATTGTTATTCAGATGGGAATAGATATTCTGCACCCCACCATGATGCGTGCCAAGTCATAATAGATTTTTAAAGAATTATTGAAAATGAGAAATCCCTCTATACCTCCTCTGACGACCCGACAATGATTTCTGTTGACAAATTATTGTTATTGAGATAGAAATGGATATTCTGTACCCCAACATGATGCGTGCCAAGTCATATTAGATTATTGAAGAAATTTTGAAAATGAAAAATCCCTCTATACCCACTCCAACGACCCGTCAATGATTTCTGTTGACGAATTATTGTTATGTAGATGGAAATGGATATTCTGCACCTCACCATGATGCGTGCCAAGTCATATTTGATTATGGAAGTCATTTTGAAAATGAAAAATCCCTCTATACCCCCTCTGACGACCCGACAATGATTTCTTTTGACAAATTATTGTTATTGAGATAGAAATGGATATTCTGTACCCCATTATGATGCGTGCCAAGTCATATTAGATTATTGAAGAAATTTTGAAAATGAAAAATCCCTCTATACCCCCTCTAACGACCCGACAATGATTTCTGTCGACGACTTATTGTTATTCAGATGGAAATGAATATTCTGCACCCCACCATGTTGCGTGCCAAGTCATATTTGATTTTGAGGTAATTTTGAAAATGAAAAATCCCACTATACCCCCTCTTACGACCCGACAATGATTTCTGTCGACGATATATTGTTTTTCAGATGGAAATAGATATTCTGCACCCCACCATGATGCGTGCCAAGTCATATTAGATTTTTGAAGAAATATTGAAAATGAGAAATCCCTCTATACCCCCTCTAACGACCCGACAATGATTTCTGTCGACGAATTATTGTTTTTCAGACGGAAATAGATATTCTGCACCCCACCATGATGCGTGCCAAGTCATATTAGATTTTTGAAGAAATATTGAAAATGAGAAATCCCTCTATACCCCCTCTGAGGACCCGACAATGATATCTGTTGACAAATTATTGTTATTGAGATGGAAATGGATTTTCTGTACCCCACCATGATGCGTGCCAAGTCATATTATATTATTGAAGAAATTTTGAAAATGAAAAATCCCTCTATACCCCCTCCAACGACACGTCAATGATTTCTGTTGACGAATTATTGTTATTCAGATGGAAATGGATATTCTGCACCACACCATGATGCGTGCCAAGTCATATTTGATTTTGAGGTAATTTTGAAAATGAAAAATCCCTCTATACCCCTTCTGACGACACGACAATGACTTATGTTGACAAATTATTGTTATTGAGATGGAAATGGATATTCTGTACCCCACTATGATGCGTGCCAAGTCATATTTGATTTTTGAAGTCATTTTGAAAATGAAAAATCCCTCTATACCTCCTCTGACGACCCGACAATGATTTCTATTGACGAATTATTGTTATTCAGATGGAAATGGATATTCTGCACCCCACCATGATGCGTGCCAAGTCATATTGGATTTTTGAAGAAATATTGAAAATGAAAAATCCCTCTATACCCCCTCTAACGACCCGACAATGATTTCTGTTGTCGAATTATTGTTATCCAGATGGAAATGAATATTCTGCACCCCACCATGTTGCGTGCCAAGTCATATTTGATTTTGAGGTAATTTTGAAAATGAAAAATCCCTCTATACCCCCTCTAACGACCCGACAATGATTTCTGTCGACGAATCATTGTTATTCAGATGGAAATAGATATTCTGCACCCCACCATGATGCGTGCCAAGTCATATTAGATTTTTGAAGAAATATTGAAAATGAAAAATCACTCTATACCCCCTCTAACGACCCGACACTGATTTCTGTCGACGAATTATTGTTATTCAGATGGGAATAGATATTCTGCACCCCACCATGATGCGTGCCAAGTCATAATAGATTTTTAAAGAAAAATTGAAAATGAGAAATCCCTCTATACCTCCTCTGACGACCCGACAATGATTTCTGTTGACAAATTATTGTTATTGAGATAGAAATGGATATTCTGTACCCCACCATGATGCGTGCCAAGTAATATTAGATTTTAGAAGATATATTGAAAATGAAAAATCCCTCTATACCCCCTCTAACGACCCGACAAAGATTTCTGTTGACAAATTATTGTTATTCAGATGGCAATGGATATTCTGCACCTCACCATGATGCGTGCCAAGTCATATTTGATTATGGAAGTCATTTTGAAAATGAAAAATCCCTCTATACCCCCTCTGACGACCCGACAATGATTTCTGTTGACAAATTATTGTTATTGAGATAGAAATAGATATTCTGTACCCCACCATGATGCGTGCCAAGTCATATTAGGTTATTGAAGAAATTTTGAAAATGAAAAATCCCTCTATACCCTCTCCAACGACCCGTCAATGATTTCTGTTGACGAATTATTGTTATGTAGATGGAAATGGATATTCTGCACCTCACCATGATGCGTGCCAAGTCATATTTAATTTTGAGGTAATTTTGAAAATGAAAAATCCCACTATACCCCCTCTGAATTATTGTTATTCAGATGGAAATGGATATTCTGCACCCCACCATGATGCGTGCCAAGTCATATTGGATTTTTGAAGAAATATTGAAAATGAAAAATCCCTCTATACCCCCTCTAACGACCCGACAATGATTTCTGTTGACGAATTATTGTTATCCAGATGGAAATGAATATTCTGCACCCCACCATGTTGCGTGCCAAGTCATATTTGATTTTGAGGTAATTTTGAAAATGAAAAATCCCTCTATACCCCCTCTAACGACCCGACAATGATTTCTGTCGACGAATCATTGTTATTCAGATAAAAATAGATATTCTGCACCCCACCATGATGCGTGCCAAGTCATATTAGATTTTTGAAGAAATATTGAAAATGAAAAATCACTCTATACCCCCTCTAACGACCCGACACTGATTTCTGTCGACGAATTATTGTTATTCAGATGGGAATAGATATTCTGCACCCCACCATGATGCGTGCCAAGTCATAATAGATTTTTAAAGAATTATTGAAAATGAGAAATCCCTCTATACCTCCTCTGACGACCCGACAATGATTTCTGTTGACAAATTATTGTTATTGAGATAGAAATGGATATTCTGTACCCCAACATGATGCGTGCCAAGTCATATTAGATTATTGAAGAAATTTTGAAAATGAAAAATCCCTCTATACCCACTCCAACGACCCGTCAATGATTTCTGTTGACGAATTATTGTTATGTAGATGGAAATGGATATTCTGCACCTCACCATGATGCGTGCCAAGTCATATTTGATTATGGAAGTCATTTTGAAAATGAAAAATCCCTCTATACCCCCTCTGACGACCCGACAATGATTTCTTTTGACAAATTATTGTTATTGAGATAGAAATGGATATTCTGTACCCCATTATGATGCGTGCCAAGTCATATTAGATTATTGAAGAAATTTTGAAAATGAAAAATCCCTCTATACCCCCTCTAACGACCCGACAATGATTTCTGTCGACGACTTATTGTTATTCAGATGGAAATGAATATTCTGCACCCCACCATGTTGCGTGCCAAGTCATATTTGATTTTGAGGTAATTTTGAAAATGAAAAATCCCACTATACCCCCTCTTACGACCCGACAATGATTTCTGTCGACGATATATTGTTTTTCAGATGGAAATAGATATTCTGCACCCCACCATGATGCGTGCCAAGTCATATTAGATTTTTGAAGAAATATTGAAAATGAGAAATCCCTCTATACCCCCTCTAACGACCCGACAATGATTTCTGTCGACGAATTATTGTTTTTCAGACGGAAATAGATATTCTGCACCCCACCATGATGCGTGCCAAGTCATATTAGATTTTTGAAGAAATATTGAAAATGAGAAATCCCTCTATACCCCCTCTGAGGACCCGACAATGATATCTGTTGACAAATTATTGTTATTGAGATGGAAATGGATTTTCTGTACCCCACCATGATGCGTGCCAAGTCATATTATATTATTGAAGAAATTTTGAAAATGAAAAATCCCTCTATACCCCCTCCAACGACACGTCAATGATTTCTGTTGACGAATTATTGTTATTCAGATGGAAATGGATATTCTGCACCACACCATGATGCGTGCCAAGTCATATTTGATTTTGAGGTAATTTTGAAAATGAAAAATCCCTCTATACCCCTTCTGACGACACGACAATGACTTATGTTGACAAATTATTGTTATTGAGATGGAAATGGATATTCTGTACCCCACTATGATGCGTGCCAAGTCATATTTGATTTTTGAAGTCATTTTGAAAATGAAAAATCCCTCTATACCTCCTCTGACGACCCGACAATGATTTCTATTGACGAATTATTGTTATTCAGATGGAAATGGATATTCTGCACCCCACCATGATGCGTGCCAAGTCATATTGGATTTTTGAAGAAATATTGAAAATGAAAAATCCCTCTATACCCCCTCTAACGACCCGACAATGATTTCTGTTGTCGAATTATTGTTATCCAGATGGAAATGAATATTCTGCACCCCACCATGTTGCGTGCCAAGTCATATTTGATTTTGAGGTAATTTTGAAAATGAAAAATCCCTCTATACCCCCTCTAACGACCCGACAATGATTTCTGTCGACGAATCATTGTTATTCAGATGGAAATAGATATTCTGCACCCCACCATGATGCGTGCCAAGTCATATTAGATTTTTGAAGAAATATTGAAAATGAAAAATCACTCTATACCCCCTCTAACGACCCGACACTGATTTCTGTCGACGAATTATTGTTATTCAGATGGGAATAGATATTCTGCACCCCACCATGATGCGTGCCAAGTCATAATAGATTTTTAAAGAAAAATTGAAAATGAGAAATCCCTCTATACCTCCTCTGACGACCCGACAATGATTTCTGTTGACAAATTATTGTTATTGAGATAGAAATGGATATTCTGTACCCCACCATGATGCGTGCCAAGTAATATTAGATTTTAGAAGATATATTGAAAATGAAAAATCCCTCTATACCCCCTCTAACGACCCGACAAAGATTTCTGTTGACAAATTATTGTTATTCAGATGGCAATGGATATTCTGCACCTCACCATGATGCGTGCCAAGTCATATTTGATTATGGAAGTCATTTTGAAAATGAAAAATCCCTCTATACCCCCTCTGACGACCCGACAATGATTTCTGTTGACAAATTATTGTTATTGAGATAGAAATAGATATTCTGTACCCCACCATGATGCGTGCCAAGTCATATTAGGTTATTGAAGAAATTTTGAAAATGAAAAATCCCTCTATACCCTCTCCAACGACCCGTCAATGATTTCTGTTGACGAATTATTGTTATGTAGATGGAAATGGATATTCTGCACCTCACCATGATGCGTGCCAAGTCATATTTAATTTTGAGGTAATTTTGAAAATGAAAAATCCCACTATACCCCCTCTGACGACCCGACAATGATTTTTGTTGTCAAATTATTGTTATTGATATGGAAATGGATATTCTGCACCTCACCATGATGCGTGCCAAGTCATATTTGATTTTGAGGTAATTTTGAAAATGAAAAATCCCATTATACCCCCTCTAACGACCCGACAATGATTTCTGTCGACGAATCATTGATATTCAGATGGAAATAGATATTTTGCACCCCACCATGATGCGTGCCAAGTCATATTACATTTTTGAAGAAATATTGAAAAAGAAAAATCGCTCTATACCCCCTCTAACGACCCGACATTGATTTCTGTTGACGAATTCTTGTTATTCAGATGGAAATAAATATTCTGCACCCCACCATGATGCGTGCCAAGTCATATTTGATTTTTGGTGTCATTTTTAAAATGAAAAATCCCTCCATACCCCCTCTGACGACACGACAATGATTTCTGTTGACGAATTATTTTTATTCAGATGGGAATGGATACTTTGCACTTCACCAAGATGCGTGCCATGTCATATTACATTTTTGAAGTAATTTTGAAAATGATAAATCCCTCCATACCCCCTCTGACGACACGACAATGATATCTGTTGACGAATTATTGTTATTCAGATGGAAATGGATATTCTGCACCCCACCATGATGCGTGCCAAGTCATGTTTGATTTTGAGGTAATTTTGAAAATGAAAAATCCTTCTATACCCCCTCTAACGACTCGACAATGATTTCTGTCGACGAATTATTGTTATTCAGATGGAAATAGATATTCTGCACCCCACCATGATGCGTGCCAAGTGATATTAGATTTTTGAAGAAATTTTGAAAATGATAAATCCCTCTATACCCCCTCCAACGACCCGTCAATGATTTCTGTTGACGAATCATTGTTATTCAGATGGAAATGGATATTCATCACCAAACCATGATGCGTGCCAAGTCATATTAGATTTTTGAAGTAATTTTTAAAATGAAAAATCCCTCCATACCGCCTCTGACGACCCGACAATGATTTCTGTTGGAAAATTCTTGTTAATCAGATGGAATCGGATATTCTGCACCCTACTATAATGCGTGCCAAGTCATATTTGATTTTGAGGTAATTTTGAAAATGAAAAATCCGTCTATACCCCCTCTGACGACCAGACAATGATTTCTGTTGACAAATTATCGTTATTGAGATGGAAATGGATATTCTGTACCCCACCATGATGCGTGCCAAGTCATATTATATTATTGATGAAATTTTGAAAATGAAAAATCCTTCTATACCCCCTCCAACGACCCGTCAATGATTTCTGTCGACGAATTATTGTTATTTAGATGGAAATGGATATTCTGCACCCCACCATGATGCGTGCCAAGTCATATTGGATTTTTGAAGAAATATTGAAAATGAAAAATCCCTCTATACCCCCTCTGACGACCCGAAAATGATTTTTGTTGACAAATTATTGTTATTGAGATGGAAATGGATATTCTGTACTTCACTATGATGCGTGCCAAGTCATAATTGATTTTTGAAGTCATTTTGAAAATGAAAAATCCCTCTATACCCCCTCTGACGACCCGACAATGATTTCTGTTGACGAATTATTGTTATCCAGATGGAAAAGAATATTCTGCACCCCACCATGATGCGTGCCAAGTCATATTAGATTTTTGAAGAAATATTGAAAATGAAAAATCACTCTATACCCCCTCTAACGACCCGAAATTGAATTCTGCTGACGAATTCTTGTTATTCAGATGGAAATAAATATTCTGCACCCTACTATGATGCGTGCCAACTCATATTTGATTTTTGAAGTCATTTTGATAATGAAAAATCCCTCTATACCCCCTCTGACGACCCGACAATGATTTCTGTTGACGAATTATTGTTATTCATATGGACCTGGATACTTTGCACCCCACCATGATGCGTGCCAAGTCATATTAGATTATTGAAGATACATTGAAAATGAAAAATCCCTCTATACCCCCTCTAACGACCCGACAAAGATTTCTGTTGACAAATTATTGTTATTCAGATGGAAATGGATATTCTGCACCCCACCATGATGCGAGCCAAGTCATAATAGATTTTTGAAGAAATATTGAAAATGAAAAATCTCTCTATACTCCCTCTATCGACCCGACAATGATTTCTGTTGACGAATTATTGTTATCCAGATGGAAATGAATATTCTGCACCCCACCATGATGCGTGCCAAGTCATATTAGATTTTTGAAGAAATATTGAAAATGAAAAATCACTCTATACCCCCTCTAACGACCCGAAATTGAATTCTGTTGACGAATTCTTGTTATTCAGATGAAAATAAATATTCTGCACCCTACTATGATGCGTGCCAACTCATATTTGATTTTTGAAGTCATTTTGATAATGAAAAATCCCTCTATACCCCCTCTGACGACCCGACAATGATTTCTGTTGACGAATTATTGTTATTCAGATGGACCTGGATACTTTGCACCCCACCATGATGCGTGCCAAGTCATATTAGATTATTGAAGATACATTGAAAATGAAAAATCCCTCTATACCCCCTCTAACGACCCGACAAAGATTTCTGTTGACAAATTATTGTTATTCAGATGGAAATGGATATTCTGCACCCCACCATGATGCGTGCCAAGTCATAATAGATTTTTGAAGAAATTTTGAAAATGAAAAATCCCTCTTTACCCCCTCAACGACCCGTCAATGATTTCTGTTGACGAATTATTGTTATTCAGATGGCAATGGATATTTTGCCCCCCACCATGATGCGTGCCAAGTCATATTTGATTTTGAGGTAATTTTGAAAATGAAAAATCCCTCTATACCCCCTCTGACGACCCGACAATGATTTCTGTTGACGAATTATTGTTATTCAGATGGAAATGGATATTCTGCACCCCACCATGATGCGTGCCAAATCATATTGGATTTTTGAAGAAATATTGAAAATGAAAAATCCCTCTATACCCCCTCTAACGACCCGACAATGATTTCTGTTGACGAATTATTGTTATCCAGATGGAAATGAATATTCTGCACCCCACCATGATGCGTGCCAAGTCATATTAGATTTTTGAAGAAATATTGAAAATGAAAAATCACTCTATACCCCCTCTAACGACCCGTCAATGATTTCTGTTGACGAATTAATGTTATTCAGATGGCAATGGATATTTTGCCCCCCACCATGATGCGTGCCAAGTCATATTTGATTTTGAGGTAATTTTGAAAATGAAAAATCCCTCTATACCCCCTCTGACGACCCGACAATGATTTCTGTTGACGAATTATTGTTATTCAGATGGAAATGGATATTCTGCACCCTACCATGATGCGTGCCAAATCATATTGGATTTTTGAAGAAATATTGAAAATGAAAAATCCCTCTATACCCCCTCTAACGACCCGACAATGATTTCTGTTGACGAATTATTGTTATCCAGATGGAAATGAATATTCTGCACCCCACCATGATGCGTGCCAAGTCATATTAGATTTTTGAAGAAATATTGAAAATGAAAAATCACTCTATACCCCCTCTAACGACCCGAAATTGAATTCTGTTGACGAATTCTTGTTATTCAGATGGAAATAAATATTCTGCACCCTACTATGATGCGTGCCAACTCATATTTGATTTTTGAAGTCATTTTGATAATGAAAAATCCCTCTATACCCCCTCTGACGACCCGACAATGATTTCTGTTGACGAATTATTGTTATTCAGATGGACCTGGATACTTTGCACCCCACCATAATGCGTGCCAAGTCATATTAGATTATTGAAGATACATTGAAAATGAAAAATCCCTCTATACCCCCTCTAACGACCCGACAAAGATTTCTGTTGACAAATTATTGTTATTTAGATGGAAATGGATATTCTGAACCCCACCATGTTGCGTGCCAAGTCATAATAGATTTTTGAAGAAATTTTGAAAATGAAAAATCCCTCTTTACCCCCTCAACGACCCGTCAATGATTTCTGTTGACGAATTATTGTTATTCAGATGGCAATGGATATTTTGCCCCCCACCATGATGCGTGCCAAGTCATATTTGATTTTGAGGTAATTTTGAAAATGAAAAATCCCTCTATACCCCCTCTGACGACCCGACAATGATTTCTGTTGACGAATTATTGTTATTCAGATGGAAATGGATATTCTGCACCCCACCATGATGCGTGCCAAATCATATTGGATTTTTGAAGAAATATTGAAAATGAAAAATCCCTCTATACCCCCTCTAACGACCCGACAATGATTTCTGTTGACGAATTATTGTTATCCAGATGGAAATGAATATTCTGCACCCCACCATGATGCGTGCCAAGTCATATTAGATTTTTGAAGAAATATTGAAAATGAAAAATCACTCTATACCCCCTCTAACGACCCGAAATTGATTTCTGTTGACGAATTCTTGTTATTCAGATGGAAATAAATATTCTGCACCCCACCATGATGCGTGCCAAGTCATATTTGATTTTTGAAGTCATTTTGATAAAGAAAAATCCCTCTATACCCCCTCTGACGACCCGAAAATGATTTCTGTTGACGAATTATTGTTATTCAGATGGACCTGGATACTTTGCACCCCACCATGATGCGTGCCAAGTCATATTAGATTATTGAAGATACATTGAAAATGAAAAATCCCTCTATACCCCCTCTAACGACCCGACAAAGATTTCTGTTGACAAATTATTGTTATTCAGATGGAAATGGATATTCTGCACCCCACCATGATGCGTGCCAAGTCATAATAGATTTTTGAAGAAATTTTGAAAATGAAAAATCCCTCTATACCCCCTCAACGACCCGTCAATGATTTCTGTTGACGAATTATTGTTATTCAGATGGCAATGGATATTTTGCACCCCACCATGATGCGTGCCAAGTCATATTTGATTTTGGGGTAATTTTGAAAATGAAAAATCCCTCTTTACCCCTCTGACGACCCGACAATGATTTCTGTAGACAAATTATTGTTATTGAGATGTTATTGAAATGGATATTCTGTACCCCACCATGATGCGTGCCAAGTCATATTTCATTTTTGATGTCATTTTGAAAATGAAATATCCCTCCATACCCCCTCTGACGACACGACAATGATTTCTGTTGACGAATTATTTTTATTCAGATGGGAATGGATACTTTGCACTTCACCATGATGCGTGCCAAGTCATATTACATTTTTGAAGTAATTTTGAAAATGATAAATCCCTCCATACCCCCTCTGACGACACGACAATGATATCTGTTGACGAATTATTGTTATTCAGATGGAAATGGATATTCTGCACCCCACCATGATGCGTGCCAAGTCATGTTTGATTTTGAGGTAATTTTGAAAATGAAAAATCCTTCTATACCCCCTCTAACGACTCGACAATGATTTCTGTCGACGAATTATTGTTATTCAGATGGAAATAGATATTCTGCACCCCACCATGATGCGTGCCAAGTCATTAGATTTTTGAAGTAATTTTGAAAATGATAAATCCCTCCATACCCCCTCTGACGACACGACAATGATATCTGTTGACTAATTATTGTTATTCAGATGGGAATGGATATTCTGCACCCCACTATGATGCGTGCCAAGTCATATTAGATTTTTGAAGAAATTTTGAAAATGAAAAATCCCTCTATACCCCCTCCAACGACCCGTCAATGATTTCTGTTGACGAATCATTGTTATTCAGATGGAAATGGATATTCTGCACCCCACCATGATGCGTGCCAAGTCATGTTTGATTTTGAGGTAATTTTGAAAATGAAAAATCCCTCTATACCCCCTCTAACGACTCGACAATAATTTCTGTTGACTAATTATTTTTATTCAGATGGGAATGGATACTTTGCACTTCACCATGATGCGTGCCAAGTCATATTACATTTTTGAAGTAATTTTGAAAATGATAAATCCCTCCATACCCCCTCTGACGACACGACAATGATATCTGTTGACGAATTATTGTTATTCAGATAGGAATGGATATTCTGTACCCCACCATGATACGTGCCAAGTCATATTACATTTTTTAAGTAATTTTGAAAATGATGAATCCCTCCATACCCCCTCTGACGACACGACAATGATATCTGTTGACGAATTATTGTTATTCAGATGGGAATGGATATTCTGCACCCCTCTATGATGCGTGCCAAGTCATATTAGATTTTCGAAGAAATTTTGAAAATGAATAATCCCTCTATACCCCCTCCAACGACCCGTCAATGATTTCTGTTGACGAATCATTGTTATTCAGATGGAAATGGATATTCTGCACCCCACCATGATGCGTGCCAAGTCATGTTTGATTTTGAGGTAATTTTGAAAATGAAAATTCCCTCTATACCCCCTCTAACGACTCGACAATGATTTCTGTCGACGAATTATTGTTATTGAGATGGAAATAGATATTCTGCACCATACCATGATGCCTGCCAAGTCATATTAGATTTTTGAAGAAATATTGAAAATGAGAAATCACTCTATACCCCCTCTGACGACCCGACAATGATTTCTGTTGACGAATCATTGTTATTTAGATGGAAATAGATATTCTGGACCCCACCATGATGAGTGCCAAGTCATATTAGATTTTTGAAGAAATATTGAAAATGAAAAATCACTCTATACCCCCTCTAACGACCCGACACTGATTTCTATCGACGAATTATTGTTATTCAGATGAAAATAGATATTCTGCACCCCACCATGATGCGTGCCAAGTCATATTAGATTTTTAAAGAAATATTGAAAATGAGAAATCCCTCTATACCCCCTCCAACGACCCGTCAATGATTTCTGTTGACGAATTATTGTTATTTAGATGGAAATGGATATTCTGCACCCCACCATGATGCGTGCCAAGTCATATTTGATTATTGAAGTCATTTTGAAAATGAGAAATTCCTCTATACCCCCTCTGACGACCCGACAATGATTTCTGTTGACAAATTATTGTTATTGAGATGGTAATGGATATTCTGTACCCCACCATGATGCGTGCCAAGTCATATTAGATTATTAAAGAAATTTTGAAAATGAGAAATCCCTCTATACACCCTCCAACGACCCGTCAATGATTTCTGTTGACGAATTATTGTTATATATATGGAAATGGATCTGCACCCCACCATGATGCGTGCCAAGTCATATTGGATTTTGAGGTAATTTTGAAAATGAAAAATTCCTCTATACCCCCTCTGACGACCCGACAATGATTTTTGTTGACAAATTATTGTTATTGAGATAGAAATGGATATTCTGTACCCCACCATGATGCGTGCCAAGTCATATTAGATTATTGAAGAAATTTTGAAAATGAAAAATCCCTCTATACCCTCTCCAACGACCCGTCAATGATTTCTGTTGACGAATTATTGTTATGTAGATGCAAATGGATATTCTGCACCTCACCATGATGCGTGCCAAGTCATATTTGATTTTGAGGTAATTTTGAAAATGAAAAATCACTCTATACCCCCTCTAACGACCCGACATTGATTTCTGTTGACGAATTCTTGTTATTCAGATGGAAATAAATATTCTGCACCCTACTATGATGCGTGCCAAGTCATATTTGATTTTTGAAGTCATTTTGATAATGAAAAATCCCTCTATACCCCCTCTGACGACGCGACAATGATTTCTGTTGACGAATTATTGTTATTCAGATTGGAATAAATATTCTGCACCCCACCATGATGCGTGCCAAGTCATACTAGATTTTTGAAGAAATATTGAAAATGAGAAATCCCTCTATACCCCCTCTAACGACCCGACAATGATTTCTGTCGACGACTTATTGTTATTCAGATGGACATGGATACTTTGCACCCCACCAAGATGCGTGACAAGTCATATTAGATTATTGAAGAAATTTTGAAAATGAAAAATCCTTCTATACCTCCTCCAACGACCCGTCAATGATTTCTGTTGACGAATTATTGTTATTCAGATGGAAATGAATATTCTGCACCCCACCATGATGCGTGACAAGTCATATTTGATTTTAAGGTAATTTTGAAAATGAAAAATCCCTCTATACCCCCTCTGACGACCCGTCAATGATTTCTGTTGACGAATTATTGTTATTTAAATGGACATGGATACTTTGCACCCCACCATGATGCGTGACAAGTCATATTAGATTATTGAAGAAATTTTGAAAATGAAAAATCCTTCTATACCCCCTCCAACGACCCGTCAATGATTTCTGTTGACGAATTATTGTTATTCAGATGGAAATGGATATTCTGCACCCCACCATGATGCGTGCCAAGTCATATTGGATTTTTGAAGAAATATTGAAAATGAAAAATCCCTCTATACCCCCTCTAACGACCCGACAATGATTTCTGTCGACGAATTATTGTTATTCAGATGGAAATAGATATTCTGCACCCCACCATGATGCGTGCCAAGTCATATTAGATTTTTGAAGTAATTTTGAAAATGATAAATCCCTCCATACCCCCTCTGACGACACGACAATGATATCTGTTGACGAATTATTGTTATTCAGATGGGAATGGATATTCTGCACCCCACTATGATGCGTGCCAAGTCATATTAGATTTTTGAAGAAATTTTGAAAATGAAAAATCACTCTATACACCCTCCAACGACCCGTCAATGATTTCTGTTGACGAATCAATGTTATTCAGACGGAAATGGATATTCTGCACCCCACCATGATGCGTGCCAAGTCATATTAGATTTTTGAAGAAATTTTGAAAATGAAAAATCCTTCTATACCCCCTCCAACGACCCGTCAATGATTTTTGTTGACGAATTATTGTTATTCAGATGGAAATGGATATTCTGCACCCCACCATGATGCGTGCCAAGTCATATTGGATTTTTGAAGAAATATTGAAAATGAAAAATCCCTCTATACCCCCTCTAACGACCCGACAATGATTTCTGTCGACGAATTATTGTTATTCAGATGGAAATAGATATTCTGCACCCCACCATGATGCGTGCCAAGTCATATTAGATTTTTGAAGTAATTTTGAAAATGATAAATCCCTCCATACCCCCTCTGACGACACGACAATGATATCTGTTGACGAATTATTGTTATTCAGAAGGGAATGGATATTCTGCACCCCACTATGATGCGTGCCAAGTCATATTAGATTTTTGAAGAAATTTTGAAAATGAAATATCACTCTATACACCCTCCAACGACCCGTCAATGATTTCTGTTGACGAATCATTGTTATTCTGATGGAAATGGATATTCTGCACCCCACAATGATGCGTGCCAAGTCATATTTGATTTTGAGGTAATTTAGAAAATGAGTAATCCCTCTATACCCCCTCTAACGACCCGACAATGATTTCTGTCGACAAATTATTGTTTTTCAGATGGAAATAGATTTTCTGCACCCCACCATGATGCGTGCCAAGTCATATTAGATTTTTGAAGAAATATTGAAAATGAGAAATCCCACTATACCCCCTCTAACGACCCGACAATGATTTCTGTCGACGAATTATTGTTATTCAGATGGAAATAGATATTCTGCACCCCACCATGATGCGTGCCAAGTCATATTAGATTTTTGAAGTAAATTTGAAAATGAAAAATTCCTCTATACCCCCTCTGACGACCCGACAATGATTTCTGTTGACAAATTATTGTTATTGAGATGGAAATGGATATTCTTTACCCCACCATGATGCGTGCCAAGACATATTATATTATTGAAGAAATTTTGAAAATGAAAAATCCCTCTATACCCCCTCCAACGACACGTCAATGATTTCTGTTGACGAATTATTGTTATTCAGATGGAAATGGATATTCTGCACCCCACCATGATGCGTGCCAAGTCATATTTGATTTTGAGGTAATTTTGAAAATGAAAAATCCCTCTATACGCCCTCTGACGACACAACAATGACTTTTGTTGACAAATTATTGTTATTGAGATGGAAATGGATATTCTGTACCAAACCATGATGCGTGCCAAGTCATATTTGATTTTTGAAGTCATTTTGAAAATGAAAAATCCCTCTATACCCCCTCTGACGACCCGACAATGATTTCTGTTGACGAATTATTGTTATTCAGATGGAAATGGATATTCTGCACCCCACCATGATGCCTGCCAAGTCATATTGGATTTTTGAAGAAATATTGAAAATGAAAAATCCCTCTATACCCCCTCTAACGACCCGACAATGATTTCTGTTGACGAATTATTGTTATCCAGATGGAAATGAATATTCTGCACCCCACCATGTTGCGTGCCAAGTCATATTTGATTTTGAGGTAATTTTGAAATTGAAAAATCCCTCTATACCCCCTGTTACGACCCGACAATGATTTCTGTCGACGAATCATTGTGATTCAGATGGAAATAGATATTCTGCACCCCACCATGATGCGTGCCAAGTCATATTAGATTTTTGAAGAAATATTGAAAATGAAAAATTACTCTATACCCCCTCTAACGACCCGACACTGATTTCTGTCGACGAATTATTGTTATTCAGATGGGAATAGATATTCTGCACCCCACCATGATGCGTGCCAAGTCATATTAGACTTTTAAAGAAATATTGAAAATGAGAAATCCCTCTATACCTCCTCTGACGACCCGACAATGATTTCTGTTGACAAATTATTGTTATTGAGATGGAAATGGATATTCTGTACCCCACCATGATGCGTGCCAAGTCATATTAGATTATTGAAGAAATTTTGAAAATGAAAAATCCCTCTATACCCCCTCTGACGACCCGACAATGATTTCTGTTGACAAATTATTGTTATTGAGATAGAAATGGATATTCTGTACCCCACCATGATGCGTGCCAAGTCATATTAGATTATTGAAGGAATTTTGAAAATGAAAAATCCCTCTATACCCTCTCCAACGACCCGTCAATGATTTCTGTTGACGAATTGTTGTTATGTAGATGGAAATGGATATTCTGCACCTCACCATGATGCGTGCCAAGTCATATTTGATTTTGAGGTAATTTTGAAAATGATAAATCCCACTATACCCCCTCTGACGACCCGACAATGATTTTTGTTGACAAATTATTGTTATTGATATGGAAATAGATATTCTGCACCACACCATGATGCGTGCCAAGTCATATTTGATTTTGAGGTAATTTTGAAAATGAAAAATCCCACTATACCCCCTCTAACGACCCGACAATGATTTCTGTCGACGAATCATTGATATTCAGATGGAAATAGATATTCTGCACCCCACCATGATGCGTGCCAAGTCATATTACATTTTTGAAGAAATATTGAAAATGAAACATCACTCTATACCCCCTCTAACGACCCGACATTGATTTCTGTTGACGAATTCTTGTTATTCAGATGGAAATAAATATCCTGCACCCTACTATGATGCGTGCCAAGTCATATTTGATTTTGAGGTAATTTTGAAAATGAAAAATCCCACTATACCCCCTCTAACGACCCGACAATGATTTCTGTCGACGAATCATTGATATTCAGATGGAAATAGATATTCTGCACCCCACCATGATGCGTGCCAAGTCATATTACATTTTTGAAGAAATATTGAAAATGAAACATCACTCTATACCCCCTCTAACGACCCGACAATGATTTCTGTTGACGAATTATTGTTATTCAGATGGACATGGATACTTTGCACCCCACCATGAAGCGTGCCAAGTCATATTAGATTTTTGAAGAAATTTTGAAAATGAAAAATCCCTCTATACCCCCTCCAACGACCCGTCAATGATTTCTGTTGACGAATTATTGTTATTCAGAAGGCAATGGATATTCTGCACCCCACTATGATGCGTGCCAAGTCATATTTGATTTTGAGGTAATTTTGAAAATGAAAAATCCCTCTATACCCCCTCTGACGACCCGACAATGATTTCTGTTGACGAGTTATTGTTATTGAGATGTTATTGAAATGGATATTCTGCACACCACTATGATGCGTGCCAAGTCATATTTGATTTTTGGTCATTTTGAAAATGAAAAATCCCTCTATACCCCCTCTGACGACCCGACAATGATTTCTGTTGACGACTTATTGTTATTCAGATGGACATGGATACTTTGCACCCTACCATGATGCGTGACAAGTCATATTAGATTATTGAAGAAATTTTGAAAATGAAAAATCCTTCTATAACCCCTCCAACGACCCGTCAATGATTTCTGTTGACGAATTATTGTTATTCAGATGGAAATGGATATTCTGCACCCCACCATGATGCGTGACAAGTCATATTTGATTTTAAGGTAATTTTGAAAATAAAAAATCCCTCTATACCCCCTCTGACGACCCGTCAATGATTTCTGTTGACGAATTATTGTTATTTAGATGGAAATGGATATTCTGCACTTCAGCATGATGCGTGCCAAGTCATATTTGATTTTGAGGTAATTTTGAAAATGAAAAATCCCTCTATACCCCCTCTGACGACCCGACAATGATTTCTGTTGACCACTTATTGTTATTCAGATGGACATGGATACTTTGCACCCCACCATGATGCGTGACAAGTCATATTAGATTATTGAAGGAATTTTGAAAATGAAAAATCCTTCTATACCCCCTCCAACGACCCGTCAATGATTTATGTTGACGAATTATTGTTATTCAGATGGAAATGGATATTCTGCATCCCACCATGATGCGTGCCAAGTCATATTGAATTTTTGAAGAAATATTGAAAATGAAAAATCCCTCTATACCCCCTCTAACGACCCGACAATGATTTCTGTCGACGAATTATTGTTATTCAGATGGAAATAGATATTCTGCACCCCACCATGATGCGTGCTAAGTCATATTAGATATTTGAAGTAATTTTGAAAATGATAAATCCCCCATACCCCCTCTGACGACACGACAATGATATCTGTTGACGAATTATTGTTATTCAGATGGAAATGGATATTCTGCACCCCACTATGATGCGTGCCAAGTCATATTAGATTTTTGAAGAAATTTTGAAAATGAAAAATCACTCTATACCCCCTCCAACGACCCGTCAATGATTTCTGTTGACAAATCAATGTTATTCAGATGGAAAAGGATATTCTGCACACCAACATGATGCGTGCCAAGTCATATTAGATTTTTGAAGAAAATTTGTAAATGAAAAATCTTTCTATACCTCCTCCAACGACCCGTCAATGATTTCTGTTGACGAATCATTGTTATTCTGATGAAAATGGATATTCTGCACCCCACCATGATGCGTGCCAAGTCATATTTGATTAATGAAGTCATTTTGAAAATGAAAAATCCCTCTATACCCCCTCTAACGACCCGACAATTATTTCTGTTGACGAATTATTGTTATTCAGATGGAAATGCATATTCTTCACCACACCATGATGCGTGCCGAGTCATATTTGATTTTGAGGTAATTTAGAAAATGAAAAATCCCTCTATACCCCCTCTAACGACCCGACAATGATTTCTGTCGACGAATTATTGTTTTTCAGATGGAAATAGATATTCTGCACCCCACCATGATGCGTGCCAAGTCATATTAGATTTTTGAAGAAATATTGAAAATGAGAAATCCCTCTATACCCCCTCTAACGACCCGACAATGATTTCTGTCGACGAATTATTGTTATTCAGATGGAAATGAATATTCTGCACCCCACCATGTTGCGTGCCAAGTCATATTTCATTTTGAGGTAATTTAGAAAATGAAAAATCCCTCTATACCCCCTCTAACGACCCGACAATGATTTCTGTCGACGAATTATTGTTTTTCAGATGGAAATAGATATTCTGCACCCCACCATGATGCGTGCCAAGTCATATTAAATTTTTGAAGAAATATTGAAAATGAGAAATCCCTCTATACCCCCTCTGAGGACCCGACAATGATTTCTGTTTACAAATTATTGTTATTAAGACGGAAATGAATATTCTGTACCCCACCATGATTTCTGTTGACGAATTATTGTTATTCAGATGGAAATGGATATTCTGCACCCCACCATGATGCGTACCAAGTCATATTTAATTTTGAGGTAATTTTCAAAATGAAAAATCCCTCTATACCACCTCTGACGACACGACAATGACTTTTGTTGACAAATTATTGTTATTGAGATGGAAATGGATATTCTGTACCCTACTATGATGCGTGCCAAGTCATATTTGATTTTTGAAGTCATTTTGAAAATGAAAAATCCCTCTATACCCCCTCTGACGACCCGACAATGATTTCTGTTGACGAATTATTGTTATTCAGATGGAAATGGATATTCTGCACCCCACCATGATGCGTGCCAAGTCATATTGGATTTTTGAAGAAATATTGAAAATGAAAAATCCCTCTATACCCCCTCTAACGACCCGACAATGATTTCTGTTGACGAATTATTGTTATCCAGATGGAAATGAATATTCTGCACCCCACCATGTTGCGTGCCAAGTCATATTTGATTTTGAGGTAATTTTGAAAATGAAAAATCCCTCTATACCCCCTCTAACGACCCGACAATGATTTCTGTCGACGAATCATTGTTATTCAGATAAAAATAGATATTCTGCACCCCACCATGATGCGTGCCAAGTCATATTAGATTTTTGAAGAAATATTGAAAATGAAAAATCACTCTATACCCCCTCTAACGACCCGACACTGATTTCTGTCGACGAATTATTGTTATTCAGATGGGAATAGATATTCTGCACCCCACCATGATGCGTGCCAAGTCATAATAGATTTTTAAAGAATTATTGAAAATGAGAAATCCCTCTATACCTCCTCTGACGACCCGACAATGATTTCTGTTGACAAATTATTGTTATTGAGATAGAAATGGATATTCTGTACCCCAACATGATGCGTGCCAAGTCATATTAGATTATTGAAGAAATTTTGAAAATGAAAAATCCCTCTATACCCACTCCAACGACCCGTCAATGATTTCTGTTGACGAATTATTGTTATGTAGATGGAAATGGATATTCTGCACCTCACCATGATGCGTGCCAAGTCATATTTGATTATGGAAGTCATTTTGAAAATGAAAAATCCCTCTATACCCCCTCTGACGACCCGACAATGATTTCTTTTGACAAATTATTGTTATTGAGATAGAAATGGATATTCTGTACCCCATTATGATGCGTGCCAAGTCATATTAGATTATTGAAGAAATTTTGAAAATGAAAAATCCCTCTATACCCCCTCTAACGACCCGACAATGATTTCTGTCGACGACTTATTGTTATTCAGATGGAAATGAATATTCTGCACCCCACCATGTTGCGTGCCAAGTCATATTTGATTTTGAGGTAATTTTGAAAATGAAAAATCCCACTATACCCCCTCTTACGACCCGACAATGATTTCTGTCGACGATATATTGTTTTTCAGATGGAAATAGATATTCTGCACCCCACCATGATGCGTGCCAAGTCATATTAGATTTTTGAAGAAATATTGAAAATGAGAAATCCCTCTATACCCCCTCTAACGACCCGACAATGATTTCTGTCGACGAATTATTGTTTTTCAGACGGAAATAGATATTCTGCACCCCACCATGATGCGTGCCAAGTCATATTAGATTTTTGAAGAAATATTGAAAATGAGAAATCCCTCTATACCCCCTCTGAGGACCCGACAATGATATCTGTTGACAAATTATTGTTATTGAGATGGAAATGGATTTTCTGTACCCCACCATGATGCGTGCCAAGTCATATTATATTATTGAAGAAATTTTGAAAATGAAAAATCCCTCTATACCCCCTCCAACGACACGTCAATGATTTCTGTTGACGAATTATTGTTATTCAGATGGAAATGGATATTCTGCACCACACCATGATGCGTGCCAAGTCATATTTGATTTTGAGGTAATTTTGAAAATGAAAAATCCCTCTATACCCCTTCTGACGACACGACAATGACTTATGTTGACAAATTATTGTTATTGAGATGGAAATGGATATTCTGTACCCCACTATGATGCGTGCCAAGTCATATTTGATTTTTGAAGTCATTTTGAAAATGAAAAATCCCTCTATACCTCCTCTGACGACCCGACAATGATTTCTATTGACGAATTATTGTTATTCAGATGGAAATGGATATTCTGCACCCCACCATGATGCGTGCCAAGTCATATTGGATTTTTGAAGAAATATTGAAAATGAAAAATCCCTCTATACCCCCTCTAACGACCCGACAATGATTTCTGTTGTCGAATTATTGTTATCCAGATGGAAATGAATATTCTGCACCCCACCATGTTGCGTGCCAAGTCATATTTGATTTTGAGGTAATTTTGAAAATGAAAAATCCCTCTATACCCCCTCTAACGACCCGACAATGATTTCTGTCGACGAATCATTGTTATTCAGATGGAAATAGATATTCTGCACCCCACCATGATGCGTGCCAAGTCATATTAGATTTTTGAAGAAATATTGAAAATGAAAAATCACTCTATACCCCCTCTAACGACCCGACACTGATTTCTGTCGACGAATTATTGTTATTCAGATGGGAATAGATATTCTGCACCCCACCATGATGCGTGCCAAGTCATAATAGATTTTTAAAGAAAAATTGAAAATGAGAAATCCCTCTATACCTCCTCTGACGACCCGACAATGATTTCTGTTGACAAATTATTGTTATTGAGATAGAAATGGATATTCTGTACCCCACCATGATGCGTGCCAAGTAATATTAGATTTTAGAAGATATATTGAAAATGAAAAATCCCTCTATACCCCCTCTAACGACCCGACAAAGATTTCTGTTGACAAATTATTGTTATTCAGATGGCAATGGATATTCTGCACCTCACCATGATGCGTGCCAAGTCATATTTGATTATGGAAGTCATTTTGAAAATGAAAAATCCCTCTATACCCCCTCTGACGACCCGACAATGATTTCTGTTGACAAATTATTGTTATTGAGATAGAAATAGATATTCTGTACCCCACCATGATGCGTGCCAAGTCATATTAGATTATTGAAGAAATTTTGAAAATGAAAAATCCCTCTATACCCTCTCCAACGACCCGTCAATGATTTCTGTTGACGAATTATTGTTATGTAGATGGAAATGGATATTCTGCACCTCACCATGATGCGTGCCAAGTCATATTTAATTTTGAGGTAATTTTGAAAATGAAAAATCCCACTATACCCCCTCTGACGACCCGACAATGATTTTTGTTGTCAAATTATTGTTATTGATATGGAAATGGATATTCTGCACCTCACCATGATGCGTGCCAAGTCATATTTGATTTTGAGGTAATTTTGAAAATGAAAAATCCCATTATACCCCCTCTAACGACCCGACAATGATTTCTGTCGACGAATCATTGATATTCAGATGGAAATAGATATTTTGCACCCCACCATGATGCGTGCCAAGTCATATTACATTTTTGAAGAAATATTGAAAAAGAAAAATCGCTCTATACCCCCTCTAACGACCCGACATTGATTTCTGTTGACGAATTCTTGTTATTCAGATGGAAATAAATATTCTGCACCCCACCATGATGCGTGCCAAGTCATATTTGATTTTTGGTGTCATTTTTAAAATGAAAAATCCCTCCATACCCCCTCTGACGACACGACAATGATTTCTGTTGACGAATTATTTTTATTCAGATGGGAATGGATACTTTGCACTTCACCAAGATGCGTGCCATGTCATATTACATTTTTGAAGTAATTTTGAAAATGATAAATCCCTCCATACCCCCTCTGACGACACGACAATGATATCTGTTGACGAATTATTGTTATTCAGATGGAAATGGATATTCTGCACCCCACCATGATGCGTGCCAAGTCATGTTTGATTTTGAGGTAATTTTGAAAATGAAAAATCCTTCTATACCCCCTCTAACGACTCGACAATGATTTCTGTCGACGAATTATTGTTATTCAGATGGAAATAGATATTCTGCACCCCACCATGATGCGTGCCAAGTGATATTAGATTTTTGAAGAAATTTTGAAAATGATAAATCCCTCTATACCCCCTCCAACGACCCGTCAATGATTTCTGTTGACGAATCATTGTTATTCAGATGGAAATGGATATTCATCACCAAACCATGATGCGTGCCAAGTCATATTAGATTTTTGAAGTAATTTTTAAAATGAAAAATCCCTCCATACCGCCTCTGACGACCCGACAATGATTTCTGTTGGAAAATTCTTGTTAATCAGATGGAATCGGATATTCTGCACCCTACTATAATGCGTGCCAAGTCATATTTGATTTTGAGGTAATTTTGAAAATGAAAAATCCGTCTATACCCCCTCTGACGACCAGACAATGATTTCTGTTGACAAATTATCGTTATTGAGATGGAAATGGATATTCTGTACCCCACCATGATGCGTGCCAAGTCATATTATATTATTGATGAAATTTTGAAAATGAAAAATCCTTCTATACCCCCTCCAACGACCCGTCAATGATTTCTGTCGACGAATTATTGTTATTTAGATGGAAATGGATATTCTGCACCCCACCATGATGCGTGCCAAGTCATATTGGATTTTTGAAGAAATATTGAAAATGAAAAATGCCTCTATACCCCCTCTGACGACCCGAAAATGATTTTTGTTGACAAATTATTGTTATTGAGATGGAAATGGATATTCTGTACTTCACTATGATGCGTGCCAAGTCATAATTGATTTTTGAAGTCATTTTGAAAATGAAAAATCCCTCTATACCCCCTCTGACGACCCGACAATGATTTCTGTTGACGAATTATTGTTATCCAGATGGAAAAGAATATTCTGCACCCCACCATGATGCGTGCCAAGTCATATTAGATTTTTGAAGAAATATTGAAAATGAAAAATCACTCTATACCCCCTCTAACGACCCGAAATTGAATTCTGCTGACGAATTCTTGTTATTCAGATGGAAATAAATATTCTGCACCCTACTATGATGCGTGCCAACTCATATTTGATTTTTGAAGTCATTTTGATAATGAAAAATCCCTCTATACCCCCTCTGACGACCCGACAATGATTTCTGTTGACGAATTATTGTTATTCATATGGACCTGGATACTTTGCACCCCACCATGATGCGTGCCAAGTCATATTAGATTATTGAAGATACATTGAAAATGAAAAATCCCTCTATACCCCCTCTAACGACCCGACAAAGATTTCTGTTGACAAATTATTGTTATTCAGATGGAAATGGATATTCTGCACCCCACCATGATGCGATCCAAGTCATAATAGATTTTTGAAGAAATATTGAAAATGAAAAATCTCTCTATACTCCCTCTATCGACCCGACAATGATTTCTGTTGACGAATTATTGTTATCCAGATGGAAATGAATATTCTGCACCCCACCATGATGCGTGCCAAGTCATATTAGATTTTTGAAGAAATATTGAAAATGAAAAATCACTCTATACCCCCTCTAACGACCCGAAATTGAATTCTGTTGACGAATTCTTGTTATTCAGATGAAAATAAATATTCTGCACCCTACTATGATGCGTGCCAACTCATATTTGATTTTTGAAGTCATTTTGATAATGAAAAATCCCTCTATACCCCCTCTGACGACCCGACAATGATTTCTGTTGACGAATTATTGTTATTCAGATGGACCTGGATACTTTGCACCCCACCATGATGCGTGCCAAGTCATATTAGATTATTGAAGATACATTGAAAATGAAAAATCCCTCTATACCCCCTCTAACGACCCGACAAAGATTTCTGTTGACAAATTATTGTTATTCAGATGGAAATGGATATTCTGCACCCCACCATGATGCGTGCCAAGTCATAATAGATTTTTGAAGAAATTTTGAAAATGAAAAATCCCTCTTTACCCCCTCAACGACCCGTCAATGATTTCTGTTGACGAATTATTGTTATTCAGATGGCAATGGATATTTTGCCCCCCACCATGATGCGTGCCAAGTCATATTTGATTTTGAGGTAATTTTGAAAATGAAAAATCCCTCTATACCCCCTCTGACGACCCGACAATGATTTCTGTTGACGAATTATTGTTATTCAGATGGAAATGGATATTCTGCACCCCACCATGATGCGTGCCAAATCATATTGGATTTTTGAAGAAATATTGAAAATGAAAAATCCCTCTATACCCCCTCTAACGACCCGACAATGATTTCTGTTGACGAATTATTGTTATCCAGATGGAAATGAATATTCTGCACCCCACCATGATGCGTGCCAAGTCATATTAGATTTTTGAAGAAATATTGAAAATGAAAAATCACTCTATACCCCCTCTAACGACCCGTCAATGATTTCTGTTGACGAATTAATGTTATTCAGATGGCAATGGATATTTTGCCCCCCACCATGATGCGTGCCAAGTCATATTTGATTTTGAGGTAATTTTGAAAATGAAAAATCCCTCTATACCCCCTCTGACGACCCGACAATGATTTCTGTTGACGAATTATTGTTATTCAGATGGAAATGGATATTCTGCACCCCACCATGATGCGTGCCAAATCATATTGGATTTTTGAAGAAATATTGAAAATGAAAAATCCCTCTATACCCCCTCTAACGACCCGACAATGATTTCTGTTGACGAATTATTGTTATCCAGATGGAAATGAATATTCTGCACCCCACCATGATGCGTGCCAAGTCATATTAGATTTTTGAAGAAATATTGAAAATGAAAAATCACTCTATACCCCCTCTAACGACCCGAAATTGAATTCTGTTGACGAATTCTTGTTATTCAGATGGAAATAAATATTCTGCACCCTACTATGATGCGTGCCAACTCATATTTGATTTTTGAAGTCATTTTGATAATGAAAAATCCCTCTATACCCCCTCTGACGACCCGACAATGATTTCTGTTGACGAATTATTGTTATTCAGATGGACCTGGATACTTTGCACCCCACCATAATGCGTGCCAAGTCATATTAGATTATTGAAGATACATTGAAAATGAAAAATCCCTCTATACCCCCTCTAACGACCCGACAAAGATTTCTGTTGACAAATTATTGTTATTTAGATGGAAATGGATATTCTGAACCCCACCATGTTGCGTGCCAAGTCATAATAGATTTTTGAAGAAATTTTGAAAATGAAAAATCCCTCTTTACCCCCTCAACGACCCGTCAATGATTTCTGTTGACGAATTATTGTTATTCAGATGGCAATGGATATTTTGCCCCCCACCATGATGCGTGCCAAGTCATATTTGATTTTGAGGTAATTTTGAAAATGAAAAATCCCTCTATACCCCCTCTGACGACCCGACAATGATTTCTGTTGACGAATTATTGTTATTCAGATGGAAATGGATATTCTGCACCCCACCATGATGCGTGCCAAATCATATTGGATTTTTGAAGAAATATTGAAAATGAAAAATCCCTCTATACCCCCTCTAACGACCCGACAATGATTTCTTTTGACGAATTATTGTTATCCAGATGGAAATGAATATTCTGCACCCCACCATGATGCGTGCCAAGTCATATTAGATTTTTGAAGAAATATTGAAAATGAAAAATCACTCTATACCCCCTCTAACGACCCGAAATTGATTTCTGTTGACGAATTCTTGTTATTCAGATGGAAATAAATATTCTGCACCCCACCATGATGCGTGCCAAGTCATATTTGATTTTTGAAGTCATTTTGATAAAGAAAAATCCCTCTATACCCCCTCTGACGACCCGAAAATGATTTCTGTTGACGAATTATTGTTATTCAGATGGACCTGGATACTTTGCACCCCACCATGATGCGTGCCAAGTCATATTAGATTATTGAAGATACATTGAAAATGAAAAATCCCTCTATACCCCCTCTAACGACCCGACAAAGATTTCTGTTGACAAATTATTGTTATTCAGATGGAAATGGATATTCTGCACCCCACCATGATGCGTGCCAAGTCATAATAGATTTTTGAAGAAATTTTGAAAATGAAAAATCCCTCTATACCCCCTCAACGACCCGTCAATGATTTCTGTTGACGAATTATTGTTATTCAGATGGCAATGGATATTTTGCACCCCACCATGATGCGTGCCAAGTCATATTTGATTTTGGGGTAATTTTGAAAATGAAAAATCCCTCTTTACCCCTCTGACGACCCGACAATGATTTCTGTAGACAAATTATTGTTATTGAGATGTTATTGAAATGGATATTCTGTACCCCACCATGATGCGTGCCAAGTCATATTTCATTTTTGATGTCATTTTGAAAATGAAATATCCCTCCATACCCCCTCTGACGACACGACAATGATTTCTGTTGACGAATTATTTTTATTCAGATGGGAATGGATACTTTGCACTTCACCATGATGCGTGCCAAGTCATATTACATTTTTGAAGTAATTTTGAAAATGATAAATCCCTCCATACCCCCTCTGACGACACGACAATGATATCTGTTGACGAATTATTGTTATTCAGATGGAAATGGATATTCTGCACCCCACCATGATGCGTGCCAAGTCATGTTTGATTTTGAGGTAATTTTGAAAATGAAAAATCCTTCTATACCCCCTCTAACGACTCGACAATGATTTCTGTCGACGAATTATTGTTATTCAGATGGAAATAGATATTCTGCACCCCACCATGATGCGTGCCAAGTCATTAGATTTTTGAAGTAATTTTGAAAATGATAAATCCCTCCATACCCCCTCTGACGACACGACAATGATATCTGTTGACTAATTATTGTTATTCAGATGGGAATGGATATTCTGCACCCCACTATGATGCGTGCCAAGTCATATTAGATTTTTGAAGAAATTTTGAAAATGAAAAATCCCTCTATACCCCCTCCAACGACCCGTCAATGATTTCTGTTGACGAATCATTGTTATTCAGATGGAAATGGATATTCTGCACCCCACCATGATGCGTGCCAAGTCATGTTTGATTTTGAGGTAATTTTGAAAATGAAAAATCCCTCTATACCCCCTCTAACGACTCGACAATAATTTCTGTTGACTAATTATTTTTATTCAGATGGGAATGGATACTTTGCACTTCACCATGATGCGTGCCAAGTCATATTACATTTTTGAAGTAATTTTGAAAATGATAAATCCCTCCATACCCCCTCTGACGACACGACAATGATATCTGTTGACGAATTATTGTTATTCAGATAGGAATGGATATTCTGTACCCCACCATGATACGTGCCAAGTCATATTACATTTTTTAAGTAATTTTGAAAATGATGAATCCCTCCATACCCCCTCTGACGACACGACAATGATATCTGTTGACGAATTATTGTTATTCAGATGGGAATGGATATTCTGCACCCCTCTATGATGCGTGCCAAGTCATATTAGATTTTCGAAGAAATTTTGAAAATGAATAATCCCTCTATACCCCCTCCAACGACCCGTCAATGATTTCTGTTGACGAATCATTGTTATTCAGATGGAAATGGATATTCTGCACCCCACCATGATGCGTGCCAAGTCATGTTTGATTTTGAGGTAATTTTGAAAATGAAAATTCCCTCTATACCCCCTCTAACGACTCGACAATGATTTCTGTCGACGAATTATTGTTATTGAGATGGAAATAGATATTCTGCACCATACCATGATGCCTGCCAAGTCATATTAGATTTTTGAAGAAATATTGAAAATGAGAAATCCTTCTTTGACCCCTCTAACTACCCGACAATGATTTCTGTTGACGAATTATTGTTATTCAGATGGAAATGGATATTCTGCACCACACCATGATGCGTGCCAAGTCATATTAGATTCTTGAAGAAATTTTGAAAATGAAAAATCCCTCTATACACCCTCAATGATTTCTTTTGAAAAATTATTATTATTGGGATGTTATTGAAATGGATATTCTGTACCCCACCATGATGCGTGCCAAGTCATATTTCATTTTTGAAGTAATTTTGAAAATGAAAAATACCTCTATACCCCCTCTGACGACCCGACAATGATTTCTGTCGACGAATTATTGTTATTCAGATGGAAATAAAAATTCTGCACCCCACCATGATGCGTGCCAAGTCATATTTGATTTTTGAAGTCATTTTGAAAATGAAAAATCCCTCTATACCCCCTCTGACGACCCGACAATGATTTCTGTTAACAAATTATTGTTATTGAGATGGAAATGGATATTCTGTACCCCACTATGATGCGTGCCAAGTCATATTTGATTTTTGAAGTCATTGTGAAAATGAAAAATCCCTCTATACCACCTCTGACGACCCGACAATGATTTCTGTCGACGAATTATTGTTATTCAGATGGAATTGGATATTCTGCACCCCACCATGATGCGTGCCAAGTCATATTGGATTTTAGAAGAAATTTTGAAAATGAAAAATCCCTCCATACCCCCTCTGACGACACGCCAATGATTTCTGTTAACGAATTATTGTTATTCTGATGAAAATAAAAATTCTGCACCCCACCATGATGCGTGCCAAGTCATAATTGATTTTGAGATAATTTTGAAAATGAAAAATCCCTCTATACACATTCTGACGACCTGACAATGATTTCTGTTGACAAATTATTGTTATTGAAATGGAAATGGATGTTTTGCACCCTACTATGATGCGTGCCAAGCCATATTTGATTTTTGAAGTCATTTTCATAATGAAAAATCCCTCTATACCTCCTCTGACGACCCGACAATGATTTCTGTTGACAAATTATTGTTACTGAGATGGAAATGGATATTCTGTACCCCACCATGATGCGTGCTAAGTCATATTTGATTATTGAAGTCATTTTGAAAATGAAAAATCCCTCTATACCCCCTCTAACGACCCGACAATGATTTCTGTTGACGAATTAATGTCATTCAAATGGAAATGAATATTCTGCACCCCACCATGTTGCGTGCCAAGTCATATTTGATTTTGAGGTAATTTTGAAAATGAAAAATCCCTCTATATCGTCTCTAACGACCCGACAATGATTTATGTTGACAAATTATTGTTATTGAAATTGAAATGGATATTCTGTACCCCACCATGATGCGTGCCAAGTCATATTTCATTTTTGAAGTCATTTTGAAAATGAAAAATCCCTCTATACCCCCTCTGACGACCCGACAATGATTTCTGTTGACGAATTATTGTTATTCAGTTGGAAATGGATATTCTGCACCCCACCATGATGCGTGCCAAGTCATATTGGATTTTTGAAGAAATTTTGAAAATGAAAAATCCCTCTATACCCCCTCTAACGACCCGACAATGATTTCTGTCGACGAATTATTGTTATTCAGATGGAAATAGATATTCTGCACCCCACCATGATGCGTGCCAAGTCATATTAGATTTTTGAAGTAATTTTGAAAATGATAAATCCCTCCATACCCCCTCTGACGACACGACAATGATATCTGTTGACGAATTATTGTTATTCAGATGGGAATGGATATTCTGCACCCCACTATGATGCGTGCCAAGTCATATTAGATTTTTGAAGAAATTTTGAAAATGAAAAATCACTCTATACACCCTCCAACGACCCGTCAATGATTTCTGTTGACGAATTATTGTTATTCTGATGGAAATGGATATTCTGCACCCCACCATGATGCGTGCCAAGTCATATTTGATTTTGAGGTAATTTAGAAAATGAATAATCCCTCTATACCCCCTCTAACGACCCGACAATGATTTCTGTCGACAAATTATTGTTTTTCAGATGGAAATAGATTTTCTGCACCCCACCATGATGCGTGCCAAGTCATATTAGATTTTTGAAGAAATATTGAAAATGAGAAATCCCTCTATACCCCCTCTAACGACCCGACAATGATTTCTGTTGACGAATCATTGTTATTCTGATGGAAATTGATATTCTGCACCCCACCATGATGCGTGCCAAGTCATATTTGATTTTTGAAGTAATTTTGAAAATGAAAAATACCTCTATACCCCTTCTGACGACCCGACAATGATTTCTGTCGACGAATTATTGTTATTCAGATGGAAATAAAAATTCTGCACCCCACCATGATGCGTGCCAAGTCATATTTGATTTTTGAAGTCATTTTGAAAATGAAAAATCCCTCTATACCCCCTCTGACGACCCGACAATGATTTCTGTTAACAAATTATTGTTATTGAGATGGAAATGGATATTCTGCACCCCACCATGATGCGTGCCAAGTCATATTGAATATGAAAAATCCCTCTATACCCCCTCTGACGACCCGACAATGATTTCTGTTGACGAATTATTGTTATTCAGATGGAAATGGATATTCTGCACCCCACCATGATGCGTGCCAAGTCATGTTTGGTTTTGAGGTAATTTTGAAAATGAAAAATCCCTCTATACCCCCTCTAACGACTCGACAATGATTTCTGTCGACGAATTATTGTTACTGAGATGGAAATAGATATTCTGCACCCTACCATGATGCGTGCCAAGTCATATTAGATTTTTGAAGAAATATTGAAAATGAGAAATCCTTTTTTACCCCCTCTAACTACCCGACAATGATTTCTGTTGACGAATTATTGTTATTCAGATGGAAATGGATATTCTGCACCACACCATGATGCGTGCCAAGTCATATTAGATTCTTGAAGAAATTTTGAAAATGAAAAATCCCTCTATACCCCCTCAATGATTTCTGTTGAAAAATTATTATTATTGAGATGTTATTGAAATGGATATTCTGTACCCCACCATGATGCGTGCCAAGTCATATTTGATTTATGAAGTAATTTTGAAAATGAAAAATACCTCTATACCCCCTCTGACGACCCGATAATGATTTCTGTCGACGAATTATTGTTATTCAGATGGAAATAAAAATTCTGCACCCCACCATGATGCGTTCCAAGTCATATTTGATTTTTGAAGTCATTTTGAAAATGAAAAATCCCTCTATACCCCCTCTGACGACCCGACAATGATTTCTGTTGACGAATTATTGTTATTCAGATGGAATTGGATATTCTGCACCCCACCATGATGCGTGCCAAGTCATATTGGATTTTTGAAGAAATATTGAAAATGAGAAATCCCTCTATACCCCCTCTAACGACCCGACAATGATTTCTGTTGACGAATTATTCTTATTCAGATGGAAATGGATATTCTTCACCCCACCATGATGCGTGCCAAGTCATATTAGATTTTTGAAGTAATTTTGAAAATGAAAAATCCCTCCATACCCCCTCTGACGACACGCCAATGATTTCTGTTAACGAATTATTGTTATTCAGATGGAAATAAAAATTCTGCAACCCACCATGATGTGTGCCAAGTCATAATTGATTTTGAGATAATTTTGAAAATGAAAAATCCCTCTATACACATTCTGACGACCTGACAATGATTTCTGTTGATAAATTATTGTTATTGAAATGGAAATGGATGTTTTGCACCCTACTATGATGCGTGCCAAGCCATATTTGATTTTTGAAGTCATTTTCATAATGAAAAATCCCTCTATAACTCCTCTGACGACCCGACAATGATTTCTGTTGACAAATTATTGTTACTGAGATGGAAATGGATATTCTGTACCCCACCATGATGCGTGCTAAGTCATATTTGATTATTGAAGTCATTTTGAAAATGAAAAATCCCTCTATACCCCCTCTAACGACCCGACAATGATTTCTGTTGACGAATTATTGTCATTCAAATGGAAATGAATATTCTGCACCCCACCATGTTGCGTGCCAAGTCATATTTGATTTTGAGGTAATTTTGAAAATGAAAAATCCCTCTATATCCTCTCTAACGACCCGACAATGATTTATGTTGACAAATTATTGTTATTGAAATTGAAATGGATATTCTGTACCCCACCATGATGCGTGCAAGTCATATTTCATTTTTGAAGTCATTTTGAAAATGAAAAATCCCTCTATACCACCTCTGACGACCCGACAATGATTTCTGTTGACGAATTATTGTTATTCAGTTGGAAATGGATATTCTGCACCCCACCATGATGCGTGCTAAGTCATATTGGAATTTTGAAGTAATTTTGAAAATGAAAAATACCTCTATACCCCCTCTGACGACCCGACAATGATTTCTGTCGACGAATTATTGTTATTCAGATGGAAATAAAAATTCTGCACCCCACCATGATGAGTGCCAACTCATATTTGATTTTGAGGTAATTTTGAAAATGAAAAATCCCTCTATATCCCCTCAATGTTTTCTGTTGAAAAATTATTATTATTGAGATGTTATTGAAATGGATATTCTGTACCCCACCATGATGCGTGCCAAGTCATATTTGATTTTTGAAGTAATTTTGAAAATGAAAAATACCTCTATACCCCCTCTGACGACCCGACAATGATTTCTGTCGACGAATTATTGTTATTCAGATGGAAATAAAAATTCTGCACCCCACCATGATGAGTGCCAACTCATATTTGATTTTGAGGTAATTTTGAAAATGAAAAATCCCTCTATACCCCCTCAATGTTTTCTGTTGAAAAATTATTATTATTGAGATGTTATTGAAATGGATATTCTGTACCCCACCATGATGCGTGCCAAGTCATATTTGATTTTTGAAGTAATTTTGAAAATGAAAAATACCTCTATACCCCCTCTGACGACCCGACAATGATTTCTGTCGACGAATTATTGTTATTCAGATGGAAATAAAAATTCTGCACCCCACCATGATGAGTGCCAACTCATATTTGATTTTGAGGTAATTTTGAAAATGAAAAATCCCTCTATATCCTCTCTAACGACCCGACAATGATTTATGTTGACAAATTATTGTTATTGAAATTGAAATGGATATTCTGCACCCCACCATGATGCGTGCCAAGTCATATTGGATTTTTGAAGAAATATTGAATATGAAAAATCCCTCTATACCCCCTCTGACGACCCGACAGTGATTTCTGTTGACGAATTATTGTTATTCAGATGGAAATGGATATTCTGCACCCCACCATGATGCGTGCCAAGTCATAATAGATTTTTGAAGAAATTTTGAAAATGAAAAATCCCTCTTTACCCCCTCAACGACCCGTCAATGATTTCTGTTGACGAATTATTGTTATTCAGATGGCAATGGATATTTTGCACCCCACCATGATGCGTGCCAAGTCATATTTGATTTTGAGGTAATTTTGAAAATGAAAAATCCCTCTATACCCCCTCTGACGACACGACAATTATAACTGTTGACGAATTATTGTTATTCAGATGGAAATGGATATTCTGCACCCCACCATGATGCGTGCCAAGTCATGTTTGATTTTGAGGTAATTTTGAAAATGAAAAATCCTTCTATACCCCCTCTAACGACTCGACAATGATTTCTGTCGACGAATTATTGTTATTCAGATGGAAATAGATATTCTGCACCCCACCATGATGCGTGCCAAGTCATTTTAGATTTTTGAAGTAATTTTGAAAATGATAAATCCCTCCATACCCCCTCTGACGACACCACAATGATATCTGTTGACGAATTATTGTTATTCAGATGGGAATGGATATTCTGCACACCACTATGATGCGTGCCAAGTCATATTAGATTTTTGAAGAAATTTTGAAAATGAAAAATCCCTCTATACCTTCTCCAACGACCTGTCAATGATTTCTGTTGACGAATCATTGTTATTCAGATGGATATGGATATTCTGCACCCCACCATGATGCGTGCCAAGTCATAATAGATTTTTGAAGTAATTTTGAAAATGAAAAATCCCTCCATACCCCCTCTGACGACCCGACAATGATTTCTGTTGGAAAATTCTTGTTAATCGGATGGAATCGGATATTCTGCACCCTACTATGATGCGTGCCAAGTCATATTTGATTTTGAGGTAATTTTGAAAATGAAAAATCCGTCTATACCCCCTCTGACGACCAGACAATGATTTCTGTTGACAAATTATTGTTATTGAGATGGAAATGGATATTCTGTACCCCACCATGATGCGTGCCAAGTCATATTATATTATTGAAGAAATTTTGAAAATGAAAAATCCTTCTATACCCCCTCCAACGACCCGTCAATGATATCTGTCGACGAATTATTGTTATTTAGATGGAAATGGATATTCTGCACCCCACCATGATGCGTGCCAAGTCATATTTGATTTTGAGGTCATTTTGAAAATGAAAAATCCCTCTATACCCCCTCTGACGACCCGACAATGATTTTTGTTGACAAATTATTGTTATTGAGATGGAAATGGATATTCTGTACCCCACTATGATGCGTGCCAAGTCATATTTGATTTTTGAAGTCATTTTGAAAATGAAAAATCCCTCTTTACCCCCTCAACGACCCGTCAATGATTTCTAATGACGAATTATTGTTATTCAGATGGCAATGGATATTTTGCACCCCACCATGATGCGTGCCAAGTCATATTTGATTTTGAGGTAATTTTGAAAATGAAAAATCCATCTATACCCCCTCTGACGACACGACAATTATAACTGTTGACGAATTATTGTTATTCAGATGGAAATGGATATTCTGCACCCCACCATGATGCGTGCCAAGTCATGTTTGATTTTGAGGTAATTTTGAAAATGAAAAATCCTTCTATACCCCCTCTAACGACTCGACAATGATTTCTGTCGACGAATTATTGTTATTCAGATGGAAATAGATATTCTGCACCCCACCATGATGCGTGCCAAGTCATTTTAGATTTTTGAAGTAATTTTGAAAATGATAAATCCCTCCATACCCCCTCTGACGACACGACAATGATATCTGTTGACGAATTATTGTTATTCAGATGGGAATGGATATTCTGCACACCACTATGATGCGTGCCAAGTCATATTAGATTTTTGAAGAAATTTTGAAAATGAAAAATCCCTCTATACCTTCTCCAACGACCTGTCAATGATTTCTGTTGACGAATCATTGTTATTCAGATGGATATGGATATTCTGCACCCCACCATGATGCGTGCCAAGTCATAATAGATTTTTGAAGTAATTTTGAAAATGAAAAATCCCTCCATACCCCCTCTGACGACCCGACAATGATTTCTGTTGGAAAATTCTTGTTAATCGGATGGAATCGGATATTCTGCACCCTACTATGATGCGTGCCAAGTCATATTTGATTTTGAGGTAATTTTGAAAATGAAAAATCCGTCTATACCCCCTCTGACGACCAGACAATGATTTCTGTTGACAAATTATTGTTATTGAGATGGAAATGGATATTCTGTACCCCACCATGATGCGTGCCAAGTCATATTATATTATTGAAGAAATTTTGAAAATGAAAAATCCTTCTATACCCCCTCCAACGACCCGTCAATGATATCTGTCGACGAATTATTGTTATTTAGATGGAAATGGATATTCTGCACCCCACCATGATGCGTGCCAAGTCATATTTGATTTTGAGGTCATTTTGAAAATGAAAAATCCCTCTATACCCCCTCTGACGACCCGACAATGATTTTTGTTGACAAATTATTGTTATTGAGATGGAAATGGATATTCTGTACCCCACTATGATGCGTGCCAAGTCATATTTGATTTTTGAAGTCATTTTGAAAATGAAAAATCCCTCTATACCCCCTCTGACGACCCGACAATGATTTCTGTTGACGAATTATTGTTATTCAGATAGAAATGGATATTCTGCACTCTACCATGATGCGTGCCAAGTCATATTGGATTTTTGAAAAAATATTGAAAATGAAAAATCCCTCTATACCCCCTCTAACGACCCGACAATGATTTCTGTCGACGAATCATTGTTATTCAGATGGAAATAGATATTCTGGACCCCACCATGATGAGTGCCAAGTCATATTAGATTTTTGAAGTAATATTGAAAATGAAAAATCACTCTATACCCCCTCTAACGACCCGACACTGATTTCTATCGACGAATTATTGTTATTCAGATGAAAATAGATATTCTGCACCCCACCATGATGCGTGCCAAGTCATATTAGATTTTTAAAGAAATATTGAAAATGAGAAATCCCTCTATACCCCCTCCAACGACCCGTCAATGATTTCTGTTGACGAATTATTGTTATTTAGATGGAAATGGATATTCTGCACCCCACTATGATGCGTGCCAAGTCATATTTGATTATTGAAGTCATTTTGAAAATGAGAAATTGCTCTATACCCCCTCTGACGACCCGACAATGATTTCTGTTGACAAATTATTGTTATTGAGATGGAAATGGATATTCTGTACCCCACCATGATGCGTGCCAAGTCATATTAGATTATTGAAGAAATTTTGAAAATGAGAAATCCCTCTATACACCCTCCAACGACCCGTCAATGATTTCTGTTGACGAATTATTGTTATATATATGGAAATGGATATTCTGCACCCCACCATGATGCGTGCCAAGTCATATTGGATTTTGAGGTAATTTTGAAAATGAAAAATTCCTCTATACCCCCTCTGACGACCCGACAATGATTTTTGTTGAAAAATTATTGTTATTTAAATGGAAATGGTTATTCTGTACCCCACTATGATGCGTGAAAAGTCATATTTGATTTTTGAAGTCATTTTGAAAATGAAAAATCCCTCTATACCCCCTCTGACGACCCGAAAATGATTTCTGTTGACGAATTATTGTTATTCAGATGGAAATGGATATTCTGCACCCCACCATGATGCGTGCCAAGTCATATTGGATTTTTGAAGAAAAATTGAAAATGAAAAATCCCTCTATACCCCCTCTAACGACCCGACAATGATTTCTGTTGACGAATTATTGTTATCCAGATGGAAATGAATATTCTGCACCCCACCATGATGCGTGCCAAGTCATATTAGATTTTTGAAGAAATATTGAAAATGAAAAATCACTCTATACCCCCTCTAACGACTCGAAATTGATTTCTCTTGACGAATTCTTGTTATTCAGGTGGAAATAAATATTCTGCACCCTACTATGACGCGTGCCAAGTCATATTTGATTTTTGAAGTCATTTTGATAATGAAAAATCCCTCTATACCCCCTCTGACGACCCGACAATGATTTCTGTTGACGAATTATTGTTATTCAGATGGACCTGGATACTTTGCACCCCTCCATGATGCGTGCCAAGTCATATTAGATTATTGAAGATACATTGAAAATGAAAAATCCCTCTATACCCCCTTTGACGACCCGACAATGATTTCTGTTGACGAATTATTGTTATTCAGATGGAAATGGATATTCTGCACTCCACCATGATGCGTGCCAAGTCATATTGGATTTTTGAAGAAATATTGAAAATGAAAAATCCCTCTATACCCCCTCTAACGACCCGACAATGATTTCTGTCGACGAATCATTGTTATTCAGATGGAAATAGATATTCTGGACCCCACCATGATGAGTGCCAGTCATATTAGATTTTTGAAGAAATTTTGAAAATGAAAAATCACTCTATACCCCCTCTAACGACTCGACACTGATTTCTGTTGACGAATTATTGTTATTCAGATGGAAATAGATATTCTGCACCCCACCATGATGCGTGCCAAGTCATATTAGATTTTTAAAGAAATATTGAAAATGAGAAATCCCTCTATACCTCCTCTGACGACCCGACAATGATTTCTGTTGACAAATTATTGTTATTGAGATGGAAATGGATATTCTGTACCCCACCATGATGCGTGCCAAGTCATATTAGATTATTGAAGAAATTTTGAAAATGAAAAATCCCTCTATACCCCCTCCAACGACCCGTCTATGATTTCTGTTGACGAATTATTGATATTTAGATGTAAAATGGATATTTTGCACCCCACCATGATGCGTGCCAAGTCATATTTGATTATTGAAGTCATTTTGAAAATGATAAATCCCTCTATACCCCCTCTGACGACCCGACAATGATTTCTGTTGACAAATTATTGTTATTGAGATGGAAATGGATATTCTGTACCCCACCATGATGCGTGCCAAGTCATATTAGATTATTGAAGAAATTTTGAAAATGAGAAATCTCTCTATACCCCCTCCAACGACTTGTCAATGATTTCTGTTGACGAATTATTGTTATTTAGATGGAAATGGATATTCTGCACCCCACCATGATGCGTGCCAAGTCATATTGGATTTTGAGGTAATTTTGAAAATGAAAAATTCCTCTATACCCCCTCTGACGACCCGACAATGATTTTTGTTGACAAATTATTGATACTGAGATGGAAATGGTTATTCTGTACCCCACTATGATGCGTGAAAAGTCATATTTGATTTTTGAAGTCATTTTGAAAATGGAAAATCCCTCTATACCCCCTCTGACGACCCGACAATGATTTCTGTTGACGAATTATTGTTATTCAGATGGAAATGGATATTCTGCACCCCCCCATGATGCGTGCCAAGTCATATTGGATTTTTGAAGAAATATTGAAAATGAAAAATCCCTCTATACCCCCTCTAACGACCCGACAATGATTTCTGTTGACGAATTATTGTTATCCAGATGGAAATGAATATTCTGCACCCCACCATGATGCGTGCCAAGTCATATTAGATTTTTGAAGAAATATTGAAAATGAAAAATCACTCTATACCCCCTCTAACGACCCGAAATTGATTTCTGTTGACGAATTCTTGTTATTCAGATGGAAATAAATATTCTGCACCCTACTATGATGCGTGCCAAGTCATATTTGATTTTTGAAGTAATTTTGATAATGAAAAATCCCTCTATACCCCCTCTAACGACCCGACAAAGATTTCTGTTGACAAATTATTGTTATTCAGATGGAAATGGATATTCTGCACCCCACCATGATGCGTGCCAAGTCATAATAGATTTTTGAAGAAATTTTGAAAATGAAAAATCCCTCTATACCCCCTCAACGACCCGTCAATGATTTCTGTTGACGAATTATTGTTATTCAGATGGCAATAGATATTTTGCACCCCACCATGATGCGTGCCAAGTCATATTTGATTTTTGATGTCATTTTGAAAATGAAAAATCCCTCCATAACCCCTCTGACGACACGACAATGATTTCTGTTGACGAATTATTTTTTTCAGATGGGAATGGATACTTTGCACTTCACCATGATGCGTGCCAAGTCATATTACATTTTTGAAGTAATTTTGAAAATGATAAATCCCTCTATACCCCCTCTAACGACCCGACAATGATTTCTGTCGACGAATCATTGTTATTCAGATGGAAATAGATATTCTGCACCCCACCATGATGCGTGCCAAGTCATATTAGATTTTTGAAGAAATATTGAAAATGAAAAATCACTCTATACCCCCTCTAACGACCGGACAATGATTTCTGTCGACGAATCATTGTTATTCAGATGGAAATAGATATTCTGCACCTCACCATGATGCGTGCCAAGTCATATTAGATTTTTGAAGAAATATTGAAAATGAAAAATCACTCTATACCCCCTCTAACGACCCGACACTGATTTCTGTCGACGAATAATTGTTATTCAGATGGGAATAGATATTCTGCACCCTACCATGATGCGTGCCAAGTCATATTAGATTTTCAAAGAAATATTGAAAATGAGAAATCCCTCTATACCTCCTCTGACGACCCGACAATGATTTCAGTTGACAAATTATTGTTATTGAGATGAAAATGGATATTCTGTACCCCACCATGATGCGTGCCAAGTCATATTAGATTATTGAAGAAATTTTGAAAATGAAAAATCTCTCTATACCCCCTCCAACGACCCGTCAATGATTTCTGTTGACGAATTATTGTTATTTAGATGGAAATGGATATTCTGCAACCCACCATGATGCGTGCCAAGTCATATTTGATTATTGAAGTCATTTTGAAAATGAAAAATCCCTCTATACCCCCTCCAACGACCCGTCAATGATTTCTGTTGACGAATTATTGTTATTTAGATGGAAATGGATATTCTGCAACCCACCATGATGCGTGCCAAGTCATATTTGATTATTGAAGTCATTTTGAAAATGAAAAATCTCTCTATACCCCCTCCAACGACCCGTCAATGATTTCTGTTGACGAATTATTGTTATTTAGATGGAAATGGATATTCTGCACCCTACCATGATGCGTGCCAAGTCATATTAGATTTTTAAAGAAATATTGAAAATGAGAAATCCCTCTATACCTCCTCTGACGACCCGACAATGATTTCTGTTGACAAATTATTGTTATAGAGATAGAAATGGATATTCTGAACCCCACCATGATGCGTGCCAAGTCATATTAGATAATTGAAGAAATTTTGAAAATGAAAAATCCCTCTATACCCTCTCCAACGACCCGTCAATGATTTCTGTTGACGAATTATTGTTATGTAGATGAAAATGGATATTCTGCACCTCACCATAATGCGTGCCAAGTCATATTTGATTTTGAGGTAAATTTGAAAATGAAAAATCCCACTATACCCCCTCTAACGACCCGACAATGATTTTTGTTGACAAATTATTGTTATTGATATGGAAATGGATATTCTGCACTTCACCATGATGCGTGCCAAGTCATATTTGATTTTGAGGTAATTTTGAAAATGAAAAATCCCACTATACCCCCTCTAACGACCCGACAATGATTTCTGTCGACGAATCATTGATATTCAGATGGAAATAGATATTCTGCACCCTACTATGATGCGTGCCAAGTCATATTTGATTTTTGAAGTCATTTTGATAATGAAAAATCCCACTATACCCCCTCTGACGACCCGACAATGATTTCTGTTGACGAATTATTGTTATTCAGATGGACATGGATACTTTGCACCCCACCATGATGCGTGCCAAGTAATATTAGATTTTAGAAGATATATTGATAATGAAAAATCCCTCTATACCCCCTCTAACGACCCGACAAAGATTTCTGTTGACAAATTATTGTTATTCAGATGGAAATAAATATTCTGCACCCTACTATGATGCGTGCCAAGTCATATTTGATTTTTGAAGTCATTTTGATATTGAAAAATCCCTCTATACCCCCTCTGACGACCCGACAATGATTTCTGTTGACGAATTATTGTTATTCAGATGGACATGGATACTTTGCACCCCACCATGATGCGTGCCAAGTAATATTAGATTTTAGAAGATATATTGATAATGAAAAATCCCTCTATACCCTCTCTAACGACCCGACAATGATTTCTGTTGACGAATTATTGTTATCCAGATGGAAATGAATATTCTGCACCCCATCATGTTGCGTGCCAAGTCATATTTGATTTTGAGGTAATTTTGAAAATGAAAAATCCCTCTATACCCCCTCTAACGACCCGACAATGATTTCTGTCGACGAATCATTGTTATTCAAATGGAAATAGATATTCTGCACCCCACCATGATGCGTGCCAAGTCATATTAGATTTTTGAAAAATTATTGAAAATGAGAAATCACTCTATACCCCCTCTAACGACCCGACACTGATTTCTGTCGACGAATTATTGTTATTCAGATGGAAATAGATATTCTGCACCCCACCATGATGCGTGCCAAGTCATATTAGATTTTTAAAGAAATATTGAAAATGAGAAATCCCTCTATACCTCCTCTGACGACCCGACAATGATTTCTGTTGACAAATTATTGTTATTGAGATGGAAATGGATATTCTGTACCCCACCATGATGCGTGCCAAGTCATATTAGATTATTGAAGAAATTTTGAAAATGAAAAATCTCCCTATACCCCCTCCAACGACCCGTCAATGATTTCTGTTGACGAATTATTGTTATTTAGATGGAAATGGATATTCTGCACCCCACCATGATGCGTGCCAAGTAATATTTGATTTTGAGGTAATTTTGAAAATGAAAAATCCCACTATTCCCCCTCTGACGACCCGACAATGATTTTTGTTGACAAATTATTGTTATTGATATGGAAATGGATATTCTGCACCTCACCATGATGCGTGCCAAGTCATATTTGATTTTGAGGTAATTTTGAAAATGAAAAATCCCACTATACCCCCTCTAACGACCCGTCAATGATTTCTGTTGACGAATTGTTGTTATTCAGATGGAAATGGATATTCTGCACCCCACCATAATGCGTGCCAAGTCATATTGGATTTTTGAAGAAATATTGAAAATGAAAAATCCCTCTATACCCTCTCTAACGACCCGACAATGATTTCTGTTGACGAATTATTGTTATCCAGATGGAAATGAATATTCTGCACCCCATCATGTTGCGTGCCAAGTCATATTTGATTTTGAGGTAATTTTGAAAATGAAAAATCCCTCTATACCCCCTCTAACGACCCGACATTGATTTCTGTTGACGAATTCTTGTTATTCAGATGGAAATAAATATTCTGCACCCTACTATGATGCGTGCCAAGTCATATTTGATTTTTGAAGTCATTTTGATAATGAAAAATCCCTCTATACCCCCTCTGACGACCCAACAATGATTTCTGTTGACGAATTATTGTTATTCAGATGGACATGGATACTTTGCACCCCACCATGATGCGTGCCAAGTAATATTAGATTTTAGAAGATATATTGATAGTGAGAAATCCCTCTATACCCCCTCTAACGACCCGACAAAGATTTCTGTTGACAAATTATTGTTATTCAGATGGAAATGGATATTCTGCACCCAACCATGATGCGTGCCAAGTCATAATAGATTTTTGAAGAAATTTTGAAAATGAAAAATCCCTCTATACCCCCTCCAACGACCCGTCAATGATTTCTGTTGACGAATTATTGTTATTCAGATGGCAATGGATATTCTGCACCCCACTATGATGCGTGCCAAGTCATATTTGATTTTGAGGTAATTTTGAAAATGAAAAATCTCTCTATACCCCCTCTGACGACCCGACAATGATTTCTGTTGACGAATTATAGTTATTCAGATGGAAATGGTTTTTCTGCACCCCCTGAAATGAAAAATCCCTCTATAGCTCCTCTGACGACCCGACAATGATTTCTGTAGACAAATTATTGTTATTGAGATGTTATTGAAATGGATATTCTGTACCCCACCATGATGCGTGCCAAGTCATATTTGATTTTTGAAGTCATTTTGAAAATGAAAAATCACTCCATACCTTCTCTGACGACACGACAATGATTTCTGTTTACGAATTATTCTTATTCAGATGGGAATGGATACTTTGCACTTCACCATGATGCGTGCCAAGTCATATTACATTTTTGAAGTAATTTTGAAAATGATAAATCCCTCCATACCCCCTCTGACGACACGACAATGATATCTGTTGACGAATTATTGTTATTCAGATGGGAATGGATATTCTGCATCCCACTATGATGCGTGCCAAGTCATATTCGATATTTGAAGAAATTTTGAAAGTGAAAAATCCCTCTATACCCCCTCCAACGACCCGTCAATGATTTCTGTTGACGAATCATTGTTATTCCGATGGAAATGGATATTCTGCACCCCACCATGATGCGTGCCAAGTCATGTTTGATTTTGAGGTAATTTTGAAAATGAAAAATCCTTCTATACCCCCTCTAACGACTCGACAATGATTTCTGTCGACGAATTATTGTTATTCAGATGGAAATAGATATTCTGCACCCCACCATGATGCGTGCCAAGTCATATTAGATTTTTGAAGTAATTTTGAAAATGATAAATCCCTCCATACCCCCTCTGACGACACGACAATGATATCTGTTGACGAATTATTGTTATTCAGATGGGAATGGATATTCTGCACCCCACTATGATGCGTGCCAAGTCATATTAGATTTTTGAAGAAATTATGAAAATGAAATATCCCTCTATACCCCCTCCAACGACCCGTCAATGATTTCTGTTGACGAATCATTGTTATTCAGATGGAAATGGATATTCTGCACCCCACCATGATGCGTGCCAACGAATCATTGTTATTCAGATGGAAATGGATATTCTGCACCCCACCATGATGCGTGCCAAGTCATATTTGATTTTGAGGTAATTTTGAAAATGAAAAATCCCTCTATACCCCCTCTGACGACCCGACAATGATTTCTGTTGACGAATTATTGTTATTTAGATGGAAATGGATATTCTGCACCCCACCATGATGCGTGCCAAGTCATATTTGATTATTGAAGTCATTTTGAAAATGAGAAATCCCTCTATACCCCCTCTGACGACCCGACAATGATTTCTGTTGACTAATTATTGTTATTGAGATGGAAATGGATATTCTGTAGCCCACCATGATGCGTGCCAAGTCATATTAGATTATTGAAGAAATTTTGAAAATGAGAAATCCCTCCATACCCCCTCCAACGACCCGTCAATGATTTCTGTTGACGAATTATTGTTATATAGATGGAAATGGATATTCTGCACCCCACCATGATGCGTGCCAAGTCATATTGGATTTTGAGGTAATTTTGAAAATGAAAAATTCCTCTATACCCCCTCTGACGACCCGACAATGATTTTTGTTGACAAATTATTGTTATTTAGATGGAAATGGTTATTCTGTACCCCACTATGATGCGTGAAAAGTCATATTTGATTTTTGAAGTCATTTTGAAAATGAAAAATCCCTCTATACCCCCTCTGACGACCCGACAATGATTTCTGTTGACGAATTATTGTTATTCAGATGGAGATGGATATTCTGCACCCCACCATGATGCGTGCCAAGTCATATTGGATTTTTGAAGAAAAATTGAAAATGAAAAATCCCTCTATACCCCCTCTAACGACCCGACAATGATTTCTGTTGACGAATTATTGTTATCCAGATGGAAATGAATATTCTGCACCCCACCATGATGCGTGCCAAGTCATATTAGATTTTTGAAGAAATATTGAAAATGAAAAATCACTCTATACCCCCTCTAACGACCCGAAATTGATTTCTGTTGACGAATTATTGTTATTCAGATGGCAATGGATATTTTGCACCCCACCATGATGCGTGCCAAGTCATATTTGATTTTGAGGTAATTTTGAAAATGAAAAATCCCTCTATACCACCTCTGACGACCCGACAATGATTTCTGTTGACGAATTATTGTTATTCAGTTGGAAATGGATATTCTGCACCCCACCATGATGCGTGCTAAGTCATATTGGATTTTTGAAGAAATTTTGAAAATGAAAAATCCCTCTATACCCCCTCAATGTTTTCTGTTGAAAAATTATTATTATTGAGATGTTATTGAAATGGATATTCTGTACCCCACCATGATGCGTGCCAAGTCATATTTGATTTTTGAAGTAATTTTGAAAATGAAAAATACCTCTATACCCCCTCTGACGACCCGACAATGATTTCTGTCGACGAATTATTGTTATTCAGATGGAAATAAAAATTCTGCACCCCACCATGATGCGTGCCAACTCATATTTGATTTTGAGGTAATTTTGAAAATGAAAATTCCCTCTATATCCTCTCTAACGACCCGACAATGATTTATGTTGACAAATTATTGTTATTGAAATTGAAATGGATATTCTGCACCCCACCATGATGCGTGCCAAGTCATATTGGATTTTTGAAGAAATATTGAATATGAAAAATCCCTCTATACCCCCTCTGACGACCCGACAGTGATTTCTGTTGACGAATTATTGTTATTCAGATGGAAATGGATATTCTGCACCCCACCATGATGCGTGCCAAGTCATAATAGATTTTTGAAGAAATTTTGAAAATGAAAAATCCCTCTTTACACCCTCAACGACCCGTCAATGATTTCTGTTGACGAATTATTGTTATTCAGATGGCAATGGATATTTTGCACCCCACCATGATGCGTGCCAAGTCATATTTGATTTTGAGGTAATTTTGAAAATGAAAAATCCCTCTATACCCCCTCTGACGACCCGACAATTATAACTGTTGACGAATTATTGTTATTCAGATGGAAATGGATATTCTGCACCCCACCATGATGCGTGCCAAGTCATAATAGATTTTTGAAGAAATTTTGAAAATGAAAAATCCCTCTTTACCCCCTCAACGACCCGTCAATGATTTCTAATGACGAATTATTGTTATTCAGATGGCAATGGATATTTTGCACCCCACCATGATGCGTGCCAAGTCATATTTGATTTTGAGGTAATTTTGAAAATGAAAAATCCCTCTATACCCCCTCTGACGACACGACAATTATAACTGTTGACGAATTATTGTTATTCAGATGGAAATGGATATTCTGCACTCCACCATGATGCGTGCCAAGTCATGTTTGATTTTGAGGTAATTTTGAAAATGAAAAATCCTTCTATACCCCCTCTAACGACTCGACAATGATTTCTGTCGACGAATTATTGTTATTCAGATGGAAATAGATATTCTGCACCCCACCATGATGCGTGCCAAGTCATTTTAGATTTTTGAAGTAATTTTGAAAATGATAAATCCCTCCATACCCCCTCTGACGACACGACAATGATATCTGTTGACGAATTATTGTTATTCAGATGGGAATGGATATTCTGCACACCACTATGATGCGTGCCAAGTCATATTAGATTTTTGAAGAAATTTTGAAAATGAAAAATCCCTCTATACCTTCTCCAACGACCCGTCAATGATTTCTGTTGACGAATCATTGTTATTCAGATGGATATGGATATTCTGCACCCCACCATGATGCGTGCCAAGTCATATTAGATTTTTGAAGTAATTTTGAAAATGAAAAATCCCTCCATACCCCCTCTGACGACCCGACAATGATTTCTGTTGGAAAATTCTTGTTAATCGGATGGAATCGGATATTCTGCACCCTACTATGATGCGTGCCAAGTCATATTTGATTTTGAGGTAATTTTGAAAATGAAAAATCCGTCTATACCCCCTCTGACGACCAGACAATGATTTCTGTTAACAAATTATTGTTATTGAGATGGAAATGGATATTCTGTACCCCACCATGATGCGTGCCAAGTCATATTATTTTATTGAAGAAATTTTGAAAATGAAAAATCCTTCTATACCCCCTCCAACGACCCGTCAATGATATCTGTCGACGAATTATTGTTATTTAGATGGAAATGGATATTCTGCACCCCACCATGATGCGTGCCAAGTCATATTTGATTTTGAGGTCATTTTGAAAATGAAAAATCCCTCTATACCCCCTCTGACGACCCGACAATGATTTTTGTTGACAAATTATTGTTATTGAGATGGAAATGGATATTCTGTACCCCACTATGATGCGTGCCAAGTCATATTTGATTTTTGAAGTCATTTTGAAAATGAAAAATCCCTCTATACCCCCTCTGACGACCCGACAATGATTTCTGTTGACGAATTATTGTTATTCAGATAGAAATGGATATTCTGCACTCTACCATGATGCGTGCCAAGTCATATTGGATTTTTGAAAAAATATTGAAAATGAAAAATCCCTCTATACCCCCTCTAACGACCCGACAATGATTTCTGTCGACGAATCATTGTTATTCAGATGGAAATAGATATTCTGGACCCCACCATGATGAGTGCCAAGTCATATTAGATTTTTGAAGAAATATCGAAAATGAAAAATCACTCTATACCCCCTCTAACGACCCGACACTGATTTCTATCGACGAATTATTGTTATTCAGATGAAAATAGATATTCTGCACCCCACCATGATGCGTGCCAAGTCATATTAGATTTTTAAAGAAATATTGAAAATGAGAAATCCCTCTATACCCCCTCCAACGACCCGTCAATGATTTCTGTTGACGAATTATTGTTATTTAGATGGAAATGGATATTCTGCACCCCACCATGATGCGTGCCAAGTCATATTAGATTATTGAAGAAATTTTGAAAATGAGAAATCCCTCTATACCCCTCCAACGACCCGTCAATGATTTCTGTTGACGAATTATTGTTATATAGATGGAAATGGATATTCTGCACCCCACCATGATGCGTGCCAAGTCATATTGGATTTTGAGGTAATTTTGAAAATGAAAAATTCCTCTATACCCCCTCTGACGACCCGACAATGATTTTTGTTGACAAATTATTGTTATTTAGATGGAAATGGTTATTCTGTACCCCACTATGATGCGTGAAAAGTCATATTTGATTTTTGAAGTCATTTTGAAAATGAAAAATCCCTCTATACCCCCTCTGACGACCCGACAATGATTTCTGTTGACGAATTATTGTTATTCAGATGGAAATGGATATTCTGCACCCCACCATGATGCGTGCCAAGTCATATTGGATTTTTGAAGAAAAATTGAAAATGAAAAATCCCTCTATACCCCCTCTAACGACCCGACAATGACTTCTGTTGACGAATTATTGTTATCCAGATGGAAATGAATATTCTGCACCCCACCATGATGCGTGCCAAGTCATATTAGATTTTTGAAGAAATATTGAAAATGAAAAATCACTCTATACCCCCTCTAACGACCCGAAATTGATTTCTGTTGACGAATTATTGTTATTCAGATGGCAATGGATATTTTGCACCCCACCATGATGCGTGCCAAGTCATATTTGATTTTGAGGTAATTTTGAAAATGAAAAATCCCTCTATACCACCTCTGACGACCCGACAATGATTTCTGTTGACGAATTATTGTTATTCAGTTGGAAATGGATATTCTGCACCCCACCATGATGCGTGCTAAGTCATATTGGATTTTTGAAGAAATTTTGAAAATGAAAAATCCCTCTATACCCCCTCAATGTTTTCTGTTGAAAAATTATTATTATTGAGATGTTATTGAAATGGATATTCTGTACCCCACCATGATGCGTGCCAAGTCATATTTGATTTTTGAAGTAATTTTGAAAATGAAAAATACCTCTATACCCCCTCTGACGACCCGACAATGATTTCTGTCGACGAATTATTGTTATTCTGATGGAAATAAAAATTCTGCACCCCACCATGATGCGTGCCAACTCATATTTGATTTTGAGGTAATTTTGAAAATGAAAAATCCCTCTATATCCTCTCTAACGACCCGACAATGATTTATGTTGACAAATTATTGCTATTGAAATTGAAATGGATATTCTGCACCCCACCATGATGCGTTCCAAGTCATATTGGATTTTTGAAGAGATATTGAATATGAAAAATCCCTCTATACCCCCTCTGACGAACCGACAGTGATTTCTGTTGACGAATTATTGTTATTCAGATGGAAATGGATATTCTGCACCCCACCATGATGCGTGCCAAGTCATAATAGATTTTTGAAGAAATTTTGAAAATGAAAAATCCCTCTTTACCCCCTCAACGACCCGTCAATGATTTCTGTTGACGAATTATTGTTATTCAGATGGCAATGGATATTTTGCACCCCACCATGATGCGTGCCAAGTCATATTTGATTTTGAGGTAATTTTGAAAATGATAAATCCCTCTATACCCCCTCTGACGACCCGACAATTATAACTGTTGACGAATTATTGTTATTCAGATGGAAATGGATATTCTGCACCCCACCATGATGCGTGCCAAGTCATAATAGATTTTTGAAGAAATTTTGAAAATGAAAAATCCCTCTTTACCCCCTCAACGACCCGTCAATGATTTCTAATGACGAATTATTGTTATTCAGATGGCAATGGATATTTTGCACCCCACCATGATGCGTGCCAAGTCATATTTGATTTTGAGGTAATTTTGAAAATGAAAAATCCCTCTATACCCCCTCTGACGACACGACAATTATAACTGTTGACGAATTATTGTTATTCAGATGGAAATGGATATTCTGCACCCCACCATGATGCGTGCCAAGTCATGTTTGATTTTGAGGTAATTTTGAAAATGAAAAATCCTTCTATACCCCCTCTAACGACTCGACAATGATTTCTGTCGACGAATTATTGTTATTCAGATGGAAATAGATATTCTGCACCCCACCATGATGCGTGCCAAGTCATTTTAGATTTTTGAAGTAATTTTGAATATGATAAATCCCTCCATACCCCCTCTGACGACACGACAATGATATCTGTTGACGAATTATTGTTATTCAGATGGGAATGGATATTCTGCACACCACTATGATGCGTGCCAAGTCATATTAGATTTTTGAAGAAATTTTGAAAATGAAAAATCCCTCTATACCTTCTCCAACGACCCGTCAATGATTTCTGTTGACGAATCATTGTTATTCAGATGGATATGGATATTCTGCACCCCACCATGATGCGTGCCAAGTCATATTAGATTTTTGAAGTAATTTTGAAAATGAAAAATCCCTCCATACCCCCTCTGACGACCCGACAATGATTTCTGTTGGAAAATTCTTGTTAATCGGATGGAATCGGATATTCTGCACCCTACTATGATGCGTGCCAAGTCATATTTGATTTTGAGGTAATTTTGAAAATGAAAAATCCGTCTATACCCCCTCTGACGACCAGACAATGATTTCTGTTGACAAATTATTGTTATTGAGATGGAAATGGATATTCTGTACCCCACCATGATGCGTGCCAAGTCATATTTGATTTTGAGGTCATTTTGAAAATGAAAAATCCCTCTATACCCCCTCTGACGACCCGACAATGATTTTTGTTGACAAATTATTGTTATTGAGATGGAAATGGATATTCTGTACCCCACTATGATGCGTGCCAAGTCATATTTGATTTTTGAAGTCATTTTGAAAATGAAAAATCCCTCTATACCCCCTCTGACGACCCGACAATGATTTCTGTTGACGAATTATTGTTATTCAGATAGAAATGGATATTCTGCACTCTACCATGATGCGTGCCAAGTCATATTGGATTTTTGAAAAAATATTGAAAATGAAAAATCCCTCTATACCCCCTCTAACGACCCGACAATGATTTCTGTCGACGAATCATTGTTATTCAGATGGAAATAGATATTCTGGACCCCACCATGATGAGTGCCAAGTCATATTAGATTTTTGAAGAAATATTGAAAATGAAAAATCACTCTATACCCCCTCTAACGACCCGACACTGATTTCTATCGACGAATTATTGTTATTCAGATGAAAATAGATATTCTGCACCCCACCATGATGCGTGCCAAGTCATATTAGATTTTTAAAGAAATATTGAAAATGAGAAATCCCTCTATACCCCCTCCAACGACCCGTCAATGATTTCTGTTGACGAATTATTGTTATTTAGATGGAAATGGATGTTCTGCACCCCACCATGATGCGTGCCAAGTCATATTTGATTATTGAAGTCATTTTGAAAATGAGAAATTCCTCTATACCCCCTCTGACGACCCGACAATGATTTCTGTTGACAAATTATTGTTATTGAGATGGAAATGGATATTCTGTACCCCACCATGATGCGTGCCAAGTCATATTAGATTATTGAAGAAATTTTGAAAATGAGAAATCCCTCTATACACCCTCCAACGACCCGTCAATGATTTCTGTTGACGAATTATTGTTATATATATGGAAATGGATATTCTGCACCCCACCATGATGCGTGCCAAGTCATATTGGATTTTGAGGTAATTTTGAAAATGAAAAATTCCTCTATACCCCCTCTGACGACCCGACAATGATTTTTGTTGAAAAATTATTGTTATTTAGATGGAAATGGTTATTCTGTACCCCACTATGATGCGTGAAAAGTCATATTTGATTTTTGAAGTCATTTTGAAAATGAAAAATCCCTCTATACCCCCTCTGACGACCCGACAATGATTTCTGTTGACGAATTATTGTTATTCAGATGGAAATGGATATTCTGCACCCCACCATGATGCGTGCCAAGTCATATTGGATTTTTGAAGAAAAATTGAAAATGAAAAATCCCTCTATACCCCCTCTAACGATCCGACAATGATTTCTGTTGACGAATTATTGTTATCCAGATGGAAATGAATATTCTGCACCCCACCATGATGCGTGCCAAGTCATATTAGATTTTTGAAGAAATATTGAAAATGAAAAATCACTCTATACCCCCTCTAACGACCCGAAATTGATTTCTGTTGACGAATTCTTGTTATTCAGATGGAAATAAATATTCTGCACCCTACTATGATGCGTGCCAAGTCATATTTGATTTTTGAAGTCATTTTGATTATGAAAAATCCCTCTATACCCCCTCTGACGACTCGACAATGATTTCTGTTGACGAATTATTGTTATTCAGATGGACCTGGATACTTTGCACCCCTCCATGATGCGTGCCAAGTCATATTAGATTATTGAAGATACATTGAAAATGAAAAATCCCTCTATACCCCCTCTGACGACCCGACAATGATTTCTGTTGACGAATTATTGTTATATAGATGGAAATGGATATTCTGCACCCCACCATGATGCGTGCCAAGTCATATTTGATTATTGAAGTCATTTTGAAAATGAGAAATCCCTCTATACCCCCTCTGACGACCCGACAATGATTTCTGTTGACTAATTATTGTTATTGAGATGGAAATGGATATTCTGTACCCCACCATGATGCGTGCCAAGTCATATTAGATTATTGAAGAAATTTTGAAAATGAGAAATCCCTCTATACCCCCTCCAACGACCCCTCAATGATTTCTGTTGACGAATTATTGTTATATAGATGGAAATGGATATTCTGCACCCCACCATGATGCGTGCCAAGTCATATTAGATTTTTGAAGAAATATTGAAAATGAAAAATCACTCTATACCCCCTCTAACGACCCGAAATTGATTTCTGTTGACGAATTATTGTTATTCAGATGGCAATGGATATTTTGCACCCCACCATGATGCGTGCCAAGTCATATTTGATTTTGAGGTAATTTTGAAAATGAAAAATCCCTCTATACCACCTCTGACGACCCGACAATGATTTCTGTTGACGAATTATTGTTATTCAGTTGGAAATGGATATTCTGCACCCCACCATGATGCGTGCTAAGTCATATTGGATTTTTGATGAAATTTTGAAAATGAAAAATCCCTCTATACCCCCTCAATGTTTTCTGTTGAAAAATTATTATTATTGAGATGTTATTGAAATGGATATTCTGTACCCCACCATGATGCGTGCCAAGTCATATTTGATTTTTGAAGTAATTTTGAAACTGAAAAATACCTCTATACCCCCTCTGACGACCCGACAATGATTTCTGTCGACGAATTATTGTTATTCAGATGGAAATAAAAATTCTGCACCCCACCATGATGCGTGCCAACTCATATTTGATTTTGAGGTAATTTTGAAAATGAAAAATCCCTCTATATCCTCTCTAACGACCCGACAATGATTTATGTTGACAAATTATTGCTATTGAAATTGAAATGGATATTCTGCACCCCACCATGATGCGTGCCAAGTCATATTGGATTTTTGAAGAAATATTGAATATGAAAAATCCCTCTATACCCCCTCTGACGACCCGACAGTGATTTCTGTTGACGAATTATTGTTATTCAGATGGAAATGGATATTCTGCACCCCACCATGATGCGTGCCAAGTCATAATAGATTTTTGAAGAAATTTTGAAAATGAAAAATCCCTCTTTACCCCCTCAACGACCCGACAATGATTTCTGTTGACGAATTATTGTTATTCAGATGGCAATGGATATTTTGCACCCCACCATGATGCGTGCCAAGTCATATTTGATTTTGAGGTAATTTTGAAAATGAAAAATCCCTCTATACCCCCTCTGACGACCCGACAATTATAACTGTTGACGAATTATTGTTATTCAGATGGAAATGGATATTCTGCACCCCACCATGATGCGTGCCAAGTCATAATAGATTTTTGAAGAAATTTTGAAAATGAAAAATCCCTCTTTACCCCCTCAACGACCCGTCAATGATTTCTAATGACGAATTATTGTTATTCAGATGGCAATGGATATTTTGCACCCCACCATGATGCGTGCCAAGTCATATTTGATTTTGAGGTAATTTTGAAAATGAAAAATCCCTCTATACCCCCTCTGACGACACGACAATTATAACTGTTGACGAATTATTGTTATTCAGATGGAAATGGATATTCTGCACCCCACCATGATGCGTGCCAAGTCATGTTTGATTTTGAGGTAATTTTGAAAATGAAAAATCCTTCTATACCCCCTCTAACGACTCGACAATGATTTCTGTCGACGAATTATTGTTATTCAGATGGAAATAGATATTCTGCACCCCACCATGATGCGTGCCAAGTCATTTTAGATTTTTGAAGTAATTTTGAATATGATAAATCCCTCCATACCCCCTCTGACGACACGACAATGATATCTGTTGACGAATTATTGTTATTCAGATGGGAATGGATATTCTGCACACCACTATGATGCGTGCCAAGTCATATTAGATTTTTGAAGAAATTTTGAAAATGAAAAATCCCTCTATACCTTCTCCAACGACCCGTCAATGATTTCTGTTGACGAATCATTGTTATTCAGATGGATATGGATATTCTGCACACCACCATGATGCGTGCCAAGTCATATTAGATTTTTGAAGTAATTTTGAAAATGAAAAATCCCTCCATACCCCCTCTGACGACCCGACAATGATTTCTGTTGGAAAATTCTTGTTAATCGGATGGAATCGGATATTCTGCACCCTACTATGATGCGTGCCAAGTCATATTTGATTTTGAGGTAATTTTGAAAATGAAAAATCCGTCTATACCCCCTCTGACGACCAGACAATGATTTCTGTTGACAAATTATTGTTATTGAGATGGAAATGGATATTCTGTACCCCACCATGTTGCGTGCCAAGTCATATTATTTTATTGAAGAAATTTTGAAAATGAAAAATCCTTCTATACCCCCTCCAACGACCCGTCAATGATATCTGTCGACGAATTATTGTTATTTAGATGGAAATGGATATTCTGCACCCCACCATGATGCGTGCCAAGTCATATTTGATTTTGAGGTCATTTTGAAAATGAAAAATCCCTCTATACCCCCTCTGACGACCCGACAATGATTTTTGTTGACAAATTATTGTTATAGAGATGGAAATGGATATTCTGTACCCCACTATGATGCGTGCCAAGTCATATTTGATTTTTGAAGTCATTTTGAAAATGAAAAATCCCTCTATACCCCCTCTGACGACCCGACAATGATTTCTGTTGACGAATTATTGTTATTCAGATAGAAATGGATATTCTGCACTCTACCATGATGCGTGCCAAGTCATATTAGATTTTTGAAAAAATATTGAAAATGAAAAATCCCTCTATACCCCCTCTAACGACCCGACAATGATTTCTGTCGACGAATCATTGTTATTCAGATGGAAATAGATATTCTGGACCCCACCATGATGAGTGCCAAGTCATATTAGATTTTTGAAGAAATATTGAAAATGAAAAATCACTCTATACCCCCTCTAACGACCCGACACTGATTTCTATCGACGAATTATTGTTATTCAGATGAAAATAGATATTCTGCACCCCACCATGATGCGTGCCAAGTCATATTAGATTTTTAAAGAAATATTGAAAATGAGAAATCCCTCTATACCCCCTCCAACGACCCGTCAATGATTTCTGTTGACGAATTATTGTTATTTAGATGGAAATGGATATTCTGCACCCCACCATGATGCGTGCCAAGTCATATTTGATTATTGAAATCATTTTGAAAATGAGAAATTCCTCTATACCCCCTCTGACGACCCGACAATGATTTCTGTTGACAAATTATTGTAATTGAGATGGAAATGGATATTCTGTACCCCACCATGATGCGTGCCAAGTCATATTAGATTATTGAAGAAATTTTGAAAATGAGAAATCCCTCTATACACCCTCCAACGACCCGTCAATGATTTCTGTTGACGAATTATTGTTATATATATGGAAATGGATCTGCACCCCACCATGATGCGTGCCAAGTCATATTGGATTTTGAGGTAATTTTGAAAATGAAAGATTCCTCTATACCCCCTCTGACGACCCGACAATGATTTTTGTTGAAAAATTATTGTTATTTAGATGGAAATGGTTATTCTGTACCCCACTATGATGCGTGAAAAGTCATATTTGATTTTTGAAGTCATTTTGAAAATGAAAAATCCCTCTATACCCCCTCTGACGACCCGACAATGATTTCTGTTGACGAATTATTGTTATTCAGATGGAAATGGATATTCTGCACCCCACCATGATGCGTGCCAAGTCATATTGGATTTTTGAAGAAAAATTGAAAATGAAAAATCCCTCTATACCCCCTCTAACGATCCGACAATGATTTCTGTTGACGAATTATTGTTATCCAGATGGAAATGAATATTCTGCACCCCACCATGATGCGTGCCAAGTCATATTAGATTTTTGAAGAAATATTGAAAATGAAAAATCACTCTATACCCCCTCTAACGACCCGAAATTGATTTCTGTTGACGAATTCTTGTTATTCAGATGGAAATAAATATTCTGCACCCTACTATGATGCGTGCCAAGTCATATTTGATTTTTGAAGTCATTTTGAAAATGAAAAATCCCTCTATACCCCCTCTGACGACCCGACAATGATTTCTGTTGACGAATTATTGTTATTCAGATAGAAATGGATATTCTGCACTCTACCATGATGCGTGCCAAGTCATATTGGATTTTTGAAAAAATATTGAAAATGAAAAATCCCTCTATACCCCCTCTAACGACCCGACAATGATTTCTGTCGACGAATCATTGTTATTCAGATGGAAATAGATATTCTGGACCCCACCATGATGAGTGCCAAGTCATATTAGATTTTTGAAGAAATATTGAAAATGAAAAATCACTCTATACCCCCTCTAACGACCCGACACTGATTTCTATCGACGAATTATTGTTATTCAGATGAAAATAGATATTCTGCACCCCACCATGATGCGTGCCAAGTCATATTAGATTTTTAAAGAAATATTGAAAATGAGAAATCCCTCTATACCCCCTCCAACGACCCGTCAATTATTTCTGTTGACGAATTATTGTTATTTAGATGAAAATGGATATTCTGCACCCCACCATGATGCGTGCCAAGTCATATTAGATTATTGAAGAAATTTTGAAAATGAGAAATCCCTCTATACCCCTCCAACGACCCGTCAATGATTTCTGTTGACGAATTATTGTTATATAGATGGAAATGGATATTCTGCACCCCACCATGATGCGTGCCAAGTCATATTGGATTTTGAGGTAATTTTGAAAATGAAAAATTCCTCTATACCCCCTCTGACGACCCGACAATGATTTTTGTTGACAAATTATTGTTATTTAGATGAAAATGGTTATTCTGTACCCCACTATGATGCGTGAAAAGTCATATTTGATTTTTGAAGTCATTTTGAAAATGAAAAATCCCTCTATACCCCCTCTGACGACCCGACAATGATTTCTGTTGACGAATTATTGTTATTCAGATGGAAATGGATATTCTGCACCCCACCATGATGCGTGCCAAGTCATATTGGATTTTTGAAGAAAAATTGAAAATGAAAAATCCCTCTATACCCCCTCTAACGACCCGACAATGACTTCTGTTGACGAATTATTGTTATCCAGATGGAAATGAATATTCTGCACCCCACCATGATGCGTGCCAAGTCATATTAGATTTTTGAAGAAATATTGAAAATGAAAAATCACTCTATACCCCCTCTAACGACCCGAAATTGATTTCTGTTGACGAATTATTGTTATTCAGATGGCAATGGATATTTTGCACCCCACCATGATGCGTGCCAAGTCATATTTGATTTTGAGGTAATTTTGAAAATGAAAAATCCCTCTATACCACCTCTGACGACGCGACAATGATTTCTGTTGACGAATTATTGTTATTCAGTTGGAAATGGATATTCTGCACCCCACCATGATGCGTGCTAAGTCATATTGGATTTTTGAAGAAATTTTGAAAATGAAAAATCCCTCTATACCCCCTCAATGTTTTCTGTTGAAAAATTATGATTAGTGAGATGTTATTGAAATGGATATTCTGTACCCCACCATGATGCGTGCCAAGTCATATTTGATTTTTGAAGTAATTTTGAAAATGAAAAATACCTCTATACCCCCTCTGACGACCCGACAATGATTTCTGTCGACGAATTATTGTTATTCAGATGGAAATAAAAATTCTGCACCCCACCATGATGCGTGCCAACTCATATTTGATTTTGAGGAAATTTTGAAAATGAAAAATCCCTCTATATCCTCTCTAACGACCCGACAATGATTTATGTTGACAAATTATTGCTATTGAAATTGAAATGGATATTCTGCACCCCACCATGATGCGTGCCAAGTCATATTGGATTTTTGAAGAAATATTGAATATGAAAAATCCCTCTATACCCCCTCTGACGACCCGACAGTGATTTCTGTTGACGAATTATTGTTATTCAGATGGAAATGGATATTCTGCACCCCACCATGATGCGTGCCAAGTCATAATAGATTTTTGAAGAAATTTTGAAAATGAAAAATCCCTCTTTACCCCCTCAACGACCCGTCAATGATTTCTGTTGACGAATTATTGTTATTCAGATGGCAATGGATATTTTGCACCCCACCATGATGCGTGCCAAGTCATATTTGATTTTGAGGTAATTTTGAAAATGAAAAATCCCTCTATACCCCCTCTGACGACCCGACAATTATAACTGTTGACGAATTATTGTTATTCAGATGGAAATGGATATTCTGCACCCCACCATGATGCGTGCCAAGTCATAATAGATTTTTGAAGAAATTTTGAAAATGAAAAATCCCTCTTTACCCCCTCAACGACCCGTCAATGATTTCTAATGACGAATTATTGTTATTCAGATGGCAATGGATATTTTGCACCCCACCATGATGCGTGCCAAGTCATATTTGATTTTGAGGTAATTTTGAAAATGAAAAATCCCTCTATACCCCCTCTGACGACACGACAATTATAACTGTTGACGAATTATTGTTATTCAGATGGAAATGGATATTCTGCACCCCACCATGATGCGTGCCAAGTCATGTTTGATTTTGAGGTAATTTTGAAAATGAAAAATCCTTCTATACCCCCTCTAACGACTCGACAATGATTTCTGTCGACGAATTATTGTTATTCAGATGGAAATAGATATTCTGCACCCCACCATGATGCGTGCCAAGTCATTTTAGATTTTTGAAGTAATTTTGAATATGATAAATCCCTCCATACCCCCTCTGACGACACGACAATGATATCTGTTGACGAATTATTGTTATTCAGATGGGAATGGATATTCTGCACACCACTATGATGCGTGCCAAGTCATATTAGATTTTTGAAGAAATTTTGAAAATGAAAAATCCCTCTATACCTTCTCCAACGACCCGTCAATGATTTCTGTTGACGAATCATTGTTATTCAGATGGATATGGATATTCTGCACCCCACCATGATGCGTGCCAAGTCATATTAGATTTTTGAAGTAATTTTGAAAATGAAAAATCCCTCCATACCCCCTCTGACGACCCGACAATGATTTCTGTTGGAAAATTCTTGTTAATCGGATGGAATCGGATATTCTGCACCCTACTATGATGCGTGCCAAGTCATATTTGATTTTGAGGTAATTTTGAAAATGAAAAATCCGTCTATACCCCCTCTGACGACCAGACAATGATTTCTGTTGACAAATTATTGTTATTGAGATGGAAATGGATATTCTGTACCCCACCATGATGCGTGCCAAGTCATATTTGATTTTGAGGTCATTTTGAAAATGAAAAATCCCTCTATACCCCCTCTGACGACCCGACAATGATTTTTGTTGACAAATTATTGTTATTGAGATGGAAATGGATATTCTGTACCCCACTATGATGCGTGCCAAGTCATATTTGATTTTTGAAGTCATTTTGAAAATGAAAAATCCCTCTATACCCCCTCTGACGACCCGACAATGATTTCTGTTGACGAATTATTGTTATTCAGATAGAAATGGATATTCTGCACTCTACCATGATGCGTGCCAAGTCATATTGGATTTTTGAAAAAATATTGAAAATGAAAAATCCCTCTATACCCCCTCTAACGACCCGACAATGATTTCTGTCGACGAATCATTGTTATTCAGATGGAAATAGATATTCTGGACCCCACCATGATGAGTGCCAAGTCATATTAGATTTTTGAAGAAATATTGAAAATGAAAAATCACTCTATACCCCCTCTAACGACCCGACACTGATTTCTATCGACGAATTATTGTTATTCAGATGAAAATAGATATTCTGCACCCCACCATGATGCGTGCCAAGTCATATTAGATTTTTAAAGAAATATTGAAAATGAGAAATCCCTCTATACCCCCTCCAACGACCCGTCAATGATTTCTGTTGACGAATTATTGTTATTTAGATGGAAATGGATATTCTGCACCCCACCATGATGCGTGCCAAGTCATATTTGATTATTGAAGTCATTTTGAAAATGAGAAATTCCTCTATACCCCCTCTGACGACCCGACAATGATTTCTGTTGACAAATTATTGTTATTGAGATGGAAATGGATATTCTGTACCCCACCATGATGCGTGCCAAGTCATATTAGATTATTGAAGAAATTTTGAAAATGAGAAATCCCTCTATACACCCTCCAACGACCCGTCAATGATTTCTGTTGACGAATTATTGTTATATATATGGAAATGGATATTCTGCACCCCACCATGATGCGTGCCAAGTCATATTGGATTTTGAGGTAATTTTGAAAATGAAAAATTCCTCTATACCCCCTCTGACGACCCGACAATGATTTTTGTTGAAAAATTATTGTTATTTAGATGGAAATGGTTATTCTGTACCCCACTATGATGCGTGAAAAGTCATATTTGATTTTTGAAGTCATTTTGAAAATGAAAAATCCCTCTATACCCCCTCTGACGACCCGACAATGATTTCTGTTGACGAATTATTGTTATTCAGATGGAAATGGATATTCTGCACCCCACCATGATGCGTGCCAAGTCATATTGGATTTTTGAAGAAAAATTGAAAATGAAAAATCCCTCTATACCCCCTCTAACGATCCGACAATGATTTCTGTTGACGAATTATTGTTATCCAGATGGAAATGAATATTCTGCACCCCACCATGATGCGTGCCAAGTCATATTAGATTTTTGAAGAAATATTGAAAATGAAAAATCACTCTATACCCCCTCTAACGACCCGAAATTGATTTCTGTTGACGAATTCTTGTTATTCAGATGGAAATAAATATTCTGCACCCTACTATGATGCGTGCCAAGTCATATTTGATTTTTGAAGTCATTTTGATTATGAAAAATCCCTCTATACCCCCTCTGACGACTCGACAATGATTTCTGTTGACGAATTATTGTTATTCAGATGGACCTGGATACTTTGCACCCCTCCATGATGCGTGCCAAGTCATATTAGATTATTGAAGATACATTGAAAATGAAAAATCCCTCTATACCCCCTCTGACGACCCGACAATGATTTCTGTTGACGAATTATTGTTATTTAGATGGAAATGGATATTCTGCACCCCACCATGATGCGTGCCAAGTCATATTTGATTATTGAAGTCATTTTGAAAATGAGAAATCCCTCTATACCCCCTCTGACGACCCGACAATGATTTCTGTTGACTAATTATTGTTATTGAGATGGAAATGGATATTCTGTACCCCACCATGATGCGTGCCAAGTCATATTAGATTATTGAAGAAATTTTGAAAATGAGAAATCCCTCTATACCACCTCCAACGACCCGTCAATGATTTCTGTTGACGAATTATTGTTATATAGATGGAAATGGATATTCTGCACCCCACCATGATGCGTGCCAAGTCATATTAGATTTTTGAAGAAATATTGAAAATGAAAAATCACTCTATACCCCCTCTAACGACCCGAAATTGATTTCTGTTGACGAATTATTGTTATTCAGATGGCAATGGATATTTTGCACCCCACCATGATGCGTGCCAAGTCATATTTGATTTTGAGGTAATTTTGAAAATGAAAAATCCCTCTATACCACCTCTGACGACCCGACAATGATTTCTGTTGACGAATTATTGTTATTCAGTTGGAAATGGATATTCTGCACCCCACCATGATGCGTGCTAAGTCATATTGGATTTTTGAAGAAATTTTGAAAATGAAAAATCCCTCTATACCCCCTCAATGTTTTCTGTTGAAAAATTATTATTATTGAGATGTTATTGAAATGGATATTCTGTACCCCACCATGATGCGTGCCAAGTCATATTTGATTTTTGAAGTAATTTTGAAAATGAAAAATACCTCTATACCCCCTCTGACGACCCGACAATGATTTCTGTCGACGAATTATTGTTATTCAGATGGAAATAAAAATTCTGCACCCCACCATGATGCGTGCCAACTCATATTTGATTTTGAGGTAATTTTGAAAATGAAAAATCCCTCTATATCCTCTCTAACGACCCGACAATGATTTATGTTGACAAATTATTGCTATTGAAATTGAAATGGATATTCTGCACCCCACCATGATGCGTGCCAAGTCATATTGGATTTTTGAAGAAATATTGAATATGAAAAATCCCTCTATACCCCCTCTGACGACCCGACAGTGATTTCTGTTGACGAATTATTGTTATTCAGATGGAAATGGATATTCTGCACCCCACCATGATGCGTGCCAAGTCATAATAGATTTTTGAAGAAATTTTGAAAATGAAAAATCCCTCTTTACCCCCTCAACGACCCGTCAATGATTTCTGTTGACGAATTATTGTTATTCAGATGGCAATGGATATTTTGCACCCCACCATGATGCGTGCCAAGTCATATTTGATTTTGAGGTAATTTTGAAAATGAAAAATCCCTCTATACCCCCTCTGACGACCCGACAATTATAACTGTTGACGAATTATTGTTATTCAGATGGAAATGGATATTCTGCACCCCACCATGATGCGTGCCAAGTCATAATAGATTTTTGAAGAAATTTTGAAAATGAAAAATCCCTCTTTACCCCCTCAACGACCCGTCAATGATTTCTAATGACGAATTATTGTTATTCAGATGGCAATGGATATTTTGCACCCCACCATGATGCGTGCCAAGTCATATTTGATTTTGAGGTAATTTTTAAAATGAAAAATCCCTCTATACCCCCTCTGACGACACGACAATTATAACTGTTGACGAATTATTGTTATTCAGATGGAAATGGATATTCTGCACCCCACCATGATGCGTGCCAAGTCATGTTTGATTTTGAGGTAATTTTGAAAATGAAAAATCCTTCTATACCCCCTCTAACGACTCGACAATGATTTCTGTCGACGAATTATTGTTATTCAGATGGAAATAGATATTCTGCACCCCACCATGATGCGTGCCAAGTCATTTTAGATTTTTGAAGTAATTTTGAATATGATAAATCCCTCCATACCCCCTCTGACGACACGACAATGATATCTGTTGACGAATTATTGTTATTCAGATGGATATGGATATTCTGCACCCCACCATGATGCGTGCCAAGTCATATTAGATTTTTGAAGTAATTTTGAAAATGAAAAATCCCTCCATACCCCCTCTGACGACCCGACAATGATTTCTGTTGGAAAATTCTTGTTAATCGGATGGAATCGGATATTCTGCACCCTACTATGATGCGTGCCAAGTCATATTTGATTTTGAGGTAATTTTGAAAATGAAAAATCCGTCTATACCCCCTCTGACGACCAGACAATGATTTCTGTTGACAAATTATTGTTATTGAGATGGAAATGGATATTCTGTACCCCACCATGTTGCGTGCCAAGTCATATTATTTTATTGAAGAAATTTTGAAAATGAAAAATCCTTCTATACCCCCTCCAACGACCCGTCAATGATATCTGTCGACGAATTATTGTTATTTAGATGGAAATGGATATTCTGCACCCCACCATGATGCGTGCCAAGTCATATTTGATTTTGAGGTCATTTTGAAAATGAAAAATCCCTCTATACCCCCTCTGACGACCCGACAATGATTTTTGTTGACAAATTATTGTTATTGAGATGGAAATGGATATTCTGTACCCCACTATGATGCGTGCCAAGTCATATTTGATTTTTGAAGTCATTTTGAAAATGAAAAATCCCTCTATACCCCCTCTGACGACCCGACAATGATTTCTGTTGACGAATCATTGTTATTCAGATGGAAATAGATATTCTGGACCCCACCATGATGAGTGCCAAGTCATATTAGATTTTTGAAGTAATTTTGAAAATGAAAAATCCCTCCATACCCCCTCTGACGACCCGACAATGATTTCTGTTGGAAAATTCTTGTTAATCGGATGGAATCGGATATTCTGCACCCTACTATGATGCGTGCCAAGTCATATTTGATTTTGAGGTAATTTTGAAAATGAAAAATCCGTCTATACCCCCTCTGACGACCAGACAATGATTTCTGTTGACAAATTATTGTTATTGAGATGGAAATGGATATTCTGTACCCCACCATGTTGCGTGCCAAGTCATATTATTTTATTGAAGAAATTTTGAAAATGAAAAATCCTTCTATACCCCCTCCAACGACCCGTCAATGATATCTGTCGACGAATTATTGTTATTTAGATGGAAATGGATATTCTGCACCCCACCATGATGCGTGCCAAGTCATATTTGATTTTGAGGTCATTTTGAAAATGAAAAATCCCTCTATACCCCCTCTGACGACCCGACAATGATTTTTGTTGACAAATTATTGTTATTGAGATGGAAATGGATATTCTGTACCCCACTATGATGCGTGCCAAGTCATATTTGATTTTTGAAGTCATTTTGAAAATGAAAAATCCCTCTATACCCCCTCTGACGACCCGACAATGATTTCTGTTGACGAATCATTGTTATTCAGATGGAAATAGATATTCTGGACCCCACCATGATGAGTGCCAAGTCATATTAGATTTTTGAAGAAATATTGAAAACGAAAAATCACTCTATACCCCCTCTAACGACCCGACACTGATTTCTATCGACGAATTATTGTTATTCAGATGAAAATAGATATTCTGCACCCCACCATGATGCGTGCCAAGTCATATTAGATTTTTAAAGAAATATTGAAAATGAGAAATCCCTCTATACCCCCTCCAACGACCCGTCAATGATTTCTGTTGACGAATTATTGTTATTTAGATGGAAATGGATATTCTGCACCCCACCATGATGCGTGCCAAGTCATATTTGATTATTGAAGTCATTTTGAAAATGAGAAATTCCTCTATACCCCCTCTGACGACCCGACAATGATTTCTGTTGACAAATTATTGTTATTGAGATGGTAATGGATATTCTGTACCCCACCATGATGCGTGCCAAGTCATATTAGATTATTAAAGAAATTTTGAAAATGAGAAATCCCTCTATACACCCTCCAACGACCCGTCAATGATTTCTGTTGACGAATTATTGTTATATATATGGAAATGGATCTGCACCCCACCATGATGCGTGCCAAGTCATATTGGATTTTGAGGTAATTTTGAAAATGAAAAATTCCTCTATACCCCCTCTGACGACCCGACAATGATTTTTGTTGAAAAATTATTGTTATTTAGATGGAAATGGTTATTCTGTACCCCACTATGATGCGTGAAAAGTCATATTTGATTTTTGAAGTCATTTTGAAAATGAAAAATCCCTCTATACCCCCTCTGACGACCCGACAATGATTTCTGTTGACGAATTATTGTTATTCAGATGGAAATGGATATTCTGCACCCCACCATGATGCGTGCCAAGTCATATTGGATTTTTGAAGAAAAATTGAAAATGAAAAATCCCTCTATACCCCCTCTAACGATCCGACAATGATTTCTGTTGACGAATTCTTGTTATTCAGATGGAAATAAATATTCTGCACCCTACTATGATGCGTGCCAAGTCATATTTGATTTTTGAAGTCATTTTGATTATGAAAAATCCCTCTATACCCCCTCTGACGACCCGACAATGATTTCTGTTGACGAATTATTGTTATTCAGATGGACCTGGATACTTTGCACCCCTCCATGATGCGTGCCAAGTCATATTAGATTATTGAAGATACATTGAAAATGAAAAATCCCTCTATACCCCCTCTGACGACCCGACAATGATTTCTGTTGACGAATTATTGTTATTTAGATGGAAATGGATATTCTGCACCCCACCATGATGCGTGCCAAGTCATATTTGATTATTGAAGTCATTTTGAAAATGAGAAATCCCTCTATACCCCCTCTGACGACCCGACAATGATTTCTGTTGACTAATTATTGTTATTGAGATGGAAATGGATATTCTGTACCCCACCATGATGCGTGCCAAGTCATATTAGATTATTGAAGAAATTTTGAAAATGAGAAATCCCTCTATACCCCCTCCAACGACCCGTCAATGATTTCTGTTGACGAATTATTGTTATATAGATGGAAATGGATATTCTGCACCCCACCATGATGCGTGCCAAGTCATATTGGATTTTGAGGTAATTTTGAAAATGAAAAATTCCTCTATACCCCCTCTGACGACCCGACAATGATTTTTGTTGACAAATTATTGTTTTTTAGATGGAAATGGTTATTCTGTACCCCACTATGATGCGTGAAAAGTCATATTTGATTTTTGAAGTCATTTTGAAAATGAAAAATCCCTCTATACCCCCTCTGACGACCCGACAATGATTTCTGTTGACGAATTATTGTTATTCAGATGGAAATGGATATTCTGCACCCCACCATGATGCGTGCCAAGTCATATTGGATTTTTGAAGAAAAATTGAAAATGAAAAATCCCTCTATACCCCCTCTAACGACCCGACAATGATTTCTGTTGACGAATTATTGTTATCCAGATGGAAATGAATATTCTGCACCCCACCATGATGCGTGCCAAGTCATATTAGATTTTTGAAGAAATATTGAAAATGAAAAATCACTCTATACCCCCTCTAACGACTCGAAATTGATTTCTGTTGACGAATTCTCGTTATTCAGATGGAAATAAATATTCTGCACCCTACTATGATGCGTGCCAAGTCATATTTGATTTTTGAAGTCATTTTGATAATGAAAAATCCCTCTATACCCCCTCTGACGACCCGACAATGATTTCTGTTGACGAATTATTGTTATTCAGATGGACCTGGATACTTTGCACCCCTCCATGATGCGTGCCAAGTCATATTAGATTATTGAAGATACATTGAAAATGAAAAATCCCTCTATACCCCCTCTGACGACCCGACAATGATTTCTGTTGACGAATTATTGTTATTCAGATGGAAATGGATATTCTGCACTCCACCATGATGCGTGCCAAGTCATATTGGATTTTTGAAGAAATATTGAAAATGAAAAATCCCTCTATACCCCCTCTAACGACCCGACAATGATTTCTGTCGACGAATCATTGTTATTCAGATGGAAATAGATATTCTGGACCCCACCATGATGAGTGCCAGTCATATTAGATTTTTGAAGAAATTTTGAAAATGAAAAATCACTCTATACCCCCTCTAACGACTCGACACTGATTTCTGTTGACGAATTATTGTTATTCAGATGGAAATAGATATTCTGCACCCCACCATGATGCGTGCCAAGTCATATTAGATTTTTAAAGAAATATTGAAAATGAGAAATCCCTCTATACCTCCTCTGACGACCCGACAATGATTTCTGTTGACAAATTATTGTTATTGAGATGGAAATGGATATTCTGTACCCCACCATGATGCGTGCCAAGTCATATTAGATTATTGAAGAAATTTTGAAAATGAAAAATCCCTCTATACCCCCTCCAACGACCCGTCTATGATTTCTGTTGACGAATTATTGTTATTTAGATGTAAAATGGATATTTTGCACCCCACCATGATGCGTGCCAAGTCATATTTGATTATTGAAGTCATTTTGAAAATGATAAATCCCTCTATACCCCCTCTGACGACCCGACAATGATTTCTGTTGACAAATTATTGTTATTGAGATGGAAATGGATATTCTGTACCCCACCATGATGCGTGCCAAGTCATATTAGATTATTGAAGAAATTTTGAAAATGAGAAATCTCTCTATACCCCCTCCAACGACTTGTCAATGATTTCTGTTGACGAATTATTGTTATTCAGATGGAAATAGATATTCTGCACCCCACCATGATGCGTGCCAAGTCATATTAGATTTTTGATGAAATATTGAAAATGAAAAATCACTCTATACCCCCTCTAACGACCCGACAATGATTTCTGTCGACGAATCATTGTTATTCAGATGGAAATAGATATTCTGCACCTCACCATGATGCGTGCCAAGTCATATTAGATTTTTGAAGAAATATTGAAAATGAAAAATCACTCTATACCCCCTCTAACGACCCGACACTGATTTCTGTCGACGAATAATTGTTATTCAGATGGGAATAGATATTCTGCACCCTACCATGATGCGTGCCAAGTCATATTAGATTTTCAAAGAAATATTGAAAATGAGAAATCCCTCTATACCTCCTCTGACGACCCGACAATGATTTCTGTTGACAAATTATTGTTATTGAGATGAAAATGGATATTCTGTACCCCACCATGATGCGTGCCAAGTCATATTAGATTATTGAAGAAATTTTGAAAATGAAAAATCTCTCTATACCCCCTCCAACGACCCGTCAATGATTTCTGTTGACGAATTATTGTTATTTAGATGGAAATGGATATTCTGCAACCCACCATGATGCGTGCCAAGTCATATTTGATTATTGAAGTCATTTTGAAAATGAAAAATCCCTCTATACCCCCTCCAACGACCCGTCAATGATTTCTGTTGACGAATTATTGTTATTTAGATGGAAATGGATATTCTGCAACCCACCATGATGCGTGCCAAGTCATATTTGATTATTGAAGTCATTTTGAAAATGAAAAATCTCTCTATACCCCCTCCAACGACCCGTCAATGATTTCTGTTGACGAATTATTGTTATTTAGATGGAAATGGATATTCTGCACCCTACCATGATGCGTGCCAAGTCATATTAGATTTTTAAAGAAATATTGAAAATGAGAAATCCCTCTATACCTCCTCTGACGACCCGACAATGATTTCTGTTGACAAATTATTGTTATTGAGATAGAAATGGATATTCTGAACCCCACCATGATGCGTGCCAAGTCATATTAGATAATTGAAGAAATTTTGAAAATGAAAAATCCCTCTATACCCTCTCCAACGACCCGTCAATGATTTCTGTTGACGAATTATTGTTATGTAGATGAAAATGGATATTCTGCACCTCACCATAATGCGTGCCAAGTCATATTTGATTTTGAGGTAAATTTGAAAATGAAAAATCCCACTATACCCCCTCTAACGACCCGACAATGATTTTTGTTGACAAATTATTGTTATTGATATGGAAATGGATATTCTGCACTTCACCATGATGCGTGCCAAGTCATATTTGATTTTGAGGTAATTTTGAAAATGAAAAATCCCACTATACCCCCTCTAACGACCCGACAATGATTTCTGTCGACGAATCATTGATATTCAGATGGAAATAGATATTCTGCACCCTACTATGATGCGTGCCAAGTCATATTTGATTTTTGAAGTCATTTTGATAATGAAAAATCCCACTATACCCCCTCTGACGACCCGACAATGATTTCTGTTGACGAATTATTGTTATTCAGATGGACATGGATACTTTGCACCCCACCATGATGCGTGCCAAGTAATATTAGATTTTAGAAGATATATTGATAAAGAAAAATCCCTCTATACCCCCTCTAACGACCCGACAAAGATTTCTGTTGACAAATTATTGTTATTCAGATGGAAATAAATATTCTGCACCCTACTATGATGCGTGCCAAGTCATATTTGATTTTTGAAGTCATTTTGATATTGAAAAATCCCTCTATACCCCCTCTGACGACCCGACAATGATTTCTGTTGACGAATTATTGTTATTCAGATGGACATGGATACTTTGCACCCCACCATGATGCGTGCCAAGTAATATTAGATTTTAGAAGATATATTGATAATGAAAAATCCCTCTATACCCTCTCTAACGACCCGACAATGATTTCTGTTGACGAATTATTGTTATCCAGATGGAAATGAATATTCTGCACCCCATCATGTTGCGTGCCAAGTCATATTTGATTTTGAGGTAATATTGAAAATGAAAAATCCCTCTATACCCCCTCTAACGACCCGACAATGATATCTGTCGACGAATCATTGTTATTCAAATGGAAATAGATATTCTGCACCCCACCATGATGCGTGCCAAGTCATATTAGATTTTTGAAAAATTATTGAAAATGAGAAATCACTCTATACCCCCTCTAACGACCCGACACTGATTTCTGTCGACGAATTATTGTTATTCAGATGGAAATAGATATTCTGCACCCCACCATGATGCGTGCCAAGTCATATTAGATTTTTAAAGAAATATTGAAAATGAGAAATCCCTCTATACCTCCTCTGACGACCCGACAATGATTTCTGTTGACAAATTATTGTTATTGAGATGGAAATGGATATTCTGTACCCCACCATGATGCGTGCCAAGTCATATTAGATTATTGAAGAAATTTTGAAAATGAAAAATCTCCCTATACCCCCTCCAACGACCCGTCAATGATTTCTGTTGACGAATTATTGTTATTTAGATGGAAATGGATATTCTGCACCCCACCATGATGCGTGCCAAGTAATATTTGATTTTGAGGTAATTTTGAAAATGAAAAATCCCACTATTCCCCCTCTGACGACCCGACAATGATTTTTGTTGACAAATTATTGTTATTGATATGGAAATGGATATTCTGCACCTCACCATGATGCGTGCCAAGTCATATTTGATTTTGAGGTAATTTTGAAAATGAAAAATCCCACTATACCCCCTCTAACGACCCGTCAATGATTTCTGTTGACGAATTATTGTTATTCAGATGGAAATGGATATTCTGCACCCCACCATAATGCGTGCCAAGTCATATTGGATTTTTGAAGAAATATTGAAAATGAAAAATCCCTCTATACCCTCTCTAACGACCCGACAATGATTTCTGTTGACGAATTATTGTTATCCAGATGGAAATGAATATTCTGCACCCCATCATGTTGCGTGCCAAGTCATATTTGATTTTGAGGTAATTTTGAAAATGAAAAATCCCTCTATACCCCCTCTAACGACCCGACATTGATTTCTGTTGACGAATTCTTGTTATTCAGATGGAAATAAATATTCTGCACCCTACTATGATGCGTGCCAAGTCATATTTGATTTTTGAAGTCATTTTGATAATGAAAAATCCCTCTATACCCCCTCTGACGACCCAACAATGATTTCTGTTGACGAATTATTGTTATTCAGATGGACATGGATACTTTGCACCCCACCATGATGCGTGCCAAGTAATATTAGATTTTAGAAGATATATTGATAATGAAAAATCCCTCTATACCCCCTCTAACGACCCGACAAAGATTTCTGTTGACAAATTATTGTTATTCAGATGGAAATGGATATTCTGCACCCAACCATGATGCGTGCCAAGTCATATTAGATTTTTGAAGAAATTTTGAAAATGAAAAATCCCTCTATACCCCCTCCAACGACCCGTCAATGATTTCTGTTGACGAATTATTGTTATTCAGATGGCAATGGATATTCTGCACCCCACTATGATGCGTGCCAAGTCATATTTGATTTTGAGGTAATTTTGAAAATGAAAAATCTCTCTATACCCCCTCTGACGACCCGACAATGATTTCTGTTGACGAATTATAGTTATTCAGATGGAAATGGTTTTTCTGCACCCCCTGAAATGAAAAATCCCTCTATAGCTCCTCTGACGACCCGACAATGATTTCTGTAGACAAATTATTGTTATTGAGATGTTATTGAAATGGATATTCTGTACCCCACCATGATGCGTGCCAAGTCATATTTGATTTTTGAAGTCATTTTGAAAATGAAAAATCACTCCATACCTTCTCTGACGACACGACAATGATTTCTGTTTACGAATTATTCTTATTCAGATGGGAATGGATACTTTGCACTTCACCATGATGCGTGCCAAGTCATATTACATTTTTGAAGTAATTTTGAAAATGATAAATCCCTCCATACCCCCTCTGACGACACGACAATGATATCTGTTGACGAATTATTGTTATTCAGATGGGAATGGATATTCTGCATCCCACTATGATGCGTGCCAAGTCATATTCGATATTTGAAGAAATTTTGAAAGTGAAAAATCCCTCTATACCCCCTCCAACGACCCGTCAATGATTTCTGTTGACGAATCATTGTTATTCCGATGGAAATGGATATTCTGCACCCCACCATGATGCGTGCCAAGTCATGTTTGATTTTGAGGTAATTTTGAAAATGAAAAATCCTTCTATACCCCCTCTAACGACTCGACAATGATTTCTGTCGACGAATTATTGTTATTCAGATGGAAATAGATATTCTGCACCCCACCATGATGCGTGCCAAGTCATATTAGATTTTTGAAGTAATTTTGAAAATGATAAATCCCTCCATACCCCCTCTGACGACACGACAATGATATCTGTTGACGAATTATTGTTATTCAGATGGGAATGGATATTCTGCACCCCACTATGATGCGTGCCAAGTCATATTAGATTTTTGAAGAAATTTTGAAAATGAAATATCCCTCTATACCCCCTCCAACGACCCGTCAATGATTTCTGTTGACGAATCATTGTTATTCAGATGGAAATGGATATTCTGCACCCCACCATGATGCGTGCCAACGAATCATTGTTATTCAGATGGAAATGGATATTCTGCACCCCACCATGATGCGTGCCAAGTCATATTTGATTTTGAGGTAATTTTGAAAATGAAAAATCCCTCTATACCCCCTCTGACGACCCGACAATGATTTCTGTTGACGAATTATTGTTATTTAGATGGAAATGGATATTCTGCACCCCACCATGATGCGTGCCAAGTCATATTTGATTATTGAAGTCATTTTGAAAATGAGAAATCCCTCTATACCCCCTCTGACGACCCGACAATGATTTCTGTTGACTAATTATTGTTATTGAGATGGAAATGGATATTCTGTACCCCACCATGATGCGTGCCAAGTCATATTAGATTATTGAAGAAATTTTGAAAATGAGAAATCCCTCTATACCCCCTCCAACGACCCGTCAATGATTTCTGTTGACGAATTATTGTTATATAGATGGAAATGGATATTCTGCACCCCACCATGATGCGTGCCAAGTCATATTGGATTTTGAGGTAATTTTTGAAAATGAAAAATTCCTCTATACCCCCTCTGACGACCCGACAATGATTTTTGTTGACAAATTATTGTTATTTAGATGGAAATGGTTATTCTGTACCCCACTATGATGCGTGAAAAGTCATATTTGATTTTTGAAGTCATTTTGAAAATGAAAAATCCCTCTATACCCCCTCTGACGACCCGACAATGATTTCTGTTGACGAATTATTGTTATTCAGATGGAAATGGATATTCTGCACCCCACCATGATGCGTGCCAAGTCATATTGGATTTTTGAAGAAAAATTGAAAATGAAAAATCCCTCTATACCCCCTCTAACGACCCGACAATGATTTCTGTTGACGAATTATTGTTATCCAGATGGAAATGAATATTCTGCACCCCACCATGATGCGTGCCAAGTCATATTAGATTTTTGAAGAAATATTGAAAATGAAAAATCACTCTATACCCCCTCTAACGACCCGAAATTGATTTCTGTTGACGAATTATTGTTATTCAGATGGCAATGGATATTTTGCACTCCACCATGATGCGTGCCAAGTCATATTTGATTTTGAGGTAATTTTGAAAATGAAAAATCCCTCTATACCACCTCTGACGACCCGACAATGATTTCTGTTGACGAATTATTGTTATTCAGTTGGAAATGGATATTCTGCACCCCACCATGATGCGTGCTAAGTCATATTGGATTTTTGAAGAAATTTTGAAAATGAAAAATCCCTCTATACCCCCTCAATGTTTTCTGTTGAAAAATTATTATTATTGAGATGTTATTGAAATGGATATTCTGTACCCCACCATGATGCGTGCCAAGTCATATTTGATTTTTGAAGTAATTTTGAAAATGAAAAATACCTCTATACCCCCTCTGACGACCCGACAATGATTTCTGTCGACGAATTATTGTTATTCAGATGGAAATAAAAATTCTGCACCCCACCATGATGCGTGCCAACTCATATTTGATTTTGAGGTTATTTTGAAAATGAAAAATCCCTCTATATCCTCTCTAACGACCCGACAATGATTTATGTTGACAAATTATTGTTATTGAAATTGAAATGGATATTCTGCACCCCACCATGATGCGTGCCAAGTCATATTGGATTTTTGAAGAAATATTGAATATGAAAAATCCCTCTATACCCCCTCTGACGACCCGACAGTGATTTCTGTTGACGAATTATTGTTATTCAGATGGAAATGGATATTCTGCACCCCACCATGATGCGTGCCAAGTCATAATAGATTTTTGAAGAAATTTTGAAAATGAAAAATCCCTCTTTACCCCCTCAACGACCCGTCAATGATTTCTGTTGACGAATTATTGTTATTCAGATGGCAATGGATATTTTGCACCCCACCATGATGCGTGCCAAGTCATATTTGATTTTGAGGTAATTTTGAAAATGAAAAATCCCTCTATACCCCCTCTGACGACCCGACAATTATAACTGTTGACGAATTATTGTTATTCAGATGGAAATGGATATTCTGCACCCCACCATGATGCGTGCCAAGTCATAATAGATTTTGAAGAAATTTTGAAAATGAAAAATCCCTCTTTACCCCCTCAACGACCCGTCAATGATTTCTAATGACGAATTATTGTTATTCAGATGGCAATGGATATTTTGCACCCCACCATGATGCGTGCCAAGTCATATTTGATTTTGAGGTAATTTTGAAAATGAAAAATCCCTCTATACCCCCTCTGACGACACGACAATTATAACTGTTGACGAATTATTGTTATTCAGATGGAAATGGATATTCTGCACTCCACCATGATGCGTGCCAAGTCATGTTTGATTTTGAGGTAATTTTGAAAATGAAAAATCCTTCTATACCCCCTCTAACGACTCGACAATGATTTCTGTCGACGAATTATTGTTATTCAGATGGAAGTAGATATTCTGCACCCCACCATGATGCGTGCCAAGTCATTTTAGATTTTTGAAGTAATTTTGAAAATGATAAATCCCTCCATACCCCCTCTGACGACACGACAATGATATCTGTTGACGAATTATTGTTATTCAGATGGGAATGGATATTCTGCACACCACTATGATGCGTGCCAAGTCATATTAGATTTTTGAAGAAATTTTGAAAATGAAAAATCCTTCTATACCCCCTCCAACGACCCGTCAATGATATCTGTCGACGAATTATTGTTATTTAGATGGAAATGGATATTCTGCACCCCACTATGATGCGTGCCAAGTCATATTTGATTTTTGAAGTCATTTTGAAAATGAAAAATCCCTCTATACCCCCTCTGACGACCCGACAATGATTTTTGTTGACAAATTATTGTTATTGAGATGGAAATGGATATTCTGTACCCCACTATGATGCGTGCCAAGTCATATTTGATTTTTGAAGTCATTTTGAAAATGAAAAATCCCTCTATACCCCCTCTGACGACCCGACAATGATTTCTGTTGACGAATTATTGTTATTCAGATAGAAATAGATATTCTGGACCCCACCATGATGAGTGCCAAGTCATATTGGATTTTTGAAAAAATATTGAAAATGAAAAATCCCTCTATACCCCCTCTAACGACCCGACAATGATTTCTGTCGACGAATCATTGTTATTCAGATGGAAATAGATATTCTGGACCCCACCATGATGAGTGCCAAGTCATATTAGATTTTTGAAGAAATATTGAAAATGAAAAATCACTCTATACCCCCTCTAACGACCCGACACTGATTTCTATCGACGAATTATTGTTATTCAGATGAAAATAGATATTCTGCACCCCACCATGATGCGTGCCAAGTCATATTAGATGTTTAAAGAAATATTGAAAATGAGAAATCCCTCTATACCCCCTCCAACGACCCGTCAATGATTTCTGTTGACGAATTATTGTTATTTAGATGGAAATGGATATTCTGCACCCCACCATGATGCGTGCCAAGTCATATTTGATTATTGAAGTCATTTTGAAAATGAGAAATTCCTCTATACCCCCTCTGACGACCCGACAATGATTTCTGTTGACAAATTATTGTTATTGAGATGGAAATGGATATTCTGTACCCCACCATGATGCGTGTCAAGTCATATTAGATTATTGAAGAAATTTTGAAAATGAGAAATCCCTCTATACACCCTCCAACGACCCGTCAATGATTTCTGTTGACGAATTATTGTTATATATATGGAAATGGATATTCTGCACCCCACCATGATGCGTGCCAAGTCATATTGGATTTTGAGGTGATTTTGAAAATGAAAAATTCCTCTATACCCCCTCTGACGACCCGACAATGATTTTTGTTGAAAAATTATTGTTATATAGATGGAAATGGTTATTCTGTACCCCACTATGATGCGTGAAAAGTCATATTTGATTTTTGAAGTCATTTTGAAAATGAAAAATCCCTCTATACCCCCTCTGACGACCCGACAATGATTTCTGTTGACGAATTATTATTATTCAGATGGAAATGGATATTCTGCACCCCACCATGATGCGTGCCAAGTCATATTGGATTTTTGAAGAAAAATTGAAAATGAAAAATCCCTCTATACCCCCTCTAACGATCCGACAATGATTTCTGTTGACGAATTATTGTTATCCAGATGGAAATGAATATTCTGCACCCCACCATGATGCGTGCCAAGTCATATTAGATTTTTGAAGAAATATTGAAAATGAAAAATCACTCTATACCCCCTCTAACGACCCGAAATTGATTTCTGTTGACGAATTCTTGTTATTCAGATGGAAATAAATATTCTGCACCCTACTATGATGCGTGCCAAGTCATATTTGATTTTTGAAGTCATTTTGATTATGAAAAATCCCTCTATACCCCCTCTGACGACCCGACAATGATTTCTGTTGACGAATTATTGTTATTCAGATGGACCTGGATACTTTGCACCCCTCCATGATGCGTGCCAAGTCATATTAGATTATTGAAGATACATTGAAAATGAAAAATCCCTCTATACCCCCTCTGACGACCCGACAATGATTTCTGTTGACGAATTATTGTTATTTAGATGGAAATGGATATTCTGCACCCCACAATGATGCGTGCCAAGTCATATTTGATTATTGAAGTCATTTTGAAAATGAGAAATCCCTCTATACCCCCTCTGACGACCCGACAATGATTTCTGTTGACTAATTATTGTTATTGAGATGGAAATGGATATTCTGTACCCCACCATGATGCGTGCCAAGTCATATTAGATTATTGAAGAAATTTTGAAAATGAGAAATCCCTCTATACCCCCTCCAACGACCCGTCAATGATTTCTGTTGACGAATTATTGTTATATAGATGGAAATGGATATTCTGCACCCCACCATGATGCGTGCCAAGTCATATTGGATTTTGAGGTAATTTTGAAAATGAAAAATTCCTCTATACCCCCTCTGACGACCCGACAATGATTTTTGTTGACAAATTATTGTTATTTAGATGGAAATGGTTATTCTGTACCCCACTATGTTGCGTGAAAAGTCATATTTGATTTTTGAAGTCATTTTGAAAATGAAAAATCCCTCTATACCCCCTCTGACGACCCGACAATGATTTCTGTTGACGAATTATTGTTATTCAGATGGAAATTGATATTCTGCACCCCACCATGATGCGTGCCAAGTCATATTGGATTTTTGAAGAAAAATTGAAAATGAAAAATCCCTCTATACCCCCTCTAACGACCCGACAATGATTTCTGTTGACGAATTATTGTTATCCAGATGGAAATGAATATTCTGCACCCCACCATGATGCGTGCCAAGTCATATTAGATTTTTGAAGAAATATTGAAAATGAAAAATCACTCTATACCCCCTCTAACGACCCGAAATTGATTTCTGTTGACGAATTCTTGTTATTCAGATGGAAATAAATATTCTGCACCCTACTATGATGCGTGCCAAGTCATATTTGATTTTTGAAGTCATTTTGATAATGAAAAATCCCTCTATACCCCCTCTGACGACCCGACAATGATTTCTGTTGACGAATTATTGTTATTCAGATGGACCTGGATACTTTGCACCCCTCCATGATGCGTGCCAAGTCATATTAGATTATTGAAGATACATTGAAAATGAAAAATCCCTCTATACCCCCTCTGACGACCCGACAATGATTTCTGTTGACGAATTATTGTTATTCAGATGGAAATGGATATTCTGCACTCCACCATGATGCGTGCCAAGTCATATTGGATTTTTGAAGAAATATTGAAAATGAAAAATCCCTCTATACCCCCTCTAACGACCCGACAATGATTTCTGTCGACGAATCATTGTTATTCAGATGGAAATAGATATTCTGGACCCCACCATGATGAGTGCCAGTCATATTAGATTTTTGAAGAAATTTTGAAAATGAAAAATCACTCTATACCCCCTCTAACGACTCGACACTGATTTCTGTTGACGAATTATTGTTATTCAGATGGAAATAGATATTCTGCACCCCACCATGATGCGTGCCAAGTCATATTAGATTTTTAAAGAAATATTGAAAATGAGAAATCCCTCTATACCTCCTCTGACGACCCGACAATGATTTCTGTTGACAAATTATTGTTATTGAGATGGAAATGGATATTCTGTACCCCACCATGATGCGTGCCAAGTCATATTAGATTATTGAAGAAATTTTGAAAATGAAAAATCCCTCTATACCCCCTCCAACGACCCGTCTATGATTTCTGTTGACGAATTATTGTTATTTAGATGTAAAATGGATATTTTGCACCCCACCATGATGCGTGCCAAGTCATATTTGATTATTGAAGTCATTTTGAAAATGATAAATCCCTCTATACCCCCTCTGACGACCCGACAATGATTTCTGTTGACAAATTATTGTTATTGAGATGGAAATGGATATTCTGTACCCCACCATGATGCGTGCCAAGTCATATTAGATTATTGAAGAAATTTTGAAAATGAGAAATCTCTCTATACCCCCTCCAACGACTTGTCAATGATTTCTGTTGACGAATTATTGTTATTTAGATGGAAATGGATATTCTGCACCCCACCATGATGCGTGCCAAGTCATATTGGATTTTGAGGTAATTTTGAAAATGAAAAATTCCTCTATACCCCCTCTGACGACCCGACAATGATTTTTGTTGACAAATTATTGATATTGAGATGGAAATGGTTATTCTGTACCCCACTATGATGCGTGAAAAGTCATATATGATTTTTGAAGTCATTTTGAAAATGGAAAATCCCTCTATACCCCCTCTGACGACCCGACAATGATTTCTGTTGACGAATTATTGTTATTCAGATGGAAATGGATATTCTGCACCCCCCCATGATGCGTGCCAAGTCATATTGGATTTTTGAAGAAATATTGAAAATGAAAAATCCCTCTATACCCCCTCTAACGACCCGACAATGATTTCTGTTGACGAATTATTGTTATCCAGATGGAAATGAATATTCTGCACCCCACCATGATGCGTGCCAAGTCATATTAGATTTTTGAAGAAATATTGAAAATGAAAAATCACTCTATACCCCCTCTAACGACCCGAAATTGATTTCTGTTGACGAATTCTTGTTATTCAGATGGAAATAAATATTCTGCACCCTACTATGATGCGTGCCAAGTCATATTTGATTTTTGAAGTCATTTTGATAATGAAAAATCCCTCTATACCCCCTCTAACGACCAGACAAAGATTTCTGTTGACAAATTATTGTTATTCAGATGGAAATGGATATTCTGCACCCCACCATGATGCGTGCCAAGTCATAATAGATTTTTGAAGAAATTTTGAAAATGAAAAATCCCTCTATACCCCCTCAACGACCCGTCAATGATTTCTGTTGACGAATTATTGTTATTCAGATGGCAATAGATATTTTGCACCCCACTATGATGCGTGCCAAGTCATATTTGATTTTTGATGTCATTTTGAAAATGAAAAATCCCTCCATAACCCCTCTGACGACACGACAATGATTTCTGTTGACGAATTATTTTTTTCAGATGGGAATGGATACTTTGCACTTCACCATGATGCGTGCCAAGTCATATTACATTTTTGAAGTAATTTTGAAAATGATAAATCCCTCTATACCCCCTCTAACGACCCGACAATGATTTCTGTCGACGAATCATTGTTATTCAGATGGAAATAGATATTCTGCACCCCACCATGATGCGTGCCAAGTCATATTAGATTTTTGAAGAAATATTGAAAATGAAAAATCACTCTATACCCCCTCTAACGACCGGACAATGATTTCTGTCGACGAATCATTGTTATTCAGATGGAAATAGATATTCTGCACCTCACCATGATGCGTGCCAAGTCATATTAGATTTTTGAAGAAATATTGAAAATGAAAAATCACTCTATACCCCCTCTAACGACCCGACACTGATTTCTGTCGACGAATAATTGTTATTCAGATGGGAATAGATATTCTGCACCCTACCATGATGCGTGCCAAGTCATATTAGATTTTCAAAGAAATATTGAAAATGAGAAATCCCTCTATACCTCCTCTGACGACCCGACAATGATTTCTGTTGACAAATTATTGTTATTGAGATGAAAATGGATATTCTGTACCCCACCATGATGCGTGCCAAGTCATATTAGATTATTGAAGAAATTTTGAAAATGAAAAATCTCTCTATACCCCCTCCAACGACCCGTCAATGATTTCTGTTGACGAATTATTGTTATTTAGATGGAAATGGATATTCTGCAACCCACCATGATGCGTGCCAAGTCATATTTGATTATTGAAGTCATTTTGAAAATGAAAAATCCCTCTATACCCCCTCCAACGACCCGTCAATGATTTCTGTTGACGAATTATTGTTATTTAGATGGAAATGGATATTCTGCAACCCACCATGATGCGTGCCAAGTCATATTTGATTATTGAAGTCATTTTGAAAATGAAAAATCTCTCTATACCCCCTCCAACGACCCGTCAATGATTTCTGTTGACGAATTATTGTTATTTAGATGGAAATGGATATTCTGCACCCTACCATGATGCGTGCCAAGTCATATTAGATTTTTAAAGAAATATTGAAAATGAGAAATCCCTCTATACCTCCTCTGACGACCCGACAATGATTTCTGTTGACAAATTATTGTTATTGAGATAGAAATGGATATTCTGAACCCCACCATGATGCGTGCCAAGTCATATTAGATAATTGAAGAAATTTTGAAAATGAAAAATCCCTCTATACCCTCTCCAACGACCCGTCAATGATTTCTGTTGACGAATTATTGTTATGTAGATGAAAATGGATATTCTGCACCTCACCATAATGCGTGCCAAGTCATATTTGATTTTGAGGTAAATTTGAAAATGAAAAATCCCACTATACCCCCTCTAACGACCCGACAATGATTTTTGTTGACAAATTATTGTTATTGATATGGAAATGGATATTCTGCACTTCACCATGATGCGTGCCAAGTCATATTTGATTTTGAGGTAATTTTGAAAATGAAAAATCCCACTATACTCCCTCTAACGACCCGACAATGATTTCTGTCGACGAATCATTGATATTCAGATGGAAATAGATATTCTGCACCCTACTATGATGCGTGCCAAGTCATATTTGATTTTTGAAGTCATTTTGATAATGAAAAATCCCACTATACCCCCTCTGACGACCCGACAATGATTTCTGTTGACGAATTATTGTTATTCAGATGGACATGGATACTTTGCACCCCACCATGATGCGTGCCAAGTAATATTAGATTTTAGAAGATATATTGATAATGAAAAATCCCTCTATACCCCCTCTAACGACCCGACAAAGATTTCTGTTGACAAATTATTGTTATTCAGATGGAAATAAATATTCTGCACCCTACTATGATGCGTGCCAAGTCATATTTGATTTTTGAAGTCATTTTGATATTGAAAAATCCCTCTATACCCCCTCTGACGACCCGACAATGATTTCTGTTGACGAATTATTGTTATTCAGATGGACATGGATACTTTGCACCCCACCATGATGCGTGCCAAGTAATATTAGATTTTAGAAGATATATTGATAATGAAAAATCCCTCTATACCCCCTCTAACGACCCGACAAAGATTTCTGTTGACAAATTATTGTTATTCAGATGGAAATGGATATTCTGCACCCAACCATGATGCGTGCCAAGTCATATTAGATTTTTGAAGAAATTTTGAAAAAGAAAAATCCCTCTATACCCCCTCCAACGACCCGTCAATGATTTCTGTTGACGAATTATTGTTATTGAGATGGAAATGGATATTCTGTACCCCACTATGATGCGTGCCAAGTCATATTTGATTTTTGAAGTCATTTTGAAAATGAAAAATCCCTCTATACCCCCTCTGACGACCCGAAAATGATTTCTGTTGACGAATTATTGTTATTCAGATGGAAATGGATATTCTGCACCCCACCATAATGCGTGCCAAGTCATATTGGATTTTTGAAGAAATATTGAAAACGAAAAATCCCTCTATACCCTCTCTAACGACCCGACAATGATTTCTGTTGACGAATTATTGTTATCCAGATGGAAATGAATATTCTGCACCCCATCATGTTGCGTGCCAAGTCATATTTGATTTTGAGGTAATTTTGAAAATGAAAAATCCCTCTATACCCCCTCTAACGACCCGACAATGATTTCTGTCGACGAATCATTGTTATTCAAATGGAAATAGATATTTAGCACCCCACCATGATGCGTGCCAAGTCATATTAGATTTTTGAAAAATTATTGAAAATGAGAAATCACTCTATACCCCCTCTAACGACCCGACACTGATTTCTGTCGACGAATTATTGTTATTCAGATGGAAATAGATATTCTGCACCCCACCATGATGCGTGCCAAGTCATATTAGATTTTTAAAGAAATATTGAAAATGAGAAATCCCTCTATACCTCCTCTGACGACCCGACAATGATTTCTGTTGACAAATTATTGTTATTGAGATGGAAATGGATATTCTGTACCCCACCATGATGCGTGCCAAGACATATTAGATTATTGAAGAAATTTTGAAAATGAAAAATCTCCCTATACCCCCTCCAACGACCCGTCAATGATTTCTGTTGACGAATTATTGTTATTCAGATGGAAATGGATATTCTGCACCCCACCATGATGCGTGCCAAGTAATATTTGATTTTGAGGTAATTTTGAAAATGAAAAATCCCACTATTCCCCCTCTGACGACCCGACAATGATTTTTGTTGACAAATTATTGTTATTGATATGGAAATGGATATTCTGCACCTCACCATGATGCGTTCCAAGTCATATTTGATTTTGAGGTAATTTTGAAAATGAAAAATCCCACTATACCCCCTCTAACGACCCGTCAATGATTTCTGTTGACGAATTATTGTTATTCAGATGGAAATGGATATTCTGCACCCCACCATAATGCGTGCCAAGTCATATTGGATTTTTGAAGAAATATTGAAAATGAAAAATCCCTCTATACCCTCTCTAACGACCCGACAATGATTTCTGTTGACGAATTATTGTTATCCAGATGGAAATGAATATTCTGCACCCCATCATGTTGCGTGCCAAGTCATATTTGATTTTGAGGTAATTTTGAAAATGAAAAATCCCTCTATACCCCCTCTAACGACCCGACATTGATTTCTGTTGACGAATTCTTGTTATTCAGATGGAAATAAATATTCTGCACCCTACTATGATGCGTGCCAAGTCATATTTGATTTTTGAAGTCATTTTGATAATGAAAAATCCCTCTATACCCCCTCTGACGACCCAACAATGATTTCTGTTGACGAATTATTGTTATTCAGATGGACATGGATACTTTGCACCCCACCATGATGCGTGCCAAGTAATATTAGATTTTAGAAGATATATTGATAATGAAAAATCCCTCTATACCCCCTCTAACGACCCGACAAAGATTTCTGTTGACAAATTATTGTTATTCAGATGGAAATGGATATTCTGCACCCAACCATGATGCGTGCCAAGTCATATTAGATTTTTGAAGAAATTTTGAAAATGAAAAATCCCTCTATACCCCCTCCAACGACCCGTCAATGATTTCTGTTGACGAATTATTGTTATTCAGATGGCAATGGATATTCTGCACCCCACTATGATGCGTGCCAAGTCATATTTGATTTTGAGGTAATTTTGAAAATGAAAAATCTCTCTATACCCCCTCTGACGACCCGACAATGATTTCTGTTGACGAATTATAGTTATTCAGATGGAAATAGTTTTTCTGCACCCCCTGAAATGAAAAATCCCTCTATAGCTCCTCTGACGACCCGACAATGATTTCTGTAGACAAATTATTGTTATTGAGATGTTATTGAAATGGATATTCTGTACCCCACCATGATGCGTGCCAAGTCATATTTGATTTTTGAAGTCATTTTGAAAATGAAAAATCACTCCATACCTTCTCTGACGACACGACAATGATTTCTGTTTACGAATTATTCTTATTGAGATGGGAATGGATACTTTGCACTTCACCATGATGCGTGCCAAGTCATATTACATTTTTGAAGTAATTTTGAAAATGAAAAATCACTCTATACCCCCTCTAACGACCCGACACTGATTTCTGTCGACGAATAATTGTTATTCAGATGGGAATAGATATTCTGCACCCTACCATGATGCGTGCCAAGTCATATTAGATTTTCAAAGAAATATTGAAAATGAGAAATCCCTCTATACCTCCTCTGACGACCCGACAATGATTTCTGTTGACAAATTATTGTTATTGAGATGAAAATGGATATTCTGTACCCCACCATGATGCGTGCCAAGTCATATTAGATTATTGAAGAAATTTTGAAAATGAAAAATCTCTCTATACCCCCTCCAACGACCCGTCAATGATTTCTGTTGACGAATTATTGTTATTTAGATGGAAATGGATATTCTGCAACCCACCATGATGCGTGCCAAGTCATATTTGATTATTGAAGTCGTTTTGAAAATGAAAAATCCCTCTATACCCCCTCCAACGACCCGTCAATGATTTCTGTTGACGAATTATTGTTATTTAGATGGAAATGGATATTCTGCAACCCACCATGATGCGTGCCAAGTCATATTTGATTATTGAAGTCATTTTGAAAATGAAAAATCTCTCTATACCCCCTCCAACGACCCGTCAATGATTTCTGTTGACGAATTATTGTTATTTAGATGGAAATGGATATTCTGCACCATACCATGATGCGTGCCAAGTCATATTAGATTTTTAAAGAAATATTGAAAATGAGAAATCCCTCTATACCTCCTCTGACGACCCGACAATGATTTCTGTTGACAAATTATTGTTATTGAGATAGAAATGGATATTCTGAACCCCACAATGATGCGTGCCAAGTCATATTAGATAATTGAAGAAATTTTGAAAATGAAAAATCCCTCTATACCCTCTCCAACGACCCGTCAATGATTTCTGTTGACGAATTATTGTTATGTAGATGAAAATGGATATTCTGCACCTCACCATAATGCGTGCCAAGTCATATTTGATTTTGAGGTAAATTTGAAAATGAAAAATCTTACTATACCCCCTCTAACGACCCGACAATGATTTTTGTTGACAAATTATTGTTATTGATATGGAAATGGATATTCTGCACTTCACCATGATGCGTGCCAAGTCATATTTGATTTTGAGGTAATTTTGAAAATGAAAAATCCCACTATACCCCCTCTAACGACCCGACAATGATTTCTGTCGACGAATCATTGATATTCAGATGGAAATAGATATTCTGCACCCTACTATGATGCGTGCCAAGTCATATTTGATTTTTGAAGTCATTTTGATAATGAAAAATCCCACTATACCCCCTCTGACGACCCGACAATGATTTCTGTTGACGAATTATTGTTATTCAGATGGACATGGATACTTTGCACCCCACCATGATGCGTGCCAAGTAATATTAGATTTTAGAAGATATATTGATAATGAAAAATCCCTCTATACCCCCTCTAACGACCCGACAAAGATTTCTGTTGACAAATTATTGTTATTCAGATGGAAATAAATATTCTGCACCCTACTATGATGCGTGCCAAGTCATATTTGATTTTTGAAGTCATTTTGATATTGAAAAATCCCTCTATACCCCCTCTGACGACCCGACAATGATTTCTGTTGACGAATTATTGTTATTCAGATGGACATGGATACTTTGCACCCCACCATGATGCGTGCCAAGTAATATTAGATTTTAGAAGATATATTGATAATGAAAAATCCCTCTATACCCCCTCTAACGACCCGACAAAGATTTCTGTTGACAAATTATTGTTATTCAGATGGAAATGGATATTCTGCACCCAACCATGATGCGTGCCAAGTCATATTAGATTTTTGAAGAAATTTTGAAAAAGAAAAATCCCTCTATACCCCCTCCAACGACCCGTCAATGATTTCTGTTGACGAATTATTGTTATTGAGATGGAAATGGATATTCTGTACCCCACTATGATGCGTGCCAAGTCATATTTGATTTTTGAAGTCATTTTGAAAATGAAAAATCCCTCTATACCCCCTCTGACGACCCGAAAATGATTTCTGTTGACGAATTATTGTTATTCAGATGGAAATGGATATTCTGCACCCCACCATAATGCGTGCCAAGTCATATTGGATTTTTGAAGAAATATTGAAAATGAAAAATCCCTCTATACCCTCTCTAACGACCCGACAATGATTTCTGTTGACGAATTATTGTTATCCAGATGGAAATGAATATTCTGCACCCCATCATGTTGCGTGCCAAGTCATATTTGATTTTGAGGTAATTTTGAAAATGAAAAATCCCTCCATACCCCCTCTAACGACCCGACAATGATTTCTGTAGACGAATCATTGTTATTCAAATGGAAATAGATATTCTGCACCCCACCATGATGCGTGCCAAGTAATATTGGATTTTTGAAGAAATATTGAAAATGAAAAATACCTCTATACCCCCTCTGACGACCCGACAATGAGTTTTGTCGACGAATTATTGTTATCCAGATGGAAATGAATATTCTGCACCTCACCATGTTGCGTACCAAGTCATATTTGATTTTGAGGTAATTTTGAAAATGAAAAATCCCTCTATACCACCTCTAACGACCCGACAATGATTTCTGTCGACGAATTATTGTTATTCAGATGGAAATAGATATTCTGCACCCCACCATGATGCGTGCCAAGTAATATTGGATTTTTGAAGAAATATTGAAAATGAAAAATACCTCTATACCCCCTCTGACGACCCGACAATGAGTTTTGTCGACGAATTATTGTTATTCAGATGGAAATAAATATTCTGCACCCCAGCATGATGCGTGCCAAGTCATATTAGATTTTTGAAGAAATATTGAAAATGAAAAATCCCTCTATACTCCCTCCAACGACCCGTCAATGATTTCTGTCGACAAATTATTGTTATTCAGATGGAAATGAATATTCTGCACCCCACCATGATGCGTGCCAAGTAATATTGGATTTTTGAAGAAATATTGAAAATAGAAAATCCCTCTATACCCCCTCTGACGACCCGACAATGATTTCTGTTGACGAATTATTGTCATTCAGATGGACTTGGATACTTTGCACCCCACCATGATGAGTGCCAAGTCATATTAGATTTTTGAAGAAATATTGAAAATGAAAAGTCCCTCTATACCCCCTCTATCGACCCGACAATGACTTCTGTTGACATATTATTGTTATTCAGATGGAAATGGATATTCTGCACCCCACCATGATGTCTGCCAAGTCATATAAGATTTTTGAAGAACTTTTGAAAATGAGAAATCCCTCTATACCCTCTCCAACGACCCGTCAATGATTTCTGTCGACAAATTATTGTTATTCAGATGGTATTGGATATTCTGCACCCTACTATGATGCGTGCCAAGTCATATTTGATTTTGAGGTACTTTTGAAAATGAGAAATCCCTCTATACCCCCTCTGACGACACGACAATGATTTAAATTGAAGAATTATTGTTATTCAGATGGACATGGATACTTCGCACCCCACCATGATGCGTGCCAAGTCATTTTTGATTTTGAGGTAATTTTGAAAATGAAAAATCCCTCTATACCCCCTCTGACGACACAACAATGATTTCTGTTGACAAATTATTGTTACTGAGATGGAAATGGATATTCGTTACCACACCATGATGCGTGCCAAGTCATATTAGATTATTGAAGAAATTTTGAAAATGAAAAATTCCTCTATACCCCCTCCAACGACCCGTCAATGATTTCTGTTGACGAATTATTGTTATTCAGATGGAACTGGATATTCTGCACCCCACCATGATGCGTGCCAAGTCATATTTGATTTTGAGGTAATTTTGAAAATGAAAAATCCCTCTATACCCCCTCTGTCGTCCCGACAATGATTTCTGTTGACAAATCATTGTTATTGAGATGGAAATGGATATTCTGTACCCCACCATGAAGCGTGCCATGTCATATTTGATTATTGAAATCATTTTGATAATGAAAAATCCCTCTATACCATCTCTGACGACACGACAATGATTTCTGTTAACCAATTATTGTTAGTTAGATATACATGAATACTTTGCACCACACCATGATGCGTGCCAAGTCATATTAGATTATGAGGTAATTTTGAAAATGAAAAATCTCTCTATACCCCCTCTGACGACACGACAATAATTTCTGTTAAGGAATTATTGTTATTCAGATAGATATGGATATTCTGCACCCCACCATGATGCGTGCCAAGTAATATTAGATTTTTGAAGAAATATTGAAAATGAAAAATCCCTCTATACCCCCTCTAACGACCCGACAATGATTTCTGTTGACGAATTATTGTTATTTAAATATATATGGATACTTTGCAACCCACGATGATGCGTTCCAAGTCATATTAGATTTTTGAAGTAATTTTGAAAATGAGAAATACCTCTATAACCCCTCTGACGACCCGACAATGATTTTTGTTGACCAATTATTGTTATTGAGATGGAAATTGATATTCTGTACCCCACCATGATGCGTGCTAAGTCATATTTGATTTTTGAAGTCATTTTGAAAATGAAAAATCCCTCTATACCCCCCTCTAATGACCCGACTATGATTTCTGATGACAAAATATTGTTATTCAGATGGAAATGGATATTCTGCACCCCTCCATGATGCGTGCCAAATCATATTTGATTTTTGAAGTCATTTTGAAAATGAAAAATCCCTCTATACCCCCTCTGACGACCCGTCAATGATTTCTGTTGACGAATTATTGTTTTTTAGATGGACATGGATAATCTGCACACCACCATGATGCGTGCCAAGTAATATTGGATTTTTGAAGAAATATTGAAAATAGAAAATCCCTCTATACCCCCTCTGACGACCCGACAATGATTTCTGTTGACGAATTATTGTTATTCAGATGGACTTGGATACTTTGCACCCCACCATGATGAGTGCCAAGTCATATTAGATTTTTGAAGAAATATTGAAAATGAAAAGTCCCTCTATACCCCCTCTATCGACCCGACAATGACTTCTGTTGACATATTATTGTTATTCAGATGGAAATGGATATTCTGCACCCCACCATGATGTCTGCCAAGTCATATAAGATTTTTGAAGAACTTTTGAAAATGAGAAATCCCTCTATACCCTCTCCAACGACCCGTCAATGATTTCTGTCGACAAATTATTGTTATTCAGATGGTATTGGATATTCTGCACCCTACTATGATGCGTGCCAAGTCATATTTGATTTTGAGGTACTTTTGAAAATGAGAAATCCCTCTATACCCCCTCTGACGACACGACAATGATTTAAATTGAAGAATTATTGTTATTCAGATGGACATGGATACTTCGCACCCCACCATGATGCGTGCCAAGTCATTTTTGATTTTGAGGTAATTTTGAAAATGAAAAATCCCTCTATACCCCCTCTGACGACACGACAATAATTTCTGTTAAGGAATTATTGTTATTCAGATAGATATGGATATTCTGCACCCCACCATGATGCGTGCCAAGTAATATTAGATTTTTGAAGAAATATTGAAAATGAAAAATCCCTCTATACCCCCTCTAACGACCCGACAATGATTTCTGTTGACGAATTATTGTTATTTAAATATATATGGATACTTTGCAACCCACGATGATGCGTTCCAAGTCATATTAGATTTTTGAAGTAATTTTGAAAATGAGAAATACCTCTATAACCCCTCTGACGACCCGACAATGATTTTTGTTGACCAATTATTGTTATTGAGATGGAAATGGATATTCTGTACCCCACCATGATGCGTGCTAAGTCATATTTGATTTTTGAAGTCATTTTGAAAATGAAAAATCCCTCTATACCCCCCTCTAATGACCCGACTATGATTTCTGATGACAAAATATTGTTATTCAGATGGAACTGGATATTCTGCACCCCTCCATGATGCGTGCCAAATCATATTTGATTTTTGAAGTCATTTTGAAAATGAAAAATCCCTCTATACCCCCTCTGACGACCCGTCAATGATTTCTGTTGACGAATTATTGTTTTTTAGATGGACATGGATAATCTGCACACCACCATGATGCGTGCCAAGTCATATTAGATTTTTGAAGAAATATTGAAAATGAAAAATCCCTCTATACCCCCTTTAACGACCCGTCAATTATATCTGTTGACGAATCGTTGTTATTCAGATGGAAATGGATATTCTGCACCCCACCATGATGCGTGCCAAGTCATATTTGATTTTGAGGTAATTTTGAAAATGAAAAATCCCTCTATACCCCCTCTGACGACCCGACAATGATTTCTGTCGACGAATTATTGTTATTCAGATGAAAATAGATATTTTGCACCCTACTATGATGCGTGCCAAGTCATATTTGATTTTTGAAGTAATTTTGAAAATGTTAAATACCCCTATACCCCCTCTAATGACCCGAAAATGATTTCTGTTGACAAATTATTGTTATTCAGATGAAAATGAATATTTTGCACCCTACTATGATGCGTGCCAAGTCATATTTGATTTTTGAAGTAATTTTGAAAATGAAAAATCCTTCTATACCCCCCTCTAATGACCCGACTATGATTTCTGATGACAAAATATTGTTATTCAGATGGAAATGGATATTCTGCACCCCTCCATGATGCGTTCCAAATCATATTTGATATTTGAAGTCATTTTGAAAATGAAAAATCCCTCTATACCCCCTTTAACGACCCGTCAATTATATCTGTTGACGAATCACTGTTATTCAGATGGAAATGGATATTCTGCGTCCCACCATGATGCGTGCCAAGTCATATTTGATTTTGAGGTAATTTTGAAAATGAAAAATCCCTCTATACCCCCTCTGACGACCCGACAATGATTTCTGTTGACAAATTATTGTTATTGAGATGGAAATGAATATTCTGTACCTCACCATGATGCGTGCCAAGTCATATTTGATTATTGAAGTCATTTTGAAAATGAAAAATCCCTCTATACCCCCTCTAACGACCCGACAATGATTTCTGTTGACAGATTATTGTTATTCAGATGGAAATGGATATTCTGCACCCTACCATGATGCGTGCCAAGTCATATTAGATTTAAGAAGTCATTTTGAAAATAAAAAATCCCTCTATACCCCCTTCAACGACCCGTCAATGATTTCTGTTGCCGAATTATTGTTATTCAGATAGAAATGGATTTTCTGCACCCCACCATGATGCGTGCCAAGTCATATTTGATTTTGAGGTAATTTTGATAATGAAAAATCCCTCTATACCCCCTCTGACGACCCGACAATGATTTCTGTTGACAAATTATTGATATTGAGATGGAAATGGATATTCTGCACCCCACCATGATGCGTGCCAAGTCATATTAGATTTTTGAAGAAATATTGAAAATGAAAAATCCCTCTATACCCCCTCTGACGACCCGACAATGATTTCTGTTGACGAATTATTGTTATTCAGATGTTCATGGATACTTTGCACCCCACCATGATGCGTGCCAAGTCATATTAGCTTTTTGAAGTAATATTGAAAATGAAAAATCCCTCTATACCCCCTCCAACGACCCGTCAATAATTTCTGTCAACTAATTATTGTTATTCAGATGGAAATGAATATTCTGCACCCCACTATGATGCGTGCCAAGTCATATTTGATTTTTGAAGTCATTTTGAAAATGAAAAATCCCTCTATACCCCCCTCTAATGACCCGACTATGATTTCTGATGACAAAATATTGTTATTCAGATGGAAATGGATATTCTGCACCCCTCCATGATGCGTGCCAAATCATATTTGATTTTTGAAGTCATTTTGAAAATGAAAAATCCCTCTATACCCCCTCTGACGACCCGTCAATGATTTCTGTTGAAGAATTATTGTTTTTTAGATGGACATGGATAATCTGCACCCCACCATGATGCGTGCCAAGTCATATTTGATTATTGAAGTCATTTTGAAAATGAAAAATCCCTCTATACCCCCTTTAACGACCCGTCAATTATATCTGTTGACGAATCATTGTTATTCAGATGGAAATGGATATTCTGCACCCCACCATGATGCGTGCCAAGTCATATTTGATTTTGAGGTAATTTTGAAAATGAAAAATCCCTCTATACCCCCTCTGACGACCCGACAATGATTTCTGTTGACAAATTATTGATATTGAGATGGAAATGGATATTCTGTACCCCACCATGATGCGTGCCAAGTCATATTTGATTATTGAAATCATTTTGAAAATGAAAAATCCCTCTATATCCCCTCTGACGACCCGACAATGATTTCTGTTGACGAATTATTGTTTTTTAGATGGACATGGATAATCTGCACCCCATCATGATGCGTGTCAAGTCATATTTGATTATTGAAGTCATTTTGAAAATGAAAAATCCCTCTATATCCCCTCTGACGACCCGACAATGATTTCTGTTGACGAATTATTGGTATTCAGTTGGAACTGGATATTCTGCACCCCACCATGATGCGTGCCAAGTCATATTAAATTTTTGAAGTAATTTTGAAAATGATAAATCCCTCCATACCCCCTCTGACGACACGACAATGATTTATGTTGACGAATTAATGTTAGTCAGATAGAAATGGATATTCTGCACCCCGCCATGATGCGTGCCATGTCATATTTGATTATTGAAATCTTTTTGATAATGAATAATCCCTCTATACCCCCTCTGACGACCCGACAATGATTTCTGTTGACGAATTATTTTTTTTCAGATGGACATGGATACATTGCACCACACCATGATGCGTGCCAAGTCATATTAGATTTTTGAAGTCATTTTGAAAATAAAAAATCCCTCTATACCCCCTTCAACGACCTGTCAATGATTTCTGTTGCCGAATTATTGTTATTCAGATGTTCATGGATACTTTGCACCCCACCATGATGCGTGCCAAGTCATATTAGATATTTGAAGAAATATTGAAATTGAAAAGTACCTCTATACCCCCTCCAACGACCCGTAAATGATTTCTGTCAACAAAATTATTGTTATTCAGATGGAAATGGATATTCTGCACCCCACTATGATGCGTGCCAAGTCATATTTGATTTTGAGGTAATTTTGAAAATGAAAAATCCCTCTATAACCCCTCTGACGACCCGACAATGATTTTTGTTGACCAATTATTGTTATTGAGATGGAAATGGATATTCTGTACCCCACCATGATGCGTGCTAAGTCATATTTGATTTTTGAAGTCATTTTGAAAATGAAAAATCCCTCTATACCCCCCTCTAATGACCCGACTATGATTTCTGATGACAAAATATTGTTATTCAGATGGAAATGGATATTCTGCACTCCTCCATGATGCGTGCCAAATCATATTTGATTTTTGAAGTCATCTTGAAAATGAAAAATCCCTCTATACCCCCTCTGACGACCCGACAATGATTTCTGTTGACGAATTATTGTTTTTTAGATGGACATGGATAATCTGCACACCACCATGATGCGTGCCAAGTCATATTAGATTTTTGAAGAAATATTGAAAATGAAAAATCCCTCTATACCCCCTTTATCGACCCGTCAATTATATCTGTTGACGAATCGTTGTTATTCAGATGGAAATGGATATTCTGCACCCCACCATGATGCGTGCCAAGTCATATTTGATTTTGAGGTAATTTTGAAAATGAAAAATCCCTCTATACCCCCTTTGACGACCCGACAATGATTTCTGTCGACGAATTATTGTTATTCAGATGAAAATAGATATTCTGCACCCCACCATGATGCGTGCCAAGTCATATTTGATTTTTGAGGTAATATTGAAATTGAAATATCCCTCTATAACCCCTTTGACGACTCGAAAATGATTTCTCTTGACGAATTATTATTATTCAGATAGAGATGGATATTTTGCACCCTACTATGATGCGTGCCAAGTCATATTTGATTTTTGAAGTAATTTTGAAAATGTAAAATACCCCTATACCCCCTCTAATGACCCGAAAATGATTTCTGTTGACGAATTATTGTTATTCAGATGGAAATGAATATTTTGCACCATACTATGATGCGTGCCAAGTCATATTTGATTTTTGAAGTAATTTTGAAAATGAAAAATCCCTCTATACCCCCCTCTAATGACCCGACTATGATTTCTGATGACAAAATATTGTTATTCAGATGGAAATGGATATTCTGCACCCCTCTATGATGCGTGCCAAATCATATTTGATTTTTGAAGTCATTTTGAAAATGAAAAATCCCTCTATACCCCCTTTAACGACCCGTCAATTATATCTGTTGACGAATTATTGTTATTCAGATGGAAATGGATATTCTGCACCCCACCATGATGCGTGCCAAGTCATATTTGATTTTGAAGTAATTTTGAAAATGAAAAATCCCTCTATACCCCCTCTGACGACCCGACAATGATTTCTGTTGACAAATTATTGTTATTGAGATGGAAATGAATATTCTGTACCTCACCATGATGCGTGCCAAGTCATATTTGATTATTGAAGTCATTTTGAAAATGAAAAATCCCTCTATACCCCCTCTAACGACCCGACAATGATTTCTGTTGACAAATTATTGTTATTCAGATGGAAATGGATATTCTGCACCCTACCATGATGCGTGCCAAGTCATATTAGATTTTTGAAGTCATTTTGAAAATAAAAAATCCCTCTATACCCCCTCAAACGACCCGACAATGATTTCTTTTAACGAATTCTTGTTATTCAGATGAAAATATTTATTCTGCACCCTACTATGTTGCGTGCCAAGTCATATTTGATTTTTGAAGTCATTTTGATAATGAAAAATCCCTCTATACCCCCTCTGACGACCCGACAATGATTTCTGTTGACGAATTATTGTAATTTAGATGAAAATGGATATTATACACTCCACCATGATACGTGCCAAGTCATATTTGATTTTTGAAGTAATTTTGAGAATGAAAAATTACTCTATACCCCCTCTAACGACCCGACAATGATTTCTGTCGACGAATTATTGTTATTCAGACGGAAATGGATACTTTGCACCCCACCATGATGCGTGCCAAGTCATATCAGATTTTTGAAGAAATATTGAAAAAGAAAAATCACTCTATACCCCCTCTAACGAACCGACAATGAGTTCTGTTGACGAATTATTGTTATTCAGATGGAAATGGATATTCTGCACCCCACCATGTTGCGTACCAAGTCATATTTGATTTTGAGGTAATTTTGAAAATGAAAAATCCCTCTATACCCCCTCTAACGACCCGACAATGATTTCTGTCGACGAATTATTGTTATTCAGACGGAAATGGATACTTTGCACCCCACCATGATGCGTGCCAAGTCATATCAGATTTTTGAAGAAATATTGAAAAAGAAAAATCACTCTATACCCCCTCTAACGAACCGACAATGAGTTCTGTTGACGAATTATTGTTATTCAGATGGAAATGGATATTCTGCTCCCCACTATGATGCGTGATAAGTCATATTTGATTTTGAGGTAATTTTGAAAATGAAAAATCCCTCTATACCCCCTTTGACGACTCGACAATGATTTCTGTTGACAAATTATTGTTATTGAGATGGAAATGGATATTCTGTACCCCACCATGATGCGTGCCAAGTCATAATTGATTTTTGAAGTCATTTTGAAAATGAAAAATCCCTCTATACCCCCTCAAACGACCCGACAATGATTTCTGTTAACGAATTCTTGTTATTCAGATGAAAATATTTATTCTGCACCCTACTATGTTGCGTGCCAAGTCATATTTGATTTTTGAAGTCATTTTGATAATGAAAAATCCCTCTATACCCCCTCTGACGACCCGACAATGATTTCTGTTGACGAATTATTGTAATTTAGATGAAAATGGATATTATACACTCCACCATGATACGTGCCAAGTCATATTTGATTTTGAGGTAATTTTGAAAATGAAAAATCCCTCTATACCCCCTCTGACGACCCGACAATGATTTCTGTTGACAAATTATTGATATTGAGATGGAAATGGATATTCTGTACCCCACCATGATGCGTGCCAAGTCATATTTGATTATTGAAGTCATTTTGAAAATGAAAAATCCCTCTATATCCCCTCTGACGACCCGACAATGATTTCTGTTGACGAATTATTGTTTTTTAGATGGACATGGATAATCTGCACCCCACCATGATGCGTGTCAAGTCATATTTGATTATTGAAGTCATTTTGAAAATGAAAAATCCCTCTATATCCCCTCTGACGACCCGACAATGATTTCTGTTGACGAATTATTGGTATTCAGTTGGAACTGGATATTCTGTACCCCACCATGATGCGTGCCAAGTCATATTAAATTTTTGAAGTAATTTTGAAAATGATAAATCCCTCCATACCCCCTCTGACGACACGACAATGATTTATGTTGACGAATTAATGTTAGTCAGATAGAAATGGATATTCTGCACCCCGCCATGATGCGTGCCATGTCATATTTGATTATTGAAATCTTTTTGATAATGAATAATCCCTCTATACCCCCTCTGACGACCCGACAATGATTTCTGTTGACGAATTATTTTTTTTCAGATGGACATGGATACTTTGCACCACACCATGATGCGTGCCAAGTCATATTAGATTTTTGAAGTCATTTTGAAAATAAAAAATCCCTCTATACTCCCTTCAACGACCTGTCAATGATTTCTGTTGCCAAATTATTGTTATTCAGATGTTCATGGATACTTTGCACCCCACCATGATGCGTGCCAAGTCATATTAGATATTTGAAGAAATATTGAAATTGAAAAGTCCCTCTATACCCCCTCCAACGACCCGTAAATGATTTCTGTCAACAAAATTATTGTTATTCAGATGGAAATGGATATACCCCCTCTGACGACCCGACAATGATTTCTGTTGACGAATTATTGTTATTCAGATGGAAATGGATATTCTGCACCCCACCATGTTGCGTGCCAAGTCATATTTGATTTTGAGGTAATTTTGAAAATGAAAAATCCCTCTATACCCCCTCTGACGTTACGACAATGATTTCTGTTAACGAATAATTGTTAGTTAGATATACATAAATACTTTGCACCCCACCATGATGCGTGCCAAGTCATATTTGATTTTGAGGTAATTTTGAAAATGAAAAATCCCTCTATACCACCTCTGACGATACGACAATAATTTCTGTTAAGGAATTATTGTTATTCAGATAGATATGGATATTCTGCACCCCACCATGATGCGTGCCAAAAAATATTAGATTTTTGAAGAAAAATTGAAAATGAAAAATCCCTCTATACCCCCTCTAGCGACCCGTCAATGATTCCTGTTGACGAATTAATGTTATTTAGATATATATGGATACTTTGCACCCCACTATGATGCGTGCCAAGTCATATTACATTTTTGAAGTAATTTTGAAACTGAGATATACCTCTATACCCCCTCTGACGACACGACAACGATTTAAATTGACGAATTATTGTTATTCAGATGGACATGGATACTTTGCACCCCACCGTGATGCGTGCCAAGTCATATTAGATTTTTGAAGTAATTTTGAATATGAAAAATCCCTCCATACCCCCTCTGACGACACGACAATGATTTATGTTGACGAATTAATGTTAGTCAGATAGAAATGGATATTCTGCACCCCGTTATGATGCGTGCCATGTCATATTTGATTCTTGAAATCATTAAGATAATGAGAAATCCCTCTATACCCCCTCTAACGACCCGTCAATGATTGCTATTGACGAATTATTGTTATTGAGATGGAAATGGATATTCTGCACCCCACCATGATGCGTGCCAAGTCATATTTGATTTTGAGGTAATTTTGAAAATGAAAAATCCCTCTATACCCCCTCTGACGACCCGACAATGATTTCTGTTGACGAATTATTGTTATTCAGATGGAAATGGATATTCTGCACCCCACCATGATGCGTGCCAAGTCATATTTGATTTTGAGGTAATTTTGAATATGAAAAATCCCTCTATACCCCCTCCAACGACCCGTCAATGATTTCTGTTGACGAATTATTGTTATTCAGATGGAAATGGATATTCTGCACCCCACCATGATGCGTGCCAAGTCATATTTGATTTTGAGGTAATTTTGAAAATGAAAAATCCCTCTATACCCCCTCTGACGACCCGACAATGATTTCTGTTGACAAATTATTGTTATTGAGATGGAAATGGATATTCTGTACCCCACCATAATGCCTGCCAAGTCATATTTGATTTTTGAAGTCATTTTGAAAATGATAAATCCCTCTATATCCCCTCTGACGACCCGACAATGGGTTCTGTTGACGAATTATTGGTAATCAGATGGAATAGGATATTCCTCACCCCACCTTGATGCGTGCCAAGTCATATTGGATTTTTGAAGAAATATTGAAAATGAAAAATCCCTCTATACCCCCTCTTACGACCCGACAATGATTTCTTTTGACGATATATTGTTATTCAGATGGAAATAAAGATTCTGCACCCCACCATGTTTTGTGCCAAGTCATATTTGATTCTGAGGTAATTTTGAAAATGAAAAATCCCTCTATACCCCCTCTAACGACCCGACGATGATTTCTGTCGACGATTTATTGTTATTCAGATGGAAATAGATATTCTGCACCCCACCATGATGCGTGCCTAGTCATATTAGAGTTTTGAAGAAATATTGAAAATGAAAAATCCCTCTATACCCCCTCTAACGACCCGGCAATAATTTCTGTTGACGAATTCTTGTTATTCAGATGGAAATATATATTCTGCACCCTACTATGCTGCGTGCCAAGTTATATTCGATTTTTGAAGTAATTTTAAAATTGAAAATTCCCTCTAACCCCCTCTGACGACCCGACAATAATTTCTGTTGACGAATTATTGTAATTTAGATGAAAATGGATATTATGCACTCCACCATGATACGCGCCAAGTCATATTAGATTTTTGAAGTAATTTTGAAAACGAAAAATCCCTCTATACCCCCTCTGACGACCCGACAATGATTTCTGTTGACGAATTATTGTTATTCAGATGGAAATGTATATTCTGCAACCCACCATGATGCGTGCCAAGTCATATTAGATTTGTGAAGAAATATTGAAACTGAAAAATCCCTCTACATCCCCTCTAACGACCCGAAAATGATTTCTGCTGACGAATTATTGTTATTCAGATGGAAATGGATATTCTGCACCCCACCATCTTGCGTGCCAAGTCATATTTGATTTTGAGGTAATTTTGAAAATGAGAAATCCCTCTATACCCACTCTGACGACCCGACAATTATTTCTTTTGACGAATTATTGTTATTCAGATAGATATGGATATTCTGCACCCCACCATGATGCGTGCCAAGTAATATTAGATTTCTGAAGAAATAATGAAAATGGAAAATCCCTCTATACCCCCTCTAACGACCCGACAATGATTTCTGTTGACGAATTATTGTTATTTAGAAGGACATGGATATTCTGCACCTCACCATGATGCGTGCCAAGTCATATTAGATTTTTGAAGAAATATTGAAAATGAAAAATCCCTCTATTACCCCTCTAACGACCCGACAATGATTTCTGTTGACAAATTATTGTTATTTAGATGGAAATGGATATTCTGCACCATATGTTGCGTGCCAAGTCTTATTTTATTTTGAGGTAATTTTGAAAATGAAAAATCTCTCTTTACCCTCTCAGACGACTCGACAATGATTTCTGTTATCGAATTATTGTGATTCAGATGGACATGAATACTTTGCACCCCACCATGACGCGTGCCAAGTCATATTTGATTTTGAGGTAATTTTGAAAATGAAAAATCCCTCTATACCCCCTCTGACGACAAGACAATGAATTCTGTTAAAGAATTATTGTTATTCAGATAGAAATGGATATTCTGCACCCCTCCATGATGCGTGCCAAATCATATTTGATTTTTGAAGTCAGTTTGAAAATGAAAAATCCCTCTATACCCCCTCTGACGACCCGACAATGATTTCTGTTGACGAATTATTGTTATTCAGTTGAAAATGGATATTCTGCACCCCACCATGATGCGTGCCAAGTCATATTGGATTTTTGAAGAAATATTGAAAATGAAAAATCCCTCTATACCCCCTCTAACGACCCGACAATGACTTCTGTTGACGAATTATTGTTATTCAGATGGAAATGAATATTCTGCACCCCACCGTGTAGCGTACCAAGTCATATTTGATTTTGAGGTAATTTTGAAAATGAAAAATCCCTCTATACCCCCTTTGACGACTCGAAAATGATTTCTCTTGACGAATTATTGTTATTCAGATAGAAATGGATATTTTGCACCCTACTATCATGCGTGCCAAGTCATATTTGATTTTTGAAGTAATTTTGAAAATGTAAAATCCCTCTATACCCCCTCTGACGACCCGACAATGATATCTGTTGACGAATTATTGTTATTCAGATGGAAATGGATATTCTGCAACCCACCATGATGCGTGCCAAGTCATATTAGATTTTTGAAGAAATATTGAATCTGAAAAATCCCTCTACATCCCCTCTAACGACCCGAAAATGATTTCTGCTGACGAATTATTGTTATTCAGATGGAAATGGATATTCTGCACCCCACCATGTTGCGCGCCAAGTCATATTTGATTTTGAGGTAATTTTGAAAATGAGAAATCCCTCTATACCCCCTCTGACGACCCGACAATGATTTCTTTTGACGAATTATTGTTATTCAGATAGATATGGATATTCTGCACCCCACCATGATGCGTGCCAAGTAATATTAGATTTCTGAAGAAATATTGAAAATGGAAAATCCCTCTATACCCCCTCTAACGACCCGACAATGATTTCTGTTGACGAATTATTGTTATTTAGAAGGACATGGATATTCTGCACCTCACCATGATGCGTGCCAAGTCATATTAGATTTTTGAAGAAATATTGAAAATGAAAAATCCCTCTATTACCCCTCTAACGACCCGACAATGATTTCTGATGACAAATTATTGTTATTTAGATGGAAATGGATATTCTGCACCCCATGTTGCGTGCCAAGTCTTATTTTATTTTGAGGTAATTTTGAAAATGAAAAATCTCTCTTTACCCTCTCTGACGACACGACAATGATTTCTGTTATCGAATTATTGTGATTCAGATGGACATGAATACTTTGCACCCCACCATGACGCGTGCCAAGTCATATTTGATTTTGAGGTAATTTTGAAAATGAAAAATCCCTCTATACCCCCTCTGACGACAAGACAATGAATTCTGTTAAAGAATTATTGTTATTCAGATAGAAATGGATATTCTGCACCCCTCCATGATGCGTGCCAAATCATATTTGATTTTTGAAGTCAGTTTGAAAATGAAAAATCCCTCTATATCCCCTCTGACGACCCGACAATGATTTCTGTTGACGAATTATTGTTATTCAGTTGAAAATGGATATTCTGCACCCCACCTTGATGCGTGCCAAGTCATATTGGATTTTTGAAGAAATATTGAAAATGAAAAATCCCTCTATACCCCCTCTAACGACCCGACAATGATTTCTGTTGACGAATTATTGTTATTCAGATGGAAATGAATATTCTGCACCCCACCGTGTTGCGTACCAAGTCATATTTGATTTTTGAAGTAATTTTGAAAATGTAAAATCCCTCTATACCCCCTCTAATGACCCGAAAATGATTTCTGTTGACAAATTATTGTTATTCAGATGGAAATGAATATTTTGCACCCTACTATGATGCGTGCCAAGTCATATTTGATTTTTGAAGTAATTTTGAAAATGAAAAATCCCTCTATACCCCCTCTGACGACTCGACAATGATATCTGATGACGAATTATTGTTATTTAGATGGACATGGATATTCTGCACCCCACCATGATGCGTGCCAAGTCATATTAGATTTTTGAAGAAATATTGAAAATGAAAAAACCCTCTATACCCCCTTTAACGACCCGTCAATGATATCTGTTGACGAATCATTGTTATTCAGAAGGAAATGGATATTCTGCACCCCACCATGATGCGTGCCAAGTCATATTTGATTTTGAGGTAATTTTGAAAATGAAAAATCCTTCTATACCCCCTCTGACGACCCGACAATGATTTCTGTTGACAAATTATTGTTATTCAGATAGATATGGATATTCTGCACCCCACCATGATGCGTGCCAAGTAATATTAGATTTCTGAATTATATTGAAAATGGAAAATCCCTCTATACCCCCTCTAACGACCCGACAATGATTTCTGTTGACGAATTATTGTTATTTAGAAGGACATGGATATTCTGCACCTCACCATGATGCGTGCCAAGTAATATTAGATTTTTGAAGAAATATTGAAAATGAAAAATCCCTCTATTACCCCTCTAACGACCCGACAATGATTTCTGTTGACAAATTATTGTTATTTAGATGGAAATGGATATTCTGCACCCCATGTTGCGTGCCAAGTCTTATTTTATTTTGAGGTAATTTTGAAAATGAAAAATCTCTCTTTACCCTCTCTGACGACACGACAATGATTTCTGTTATCGAATTAATGTGATTCAGATGGACATGAATACTTTGCACCCCACCATGACGCGTGCCAAGTCATATTTGATTTTGAGGTAATTTTGAAAATGAAAAATCCCTCTATACCCCCTCTGACGACAAGACAATGAATTCTGTTAAAGAATTATTGTTATTCAGTTGAAAATGGATATTCTGCACCCCATTATGATGCGTGCCAAGTCATATTGGATTTTTGAAGAAATATTGAAAATGAAAAATCCCTCTATACCCCCTCTAACGACCCGACAATGATTTCTGTTGACGAATTATTGTTATTCAGATGGAAATGAATATTCTGCACCCCACCGTGTTGCGTACCAAGTCATATTTGATTTTTGAAGTAATGTTGAAAATGTAAAATCCCTCTATACCCCCTCTAATGACCCGAAAATGATTTCTGTTGACAAATTATTGTTATTCAGATGGAAATGAATATTTGGCACCCTACTATGATGCGTGCCAAGTCATATTTGATTTTTGAAGTAATTTTGAAAATGAAAAATCCCTCTATACCCCCTCTGACGACTCGACAATGATATCTGATGACGAATTATTGTTATTCAGATGAAAATGGATATTCTGCACCCCACCATGATGCGTGCCAAGTCATATTAGATTTTTGAAGAAATATTGAAAATGAAAAAACCCTCTATACCCCCTTTAACGACCCGTCAATGATATCTGTTGACGAATCATTGTTATTCAGATGGAAATGGATATTCTGCACCCCACCATGATGCGTGCCAAGTCATATTTGATTTTGAGGTAATTTTGAAAATGAAAAATCCCTCTATACCCCCTCTAACGACCCGACAATGATTTCTGTCGACGAATTATTGTTATTCAGATGGAAATAGATATTCTGTACCCCACCATGATGCGTGCCAAGTAGTATTGGATTTTTGAAGAAATATTGAAAATGAAAAATCCCTCTATACTTCCTCTAACGACCCGACAATGATTTCTGTCGACGAATTATTGTTATCCAGATGGAAATGAATATTCTGCACCCCACCATGTTGCGTGCCAAGTCATATTTGATTTTGAGGTAATTTTGAAAATGAAAAATCCCTCTATACCCCCTCTAACGACCCGACAATGATTTCTGTCGATGAATTATTGTTATTCAGACGGAAATGGATACTTTGCACCCCACCATGATGCGTGCCAAGTCATATTACATTTTTGAAGAAATATTGAAAATGAAAAATCACCCTATACCCCCTCTAACGAACCGACAATGAGTTCTGTTGACGAATTATTGTTATTCAGATGGAAATGGATATTCTGCACCCCACCATGATGCGTGCCAAGTTATATTGGATTTTTGAAGAAATATTGAAAATGAAAAATCCCTCTATACCTCCTCTAACGACCCGAAAATGATTTCTGTTAGCGAATTATCGTTATTCAGATGGAAATAGATATTCTGCACCCCACCATGATGCGTGCCAAGTCATATTAGATTTTTGAAGGAATATTGAAAATGAAAAATCCCTCTATACCCCCTCTGACGACCCGACAATGATTTCTGTTGACGAATTATTGTTATTCAGATGAACATGAATACTTTGCACCCCACCATGATACGTGCCAACTCATATTTGATTTTTGAAGTCATTTTAAAAATGATATATCCCTCTATACCCCTTCTTACGACCCGACAATGATTTCTCTTGACGAATTATTGTTATTCAGATAGAAATGGATATTTTGCACCCTACTATGTGCGTGCCAAGTCATATTTGATTCTTGAAGTAATTTTGAAAATGTAAAATCCCTCTATACCCCCTCTAATGACCCGACAATGATTTCTGTTGACAAATCATTGTTATTCAGATGGAAATGAATATTTTGCACTCCACCATGATGCTTGCCAAGTCATATTTGATTTTTGAGGTAATATTGAAATTGATATATTCCTCTATAACCCCTTTGACGACTCGAAAATGATTTCTCTTGACGAATTATTGTTATTCAGATAGAGATGGATATTTTGCACCCTACTATGATGCGTGCTAAGTCATATTTGATTTTTGAAGTAATTTTGAAAATGTAAAATACCTCTATACCCCCTCTAATGACCCGAAAATGATTTCTGTTGACAAATTATTGTTATTCAGATGGAAATGAATATTTTGCATCCTACTATGATGCGTGCCAAGTCATATTTGATTTTTGAAGTAATTTTGAAAATGAAAAATCCCTCTATACCCACCTCTAATGACCCGACTATGATTTCTGATGACAAAATATTGTTATTCAGATGGAAATGGATATTCTGCACCCCACCATGATGCGTGCCAAGTCATATTAGATTTTTGATGAAATAATGAAAATGAGAAATCCCTCTATACCCCCTTTAACGACCCGTCAATTATATCTGTTGACGAATCATTGTTATTCAGATGGAAATGGATATTCTGCACCCCACCATGATGCGTGCCAAGTCATATTTGATTTTGAGGTAATTTTGAAAATGAAAAATCCCTCTATACTCCCTCTAACGACCCGACAATGATTTCTGTTGACAAATCATTGTTATTGAGTTGGAAATGAATATTCTGTACCCCACCATGATGCGTGCCAAGTCATATTTGATTATTGAAGTCATTTTGAAAATGTAAAATCCCTCTATATCCCCTCTGACGACCCGACAATGATTTCTGTTGACGAATTATTGTTATTCAGTTGGAAATGGATATTCTGCACCCCACCATGTTAAGTGCCAAGTCATATTGGAATTTTGAAGAAATATTGAAAATGAAAAATCCCTCAATACCCCCTCTGACGACCCGACAATGATTTCTGTAGACGAATTATTGTTATTCAGTTGGAAATGAATATTCTGCACCTCACCATGTTGCGTACCAAGTCATATTTGATTTTGAGGTAATTTTGAAAATGAAAAATCCCTCTATACCCCCTCTAACGACCCGACAATGATTTCTGTCGACGAACTATTGTTATTCAGATGGAAATAGATATTCTGCACCCCACCATGATGCGTGCCAAGTAGTATTGGATTTTTGAAGAAATATTGAAAATGAAAAATCCCTCTATACCCCCTCTAACGACCCGACAATGATTTCTGTCGACGAATTATTGTTATCCAGATGGAAATGAATATTCTGCACCCCACCATGTTGCGTGCCAAGTCATATTTGATTTTGAGGTAATTTTGAAAATGAAAAATCCCTCTATACCCCCTCTAACGACCCGACAATGATTTCTGTCGACGAATTATTGTTATTCAGACGGAAATGGATACTTTGCACCCCACCATGATGCGTGCCAAGTCATATTAGATTTTTGAAGAAATATTGAAAATGAAAAATCACCCTATACCCCCTCTAACGAACCGACAATGAGTTCTGTTGACGAATTATTGTTATTCAGATGGAGATGGATATTCTGCACCCCACCATGATGCGTGCCAAGTTATATTGGATTTTTGAAGAAATATTGAAAATGAAAAATCCCTCTATACCTCCTCTAACGACCCGAAAATGATTTCTGTTAACGAATTATCGTTATTCAGATGGAAATAGATATTCTGCACCACACTATGATGCGTGCCAAGTCATATTAGATTTTTGAAGAAATAATGAAAATGAAAAATCCCTCTATACCCCCTCTGACGACCCGACAATGATTTCTGTTGACGAATTATTGTTATTCAGATGAACATGAATACTTTGCACCCCATCATGATGCGTGCCAAGTCATATTAGATATTTGAAGAAATATTGAAAATGAAAAATCCCTCTATACCCACTCTAATGACCCGACAATGATTTCTGTTGACAAATCATTGTTATTCAGATGGAAATGAATATTTTGCACTCCACCATGATGCTTGCCAAGTCATATTTGATTTTTGAGGTAATATTGAAATTGATATATTCCTCTATAACCCCTTTGACGACTCGAAAATGATTTCTCTTGACGAATTATTGTTATTCAGATAGAGATGGATATTTTGCACCCTACTATGATGCGTGCCAAGTCATATTTGATTTTTAAAGTAATTTTGAAAATGTAAAATACCTCTATACCCCCTCTAATGACCCGAAAATGATTTCTATTGACGAATTATTGTTATTGAGATGGAAATGGATATTCTGCACCCCACCATGATGCGTGCCAAGTCATATTTGATTTTGAGGTAATTTTGAAAATGAAAAATCCCTCTAAACCACCTCTGACGATACGACAATAATTTCTGTTAAGGAATTATTGTTATTCAGATAGATATGGATATTCTGCACCCCACCATGATGCGTGCCAAGTAATATTAGATTTTTGAAGAAAAATTGAAAATGAAAAATCCCTCTATACCCCCTCTAACGACCCGTCAATGATTTCTGTTGACGAATTAATGTTATTTAGATATATATGGATACTTTGCACCCCACTATGATGCGTGCCAAGTCATATTACATTTTTGAAGTAATTTTGAATATGAAAAATCCCTCCATACCCCCTCTGACGACACGACAATGATTTATGTTGACGAATTAATGTTAGTCAGATAGAAATGGATATTCCGCACCCCGCCATGATGCGTGCCATGTCATATTTGATTCTTGAAATCATTTAGATAATGAGAAATCCCTCTATACCCCCTCTAACGACCCGTCAATGATTTCTATTGACGAATTATTGTTATTGAGATGGAAATGGATATTCTGCACCCCACCATGATGCGTGCCAAGTCATATTTGATTTTGAGGTAATTTTGAATATGAAAAATCCCTCTATACCCCCTCTGACGACCCGACAATGATTTCTGTTGACGAATTATTGTTATTCTTATGGAAATGGATATTCTGCACCCCACCATGATGCGTGCCAAGTCATATTTGATTTTGAGGTAATTTTGAATATGAAAAATCCCTCTATACCCCCTCCAACGACCCGTCAATGATTTCTGTTGACGAATTATAGTTATTCAGATGAAAATGGATATTCTGCACCCCACCATGATGCGTGCCAAGTCATATTAGATTTCTGAAGAAATATTGAAAATGGAAAATCCCTCTATACCCCCTCTAACGACCCGACAATGATTTCTGTTGACGAATTATTGTTATTTAGAAGGACATGGATATTCTGCACCTCACCATGATGCGTGCCAAGTCATATTAGATTTTTGAAGAAATATTGAAAATGAAAAATCCCTCTATTACCCCTCTAACGACCCGACAATGATTTCTGATGACAAATTATTGTTATTTAGATGGAAATGGATATTCTGCACCCCATGTTGCGTGCCAAGTCTTATTTTATTTTGAGGTAATTTTGAAAATGAAAAATCTCTCTTTACCCTCTCTGACGACACGACAATGATTTCTGTTATCGAATTATTGTGATTCAGATGGACATGAATACTTTGCACCCCACCATGACGCGTGCCAAGTCATATTTGATTTTGAGGTAATTTTGAAAATGAAAAATCCCTCTATACCCCCTCTGACGACAAGACAATGAATTCTGTTAAAGAATTATTGTTATTCAGATAGAAATGGATATTCTGCACCCCTCCATGATGCGTGCCAAATCATATTTGATTTTTGAAGTCAGTTTGAAAATGAAAAATCCCTCTATATCCCCTCTGACGACCCGACAATGATTTCTGTTGACGAATTATTGTTATTCAGTTGAAAATGGATATTCTGCACCCCACCTTGATGCGTGCCAAGTCATATTGGATTTTTGAAGAAATATTGAAAATGAAAAATCCCTCTATACCCCCTCTAACGACCCGACAATGATTTCTGTTGACGAATTATTGTTATTCAGATGGAAATGAATATTCTGCACCCCACCGTGTTGCGTACCAAGTCATATTTGATTTTTGAAGTAATTTTGAAAATGTAAAATCCCTCTATACCCCCTCTAATGACCCGAAAATGATTTCTGTTGACAAATTATTGTTATTCAGATGGAAATGAATATTTTGCACCCTACTATGATGCGTGCCAAGTCATATTTGATTTTTGAAGTAATTTTGAAAATGAAAAATCCCTCTATACCCCCTCTGACGACTCGACAATGATATCTGATGACGAATTATTGTTATTTAGATGGACATGGATATTCTGCACCCCACCATGATGCGTGCCAAGTCATATTAGATTTTTGAAGAAATATTGAAAATGAAAAAACCCTCTATACCCCCTTTAACGACCCGTCAATGATATCTGTTGACGAATCATTGTTATTCAGAAGGAAATGGATATTCTGCACCCCACCATGATGCGTGCCAAGTCATATTTGATTTTGAGGTAATTTTGAAAATGAAAAATCCTTCTATACCCCCTCTGACGACCCGACAATGATTTCTGTTGACAAATTATTGTTATTCAGATAGATATGGATATTCTGCACCCCACCATGATGCGTGCCAAGTAATATTAGATTTCTGAATTATATTGAAAATGGAAAATCCCTCTATACCCCCTCTAACGACCCGACAATGATTTCTGTTGACGAATTATTGTTATTTAGAAGGACATGGATATTCTGCACCTCACCATGATGCGTGCCAAGTAATATTAGATTTTTGAAGAAATATTGAAAATGAAAAATCCCTCTATTACCCCTCTAACGACCCGACAATGATTTCTGTTGACAAATTATTGTTATTTAGATGGAAATGGATATTCTGCACCCCATGTTGCGTGCCAAGTCTTATTTTATTTTGAGGTAATTTTGAAAATGAAAAATCTCTCTTTACCCTCTCTGACGACACGACAATGATTTCTGTTATCGAATTAATGTGATTCAGATGGACATGAATACTTTGCACCCCACCATGACGCGTGCCAAGTCATATTTGATTTTGAGGTAATTTTGAAAATGAAAAATCCCTCTATACCCCCTCTGACGACAAGACAATGAATTCTGTTAAAGAATTATTGTTATTCAGTTGAAAATGGATATTCTGCACCCCATTATGATGCGTGCCAAGTCATATTGGATTTTTGAAGAAATATTGAAAATGAAAAATCCCTCTATACCCCCTCTAACGACCCGACAATGATTTCTGTTGACGAATTATTGTTATTCAGATGGAAATGAATATTCTGCACCCCACCGTGTTGCGTACCAAGTCATATTTGATTTTTGAAGTAATGTTGAAAATGTAAAATCCCTCTATACCCCCTCTAATGACCCGAAAATGATTTCTGTTGACAAATTATTGTTATTCAGATGGAAATGAATATTTGGCACCCTACTATGATGCGTGCCAAGTCATATTTGATTTTTGAAGTAATTTTGAAAATGAAAAATCCCTCTATACCCCCTCTGACGACTCGACAATGATATCTGATGACGAATTATTGTTATTCAGATGAAAATGGATATTCTGCACCCCACCATGATGCGTGCCAAGTCATATTAGATTTTTGAAGAAATATTGAAAATGAAAAAACCCTCTATACCCCCTTTAACGACCCGTCAATGATATCTGTTGACGAATCATTGTTATTCAGATGGAAATGGATATTCTGCACCCCACCATGATGCGTGCCAAGTCATATTTGATTTTGAGGTAATTTTGAAAATGAAAAATCCCTCTATACCCCCTCTAACGACCCGACAATGATTTCTGTCGACGAATTATTGTTATTCAGATGGAAATAGATATTCTGTACCCCACCATGATGCGTGCCAAGTAGTATTGGATTTTTGAAGAAATATTGAAAATGAAAAATCCCTCTATACCCCCTCTAACGACCCGACAATGATTTCTGTCGACGAATTATTGTTATCCAGATGGAAATGAATATTCTGCACCCCACCATGTTGCGTGCCAAGTCATATTTGATTTTGAGGTAATTTTGAAAATGAAAAATCCCTCTATACCCCCTCTAACGACCCGACAATGATTTCTGTCGATGAATTATTGTTATTCAGACGGAAATGGATACTTTGCACCCCACCATGATGCGTGCCAAGTCATATTACATTTTTGAAGAAATATTGAAAATGAAAAATCACCCTATACCCCCTCTAACGAACCGACAATGAGTTCTGTTGACGAATTATTGTTATTCAGATGGAAATGGATATTCTGCACCCCACCATGATGCGTGCCAAGTTATATTGGATTTTTGAAGAAATATTGAAAATGAAAAATCCCTCTATACCTCCTCTAACGACCCGAAAATGATTTCTGTTAGCGAATTATCGTTATTCAGATGGAAATAGATATTCTGCACCCCACCATGATGCGTGCCAAGTCATATTAGATTTTTGAAGGAATATTGAAAATGAAAAATCCCTCTATACCCCCTCTGACGACCCGACAATGATTTCTGTTGACGAATTATTGTTATTCAGATGAACATGAATACTTTGCACCCCACCATGATACGTGCCAACTCATATTTGATTTTTGAAGTCATTTTAAAAATGATATATCCCTCTATACCCCTTCTTACGACCCGACAATGATTTCTCTTGACGAATTATTGTTATTCAGATAGAAATGGATATTTTGCACCCTACTATGTGCGTGCCAAGTCATATTTGATTCTTGAAGTAATTTTGAAAATGTAAAATCCCTCTATACCCCCTCTAATGACCCGACAATGATTTCTGTTGACAAATCATTGTTATTCAGATGGAAATGAATATTTTGCACTCCACCATGATGCTTGCCAAGTCATATTTGATTTTTGAGGTAATATTGAAATTGATATATTCCTCTATAACCCCTTTGACGACTCGAAAATGATTTCTCTTGACGAATTATTGTTATTCAGATAGAGATGGATATTTTGCACCCTACTATGATGCGTGCTAAGTCATATTTGATTTTTGAAGTAATTTTGAAAATGTAAAATACCTCTATACCCCCTCTAATGACCCGAAAATGATTTCTGTTGACAAATTATTGTTATTCAGATGGAAATGAATATTTTGCACCCTACTATGATGCGTGCCAAGTCATATTTGATTTTTGAAGTAATTTTGAAAATGAAAAATCCCTCTATACCCACCTCTAATGACCCGACTATGATTTCTGATGACAAAATATTGTTATTCAGATGGAAATGGATATTCTGCACCCCACCATGATGCGTGCCAAGTCATATTAGATTTTTGATGAAATAATGAAAATGAGAAATCCCTCTATACCCCCTTTAACGACCCGTCAATTATATCTGTTGACGAATCATTGTTATTCAGATGGAAATGGATATTCTGCACCCCACCATGATGCGTGCCAAGTCATATTTGATTTTGAGGTAATTTTGAAAATGAAAAATCCCTCTATACTCCCTCTAACGACCCGACAATGATTTCTGTTGACAAATCATTGTTATTGAGTTGGAAATGAATATTCTGTACCCCACCATGATGCGTGCCAAGTCATATTTGATTATTGAAGTCATTTTGAAAATGTAAAATCCCTCTATATCCCCTCTGACGACCCGACAATGATTTCTGTTGACGAATTATTGTTATTCAGTTGGAAATGGATATTCTGCACCCCACCATGTTAAGTGCCAAGTCATATTGGAATTTTGAAGAAATATTGAAAATGAAAAATCCCTCAATACCCCCTCTGACGACCCGACAATGATTTCTGTAGACGAATTATTGTTATTCAGTTGGAAATGAATATTCTGCACCTCACCATGTTGCGTACCAAGTCATATTTGATTTTGAGGTAATTTTGAAAATGAAAAATCCCTCTATACCCCCTCTAACGACCCGACAATGATTTCTGTCGACGAACTATTGTTATTCAGATGGAAATAGATATTCTGCACCCCACCATGATGCGTGCCAAGTAGTATTGGATTTTTGAAGAAATATTGAAAATGAAAAATCCCTCTATACCCCCTCTAACGACCCGACAATGATTTCTGTCGACGAATTATTGTTATCCAGATGGAAATGAATATTCTGCACCCCACCATGTTGCGTGCCAAGTCATATTTGATTTTGAGGTAATTTTGAAAATGAAAAATCCCTCTATACCCCCTCTAACGACCCGACAATGATTTCTGTCGACGAATTATTGTTATTCAGACGGAAATGGATACTTTGCACCCCACCATGATGCGTGCCAAGTCATATTAGATTTTTGAAGAAATATTGAAAATGAAAAATCACCCTATACCCCCTCTAACGAACCGACAATGAGTTCTGTTGACGAATTATTGTTATTCAGATGGAGATGGATATTCTGCACCCCACCATGATGCGTGCCAAGTTATATTGGATTTTTGAAGAAATATTGAAAATGAAAAATACCTCTATACCTCCTCTAACGACCCGAAAATGATTTCTGTTAACGAATTATCGTTATTCAGATGGAAATAGATATTCTGCACCACACTATGATGCGTGCCAAGTCATATTAGATTTTTGAAGAAATAATGAAAATGAAAAATCCCTCTATACCCCCTCTGACGACCCGACAATGATTTCTGTTGACGAATTATTGTTATTCAGATGAACATGAATACTTTGCACCCCATCATGATGCGTGCCAAGTCATATTAGATATTTGAAGAAATATTGAAAATGAAAAATCCCTCTATACCCACTCTAATGACCCGACAATGATTTCTGTTGACAAATCATTGTTATTCAGATGGAAATGAATATTTTGCACTCCACCATGATGCTTGCCAAGTCATATTTGATTTTTGAGGTAATATTGAAATTGATATATTCCTCTATAACCCCTTTGACGACTCGAAAATGATTTCTCTTGACGAATTATTGTTATTCAGATAGAGATGGATATTTTGCACCCTACTATGATGCGTGCCAAGTCATATTTGATTTTTAAAGTAATTTTGAAAATGTAAAATACCTCTATACCCCCTCTAATGACCCGAAAATGATTTCTATTGACGAATTATTGTTATTGAGATGGAAATGGATATTCTGCACCCCACCATGATGCGTGCCAAGTCATATTTGATTTTGAGGTAATTTTGAAAATGAAAAATCCCTCTAAACCACCTCTGACGATACGACAATAATTTCTGTTAAGGAATTATTGTTATTCAGATAGATATGGATATTCTGCACCCCACCATGATGCGTGCCAAGTAATATTAGATTTTTGAAGAAAAATTGAAAATGAAAAATCCCTCTATACCCCCTCTAACGACCCGTCAATGATTTCTGTTGACGAATTAATGTTATTTAGATATATATGGATACTTTGCACCCCACTATGATGCGTGCCAAGTCATATTACATTTTTGAAGTAATTTTGAATATGAAAAATCCCTCCATACCCCCTCTGACGACACGACAATGATTTATGTTGACGAATTAATGTTAGTCAGATAGAAATGGATATTCCGCACCCCGCCATGATGCGTGCCATGTCATATTTGATTCTTGAAATCATTTAGATAATGAGAAATCCCTCTATACCCCCTCTAACGACCCGTCAATGATTTCTATTGACGAATTATTGTTATTGAGATGGAAATGGATATTCTGCACCCCACCATGATGCGTGCCAAGTCATATTTGATTTTGAGGTAATTTTGAATATGAAAAATCCCTCTATACCCCCTCTGACGACCCGACAATGATTTCTGTTGACGAATTATTGTTATTCTTATGGAAATGGATATTCTGCACCCCACCATGATGCGTGCCAAGTCATATTTGATTTTGAGGTAATTTTGAATATGAAAAATCCCTCTATACCCCCTCCAACGACCCGTCAATGATTTCTGTTGACGAATTATAGTTATTCAGATGAAAATGGATATTCTGCACCCCACCATGATGCGTGCCAAGTCATATTAGATTTTTGAAGATATATTGAAAATGAAAAATCCCTCTATACCCCCTCCAACGACCCGTCAATGATTTCTGTTGACGAATTATTGTTATTCAGATGGAAATGGATATTCTGCACCCCACCATGATGCGTGCCAAGTCATATTTGATTTTGAGGTAATTTTGAAAATGAAAAATCCCTCTATACCCCCTCTGACGACCCGACAATGATTTCTGTTGACAAAGTATTGTTATTGAGATGGAAATGGATATTCTGTACCCCACCATAATGCCTGCCAAGTCATATTTGATATTTGAAGTCATTTTGAAAATGAAAAATCCCTCTATATCCCCTCTGACGACCCGACAATGGGTTCTGTTGACGAATTATTGTTAATCAGGTGGAATAGGATATTCTTCACCCCACCATGATGCGTGCCAAGTCATATTGGATTTTTGAAGAAATATTGAAAATGAAAAATCCCTCTATACCCCCTCTTACGACCCGACAATGATTTCTTTTGACGAAATATTGTTATTCAGATGGAAATAAAGATTCTGCACCCCACCATGTTGCGTGCCAAGTCATATTTGATTTTGAGGTAATTTTGAAAATGAAAAATCCCTCTAAACCACCTCTGACGATACGACAATAATTTCTGTTAAGGAATTATTGTTATTCAGATAGATATGGATATTCTGCACCCCACCATGATGCGTGCCAAGTAATATTAGATTTTTGAAGAAAAATTGAAAATGAAAAATCCCTCTATACCCCCTCTAACGACCCGTCAATGATTTCTGTTGACGAATTAATGTTATTTAGATATATATGGATACTTTGCACCCCACTATGATGCGTGCCAAGTCATATTACGTTTTTGAAGTAATTTTGAATATGAAAAATCCCTCCATACCCCCTCTGACGACACGACAATGATTTATGTTGACGAATTAATGTTAGTCAGATAGAAATGGATATTCTGCACCCCGCCATGATGCGTGCCATGTCATATTTGATTCTTGAAATCATTTAGATAACGAGAAATCCCTCTATACCCCCTCTAACGACCCGTCAATGATTTCTATTGACGAATTATTGTTATTGAGATGGAAATGGATATTCTGCACCCCACCATGATGCGTGCCAAGTCATATTTGATTTTGAGGTAATTTTGAAAATGAAAAATCCCTCTATACCCCCTCTGACGACCCGACAATGATTTCTGTTGACGAATTATTGTTATTCTGATGGAAATGGATATTCTGCACCCCACCATGATGCGTGCCAAGTCATATTTGATTTTGAGGTAATTTTGAATATGAAAAATCCCTCTATACCCCCTCCAACGACCCGTCAATGATTTCTGTTGACGAATTATTGTTATTCAGATGAAAATGTATATTCTGCACCCCACCATGATGCGTGCCAAGTCATATTTGACTTTGAGGTAATTTTGAAAATGAAAAATCCCTCTATACCCCCTCTGACGACCCGACAATGATTTCTGTTGACAAATTATTGTTATTGAGATGGAAATGGATATTCTGTACCCCACCATAATGCCTGCCAAGTCATATTTGATTTTTGAAGTCATTTTGAAAATGAAAAATCCCTCTATATCCCCTCTGACGACCCGACAATGGGTTCTGTTGACGAATTATTGTTAATCAGGTGGAATAGGATATTCTTCACCCCACCATGATGCGTGCCAAGTCATATTGGATTTTTGAAGAAATATTGAAAATGAAAAATCCCTCTATACCCCCTCTTACGACCCGACAATGATTTCTTTTGACGAAATATTGTTATTCAGATGGAAATAAAGATTCTGCACCCCACCATGTTGCGTGCCAAGTCATATTTGATTTTGAGGTAATTTTGAAAATGAAAAATCCCTCTATACCCATTCTAACGACCCGACGATGATTTCTGTCGACGATTTATTGTTATTCAGATGGAAATAGATATTCTGCACCCCACCATGATGCGTGCCTAGTCATATTAGAGTTTTGAAGAAATATTGAAAATGAAAAATCCCTCTATACTCCCTCTAACGACCCGACAATAATTTCTGTTGACGAATTCTTGTTATTCAGATGGAAATATATATTCTGCACCCTACTATGCTGCGTGCCAAGTTATATTCGATTTTTGAAGTAATTTTAAAATTGAAAATTCCCTCTAACCCCCTCTGACGACCCGACAATAATTTCTGTTGACGAATTATTGTAATTTAGATGAAAATGGATATTATGCACTCCACCATGATACGCGCCAAGTCATATTAGATTTTTGAAGTAATTTTGAAAATGAGAAATCCCTCTATACCCCCTCTGACGACCCGACAATGATTTCTGTTGACGAATTATTGTTATTCAGATGGAAATGGATATTCTGCACCCCACCATGTTGCGTGCCAAGTCATATTTGATTTTTGAAGTAATTTTGAAAATGAAAAATCCCTCTATACCCACCTCTAATGACCCGACTATGATTTCTGATGACAAAATATTCTTATTCAGATGGAAATGGATATTCTGCACCCCTCTATGATGCGCGCCAAATCATATTTGATTTTTGAAGTCATTTTGAAAATGAAAAATCCCTCTATACCCCCTCTGACGCCCCATCAATTATATCTGTTGACGAATCATTGTTATTCAGATGGAAATGGATATTCTGCACCCCACCATAATGCCTGCCAAGTCATATTTGATTTTTGAAGTCATTTTGAAAATGAAAAATCCCTCTATATCCCCTCTGACGACCCGACAATGGGTTCTGTTGACGAATTATTGTTAATCAGGTGGAATAGGATATTCTTCACCCCACCATGATACGCGCCAAGTCATATTAGATTTTTGAAGTAATTTTGAAAATGAGAAATCCCTCTATACCACCTCTGACGACCCGACAATGATTTCTGTTGACGAATTATTGTTATTCAGATGGAAATGGATATTCTGCACCCCACCATGTTGCGTGCCAAGTCATATTTGATTTTGAGGTAATTTTGAAAATGAAAAATCCCTCTATACCCCCTCTGACGTCACGACAATGATTTCTGTTAACGAATTATTGTTAGTTAGATATACATAAATACTTTGCACCCCACCATGATGCGTGCCAAGTCATATTTGATTTTGAGGTAATTTTGAAAATGAAAAATCCCTCTATACCACCTCTGACGTTACGACAATAATTTCTGTTAAGGAATTATTGTTATTCAGATAGATATGGATATTCTGCACCCCACCATGATGCGTGCCAAGTAATATTAGATTTTTGAAGAAAAATTGAAAATGAAAAATCCCTCTATACCCCCTCTAACGACCCGTCAATGATTTCTGTTGACGAATTAATGTTATTTAGATATATATGGATACTTTGCACCCACTATGATGCGTGCCAAGTCATATTACATTTTTGAAGTAATTTTGAATCTGAGATATACCTCTATACCCCCTCTGACGACACGACAACGATTTAAATTGACGAATTATTGTTATTCAGATGGACATGGATACTTTGCACCCACTATGATGCGTGCCAAGTCATATTACATTTTTGAAGTAATTTTGAATCTGAGATATACCTCTATACCCCCTCTGACGACACGACAACGATTTAAATTGACGAATTATTGTTATTCAGATGGACATGGATATTCTGCACCCCACCATGATGCGTGCCAAGTCATATTTGATTTTGAGGTAATTTTGAAAATGAAAAATCCTTCTATACCCCCTCTGACGACCCGACAATGATTTCTGTTGACAAATTATTGTTATTCAGATAGATATGGATATTCTGCACCCCACCATGATGCGTGCCAAGTAATATTAGATTTCTGAATTATATTGAAAATGGAAAATCCCTCTATACCCCCTCTAACGACCCGACAATGATTTCTGTTGACGAATTATTGTTATTTAGAAGGACATGGATATTCTGCCCCTCACCATGATGCGTGCCAAGTAATATTAGATATTTGAAGAAATATTGAAAATGAAAAATCCCTCTATTACCCCTCTAACGACCCGACAATGATTTCTGTTGACAAATTATTGTTATTTAGATGGAAATGGATATTCTGCACCCCATGTTGCGTGCCAAGTCTTATTTTATTTTGAGGTAATTTTGAAAATGAAAAATCTCTCTTTACCCTCTCTGACGACACGACAATGATTTCTGTTATCGAATTAATGTGATTCAGATGGACATGAATACTTTGCACCCCACCATGACGCGTGCCAAGTCATATTTGATTTTGAGGTAATTTTGAAAATGAAAAATCCCTCTATACCCCCTCTGACGACACGACAATGATTTATGTTGACGAATTAATGTTAGTCAGATAGAAATGGATATTCTGCACCCCGTTATGATCCGTGCCATGTCATATTTGACTCTTGAAATCATTAAGATAATGAGAAATCCCTCTATACCCCCTCTAACGACCCGTCAATGATTGCTATTGACGAATTATTGTTATTGAGATGGAAATGGATATTCTGCACCCCACCATGATGCGTGCCAAGTCATATTTGATTTTGAGGTAATTTTGAAAATGAAAAATCCCTCTATACCCCCTCTGACGACCCGACAATGATTTCTGTTGACGAATTATTGTTATTCAGATGGAAATGGATATTCTGCACCCCACCATGATGCTTGCCAAGTCATATTTGATTTTGAGGTAATTTTGAATATGAAAAATCCCTCTATACCCCCTCCAACGACCCGTCAATGATTTCTGTTGACGAATTATTGTTATTCAGATGGAAATGGATATTCTGCACCCCACCATGATGCGTGCCAAGTCATATTTGATTTTGAGGTAATTTTGAAAATGAGAAATCCCTCTATACCCCCTCTGACGACCCGACAATGATTTCTGTTGACAAATTATTGTTATTGAGATGGAAATGGATATTCTGTACCCCACCATAATGCCTGCCAAGTCATATTTGATTTTTGAAGTCATTTTGAAAATGATAAATCCCTCTATATCCCCTCTGACGACCCGACAATGGGTTCTGTTGACGAATTATTGTTAATCAGATGGAATAGGATATTCCTCACCCCACCTTGATGCGTGCCAAGTCATATTGGATTTTTGAAGAAATATTGAAAATGAAAAATCCCTCTATACCCCCTCTTACGACCCGACAATGATTTCTTTTGACGAAATATTGTTATTCAGATGGAAATAAAGATTCTGCACCCCACCATGTTGTGTGCCAAGTCATATTTGATTTTGAGGTAATTTTGAAAATGAAAAATCCCTCTATACCCCCTCTAACGACCCGACGATGATTTCTGTCGACGATTTATTGTTATTCAGATGGAAATAGATATTCTGCACCCCACCATGATGCGTGCCTAGTCATATTAGAGTTTTGAAGAAATATTGAAAATGAAAAATCCCTCTATACCCCCTCTAACGACCCGGCAATAATTTCTGTTGACGAATTCTTGTTATTCAGATGGAAATATATATTCTGCACCCTACTATGCTGCGTGCCAAGTTATATTCGATTTTTGAAGTAATTTTAAAATTGAAAATTCCCTCTAACCCCCTCTGACGACCCGACAATAATTTCTGTTGACGAATTATTGTAATTTAGATGAAAATGGATATTATGCACTCCACCATGATACGCGCCAAGTCATATTAGATTTTTGAAGTAATTTTGAAAATGAGAAATCCCTCTATACCCCCTCTGACGACCCGACAATGATTTCTGTTGACGAATTATTGTTATTCAGATGGAAATGGATATTCTGCAACCCACCATGATGCGTGCCAGGTCCTATTAGATTTTTGAAGAAATATTGAAACTGAAAAATCCCTCTACATCCCCTCTAACGACCCGAAAATGATTTCTGCTGACGAATTATTGTTATTCAGATGGAAATGGATATTCTGCACCCCACCATCTTGCGTGCCAAGTCATATTTGATTTTGAGGTAATTTTGAAAATGAGAAATCCCTCTATACCCCCTCTGACGACCCGACAATGATTTCTTTTGACGAATTATTGTTATTCAGCTAGATATGGATATTCTGCACCCCACCATGATGCGTGCCAAGTAATATTAGATTTCTGAAGAAATAATGAAAATGGAAAATCCCTCTATACCCCCTCTAACGACCCGACAATGATTTCTGTTGACGAATTATTGTTACTTAGAAGGACATGGATATTCTGCACCTCACCATGATGCGTGCCAAGTCATATTAGATTTTTGAAGAAATATTGAAAATGAAAAATCCCTCTATTACCCCTCTAACGACCCGACAACGATTTCTGTTGACAAATTATTGTTATTTAGATGGAAATGGATATTCTGCACCATATGTTGCGTGCCAAGTCTTATTTTATTTTGAGGTAATTTTGAAAATGAAAAATCTCTCTTTACCCTCTCAGACGACACGACAATGATTTCTGTTATCGAATTATTGTGATTCAGATGGACATGAATACTTTGCACCCCACCATGACGCGTGCCAAGTCATATTTGATTTTGAGGTAATTTTGAAAATGAAAAATCCCTCTATACCCCCTCTGACGACAAGACAATGAATTCTGTTAAAGAATTATTGTTATTCAGATAGAAATGGATATTCTGCACCCCTCCATGATGCGTGCCAAATCATATTTGATTTTTGAAGTCAGTTTGAAAATGAAAAATTCCTCTATACCCCCTCTGACGACCCGACAATGATTTCTGTTGACGAATTATTGTTATTCAGTTGAAAATGGATATTCTGCACCCCACCATGATGCGTGCCAAGTCATATTGGATTTTTGAAGAAATATTGAAAATGAAAAATCCCTCTATACCCCCTCTAACGACCCGACAATGACTTCTGTTGACGAATTATTGTTATTCAGATGGAAATGAATATTCTGCACCCCACCGTGTAGCGTACCAAGTCATATTTGATTTTGAGGTAATATTGAAAATGAAAAATCCCTCTATACCCCCTTTGACGACTCGAAAATGATTTCTCTTGACGAATTATTGTTATTCAGATAGAAATGGATATTTTGCACCCTACTATCATGCGTGCCAAGTCATATTTGATTTTTGAAGTAATTTTGAAAATGTAAAATCCCTCTATACCCCCTCTGACGACCCGACAATGATTTCTGTTGACGAATTATTGTTATTCAGATGGAAATGGATATTCTGCAACCCACCATGATGCGTGCCAAGTCATATTAGATTTTTGAAGAAATATTGAAACTGAAAAATCCCTCTACATCCCCTCTAACGACCCGAAAATGATTTCTGCTGACGAATTATTGTTATTCAGATGGAAATGGATATTCTGCACCCCACCATGTTGCGTGCCAAGTCATATTTGATTTTGAGGTAATTTTGAAAATGAGAAATCCCTCTATACCCTCTCTGACGACCCGACAATGATTTCTTTTGACGAATTATTGTTATTCAGATAGATATGGATATTCTGCACCCCACCATGATGCGTGCCAAGTACTATTAGATTTCTGAAGAAATATTGAAAATGGAAAATCCCTCTATACCCCCTCTAACGACCCGACAATGATTTCTGTTGACGAATTATTGTTATTTAGAAGGACATGGATATTCTGCACCTCACCATGATGCGTGCCAAGTCATATTAGATTTTTGAAGAAATATTGAAAATGAAAAATCCCTCTATTACCCCTCTAACGACCCGACAATGATTTCTGTTGACAAATTATTGTTATTTAGATGGAAATGGATATTCTGCACCCCATGTTGCGTGCCAAGTCTTATTTTATTTTGAGGTAATTTTGAAAATGAAAAATCTCTCTTTACCCTCTCTGACGACACGACAATGATTTCTGTTATCGAATTATTGTGATTCAGATGGACATGAATACTTTGCACCCCACCATGACGCGTGCCAAGTCATATTTGATTTTGAGGTAATTTTGAAAATGAAAAATCCCTCTATACCCCCTCTGACGACAAGACAATGATTTCTGTTGACGAATTATTGTTATTCAGATGGAAATGGATATTCTGCAACCCACCATGATGCGTGCCAAGTCATATTAGATTTTTGAAGAAATATTGAAACTGAAAAATCCCTCTACATCCCCTCTAACGACCCGAAAATGATTTCTGCTGACGAATTATTGTTATTCAGATAGATATGGATATTCTGCACCCCACCATGATGCGTGCCAAGTAATATTAGATTTTTGAAGAAAAATTGAAAATGAAAAATCCCTCTATACCCCCTCTAACGACCCGTCAATGATTTCTGTTGACGAATTAATGTTATTTAGATATATATGGATACTTTGCACCCCACTATGATGCGTGCCAAGTCATATTACATTTTTGAAGTAATTTTGAATATGAAAAATCCCTCCATACCCCCTCTGACGACACGACAATGATTTATGTTGACGAATTAATGTTAGTCAGATAGAAATGGATATTCTGCACCCCGCCATGATGCGTGCCATGTCATATTTGATTCTTGAAATCATTTAGATAATGAGATATCCCTCTATACCCCCTCTAACGACCCGTCAATGATTTCTATTGACGAATTATTGTTATTGAGATGGAAATGGATATTCTGCACCCCACCATGATGCGTGCCAAGTCATATTTGATCTTGAGGTAATTTTGAAAATGAAAAATCCCTCTAAACCACCTCTGACGATACGACAATAATTTCTGTTAAGGAATTATTGTTATTCAGATAGATATGGATATTCTGCACCCCACCATGATGCGTGCCAAGTAATATTAGATTTTTGAAGAAAAATTAAAAATGAAAAATCCCTCTATACCCCCTCTAACGACCCGTCAATGATTTCTGTTGACGAATTAATGTTATTTAGATATATATGGATACTTTGCACCCCACTATGATGCGTGCCAAGTCATATTACATTTTTGAAGTAATTTTGAATATGAAAAATCCCTCCATACCCCCTCTGACGACACGACAATGATTTATGTTGACGAATTAATGTTAGTCAGATAGAAATGGATATTCTGCACCCCGCCATGATGCGTGCCATGTCATATTTGATTCTTGAAATCATTTAGATAATGAGAAATCCCTCTATACCCCCTCTAACGACCCGTCAATGATTTCTATTGACGAATTATTGTTATTGAGATGGAAATGGATATTCTGCACCCCACCATGATGCGTGCCAAGTCATATTTGATTTTGAGGTAATTTTGAAAATGAAAAATCCCTCTATACCCCCTCTGACGACCCGACAATGATTTCTGTTGACGAATTATTGTTATTCTGATGGAAATGGATATTCTGCACCCCACCATGATGCGTGCCAAGTCATATTTGATTTTGAGGTAATTTTGAATATGAAAAATCCCTCTATACCCCCTCCAACGACCCGTCAATGATTTCTGTTGACGAATTATTGTTATTCAGATGAAAATGGATATTCTGCACCCCACCATGATGCGTGCCAAGTCATATTTGATTTTGAGGTAATTTTGAAAATGAAAAATCCCTCTATACCCCCTCTGACGACCCGACAATGATTTCTGTTGACAAATTATTGTTATTGAGATGGAAATGGATATTCTGTACCCCACCATAATGCCTGCCAAGTCATATTTGATTTTTGAAGTCATTTTGAAAATGAAAAATCCCTCTATATCCCCTCTGACGACCCGACAATGGGTTCTGTTGACGAATTATTGTTAATCAGGTGGAATAGGATATTCTTCACCCCACCATGATGCGTGCCAAGTCATATTGGATTTTTGAAGAAATATTGAAAATGAAAAATCCCTCTATACCCCCTCTTACGACCCGACAATGATTTCTTTTGACGAAATATTGTTATTCAGATGGAAATAAAGATTCTGCACCCCACCATGTTGCGTGCCAAGTCATATTTGATTTTGAGGTAATTTTGAAAATGAAAAATCCCTCTATACCCCTTCTAACGACCCGACGATGATTTCTGTCGACGATTTATTGTTATTCAGATGGAAATAGTTATTCTGCACCACACCATGGTGCGTGCCTAGTCCTATTAGAGTTTTGAAGAAATATTGAAAATGAAAAATCCCTCTATACCCCCTCTAACGACCCGACAATAATTTCTGTTGACGAATTCTTGTTATTCAGATGGAAATATATATTCTGCACCCTACTATGCTGCGTGCCAAGTTATATTCGATTTTTGAAGTAATTTTAAAATTGAAAATTCCCTCTAACCCCCTCTGACGACCCGACAATAATTTCTGTTGACGAATTATTGTAATTTAGATGAAAATGGATATTATGCACTCCACCATGATACGCGCCAAGTCATATTAGATTTTTGAAGTAATTTTGAAAATGAGAAATCCCTCTATACCCCCTCTGACGACCCGACAATGATTTCTGTTGACGAATTATTGTTATTCAGATGGAAATGGATATTCTGCACCCCACCATGTTGCGTGCCAAGTCATATTTGATTTTGAGGTAATTTTGAAAATGAAAAATCCCTCTATACCCCCTCTGACGTCACGACAATGATTTCTGTTAACGAATAATTGTTAGTTAGATATACATAAATACTTTGCACCCCACCATGATGCGTGCCAAGTCATATTTGATTTTGAGGTAATTTTGAAAATGAAAAATCCCTCTATACCACCTCTGACGATACGACAATAATTTCTGTTAAGGAATTATTGTTATTCAGATAGATATGGATATTCTGCACCCCACCATGATGCGTGCCAAGTAATATTAGATTTTTGAAGAAAAATTGAAAATGAAAAATCCCTCTATACCCCCTCTAGCGACCCGTCAATGATTTCTGTTGACGAATTAATGTTATTTAGATATATATGGATACTTTGCACCCCACTATGATGCGTGCCAAGTCATATTACATTTTTGAAGTAATTTTGAAACTGAGATATACCTCTATACCCCCTCTGACGACACGACAACGATTTAAATTGACGAATTATTGTTATTCAGATGGACATGGATACTTTGCACCCCACCGTGATGCGTGCCAAGTCATATTAGATTTTTGAAGTAATTTTGAATATGAAAAATCCCTCCATACCCCCTCTGACGACACGACAATGATTTATGTTGACGAATTAATGTTAGTCAGATAGAAATGGATATTCTGCACGCCGTTATGATGCGTGCCATGTCATATTTGATTCTTGAAATCATTAAGATAATGAGAAATCCCTCTATACCCCCTCTAACGACCCGTCAATGATTGCTATTGACGAATTATTGTTATTGAGATGGAAATGGATATTCTGCACCCCACCATGATGCGTGCCAAGTCATATTTGATTTTGAGGTAATTTTGAAAATGAAAAATCCCTCTATACCCCCTCTGACGACCCGACAATGATTTCTGTTGACGAATTATTGTTATTCAGATGGAAATGGATATTCTGCACCCCACCATGATGCGTGCCAAGTCATATTTGATTTTGAGGTAATTTTGAATATGAAAAATCCCTCTATACCCCCTCCAACGACCCGTCAATGATTTCTGTTGACGAGTTATTGTTATTCAGATGGAAATGGATATTCTGCACCCCACCATGATGCGTGCCAAGTCATATTTGATTTTGAGGTAATTTTGAAAATGAAAAATCCCTCTATACCCCCTCTGACGACCCGACAATGATTTCTGTTGACAAATTATTGTTATTGAGATGGAAATGGATATTCTGTACCCCACCATAATGCCTGCCAAGTTATATTTGATTTTTGAAGTCATTTTGAAAATGATAAATCCCTCTATATCCCCTCTGACGACCCGACAATGGGTTCTGTTGACGAATTATTGTTAATCAGATGGAATAGGATATTCCTCACCCCACCTTGATGCGTGCCAAGTCATATTGGATTTTTGAAGAAATATTGAAAATGAAAAATCCCTCTATACCCCCTCTTACGACCCGACAATGATTTCTTTTGACGAAATATTGTTATTCAGATGGAAATAAAGATTCTGCACCCCACCATGTTGTGTGCCAAGTCATATTTGATTTTGAGGTAATTTTGAAAATGAAAAATCCCTCTATACCCCCTCTAACGACCCGACGATGATTTCTGTCGACGATTTATTGTTATTCAGATGGAAATAGATATTCTGCACCCCACCATGATGCGTGCCTAGTTATATTAGAGTTTTGAAGAAATATTGAACATGAAAAATCCCTCTATACCCCCTCTAACGACCCGGCAATAATTTCTGTTGACGAATTCTTGTTATTCAGATGGAAATATATATTCTGCACCCTACTATGCTGCGTGCCAAGTTATATTCGATTTTTGAAGTAATTTTAAAATTGAAAATTCCCTCTAACCCCCTCTGACGACCCGACAATAATTTCTGTTGACGAATTATTGTAATTTAGATGAAAATGGATATTATGCACTCCACCATGATACGCGCCAAGTCATATTAGATTTTTGAAGTAATTTTGAAAATGAGAAATCCCTCTATACCCCCTCTGACGACCCGACAATGATTTCTGTTGACGAATTATTGTTATTCAGATGGAAATGAATATTCTGCAACCCACCATGATGCGTGCCAAGTCATATTAGATTTTTGAAGAAATATTGAAACTGAAAAATCCCTCTACATCCCCTCTAATGACCCGAAAATGATTTCTGCTGACGAATTATTGTTATTCAGATGGAAATGGATATTCTGCACCCCACCATCTTGCGTGCCAAGTCATATTTGATTTTGAGGTAATTTTGAAAATGAGAAATCCCTCTATACCCACTCTGACGACCCGACAATGATTTCTTTTGACGAATTATTGTTATTCAGATAGATATGGATATTCTGCACCCCACCATGATGCGTGCCAAGTAATATTAGATTTCTGAAGAAATAATGAAAATGGAAAATCCCTCTATACCCCCTCTAACGACCCGACAATGATTTCTGTTGACGAATTATTGTTATTTAGAAGGACATGGATATTCTGCACCTCACCATGATGCGTGCCAAGTCATATTAGATTTTTGAAGAAATATTGAAAATGAAAAATCCCTCTATTACCCCTCTAACGACCCGACAATGATTTCTGTTGACAAATTATTGTTATTTAGATGGAAATGGATATTCTGCACCATATGTTGCGTGCCAAGTCTTATTTTATTTTGAGGTAATTTTGAAAATGAAAAATCTCTCTTTACCCTCTCAGACGACACGACAATGATTTCTGTTATCGAATTATTGTGATTCAGATGGACATGAATACTTTGCACCCCACCATGACGCGTGCCAAGTCATATTTGATTTTGAGGTAATTTTGAAAATGAAAAATCCCTCTATACCCCCTCTGACGACAAGACAATGAATTCTGTTAAAGAATTATTGTTATTCTGATAGAAATGGATATTCTGCACCCCTCCATGATGCGTGCCAAATCATATTTGATTTTTGAAGTCAGTTTGAAAATGAAAAATCCCTCTATACCCCCTCTGACGACCCGACAATGATTTCTGTTGACGAATTATTGTTATTCAGTTGAAAATGGATATTCTGCACCCCACTATGATGCGTGCCAAGTCATATTGGATTTTTGAAGAATTATTGAAAATGAAAAATCCCTCTATACCCCCTCTAACGACCCGACAATGACTTCTGTTGACGAATTATTGTTATTCAGATGGAAATGGATATTCTGCACCCCACCATGTTGCGTGCCAAGTCATATTTGATTTTGAGGTAATTTTGAAAATGAGAAATCCCTCTATACCCCCTCTGACGACCCGACAATGATTTCTTTTGACGAATTATTGTTATTCAGATAGATATGGATATTCTGCACCCCACCATGATGCGTGCCAAGTAATATTAGATTTCTGAAGAAATATTGAAAATGGAAAATCCCTCTATACCCCCTCTAACGACCCGACAATGATTTCTGTTGACGAATTATTGTTATTTAGAAGGACATGGATATTCTGCACCTCACCATGATGCGTGCCAAGTCATATTAGATTTTTGAAGAAATATTGAAAATGAAAAATCCCTCTATTACCCCTCTAACGACCCGACAATGATTTCTGTAGACAAATTATTGTTATTTAGATGGAAATGGATATTCTGCACCCCATGTTGCGTGCCAAGTCTTATTTTATTTTGAGGTAATTTTGAAAATGAAAAATCTCTCTTTACCCTCTCTGACGACACGACAATGATTTCTGTTATCGAATTATTGTGATTCAGATGGACATGAATACTTTGCACCCCACCATGACGCGTGCCAAGTCATATTTGATTTTGAGGTAATTTTGAAAATGAGAAATCCCTCTATACCCCCTCTGACGACAAGACAATGAATTCTGTTAAAGAATTATTGTTATTCAGATAGAAATGGATATTCTGCACCCCTCCATGATGCGTGCCAAATCATATTTGATTTTTGAAGTCAGTTTGAAAATGAAAAATCCCTCTATACCCCCTCTGACGACCCGACAATGATTTCTGTTGACGAATTATTGTTATTCAGTTGAAAATGAATATTCTGCACCCCACCTTGATGCGTGCCAAGTCATATTGGATTTTTGAAGAAATATTGAAAATGAAAAATCCCTCTATACGCCCTCTAACGACCCGACAATGATTTCTGTTGACGAATTATTGTTATTCAGATGGAAATGAATATTCTGCACCCCACCGTGTTGCGTACCAAGTCATATTTGATTTTTGAAGTAATTTTGAAAATGTAAAATCCCTCTATACCCCCTCTAATGAACCGAAAATGATTTCTGTTGACAAATTATTGTTATTCAGATGGAAATGAATATTTTGCACCCTACTATGATGCGTGCCAAGTCATATTTGATTTTTGAAGTAATTTTGAAAATGAAAAATCCCTCTATACCCCCTCTGACGACTCGACAATGATATCTGATGACGAATTATTGTTATTTAGATGAACATGGATATTCTGCACCCCACCATGATGCGTGCCAAGTCATATTAGATTTTTGAAGAAATATTGAAAATGAAAAAACCCTCTATACCCCCTTTAACGACCCGTCAATGATATCTGTTGACGAATCATTGTTATTCAGAAGGAAATGGATATTCTGCACCCCACCATGATGCGTGCCAAGTCATATTTGATTTTGAGGTAATTTTGAAAATGAAAAATCCTTCTATACCCCCTCTGACGACCCGACAATGATTTCTGTTGACAAATTATTGTTATTCAGATAGATATGGATATTCTGCACCCCACCATGATGCGTGCCAAGTAATATTAGATTTCTGAATTATATTGAAAATGGAAAATCCCTCTATACCCCCTCTAACGACCCGACAATGATTTCTGTTGACGAATTATTGTTATTTAGAAGGACATGGATATTCTGCACCTCACCATGATGCGTGCCAAGTCATATTAGATTTTTGAAGAAATATTGAAAATGAAAAATCCCTCTATTACCCCTCTAACGACCCGACAATGATTTCTGTTGACAAATTATTGTTATTTAGATGGAAATGGATATTCTGCACCCCATGTTGCGTGCCAAGTCTTATTTTATTTTGAGGTAATTTTGAAAATGAAAAATCTCTCTTTACCCTCTCTGACGACACGACAATGATTTCTGTTATCGAATTAATGTGATTCAGATGGACATGAATACTTTGCACCCCACCATGACGCGTGCCAAGTCATATTTGATTTTGAGGTAATTTTGAAAATGATAAATCCCTCTATACCCCCTCTGACGACAAGACAATGAATTCTGTTAAAGAATTATTGTTATTCAGATAGAAATGGATATTCTGCACCCCTCCATGATGCGTGCCAAATCATATTTGATTTTTGAAGTCAGTTTGAAAATGAAAAATCCCTCTATACCCCCTCTGACGACCCGACAATGATTTCTGTTGACGAATTATTGTTATTCAGTTGAAAATGGATATTCTGCACCCCATTATGATGCGTGCCAAGTCATATTGGATTTTTGAAGAAATATTGAAAATGAAAAATCCCTCTATACCCCCTCTAACGACCCGACAATGATTTCTGTTGACGAATTATGGTTATTCAGATGGAAATGGATATTCTGCACCCCACCGTGTTGCGTACCAAGTCATATTTGATTTTGAGGTAATTTTGAAAATGAAAAATCCCTCTATACCCCCTCTAACGACCCGACAATGATTTCTGTCGACGAATTATTGTTATTCAGATGAACATGAATACTTTGCACCCCACCATGATACGTGCCAACTCATATTTGATTTTTGAAGTCATTTTAAAAATGAAATATCCCTCTATACCCCTTCTTACGACCCGACAATGATTTCTCTTGACGAATTATTGTTATTCAGATAGAAATGGATATTTTGCACCCTACTATGTGCGTGCCAAGTCATATTTGATTCTTGAAGTAATTTTGAAAATGTAAAATCCCTCTATACCCCCTCTAATGACCCGACAATGATTTCTGTTGACAAATCATTGTTATTCAGATGGAAATGAATATTTTGCACTCCACCATGATGCTTGCCAAGTCATATTTGATTTTTGAGGTAATATTGAAATTGATATATTCCTCTATAACCCCTTTGACGACTCGAAAATGATTTCTCTTGACGAATTATTGTTATTCAGATAGAGATGGATATTTTGCACCCTACTATGATGCGTGCTAAGTCATATTTGATTTTTGAAGTAATTTTGAAAATGTAAAATACCTCTATACCCCCTCTAATGACCCGAAAATGATTTCTGTTGACAAATTATTGTTATTCAGATGGAAATGAATATTTTGCACCCTACTATGATGCGTGCCAAGTCATATTTGATTTTTGAAGTAATTTTGAAAATGAAAAATCCCTCTATACCCACCTCTAATGACCCGACTATGATTTCTGATGACAAAATATTGTTATTCAGATGGAAATGTATATTCTGCACCCCACCATGATGCGTGCCAAGTCATATTAGATTTTTGATGAAATAATGAAAATGAAAAATCCCTCTATACCCCCTTTAACGACCCGTCAATTATATCTGTTGACGAATCATTGTTATTCAGATGGAAATGGATATTCTGCACCCCACCATGATGCGTGCCAAGTCATATTTGATTTTGAGGTAATTTTGAAAATGAAAAATCCCTCTATACCCCCTCTAACGACCCGACAATGATTTCTGTTGACAAATTATTGTTATTGAGTTGGAAATGAATATTCTGTACCCCACCATGATGCGTGCCAAGTCATATTTGATTATTGAAGTCATTTTGAAAATGTAAAATCCCTCTATATCCCCTCTGACGACCCGACAATGATTTCTGTTGACGAATTATTGTTATTCAGTTGAAAATGGATATTCTGCACTCCACCATGTTAAGTGCCAAGTCATATTGGAATTTTGAAGAAATATTGAAAATGAAAAATCCCTCAATACCCCCTCTGACGACCCGACAATGATTTCTGTAGACGAATTATTGTTATTCAGTTGGAAATGAATATTCTGCACCTCACCATGTTGCGTACCAAGTCATATTTGATTTTGAGGTAATTTTGAAAATGAAAAATCCCTCTATACCCCCTCTAACGACCCGACAATGATTTCTGTCGACGAATTATTGTTATTCAGATGGAAATAGATATTCTGCACCCCACCATGATGCGTGCCAAGTAGTATTGGATTTTTGAAGAAATATTGAAAATGAAAAATCCCTCTATACCCCCTCTAACGACCCGACAATGATTTCTGTCGACGAATTATTGTTATCCAGATGGAATTGAATATTCTGCACCCCACTATGTTGCGTGCCAAGTCATATTTGATTTTGAGGTAATTTTGAAAATGAAAAATCCCTCTATACCCCCTCTAACGACCCGACAATGATTTCTGTCGACGAATTATTGTTATTCAGACGGAAATGGATACTTTGCACCCCACCATGATGCGTGCCAAGTCATATTAGATTTTTGAAGAAATATTGAAAATGAAAAATCACCCTATACCCCCTCTAACGAACCGACAATGAGTTCTGTTGACGAATTATTGTTATTCAGATGGAGATGGATATTCTGCACCCCACCATGATGCGTGCCAAGTTATATTGGATTTTTGAAGAAATATTGAAAATGAAAAATCCCTCTATACCCCCTCTGACGACCCGACAATGATTTCTGTTGACGAATTATTGTTATTCAGATGAACATGAATACTTTGCACCCCATCATGATGCGTGCCAAGTCATATTAGATATTTGAAGAAATTTTGAAAATGAAAAATCCCTCTATACCCACTCTAACGACCAGACAATGAATTCTGTTGACGAATTAATGATATTCAGATGAACTTGAATACTTTGCACCCCACCATGATACGTGCCAACTCATATTTGATTTTTGAAGTCATTTTAAAAATGAAATATCCCTCTATACCCCTTCTTACGACCCGACAATGATTTCTCTTAACGAATTATTGTTATTCAGATAGAAATGGATATTTTTTCACCCTACTATGTGCGTGCCAAGTCATATTTGATTCTTGAAGTAATTTTGAAAATGTAAAATCCCTCTATACCCCCTCTAATGACCCGACAATGATTTCTGTTGACAAATCATTGTTATTCAGATGGAAATGAATATTTTGCACTCCACCATGATGCTTGCCAAGTCATATTTGATTTTTGAGGTAATATTGAAATTGATATATTCCTCTATAACCCCTTTGACGACTCGAAAATGATTTCTCTTGACGAATTATTGTTATTCAGATAGAGATGGATATTTTGCACCCTACTATGATGCGTGCCAAGTCATATTTGATTTTTAAAGTAATTTTGAAAATGTAAAATACCTCTATACCCCCTCTAATGACCCGAAAATGATTTCTGTTGACAAATTATTGTTATTCAGATGGAAATGAATATTTTGCACCCTACTATGATGCGTGCCAAGTCATATTTGATTTTTGAAGTAATTTTGAAAATGAAAAATCCCTCTATACCCACCTCTAATGACCCGACTATGATTTCTGATGACAAAATATTGTTATTCAGATGGAAATGGATATTCTGCACCCCTCCATGATGCGCGCCAAATCATATTTGATTTTTGAAGTCATTTTGAAAATGAAAAATCCCTCTATACCCCCTCTGACGACCCATCAATTATATCTGTTGACGAATCATTGTTATTCAGATGGAAATGGATATTCTGCACCCCACCATGATGCGTGCCAAGTCATATTAGATTTTTGAAGAAATATTGAAAATGAAAAAACCCTCTATACCCCCTTTAACGACCCGTCAATGATATCTGTTGACGAATCATTGTTATTCAGATGGAAATGGATATTCTGCACCCCACCATGATGCGTGCCAAGTCATATTTGATTTTGAGGTAATTTTGAAAATGAAAAATCCTTCTATACCCCCTCTGACGACCCGACAATGATTTCAGTTGACGAATTATTGTTATTCAGTTGGAAATGAATATTCTGCACCTCACCATGTTGCGTACCAAGTCATATTTGATTTTGAGGTAATTTTGAAAATGAAAAATCCCTCTATACCCCCTCTAACGACCCGACAATGATTTCTGTCGACGAATTATTGTTATCCAGATGGAAATGAATATTCTGCACCCCACCATGTTGCGTGCCAAGTCATAATTGATTTTGAGGTGATTTTGAAAATTAAAATCCCTCTATACCCCCTCTAACGACCCGACAATGATTTCTGTCGACGAATTATTGTTATCCAGATGGAAATGAATATTCTGCACCCCACCATGTTGCGTGCCAAGTCATATTTGATTTAGAGGTAATTTTGAAAATTAAAAATCCCTCTATACCCCCTCTAACGACCCGACAATGATTTCTGTCGACGAATTATTGTTATTCAGACGGACATGGATACTTTGCACCCCACCATGATGCGTGCCAAGTCATATTAGATTTTTGAAGAAATATTGACAATGAGAAATCACTCTATACCCCCTCTAACGAACCGACAATGAGTTCTGTAGACGAATTATTGTTATTCAGATGGAAATGGATATTCTGCACCCCACCATGATGCGTGCCAAGTTATATTGGATTTTTGAAGAAATATTGAAAATGAAGAATCCCTCTATACCCCCTCTAACGACCCGAAGATGATTTCTGTTGACGAATTATTGTTATTCAGATGGAAATAGATATTCTGCACCCCACCATGATGCGTGCCAAGTCATATTAGATTTTTGAAGAAATATTGAAAATGAAAAATCCCTCTATACCCCCTCTGACGACCCGACAATGATTTCTGTTGACGAATTATTGTTATTCAGATGAACATGAATACTTTGCACCCCATCATGATGCGTGCCAAGTCATATTAGATATTTGAAGAAATATTGAAAATGAAAAATCCCTCTATACCCACTCTAACGACCAGACAATGAATTCTGTTGACGAATTAATGTTATTCAGATGAACTTGAATACTTTGCACCCCACCATGATACGTGCCAACTCATATTTGATTTTTGAAGTCATTTTAAAAATGAAATATCCCTCTATACCCCTTCTTACGACCCGACAATGATTTCTCTTGACGAATTATTGTTATTCAGATAGAAATGGATATTTTGCACCCTACTATGATGCGTGCCAAGTCATATTTGATTCTTGAAGTAATTTTGAAAATGTAAAATCCCTCTATACCCCCTCTAATGACCCGACAATGATTTCTGTTGACAAATCATTGATATTCAGATGGAAATGAATATTTTGCACTCCACCATGATGCGTGCCAAGTCATATTTGATTTTTGAAGTAATTTTGAAATTGTAAAATACCTCTATACCCCCTCCAATGACCCGAAAATGATTTCTGTTGACAAATTATTGTTATTCAGATGGAAATGAATATTTTGCACCCCACTATGATGCGTGCCAAGTCATATTTGATTTTTGAAGTAATTTTGAAAATGAAAAATCCCTCTATACCCACCTCTAATGACCCGACTATGATTTCTGATGACAAAATATTGTTATTCAGATGGAAATGGATATTCTGCACCCCTCCATGATGCGTGCCAAATCATATTTGATTTTTGAAGTAATTTTGAAAATGAAAAATCCCTCTATACCCACCTCTAATGACCCGACTATGATTTCTGATGACAAATTATTGTTATTCAGATGAAAATGAATATTTTGCACCCTACTATGATGCGTGCCAAGTCATATTTGATTTTTGAAGTAATTTTGAAAATGAAAAATCCCTCTATACCCACCTCTAATGACCCGACTATGATTTCTGATGACAAAATATTGTTATTCAGATGGAAATGGATATTCTGCACCCCTCCATGATGCGTGCCAAATCATATTTGATTTTTGAAGTCATTTTGAAAATGAAAAATCCCTCTATACCCCCTCTGACGAACCGTCAATGATTTCTGTTGACGAATTATTGTTATTCAGATGGAAATAGATATTCTGCACCCCAGCATGATGCGTGCCATGTCATATTAGATTTTTGAAGAAATATTGAAAATGAAAAATCCCTCTATACCCCTTCCAACGACCCGTCATTATTTCTGTCAACAAATGATTGTTATTCAGATGGTAATGAATATTCTGCACACCACCATGATGCGTGCCAAGTCATATTTGATTTTGAGGTAATTTTGAAAATGAAATATCCCTCTATACCCCCTCTAACGACCCGACAATGATTTCTGTCGACGAATTATTGTTATTCAGATGGAAATAGATATTCTGCACCCCACCATGATGCGTGCCAAGTAGTATTGGATTTTTGAAGAAATATTGAAAATGAAAAATCCCTCTATACCCCCTCTAACGACCCGACAATGATTTCTGTCGACGAATTATTGTTATCCAGATGGAAATGAATATTCTGCACCCCACCATGTTGCGTGCCAAGTCATATTTGATTTTGAGGTAATTTTGAAAATGAAAAATCCCTCTATACCCCCTCTAACGACCCGACAATGATTTCTGTCGACGAATTATTGTTATTCAGACGGAAATGGATACTTTGCACCCCACCATGATGCGTGCCAAGTCATATTAGATTTTTGAAGAAATATTGAAAATGAAAACTCACCCTATACCCCCTCTAACGAACCGACAATGAGTTCTGTTGACGAATTATTGTTATTCAGATGGAAATGGATATTCTGCACCCCACCATGATGCGTGCCAAGTTATATTGGATTTTTGAAGAAATATTGAAAATGAAAAATCCCTCTATACCTCCTCTAACGACCCGAAAATGATTTCTGTTAACGAATTATCGTTATTCAGATGGAAATAGATATTCTGCACCCCACCATGATGCGTGCCAAGTCATATTAGATTTTTGAAGAAATATTGAAAATGAAAAATCCCTCTATACCCCCTCTGACGACCCGACAATGATTTCTGTTGACGAATTATTGTTATTCAGATGAACATGAATACTTTGCACCCCATCATGATGCGTGCCAAGTCATATTAGATTTTTGAAGAAATATTGAAAATGAAAAATCCCTCTATACCCACTCTAACGACCAGACAATGAATTCTGTTGACGAATTAATGTTATTCAGATGAACTTGATTACTTTGCACCCCACCATGATACGTGCCAACTCATATTTGATTTTTGAAGTCATTTTAAAAATGAAATATCCCTCTATACCCCTTCTTACGACCCGACAATGATTTCTCTTGACGAATTATTGTTATTCAGATAGAAATGGATATTTTTTCACCCTACTATGTGCGTGCCAAGTCATATTTGATTCTTGAAGTAATTTTGAAAATGTAAAATCCCTCTATACCCCCTCTTATGACCCGACAATGATTTCTGTTGACAAATCATTGTTATTCAGATGGAAATGAATATTTTGCACTCCACCATGATGCTTGCCAAGTCATATTTGATTTTTGAGGTAATATTGAAATTGATATATTCCTCTATAACCCCTTTGACGACTCGAAAATGATTTCTCTTGACGAATTATTGTTATTCAGATAGAGATGGATATTTTGCACCCTACTATGATGCGTGCCAAGTCATATTTGATTTTTGAAGTCATTTTGAAAATGAAAAATCCCTCTATACCCCCTCTAACGACCCGACAATGATTTCTGTCGACGAATTATTGTTATCCAGATGGAAATGAATATTCTGCACCCCACCATGTTGCGTGCCAAGTCATATTTGATTTTGAGGTAATTTTGAAAATTAAAAATCCCTCTATACCCCCTCTAACGACCCGACAATGATTTCTGTCGACGAATTATTGTTATCCAGATGGAAATGAATATTCTGCACCCCACCATGTTGCGTGCCAAGTCATATTTGATTTTGAGGTAATTTTGAAAATTAAAAATCCCTCTATACCCCCTCTAACGACCCGACAATGATTTCTGTCGACGAATTATTGTTATTCAGACGGACATGGATACTTTGCACCTCACCATGATGCGTGCCAAGTCATATTAGATTTTTGAAGAAATATTGACAATGAGAAATCACTCTATACCCCCTCTGACGACCCGACAATGATTTCTGTTGACGAATTATTGTTATTCAGATGAACATGAATACTTTGCACCCCATCATGATGCGTGCCAAGTCATATTAGATTTTTGAAGAAATATTGAAAATGAAAAATCCCTCTATACCCACTCTAACGACCAGACAATGAATTCTGTTGACGAATTAATGTTATTCAGATGAACTTGAATACTTTGCACCCCACCATGATACGTGCCAACTCATATTTGATTTTTGAAGTCATTTTAAAAATGAAATATCCCTCTATACCCCTTCTTACGACCCGACAATGATTTCTCTTGACGAATTATTGTTATTCAGATAGAAATGGATATTTTGCACCCTACTATGTGCGTGCCAAGTCATATTTGATTCTTGAAGTAATTTTGAAAATGTAAAATCCCTCTATACCCCCTCTAATGACCCGACAATGATTTCTGTTGACAAATCATTGTTATTCAGATGGAAATGAATATTTTGCACTCCACCATGATGCTTGCCAAGTCATATTTGATTTTTGAGGTAATATTGAAATTGATATATTCCTCTATAACCCCTTTGACGACTCGAAAATGATTTCTCTTGACGAATTATTGTTATTCAGATAGAGATGGATATTTTGCACCCTACTATGATGCGTGCCAAGTCATATTTGATTTTTGAAGTAATTTTGAAAATGTAAAATACCTCTATACCCCCTCTAATGACCCGAAAATGATTTCTGTTGACAAATTATTGTTATTCAGATGGAAATGAATATTTTGCACCCTACTATGATGCGTGCCAAGTCATATTTGATTTTTGAAGTAATTTTGAAAATGAAAAATCCCTCTATACCCACCTCTAATGACCCGACTATGATTTCTGATGACAAAATATTGTTATTCAGATGGAAATGGATATTCTGCACCCCTCCATGATGCGTGCCAAATCATATTTGATTTTTGAAGTTATTTTGAAAATGAAAAATCCCTCTATACCCCCTCTGACGACCCATCAATTATATCTGTTGACGAATCATTGTTATTCAGATGGAAATGGATATTCTGCACCCCACCATGATGCGTGCCAAGTCATATTAGATTTTTGAAGAAATATTGAAAATGAAAAAACCCTCTATACCCCCTTTAACGACCCGTCAATGATATCTGTTGACAAATCATTGTTATTCAGATGGAAATGGATATTCTGCACCCCACCATGATGCGTGCCAAGTCATATTTGATTTTGAGGTAATTTTGAAAATGAAAAATCCTTCTATACCCCCTCTGACGACCCGACAATGATTTCAGTTGACGAATTATTGTTATTCAGTTGGAAATGAATATTCTGCACCTCACTATGTTGCGTACCAAGTCATATTTGATTTTGAGGTAATTTTGAAAATGAAAAATCCCTCTATACCCCCTCTAACGACCCGACAATGATTTCTGTCGACGAATTATTGTTATCCAGATGGAAATGAATAATCTGCACCCCACCATGTTGCGTGCCAAGTCATATTTGATTTTGAGGTAATTTTGAAAATTAAAAATCCCTCTATACCCCCTCTAACGACGCGACAATGATTTCTGTCGACGAATTATTGTTATCCAGATGGAAATGAATATTCTGCACCCCACCATGTTGCGTGCCAAGTCATATTTGATTTTGAGGTAATTTTGAAAATTAAAAATCCCTCTATACCCCCTCTAACGACCCGACAATGATTTCTGTCGACGAATTATTGTTATTCAGACGGACATGGATACTTTGCACCCCACCATGATGCGTGCCAAGTCATATTAGATTTTTGAAGAAATATTGACAATGAGAAATCACTCTATACCCCCTCTAACGAACCGACAATGAGTTCTGTAGACGAATTATTGTTATTCAGATGGAAATGGATATTCTGCACCCCACCATGATGCGTGCCAAGTTATATTGGATTTTTGAAGAAATATTGAAAATGAAGAATCCCTCTATACCCCCTCTAACGACCCGAAAATGATTTCTGTTGACGAATTATAGTTAATCAAATAGAAATAGATATTCTGCACCCCACCATGATGCGTGCCAAGTCATATTAAATTTTTGAAGAAATATTGAAAATGAAAAATCCCTCTATACCCCTCTGACGACCCGACAATGATTTCTGTTGACGAATTATTGTTATTCAGATGAACATGAATACTTTGCACCCCATCATGATGCGTGCCAAGTCATATTAGATTTTTGAAGAAATATTGAAAATGAAAAATCCCCCTATACCCACTCTAACGACCAGACAATGAATTCTGTTGACGAATTAATGTTATTCAGATGAACTTGAATACTTTGCACCCCACCATGATACGTGCCAACTCATATTTGATTTTTTAAGTCATTTTAAAAATAAAATATCCCTCTATACCCCTTCTTACGACCCGACAATGATTTCTCTTGACGAATTATTGTTATTCAGATAGAGATGGATATTTTGCACCCTACTATGATGCGTGCCAAGTCATATTTGATTTTTGAAGTAATTTTGAAAATGTAAAATACCTCTATACCCCCTCTAATGACCCGAAAATGATTTCTGTTGACAAATTATTGTTATTCAGATGGAAATGAATATTTTGCACCCTACTATGATGCGTGCCAAGTCATATTTGATTTTTGAAGTAATTTTGAAAATGAAAAATCCCTCTATACCCACCTCTAATGACCCGACTATGATTTCTGATGACAAAATATTGTTATTCAGATGGAAATGGATATTCTGCACCCCTCCATGATGCGTGCCAAATCATATTTGATTTTTGAAGTTATTTTGAAAATGAAAAATCCCTCTATACCCCCTCTGACGACCCATCAATTATATCTGTTGACGAATCATTGTTATTCAGATGGAAATGGATATTCTGCACCCCACCATGTTGCGTGCCAAGTCATATTTGATTTTGAGGTAATTTTGAAAATGAAAAATCCCTCTATACCCATTCTAACGACCCGACGATGATTTCTGTCGACGATTTATTGTTATTCAGATGGAAATAGATATTCTGCACCCCACCATGATGCGTGCCTAGTCATATTAGAGTTTTGAAGAAATATTGAAAATGAAAAATCCCTCTATACTCCCTCTAACGACCCGACAATAATTTCTGTTGACGAATTCTTGTTATTCAGATGGAAATATATATTCTGCACCCTACTATGCTGCGTGCCAAGTTATATTCGATTTTTGAAGTAATTTTAAAATTGAAAATTCCCTCTAACCCCCTCTGACGACCCGACAATAATTTCTGTTGACGAATTATTGTAATTTAGATGAAAATGGATATTATGCACTCCACCATGATACGCGCCAAGTCATATTAGATTTTTGAAGTAATTTTGAAAATGAGAAATCCCTCTATACCCCCTCTGACGACCCGACAATGATTTCTGTTGACGAATTATTGTTATTCAGATGGAAATGGATATTCTGCACCCCACCATGTTGCGTGCCAAGTCATATTTGATTTTTGAAGTAATTTTGAAAATGAAAAATCCCTCTATACCCACCTCTAATGACCCGACTATGATTTCTGATGACAAAATATTCTTATTCAGATGGAAATGGATATTCTGCACCCCTCTATGATGCGCGCCAAATCATATTTGATTTTTGAAGTCATTTTGAAAATGAAAAATCCCTCTATACCCCCTCTGACGCCCCATCAATTATATCTGTTGACGAATCATTGTTATTCAGATGGAAATGGATATTCTGCACCCCACCATAATGCCTGCCAAGTCATATTTGATTTTTGAAGTCATTTTGAAAATGAAAAATCCCTCTATATCCCCTCTGACGACCCGACAATGGGTTCTGTTGACGAATTATTGTTAATCAGGTGGAATAGGATATTCTTCACCCCACCATGATACGCGCCAAGTCATATTAGATTTTTGAAGTAATTTTGAAAATGAGAAATCCCTCTATACCACCTCTGACGACCCGACAATGATTTCTGTTGACGAATTATTGTTATTCAGATGGAAATGGATATTCTGCACCCCACCATGTTGCGTGCCAAGTCATATTTGATTTTGAGGTAATTTTGAAAATGAAAAATCCCTCTATACCCCCTCTGACGTCACGACAATGATTTCTGTTAACGAATTATTGTTAGTTAGATATACATAAATACTTTGCACCCCACCATGATGCGTGCCAAGTCATATTTGATTTTGAGGTAATTTTGAAAATGAAAAATCCCTCTATACCACCTCTGACGTTACGACAATAATTTCTGTTAAGGAATTATTGTTATTCAGATAGATATGGATATTCTGCACCCCACCATGATGCGTGCCAAGTAATATTAGATTTTTGAAGAAAAATTGAAAATGAAAAATCCCTCTATACCCCCTCTAACGACCCGTCAATGATTTCTGTTGACGAATTAATGTTATTTAGATATATATGGATACTTTGCACCCACTATGATGCGTGCCAAGTCATATTACATTTTTGAAGTAATTTTGAATCTGAGATATACCTCTATACCCCCTCTGACGACACGACAACGATTTAAATTGACGAATTATTGTTATTCAGATGGACATGGATACTTTGCACCCACTATGATGCGTGCCAAGTCATATTACATTTTTGAAGTAATTTTGAATCTGAGATATACCTCTATACCCCCTCTGACGACACGACAACGATTTAAATTGACGAATTATTGTTATTCAGATGGACATGGATATTCTGCACCCCACCATGATGCGTGCCAAGTCATATTTGATTTTGAGGTAATTTTGAAAATGAAAAATCCTTCTATACCCCCTCTGACGACCCGACAATGATTTCTGTTGACAAATTATTGTTATTCAGATAGATATGGATATTCTGCACCCCACCATGATGCGTGCCAAGTAATATTAGATTTCTGAATTATATTGAAAATGGAAAATCCCTCTATACCCCCTCTAACGACCCGACAATGATTTCTGTTGACGAATTATTGTTATTTAGAAGGACATGGATATTCTGCCCCTCACCATGATGCGTGCCAAGTAATATTAGATATTTGAAGAAATATTGAAAATGAAAAATCCCTCTATTACCCCTCTAACGACCCGACAATGATTTCTGTTGACAAATTATTGTTATTTAGATGGAAATGGATATTCTGCACCCCATGTTGCGTGCCAAGTCTTATTTTATTTTGAGGTAATTTTGAAAATGAAAAATCTCTCTTTACCCTCTCTGACGACACGACAATGATTTCTGTTATCGAATTAATGTGATTCAGATGGACATGAATACTTTGCACCCCACCATGACGCGTGCCAAGTCATATTTGATTTTGAGGTAATTTTGAAAATGAAAAATCCCTCTATACCCCCTCTGACGACACGACAATGATTTATGTTGACGAATTAATGTTAGTCAGATAGAAATGGATATTCTGCACCCCGTTATGATCCGTGCCATGTCATATTTGACTCTTGAAATCATTAAGATAATGAGAAATCCCTCTATACCCCCTCTAACGACCCGTCAATGATTGCTATTGACGAATTATTGTTATTGAGATGGAAATGGATATTCTGCACCCCACCATGATGCGTGCCAAGTCATATTTGATTTTGAGGTAATTTTGAAAATGAAAAATCCCTCTATACCCCCTCTGACGACCCGACAATGATTTCTGTTGACGAATTATTGTTATTCAGATGGAAATGGATATTCTGCACCCCACCATGATGCTTGCCAAGTCATATTTGATTTTGAGGTAATTTTGAATATGAAAAATCCCTCTATACCCCCTCCAACGACCCGTCAATGATTTCTGTTGACGAATTATTGTTATTCAGATGGAAATGGATATTCTGCACCCCACCATGATGCGTGCCAAGTCATATTTGATTTTGAGGTAATTTTGAAAATGAGAAATCCCTCTATACCCCCTCTGACGACCCGACAATGATTTCTGTTGACAAATTATTGTTATTGAGATGGAAATGGATATTCTGTACCCCACCATAATGCCTGCCAAGTCATATTTGATTTTTGAAGTCATTTTGAAAATGATAAATCCCTCTATATCCCCTCTGACGACCCGACAATGGGTTCTGTTGACGAATTATTGTTAATCAGATGGAATAGGATATTCCTCACCCCACCTTGATGCGTGCCAAGTCATATTGGATTTTTGAAGAAATATTGAAAATGAAAAATCCCTCTATACCCCCTCTTACGACCCGACAATGATTTCTTTTGACGAAATATTGTTATTCAGATGGAAATAAAGATTCTGCACCCCACCATGTTGTGTGCCAAGTCATATTTGATTTTGAGGTAATTTTGAAAATGAAAAATCCCTCTATACCCCCTCTAACGACCCGACGATGATTTCTGTCGACGATTTATTGTTATTCAGATGGAAATAGATATTCTGCACCCCACCATGATGCGTGCCTAGTCATATTAGAGTTTTGAAGAAATATTGAAAATGAAAAATCCCTCTATACCCCCTCTAACGACCCGGCAATAATTTCTGTTGACGAATTCTTGTTATTCAGATGGAAATATATATTCTGCACCCTACTATGCTGCGTGCCAAGTTATATTCGATTTTTGAAGTAATTTTAAAATTGAAAATTCCCTCTAACCCCCTCTGACGACCCGACAATAATTTCTGTTGACGAATTATTGTAATTTAGATGAAAATGGATATTATGCACTCCACCATGATACGCGCCAAGTCATATTAGATTTTTGAAGTAATTTTGAAAATGAGAAATCCCTCTATACCCCCTCTGACGACCCGACAATGATTTCTGTTGACGAATTATTGTTATTCAGATGGAAATGGATATTCTGCAACCCACCATGATGCGTGCCAGGTCCTATTAGATTTTTGAAGAAATATTGAAACTGAAAAATCCCTCTACATCCCCTCTAACGACCCGAAAATGATTTCTGCTGACGAATTATTGTTATTCAGATGGAAATGGATATTCTGCACCCCACCATCTTGCGTGCCAAGTCATATTTGATTTTGAGGTAATTTTGAAAATGAGAAATCCCTCTATACCCCCTCTGACGACCCGACAATGATTTCTTTTGACGAATTATTGTTATTCAGCTAGATATGGATATTCTGCACCCCACCATGATGCGTGCCAAGTAATATTAGATTTCTGAAGAAATAATGAAAATGGAAAATCCCTCTATACCCCCTCTAACGACCCGACAATGATTTCTGTTGACGAATTATTGTTACTTAGAAGGACATGGATATTCTGCACCTCACCATGATGCGTGCCAAGTCATATTAGATTTTTGAAGAAATATTGAAAATGAAAAATCCCTCTATTACCCCTCTAACGACCCGACAACGATTTCTGTTGACAAATTATTGTTATTTAGATGGAAATGGATATTCTGCACCATATGTTGCGTGCCAAGTCTTATTTTATTTTGAGGTAATTTTGAAAATGAAAAATCTCTCTTTACCCTCTCAGACGACACGACAATGATTTCTGTTATCGAATTATTGTGATTCAGATGGACATGAATACTTTGCACCCCACCATGACGCGTGCCAAGTCATATTTGATTTTGAGGTAATTTTGAAAATGAAAAATCCCTCTATACCCCCTCTGACGACAAGACAATGAATTCTGTTAAAGAATTATTGTTATTCAGATAGAAATGGATATTCTGCACCCCTCCATGATGCGTGCCAAATCATATTTGATTTTTGAAGTCAGTTTGAAAATGAAAAATTCCTCTATACCCCCTCTGACGACCCGACAATGATTTCTGTTGACGAATTATTGTTATTCAGTTGAAAATGGATATTCTGCACCCCACCATGATGCGTGCCAAGTCATATTGGATTTTTGAAGAAATATTGAAAATGAAAAATCCCTCTATACCCCCTCTAACGACCCGACAATGACTTCTGTTGACGAATTATTGTTATTCAGATGGAAATGAATATTCTGCACCCCACCGTGTAGCGTACCAAGTCATATTTGATTTTGAGGTAATATTGAAAATGAAAAATCCCTCTATACCCCCTTTGACGACTCGAAAATGATTTCTCTTGACGAATTATTGTTATTCAGATAGAAATGGATATTTTGCACCCTACTATCATGCGTGCCAAGTCATATTTGATTTTTGAAGTAATTTTGAAAATGTAAAATCCCTCTATACCCCCTCTGACGACCCGACAATGATTTCTGTTGACGAATTATTGTTATTCAGATGGAAATGGATATTCTGCAACCCACCATGATGCGTGCCAAGTCATATTAGATTTTTGAAGAAATATTGAAACTGAAAAATCCCTCTACATCCCCTCTAACGACCCGAAAATGATTTCTGCTGACGAATTATTGTTATTCAGATGGAAATGGATATTCTGCACCCCACCATGTTGCGTGCCAAGTCATATTTGATTTTGAGGTAATTTTGAAAATGAGAAATCCCTCTATACCCTCTCTGACGACCCGACAATGATTTCTTTTGACGAATTATTGTTATTCAGATAGATATGGATATTCTGCACCCCACCATGATGCGTGCCAAGTACTATTAGATTTCTGAAGAAATATTGAAAATGGAAAATCCCTCTATACCCCCTCTAACGACCCGACAATGATTTCTGTTGACGAATTATTGTTATTTAGAAGGACATGGATATTCTGCACCTCACCATGATGCGTGCCAAGTCATATTAGATTTTTGAAGAAATATTGAAAATGAAAAATCCCTCTATTACCCCTCTAACGACCCGACAATGATTTCTGTTGACAAATTATTGTTATTTAGATGGAAATGGATATTCTGCACCCCATGTTGCGTGCCAAGTCTTATTTTATTTTGAGGTAATTTTGAAAATGAAAAATCTCTCTTTACCCTCTCTGACGACACGACAATGATTTCTGTTATCGAATTATTGTGATTCAGATGGACATGAATACTTTGCACCCCACCATGACGCGTGCCAAGTCATATTTGATTTTGAGGTAATTTTGAAAATGAAAAATCCCTCTATACCCCCTCTGACGACAAGACAATGATTTCTGTTGACGAATTATTGTTATTCAGATGGAAATGGATATTCTGCAACCCACCATGATGCGTGCCAAGTCATATTAGATTTTTGAAGAAATATTGAAACTGAAAAATCCCTCTACATCCCCTCTAACGACCCGAAAATGATTTCTGCTGACGAATTATTGTTATTCAGATAGATATGGATATTCTGCACCCCACCATGATGCGTGCCAAGTAATATTAGATTTTTGAAGAAAAATTGAAAATGAAAAATCCCTCTATACCCCCTCTAACGACCCGTCAATGATTTCTGTTGACGAATTAATGTTATTTAGATATATATGGATACTTTGCACCCCACTATGATGCGTGCCAAGTCATATTACATTTTTGAAGTAATTTTGAATATGAAAAATCCCTCCATACCCCCTCTGACGACACGACAATGATTTATGTTGACGAATTAATGTTAGTCAGATAGAAATGGATATTCTGCACCCCGCCATGATGCGTGCCATGTCATATTTGATTCTTGAAATCATTTAGATAATGAGATATCCCTCTATACCCCCTCTAACGACCCGTCAATGATTTCTATTGACGAATTATTGTTATTGAGATGGAAATGGATATTCTGCACCCCACCATGATGCGTGCCAAGTCATATTTGATCTTGAGGTAATTTTGAAAATGAAAAATCCCTCTAAACCACCTCTGACGATACGACAATAATTTCTGTTAAGGAATTATTGTTATTCAGATAGATATGGATATTCTGCACCCCACCATGATGCGTGCCAAGTAATATTAGATTTTTGAAGAAAAATTAAAAATGAAAAATCCCTCTATACCCCCTCTAACGACCCGTCAATGATTTCTGTTGACGAATTAATGTTATTTAGATATATATGGATACTTTGCACCCCACTATGATGCGTGCCAAGTCATATTACATTTTTGAAGTAATTTTGAATATGAAAAATCCCTCCATACCCCCTCTGACGACACGACAATGATTTATGTTGACGAATTAATGTTAGTCAGATAGAAATGGATATTCTGCACCCCGCCATGATGCGTGCCATGTCATATTTGATTCTTGAAATCATTTAGATAATGAGAAATCCCTCTATACCCCCTCTAACGACCCGTCAATGATTTCTATTGACGAATTATTGTTATTGAGATGGAAATGGATATTCTGCACCCCACCATGATGCGTGCCAAGTCATATTTGATTTTGAGGTAATTTTGAAAATGAAAAATCCCTCTATACCCCCTCTGACGACCCGACAATGATTTCTGTTGACGAATTATTGTTATTCTGATGGAAATGGATATTCTGCACCCCACCATGATGCGTGCCAAGTCATATTTGATTTTGAGGTAATTTTGAATATGAAAAATCCCTCTATACCCCCTCCAACGACCCGTCAATGATTTCTGTTGACGAATTATTGTTATTCAGATGAAAATGGATATTCTGCACCCCACCATGATGCGTGCCAAGTCATATTTGATTTTGAGGTAATTTTGAAAATGAAAAATCCCTCTATACCCCCTCTGACGACCCGACAATGATTTCTGTTGACAAATTATTGTTATTGAGATGGAAATGGATATTCTGTACCCCACCATAATGCCTGCCAAGTCATATTTGATTTTTGAAGTCATTTTGAAAATGAAAAATCCCTCTATATCCCCTCTGACGACCCGACAATGGGTTCTGTTGACGAATTATTGTTAATCAGGTGGAATAGGATATTCTTCACCCCACCATGATGCGTGCCAAGTCATATTGGATTTTTGAAGAAATATTGAAAATGAAAAATCCCTCTATACCCCCTCTTACGACCCGACAATGATTTCTTTTGACGAAATATTGTTATTCAGATGGAAATAAAGATTCTGCACCCCACCATGTTGCGTGCCAAGTCATATTTGATTTTGAGGTAATTTTGAAAATGAAAAATCCCTCTATACCCCTTCTAACGACCCGACGATGATTTCTGTCGACGATTTATTGTTATTCAGATGGAAATAGTTATTCTGCACCACACCATGGTGCGTGCCTAGTCCTATTAGAGTTTTGAAGAAATATTGAAAATGAAAAATCCCTCTATACCCCCTCTAACGACCCGACAATAATTTCTGTTGACGAATTCTTGTTATTCAGATGGAAATATATATTCTGCACCCTACTATGCTGCGTGCCAAGTTATATTCGATTTTTGAAGTAATTTTAAAATTGAAAATTCCCTCTAACCCCCTCTGACGACCCGACAATAATTTCTGTTGACGAATTATTGTAATTTAGATGAAAATGGATATTATGCACTCCACCATGATACGCGCCAAGTCATATTAGATTTTTGAAGTAATTTTGAAAATGAGAAATCCCTCTATACCCCCTCTGACGACCCGACAATGATTTCTGTTGACGAATTATTGTTATTCAGATGGAAATGGATATTCTGCACCCCACCATGTTGCGTGCCAAGTCATATTTGATTTTGAGGTAATTTTGAAAATGAAAAATCCCTCTATACCCCCTCTGACGTCACGACAATGATTTCTGTTAACGAATAATTGTTAGTTAGATATACATAAATACTTTGCACCCCACCATGATGCGTGCCAAGTCATATTTGATTTTGAGGTAATTTTGAAAATGAAAAATCCCTCTATACCACCTCTGACGATACGACAATAATTTCTGTTAAGGAATTATTGTTATTCAGATAGATATGGATATTCTGCACCCCACCATGATGCGTGCCAAGTAATATTAGATTTTTGAAGAAAAATTGAAAATGAAAAATCCCTCTATACCCCCTCTAGCGACCCGTCAATGATTTCTGTTGACGAATTAATGTTATTTAGATATATATGGATACTTTGCACCCCACTATGATGCGTGCCAAGTCATATTACATTTTTGAAGTAATTTTGAAACTGAGATATACCTCTATACCCCCTCTGACGACACGACAACGATTTAAATTGACGAATTATTGTTATTCAGATGGACATGGATACTTTGCACCCCACCGTGATGCGTGCCAAGTCATATTAGATTTTTGAAGTAATTTTGAATATGAAAAATCCCTCCATACCCCCTCTGACGACACGACAATGATTTATGTTGACGAATTAATGTTAGTCAGATAGAAATGGATATTCTGCACGCCGTTATGATGCGTGCCATGTCATATTTGATTCTTGAAATCATTAAGATAATGAGAAATCCCTCTATACCCCCTCTAACGACCCGTCAATGATTGCTATTGACGAATTATTGTTATTGAGATGGAAATGGATATTCTGCACCCCACCATGATGCGTGCCAAGTCATATTTGATTTTGAGGTAATTTTGAAAATGAAAAATCCCTCTATACCCCCTCTGACGACCCGACAATGATTTCTGTTGACGAATTATTGTTATTCAGATGGAAATGGATATTCTGCACCCCACCATGATGCGTGCCAAGTCATATTTGATTTTGAGGTAATTTTGAATATGAAAAATCCCTCTATACCCCCTCCAACGACCCGTCAATGATTTCTGTTGACGAGTTATTGTTATTCAGATGGAAATGGATATTCTGCACCCCACCATGATGCGTGCCAAGTCATATTTGATTTTGAGGTAATTTTGAAAATGAAAAATCCCTCTATACCCCCTCTGACGACCCGACAATGATTTCTGTTGACAAATTATTGTTATTGAGATGGAAATGGATATTCTGTACCCCACCATAATGCCTGCCAAGTTATATTTGATTTTTGAAGTCATTTTGAAAATGATAAATCCCTCTATATCCCCTCTGACGACCCGACAATGGGTTCTGTTGACGAATTATTGTTAATCAGATGGAATAGGATATTCCTCACCCCACCTTGATGCGTGCCAAGTCATATTGGATTTTTGAAGAAATATTGAAAATGAAAAATCCCTCTATACCCCCTCTTACGACCCGACAATGATTTCTTTTGACGAAATATTGTTATTCAGATGGAAATAAAGATTCTGCACCCCACCATGTTGTGTGCCAAGTCATATTTGATTTTGAGGTAATTTTGAAAATGAAAAATCCCTCTATACCCCCTCTAACGACCCGACGATGATTTCTGTCGACGATTTATTGTTATTCAGATGGAAATAGATATTCTGCACCCCACCATGATGCGTGCCTAGTTATATTAGAGTTTTGAAGAAATATTGAACATGAAAAATCCCTCTATACCCCCTCTAACGACCCGGCAATAATTTCTGTTGACGAATTCTTGTTATTCAGATGGAAATATATATTCTGCACCCTACTATGCTGCGTGCCAAGTTATATTCGATTTTTGAAGTAATTTTAAAATTGAAAATTCCCTCTAACCCCCTCTGACGACCCGACAATAATTTCTGTTGACGAATTATTGTAATTTAGATGAAAATGGATATTATGCACTCCACCATGATACGCGCCAAGTCATATTAGATTTTTGAAGTAATTTTGAAAATGAGAAATCCCTCTATACCCCCTCTGACGACCCGACAATGATTTCTGTTGACGAATTATTGTTATTCAGATGGAAATGAATATTCTGCAACCCACCATGATGCGTGCCAAGTCATATTAGATTTTTGAAGAAATATTGAAACTGAAAAATCCCTCTACATCCCCTCTGACGACCCGACAATGATTTCTGTTGACGAATTATTGTTATTCAGATGGAAATGGATATTCTGCACCCCACCATCTTGCGTGCCAAGTCATATTTGATTTTGAGGTAATTTTGAAAATGAGAAATCCCTCTATACCCACTCTGACGACCCGACAATGATTTCTTTTGACGAATTATTGTTATTCAGATAGATATGGATATTCTGCACCCCACCATGATGCGTGCCAAGTAATATTAGATTTCTGAAGAAATAATGAAAATGGAAAATCCCTCTATACCCCCTCTAACGACCCGACAATGATTTCTGTTGACGAATTATTGTTATTTAGAAGGACATGGATATTCTGCACCTCACCATGATGCGTGCCAAGTCATATTAGATTTTTGAAGAAATATTGAAAATGAAAAATCCCTCTATTACCCCTCTAACGACCCGACAATGATTTCTGTTGACAAATTATTGTTATTTAGATGGAAATGGATATTCTGCACCATATGTTGCGTGCCAAGTCTTATTTTATTTTGAGGTAATTTTGAAAATGAAAAATCTCTCTTTACCCTCTCAGACGACACGACAATGATTTCTGTTATCGAATTATTGTGATTCAGATGGACATGAATACTTTGCACCCCACCATGACGCGTGCCAAGTCATATTTGATTTTGAGGTAATTTTGAAAATGAAAAATCCCTCTATACCCCCTCTGACGACAAGACAATGAATTCTGTTAAAGAATTATTGTTATTCTGATAGAAATGGATATTCTGCACCCCTCCATGATGCGTGCCAAATCATATTTGATTTTTGAAGTCAGTTTGAAAATGAAAAATCCCTCTATACCCCCTCTGACGACCCGACAATGATTTCTGTTGACGAATTATTGTTATTCAGTTGAAAATGGATATTCTGCACCCCACTATGATGCGTGCCAAGTCATATTGGATTTTTGAAGAATTATTGAAAATGAAAAATCCCTCTATACCCCCTCTAACGACCCGACAATGACTTCTGTTGACGAATTATTGTTATTCAGATGGAAATGGATATTCTGCACCCCACCATGTTGCGTGCCAAGTCATATTTGATTTTGAGGTAATTTTGAAAATGAGAAATCCCTCTATACCCCCTCTGACGACCCGACAATGATTTCTTTTGACGAATTATTGTTATTCAGATAGATATGGATATTCTGCACCCCACCATGATGCGTGCCAAGTAATATTAGATTTCTGAAGAAATATTGAAAATGGAAAATCCCTCTATACCCCCTCTAACGACCCGACAATGATTTCTGTTGACGAATTATTGTTATTTAGAAGGACATGGATATTCTGCACCTCACCATGATGCGTGCCAAGTCATATTAGATTTTTGAAGAAATATTGAAAATGAAAAATCCCTCTATTACCCCTCTAACGACCCGACAATGATTTCTGTAGACAAATTATTGTTATTTAGATGGAAATGGATATTCTGCACCCCATGTTGCGTGCCAAGTCTTATTTTATTTTGAGGTAATTTTGAAAATGAAAAATCTCTCTTTACCCTCTCTGACGACACGACAATGATTTCTGTTATCGAATTATTGTGATTCAGATGGACATGAATACTTTGCACCCCACCATGACGCGTGCCAAGTCATATTTGATTTTGAGGTAATTTTGAAAATGAGAAATCCCTCTATACCCCCTCTGACGACAAGACAATGAATTCTGTTAAAGAATTATTGTTATTCAGATAGAAATGGATATTCTGCACCCCTCCATGATGCGTGCCAAATCATATTTGATTTTTGAAGTCAGTTTGAAAATGAAAAATCCCTCTATACCCCCTCTGACGACCCGACAATGATTTCTGTTGACGAATTATTGTTATTCAGTTGAAAATGAATATTCTGCACCCCACCTTGATGCGTGCCAAGTCATATTGGATTTTTGAAGAAATATTGAAAATGAAAAATCCCTCTATACGCCCTCTAACGACCCGACAATGATTTCTGTTGACGAATTATTGTTATTCAGATGGAAATGAATATTCTGCACCCCACCGTGTTGCGTACCAAGTCATATTTGATTTTTGAAGTAATTTTGAAAATGTAAAATCCCTCTATACCCCCTCTAATGAACCGAAAATGATTTCTGTTGACAAATTATTGTTATTCAGATGGAAATGAATATTTTGCACCCTACTATGATGCGTGCCAAGTCATATTTGATTTTTGAAGTAATTTTGAAAATGAAAAATCCCTCTATACCCCCTCTGACGACTCGACAATGATATCTGATGACGAATTATTGTTATTTAGATGAACATGGATATTCTGCACCCCACCATGATGCGTGCCAAGTCATATTAGATTTTTGAAGAAATATTGAAAATGAAAAAACCCTCTATACCCCCTTTAACGACCCGTCAATGATATCTGTTGACGAATCATTGTTATTCAGAAGGAAATGGATATTCTGCACCCCACCATGATGCGTGCCAAGTCATATTTGATTTTGAGGTAATTTTGAAAATGAAAAATCCTTCTATACCCCCTCTGACGACCCGACAATGATTTCTGTTGACAAATTATTGTTATTCAGATAGATATGGATATTCTGCACCCCACCATGATGCGTGCCAAGTAATATTAGATTTCTGAATTATATTGAAAATGGAAAATCCCTCTATACCCCCTCTAACGACCCGACAATGATTTCTGTTGACGAATTATTGTTATTTAGAAGGACATGGATATTCTGCACCTCACCATGATGCGTGCCAAGTCATATTAGATTTTTGAAGAAATATTGAAAATGAAAAATCCCTCTATTACCCCTCTAACGACCCGACAATGATTTCTGTTGACAAATTATTGTTATTTAGATGGAAATGGATATTCTGCACCCCATGTTGCGTGCCAAGTCTTATTTTATTTTGAGGTAATTTTGAAAATGAAAAATCTCTCTTTACCCTCTCTGACGACACGACAATGATTTCTGTTATCGAATTAATGTGATTCAGATGGACATGAATACTTTGCACCCCACCATGACGCGTGCCAAGTCATATTTGATTTTGAGGTAATTTTGAAAATGATAAATCCCTCTATACCCCCTCTGACGACAAGACAATGAATTCTGTTAAAGAATTATTGTTATTCAGATAGAAATGGATATTCTGCACCCCTCCATGATGCGTGCCAAATCATATTTGATTTTTGAAGTCAGTTTGAAAATGAAAAATCCCTCTATACCCCCTCTGACGACCCGACAATGATTTCTGTTGACGAATTATTGTTATTCAGTTGAAAATGGATATTCTGCACCCCATTATGATGCGTGCCAAGTCATATTGGATTTTTGAAGAAATATTGAAAATGAAAAATCCCTCTATACCCCCTCTAACGACCCGACAATGATTTCTGTTGACGAATTATGGTTATTCAGATGGAAATGGATATTCTGCACCCCACCGTGTTGCGTACCAAGTCATATTTGATTTTGAGGTAATTTTGAAAATGAAAAATCCCTCTATACCCCCTCTAACGACCCGACAATGATTTCTGTCGACGAATTATTGTTATTCAGATGAACATGAATACTTTGCACCCCACCATGATACGTGCCAACTCATATTTGATTTTTGAAGTCATTTTAAAAATGAAATATCCCTCTATACCCCTTCTTACGACCCGACAATGATTTCTCTTGACGAATTATTGTTATTCAGATAGAAATGGATATTTTGCACCCTACTATGTGCGTGCCAAGTCATATTTGATTCTTGAAGTAATTTTGAAAATGTAAAATCCCTCTATACCCCCTCTAATGACCCGACAATGATTTCTGTTGACAAATCATTGTTATTCAGATGGAAATGAATATTTTGCACTCCACCATGATGCTTGCCAAGTCATATTTGATTTTTGAGGTAATATTGAAATTGATATATTCCTCTATAACCCCTTTGACGACTCGAAAATGATTTCTCTTGACGAATTATTGTTATTCAGATAGAGATGGATATTTTGCACCCTACTATGATGCGTGCTAAGTCATATTTGATTTTTGAAGTAATTTTGAAAATGTAAAATACCTCTATACCCCCTCTAATGACCCGAAAATGATTTCTGTTGACAAATTATTGTTATTCAGATGGAAATGAATATTTTGCACCCTACTATGATGCGTGCCAAGTCATATTTGATTTTTGAAGTAATTTTGAAAATGAAAAATCCCTCTATACCCACCTCTAATGACCCGACTATGATTTCTGATGACAAAATATTGTTATTCAGATGGAAATGTATATTCTGCACCCCACCATGATGCGTGCCAAGTCATATTAGATTTTTGATGAAATAATGAAAATGAAAAATCCCTCTATACCCCCTTTAACGACCCGTCAATTATATCTGTTGACGAATCATTGTTATTCAGATGGAAATGGATATTCTGCACCCCACCATGATGCGTGCCAAGTCATATTTGATTTTGAGGTAATTTTGAAAATGAAAAATCCCTCTATACCCCCTCTAACGACCCGACAATGATTTCTGTTGACAAATTATTGTTATTGAGTTGGAAATGAATATTCTGTACCCCACCATGATGCGTGCCAAGTCATATTTGATTATTGAAGTCATTTTGAAAATGTAAAATCCCTCTATATCCCCTCTGACGACCCGACAATGATTTCTGTTGACGAATTATTGTTATTCAGTTGAAAATGGATATTCTGCACTCCACCATGTTAAGTGCCAAGTCATATTGGAATTTTGAAGAAATATTGAAAATGAAAAATCCCTCAATACCCCCTCTGACGACCCGACAATGATTTCTGTAGACGAATTATTGTTATTCAGTTGGAAATGAATATTCTGCACCTCACCATGTTGCGTACCAAGTCATATTTGATTTTGAGGTAATTTTGAAAATGAAAAATCCCTCTATACCCCCTCTAACGACCCGACAATGATTTCTGTCGACGAATTATTGTTATTCAGATGGAAATAGATATTCTGCACCCCACCATGATGCGTGCCAAGTAGTATTGGATTTTTGAAGAAATATTGAAAATGAAAAATCCCTCTATACCCCCTCTAACGACCCGACAATGATTTCTGTCGACGAATTATTGTTATCCAGATGGAATTGAATATTCTGCACCCCACTATGTTGCGTGCCAAGTCATATTTGATTTTGAGGTAATTTTGAAAATGAAAAATCCCTCTATACCCCCTCTAACGACCCGACAATGATTTCTGTCGACGAATTATTGTTATTCAGACGGAAATGGATACTTTGCACCCCACCATGATGCGTGCCAAGTCATATTAGATTTTTGAAGAAATATTGAAAATGAAAAATCACCCTATACCCCCTCTAACGAACCGACAATGAGTTCTGTTGACGAATTATTGTTATTCAGATGGAGATGGATATTCTGCACCCCACCATGATGCGTGCCAAGTTATATTGGATTTTTGAAGAAATATTGAAAATGAAAAATCCCTCTATACCCCCTCTGACGACCCGACAATGATTTCTGTTGACGAATTATTGTTATTCAGATGAACATGAATACTTTGCACCCCATCATGATGCGTGCCAAGTCATATTAGATATTTGAAGAAATTTTGAAAATGAAAAATCCCTCTATACCCACTCTAACGACCAGACAATGAATTCTGTTGACGAATTAATGATATTCAGATGAACTTGAATACTTTGCACCCCACCATGATACGTGCCAACTCATATTTGATTTTTGAAGTCATTTTAAAAATGAAATATCCCTCTATACCCCTTCTTACGACCCGACAATGATTTCTCTTAACGAATTATTGTTATTCAGATAGAAATGGATATTTTTTCACCCTACTATGTGCGTGCCAAGTCATATTTGATTCTTGAAGTAATTTTGAAAATGTAAAATCCCTCTATACCCCCTCTAATGACCCGACAATGATTTCTGTTGACAAATCATTGTTATTCAGATGGAAATGAATATTTTGCACTCCACCATGATGCTTGCCAAGTCATATTTGATTTTTGAGGTAATATTGAAATTGATATATTCCTCTATAACCCCTTTGACGACTCGAAAATGATTTCTCTTGACGAATTATTGTTATTCAGATAGAGATGGATATTTTGCACCCTACTATGATGCGTGCCAAGTCATATTTGATTTTTAAAGTAATTTTGAAAATGTAAAATACCTCTATACCCCCTCTAATGACCCGAAAATGATTTCTGTTGACAAATTATTGTTATTCAGATGGAAATGAATATTTTGCACCCTACTATGATGCGTGCCAAGTCATATTTGATTTTTGAAGTAATTTTGAAAATGAAAAATCCCTCTATACCCACCTCTAATGACCCGACTATGATTTCTGATGACAAAATATTGTTATTCAGATGGAAATGGATATTCTGCACCCCTCCATGATGCGCGCCAAATCATATTTGATTTTTGAAGTCATTTTGAAAATGAAAAATCCCTCTATACCCCCTCTGACGACCCATCAATTATATCTGTTGACGAATCATTGTTATTCAGATGGAAATGGATATTCTGCACCCCACCATGATGCGTGCCAAGTCATATTAGATTTTTGAAGAAATATTGAAAATGAAAAAACCCTCTATACCCCCTTTAACGACCCGTCAATGATATCTGTTGACGAATCATTGTTATTCAGATGGAAATGGATATTCTGCACCCCACCATGATGCGTGCCAAGTCATATTTGATTTTGAGGTAATTTTGAAAATGAAAAATCCTTCTATACCCCCTCTGACGACCCGACAATGATTTCAGTTGACGAATTATTGTTATTCAGTTGGAAATGAATATTCTGCACCTCACCATGTTGCGTACCAAGTCATATTTGATTTTGAGGTAATTTTGAAAATGAAAAATCCCTCTATACCCCCTCTAACGACCCGACAATGATTTCTGTCGACGAATTATTGTTATCCAGATGGAAATGAATATTCTGCACCCCACCATGTTGCGTGCCAAGTCATAATTGATTTTGAGGTGATTTTGAAAATTAAAATCCCTCTATACCCCCTCTAACGACCCGACAATGATTTCTGTCGACGAATTATTGTTATCCAGATGGAAATGAATATTCTGCACCCCACCATGTTGCGTGCCAAGTCATATTTGATTTAGAGGTAATTTTGAAAATTAAAAATCCCTCTATACCCCCTCTAACGACCCGACAATGATTTCTGTCGACGAATTATTGTTATTCAGACGGACATGGATACTTTGCACCCCACCATGATGCGTGCCAAGTCATATTAGATTTTTGAAGAAATATTGACAATGAGAAATCACTCTATACCCCCTCTAACGAACCGACAATGAGTTCTGTAGACGAATTATTGTTATTCAGATGGAAATGGATATTCTGCACCCCACCATGATGCGTGCCAAGTTATATTGGATTTTTGAAGAAATATTGAAAATGAAGAATCCCTCTATACCCCCTCTAACGACCCGAAGATGATTTCTGTTGACGAATTATTGTTATTCAGATGGAAATAGATATTCTGCACCCCACCATGATGCGTGCCAAGTCATATTAGATTTTTGAAGAAATATTGAAAATGAAAAATCCCTCTATACCCCCTCTGACGACCCGACAATGATTTCTGTTGACGAATTATTGTTATTCAGATGAACATGAATACTTTGCACCCCATCATGATGCGTGCCAAGTCATATTAGATATTTGAAGAAATATTGAAAATGAAAAATCCCTCTATACCCACTCTAACGACCAGACAATGAATTCTGTTGACGAATTAATGTTATTCAGATGAACTTGAATACTTTGCACCCCACCATGATACGTGCCAACTCATATTTGATTTTTGAAGTCATTTTAAAAATGAAATATCCCTCTATACCCCTTCTTACGACCCGACAATGATTTCTCTTGACGAATTATTGTTATTCAGATAGAAATGGATATTTTGCACCCTACTATGATGCGTGCCAAGTCATATTTGATTCTTGAAGTAATTTTGAAAATGTAAAATCCCTCTATACCCCCTCTAATGACCCGACAATGATTTCTGTTGACAAATCATTGATATTCAGATGGAAATGAATATTTTGCACTCCACCATGATGCGTGCCAAGTCATATTTGATTTTTGAAGTAATTTTGAAATTGTAAAATACCTCTATACCCCCTCCAATGACCCGAAAATGATTTCTGTTGACAAATTATTGTTATTCAGATGGAAATGAATATTTTGCACCCCACTATGATGCGTGCCAAGTCATATTTGATTTTTGAAGTAATTTTGAAAATGAAAAATCCCTCTATACCCACCTCTAATGACCCGACTATGATTTCTGATGACAAAATATTGTTATTCAGATGGAAATGGATATTCTGCACCCCTCCATGATGCGTGCCAAATCATATTTGATTTTTGAAGTAATTTTGAAAATGAAAAATCCCTCTATACCCACCTCTAATGACCCGACTATGATTTCTGATGACAAATTATTGTTATTCAGATGAAAATGAATATTTTGCACCCTACTATGATGCGTGCCAAGTCATATTTGATTTTTGAAGTAATTTTGAAAATGAAAAATCCCTCTATACCCACCTCTAATGACCCGACTATGATTTCTGATGACAAAATATTGTTATTCAGATGGAAATGGATATTCTGCACCCCTCCATGATGCGTGCCAAATCATATTTGATTTTTGAAGTCATTTTGAAAATGAAAAATCCCTCTATACCCCCTCTGACGAACCGTCAATGATTTCTGTTGACGAATTATTGTTATTCAGATGGAAATAGATATTCTGCACCCCAGCATGATGCGTGCCATGTCATATTAGATTTTTGAAGAAATATTGAAAATGAAAAATCCCTCTATACCCCTTCCAACGACCCGTCATTATTTCTGTCAACAAATGATTGTTATTCAGATGGTAATGAATATTCTGCACACCACCATGATGCGTGCCAAGTCATATTTGATTTTGAGGTAATTTTGAAAATGAAATATCCCTCTATACCCCCTCTAACGACCCGACAATGATTTCTGTCGACGAATTATTGTTATTCAGATGGAAATAGATATTCTGCACCCCACCATGATGCGTGCCAAGTAGTATTGGATTTTTGAAGAAATATTGAAAATGAAAAATCCCTCTATACCCCCTCTAACGACCCGACAATGATTTCTGTCGACGAATTATTGTTATCCAGATGGAAATGAATATTCTGCACCCCACCATGTTGCGTGCCAAGTCATATTTGATTTTGAGGTAATTTTGAAAATGAAAAATCCCTCTATACCCCCTCTAACGACCCGACAATGATTTCTGTCGACGAATTATTGTTATTCAGACGGAAATGGATACTTTGCACCCCACCATGATGCGTGCCAAGTCATATTAGATTTTTGAAGAAATATTGAAAATGAAAACTCACCCTATACCCCCTCTAACGAACCGACAATGAGTTCTGTTGACGAATTATTGTTATTCAGATGGAAATGGATATTCTGCACCCCACCATGATGCGTGCCAAGTTATATTGGATTTTTGAAGAAATATTGAAAATGAAAAATCCCTCTATACCTCCTCTAACGACCCGAAAATGATTTCTGTTAACGAATTATCGTTATTCAGATGGAAATAGATATTCTGCACCCCACCATGATGCGTGCCAAGTCATATTAGATTTTTGAAGAAATATTGAAAATGAAAAATCCCTCTATACCCCCTCTGACGACCCGACAATGATTTCTGTTGACGAATTATTGTTATTCAGATGAACATGAATACTTTGCACCCCATCATGATGCGTGCCAAGTCATATTAGATTTTTGAAGAAATATTGAAAATGAAAAATCCCTCTATACCCACTCTAACGACCAGACAATGAATTCTGTTGACGAATTAATGTTATTCAGATGAACTTGATTACTTTGCACCCCACCATGATACGTGCCAACTCATATTTGATTTTTGAAGTCATTTTAAAAATGAAATATCCCTCTATACCCCTTCTTACGACCCGACAATGATTTCTCTTGACGAATTATTGTTATTCAGATAGAAATGGATATTTTTTCACCCTACTATGTGCGTGCCAAGTCATATTTGATTCTTGAAGTAATTTTGAAAATGTAAAATCCCTCTATACCCCCTCTTATGACCCGACAATGATTTCTGTTGACAAATCATTGTTATTCAGATGGAAATGAATATTTTGCACTCCACCATGATGCTTGCCAAGTCATATTTGATTTTTGAGGTAATATTGAAATTGATATATTCCTCTATAACCCCTTTGACGACTCGAAAATGATTTCTCTTGACGAATTATTGTTATTCAGATAGAGATGGATATTTTGCACCCTACTATGATGCGTGCCAAGTCATATTTGATTTTTGAAGTCATTTTGAAAATGAAAAATCCCTCTATACCCCCTCTAACGACCCGACAATGATTTCTGTCGACGAATTATTGTTATCCAGATGGAAATGAATATTCTGCACCCCACCATGTTGCGTGCCAAGTCATATTTGATTTTGAGGTAATTTTGAAAATTAAAAATCCCTCTATACCCCCTCTAACGACCCGACAATGATTTCTGTCGACGAATTATTGTTATCCAGATGGAAATGAATATTCTGCACCCCACCATGTTGCGTGCCAAGTCATATTTGATTTTGAGGTAATTTTGAAAATTAAAAATCCCTCTATACCCCCTCTAACGACCCGACAATGATTTCTGTCGACGAATTATTGTTATTCAGACGGACATGGATACTTTGCACCTCACCATGATGCGTGCCAAGTCATATTAGATTTTTGAAGAAATATTGACAATGAGAAATCACTCTATACCCCCTCTGACGACCCGACAATGATTTCTGTTGACGAATTATTGTTATTCAGATGAACATGAATACTTTGCACCCCATCATGATGCGTGCCAAGTCATATTAGATTTTTGAAGAAATATTGAAAATGAAAAATCCCTCTATACCCACTCTAACGACCAGACAATGAATTCTGTTGACGAATTAATGTTATTCAGATGAACTTGAATACTTTGCACCCCACCATGATACGTGCCAACTCATATTTGATTTTTGAAGTCATTTTAAAAATGAAATATCCCTCTATACCCCTTCTTACGACCCGACAATGATTTCTCTTGACGAATTATTGTTATTCAGATAGAAATGGATATTTTGCACCCTACTATGTGCGTGCCAAGTCATATTTGATTCTTGAAGTAATTTTGAAAATGTAAAATCCCTCTATACCCCCTCTAATGACCCGACAATGATTTCTGTTGACAAATCATTGTTATTCAGATGGAAATGAATATTTTGCACTCCACCATGATGCTTGCCAAGTCATATTTGATTTTTGAGGTAATATTGAAATTGATATATTCCTCTATAACCCCTTTGACGACTCGAAAATGATTTCTCTTGACGAATTATTGTTATTCAGATAGAGATGGATATTTTGCACCCTACTATGATGCGTGCCAAGTCATATTTGATTTTTGAAGTAATTTTGAAAATGTAAAATACCTCTATACCCCCTCTAATGACCCGAAAATGATTTCTGTTGACAAATTATTGTTATTCAGATGGAAATGAATATTTTGCACCCTACTATGATGCGTGCCAAGTCATATTTGATTTTTGAAGTAATTTTGAAAATGAAAAATCCCTCTATACCCACCTCTAATGACCCGACTATGATTTCTGATGACAAAATATTGTTATTCAGATGGAAATGGATATTCTGCACCCCTCCATGATGCGTGCCAAATCATATTTGATTTTTGAAGTTATTTTGAAAATGAAAAATCCCTCTATACCCCCTCTGACGACCCATCAATTATATCTGTTGACGAATCATTGTTATTCAGATGGAAATGGATATTCTGCACCCCACCATGATGCGTGCCAAGTCATATTAGATTTTTGAAGAAATATTGAAAATGAAAAAACCCTCTATACCCCCTTTAACGACCCGTCAATGATATCTGTTGACAAATCATTGTTATTCAGATGGAAATGGATATTCTGCACCCCACCATGATGCGTGCCAAGTCATATTTGATTTTGAGGTAATTTTGAAAATGAAAAATCCTTCTATACCCCCTCTGACGACCCGACAATGATTTCAGTTGACGAATTATTGTTATTCAGTTGGAAATGAATATTCTGCACCTCACTATGTTGCGTACCAAGTCATATTTGATTTTGAGGTAATTTTGAAAATGAAAAATCCCTCTATACCCCCTCTAACGACCCGACAATGATTTCTGTCGACGAATTATTGTTATCCAGATGGAAATGAATAATCTGCACCCCACCATGTTGCGTGCCAAGTCATATTTGATTTTGAGGTAATTTTGAAAATTAAAAATCCCTCTATACCCCCTCTAACGACGCGACAATGATTTCTGTCGACGAATTATTGTTATCCAGATGGAAATGAATATTCTGCACCCCACCATGTTGCGTGCCAAGTCATATTTGATTTTGAGGTAATTTTGAAAATTAAAAATCCCTCTATACCCCCTCTAACGACCCGACAATGATTTCTGTCGACGAATTATTGTTATTCAGACGGACATGGATACTTTGCACCCCACCATGATGCGTGCCAAGTCATATTAGATTTTTGAAGAAATATTGACAATGAGAAATCACTCTATACCCCCTCTAACGAACCGACAATGAGTTCTGTAGACGAATTATTGTTATTCAGATGGAAATGGATATTCTGCACCCCACCATGATGCGTGCCAAGTTATATTGGATTTTTGAAGAAATATTGAAAATGAAGAATCCCTCTATACCCCCTCTAACGACCCGAAAATGATTTCTGTTGACGAATTATAGTTAATCAAATAGAAATAGATATTCTGCACCCCACCATGATGCGTGCCAAGTCATATTAAATTTTTGAAGAAATATTGAAAATGAAAAATCCCTCTATACCCCTCTGACGACCCGACAATGATTTCTGTTGACGAATTATTGTTATTCAGATGAACATGAATACTTTGCACCCCATCATGATGCGTGCCAAGTCATATTAGATTTTTGAAGAAATATTGAAAATGAAAAATCCCCCTATACCCACTCTAACGACCAGACAATGAATTCTGTTGACGAATTAATGTTATTCAGATGAACTTGAATACTTTGCACCCCACCATGATACGTGCCAACTCATATTTGATTTTTTAAGTCATTTTAAAAATAAAATATCCCTCTATACCCCTTCTTACGACCCGACAATGATTTCTCTTGACGAATTATTGTTATTCAGATAGAAATGGATATTTTGCACCCTACTATGATGCGTGCCAAGTCATATTTGATTCTTGAAGTAATTTTGAAAATGTAAAATCCCTCTATACCCCCTCTAATGACCCGACAATGATTTCTGTTGACAAATCATTGATATTCAGATGGAAATGAATATTTTGCACCCCACTATGATGCGTGCCAAGTCATATTTGATTTTTGAAGTAATTTTGAAAATGAAAATCCCTCTATACCCCCCTCTAATGACCCGACTATAATTTCTGATGACAAAATATTGTTATTCAGATGGAAATGAATATTTTGCACTCCACCATGATGCTTGCCAAGTCATATTTGATTTTTGAGGTAATATTGAAATTGAAATATCCCTCTATAACCCCTTTGACGACTCGAAAATGATTTCTCTTGACGAATTATTGTTATTCAGATAGAGATGGATATTTTGCACCCTACTTTGATGCGTGCCAAGTCATATTTGATTTTTGAAGTAATTTTGAAATTGTAAAATACCTCTATACCCCCTCCAATGACCCGAAAATGATTTCTGTTGACAAATTATTGTTATTCAGATGGAAATGAAGATTTTGCACCCCACTATGATGCGTGCCAAGTCATATTTGATTTTTGAAGTAATTTTGAAAATGAAAATCCCTCTATACCCCCCTCTAATGACCCGACTATGATTTCTGTTGACGAATTATTGTTATTCAGATGGAAATAGATATTCTGCACCCCAGCATGATGCGTGCCAAGTCATATTAGATTTTTGAAGAAATATTTAAAATGAAAAATCCCTCTATACCCCTTCCAACGACCCGTCAATGATTTCTGTCGACAAATGATTGTTATTCAGATGGTAATGAATATTCTGCACCCCACCATGATGCGTGCCAAGTCATATTTGATTTTGAGGTAATTTTGAAAATGAAATATCCCTCTATACCCCCTCTAACGACCCCACAATGATTTCTGTTGTCAAATTATTGTTATTGAGATGGAAATGAATATTCTGTACCCCACCATGATGCGTGCCAAGTCATATTTGATTATTGAAGTCATTTTGAAAATGTAAAATCCCTCTATATCCCCTCTGACGACCCGACAATGATTTCTGTTGACGAATTATTGTTATTCAGTTGGAAATGGATATTCTGCACCCCACCATGTTAAGTGCCAAGTCATATTGGAATTTTGAAGAAATATTGAAAATGAAAAATCCCTCTATACCCCCTCTAACGACCCGACAATGATTTCTGTTGACGAATTATTGTTATTCAGTTGGAAATGAATATTCTGCACCTCACCATGTTGCGTACCAAGTCATATTTGATTTTGAGGTAATTTTGAAAATGAAAAATCCCTCTATACCCCCTCTAACGACCCGACAATGATTTCTGTCGACGAATTATTGTTATTCAGATAGATATAGATATTCTGCACCCCACCATGATGCGTGCCAAGTAGTATTGGATTATTGAAGAAATATTGAAAATGAGAAATCCCTCTATACCCCCTCTAACGACCCGACAATGATTTCTGTCGACGAATTATTGTTATCCAGATGGATTGAATATTCTGCACCCCACCATGTTGCGTGCCAAGTCATATTTGATTTTGAGGTAATTTTGAAAATGAAAAATCCCTCTATACCCCCTCTAACGACCCGACAATGATTTCTGTCGACGAATTATTGTTATTCAGACGGAAATGGATACTTTGCACCCCACCATGATGCGTGCCAAGTCATATTAGATTTTTGAAGAAATATTGAAAATGAAAAATCACCCTATACCCCCTCTAACGAACCGACAATGAGTTCTGTTGACGAATTATTGTTATTCAGATGGAAATGGATATTCTGCACCCCACCATGATGCGTGCCAAGTTATATTGGATTTTTGAAGAAATATTGAAAATGAAAAATCCCTCTATACCTCCTCTAACGACCCGAAAATGATTTCTGTTAACGAATTATCGTTATTCAGATGGAAATAGATATTCTGCACCACACCATGATGCGTGCCAAGTCATATTAGATTTTTGAAGAAATATTGAAAATGAAAAATCTCTCTATACCCCCTCTGACGACCCGACAATGATTTCTGTTGACGAATTATTGTTATTCAGATGAACATGAATACTTTGCACCCCATCATGATGCGTGCCAAGTCATATTAGATTATTGAAGAAATATTGAAAATGAAAAATCCCTCTATACCCACTCTAACGACCAGACAATGAATTCTGTTGACGAATTAATGTTATTCAGGTGAACTTGAATACTTTGCACCCCACCATGATACGTGCCAAGTCATATTTGATTTTTGAAGTCATTTTAAAAATGAAATTTCCCTCTATACCCCTTCTTACGACCCGACAATGATTTCTCTTGACGAATTATTGTTATTCAGATAGAAATGGATATTTTGCACCCTACTATGTGCGTGCCAAGTCATATTTGATTCTTGAAGTAATTTTGAAAATGTAAAATCCCTCTATACCCCCTCTAATGACCCGACAATGATTTCTGTTGACAAATCATTGTTATTCAGATGGAAATGAATATTTTGCACTCCACCATGATGCTTGCCAAGTCATATTTGATTTTTGAGGTAATATTGAAATTGATATATTCCTCTATAACCCCTTTGACGACTCGAAAATGATTTCTTTTGACGAATTATTGTTATTCAGATAGAGATGGATATTTTGCACCCTACTATGATGCGTGCCAAGTCATATTTGATTTTTGAAGTAATTTTGAAAATGTAAAATACCTCTATACCCCCTCTAATGACCCGAAACTGATTTCTGTTGACAAATTATTGTTATTCAGATGGAAATGAATATTTTGCACCCTACCATGATGCGTGCCAAGTCATATTGGAATTTTGAAGAAATATTGAAAATGAAAAATCCCTCTATACCCCCTCTAACGACCCGACAAAGATTTCTGTTGACGAATTATTCTTATTCAGATGGAAATGAATATTCTGCACCTCACCATGTTGCGTACCAAGTCATATTTGATTTTGAGGTAATTTTGAAAATGAAAAATCCCTCTATACCACCTCTAACGACCCGACAATGATTTCTGTCGACGAATTATTGTTATTCAGATGGAAATAGATATTCTGCACCCCACCATGATGCGTGCCAAGTAATATTGGATTTTTGAAGAAATATTGAAAATGAAAAATACCTCTATACCCCCCCCCCTCTAACGACCCGACAATGATTTCTGTTGACAAATTATTGATATTGAGATAGAAATGGATATTCTGTACACCACCATGATGAAGTCATTTTGAAAATGAAAAATCCCTCTATACCACCTCTAACGACCCGACAATGATTTCTGTCGACGAATTATTGTTATTCAGATGGAAATAGATATTCTGCACCCCACCATGATGCGTGCCAAGTAATATTGGATATTTGAAGAAATATTGAAAATAATAAATTCCTCTATACCCCCTCTGACGACCCGACAATGAGTTCTGTAGACGAATTATTGTTATTCAGATGGAAATAGATATTCTGCACCCCAGCATGATGCGTGCCAAGTCATATTAGATTTTTGAAGAAATATTGAAAATGAAAAATCCCTCTATACTCCCTCCAACGACCCGTCAATGATTTCTGTCGACAAATTATTGTTATTCAGATGGTAATGAATATTCTGCACCCCACCATGATGCGTGCCAAGTAATATTGGATTTTTGAAGAAATATTGAAAATGAAAAATCTCTCTATACCACCTCTGACGACCCGACAATGATTTCTGTTGACGAATTATTGTTATTCAGATGGACTTGGATACTTTGCACCCCACCATGATGCGTGCCAAGTCATATTAGATTTTTGAAGAAATATTGAAAATGAAAAATCCCTCTATACCCCCTCTATCGACCCGACAATGCCTTCTGTTGACATATTATTGCTATTCAGATGGAAATGGATATTCTGCACCCCACCATGATGTCTGCCAAGTCATATAAGATTTTTGAAGAACTTTTGAAAATGAGAAATCCCTCTATACCCTCTCCAACGACCCGTCAATGATTTCTGTCGACAAATTATTGTTATTCAGATGGTATTGGATATTCTGCACCCCACTATGATGCGTGCCAAGTCATATTTGATTTTGAGGTACTTTTGAAAATGAGAAATCCCTCTATACCCCCTCTGATGACACGACAATGATTTAAATTGAAGAATTATTGTTATTTAGATGGACATGGATACTTCGCACCCCACCATGATGCGTGCCAAGTCATTTTTGATTTTGAGGTAATTTTGAAAATGAAAAATCCCTCTATACCCCCTCTGACGACCCGACAATGATTTCTGTTGACGAATTATTATTATTCAGATGGAAATGGATATTCTGCACCCCGCCATGTTGCGTGCCAAGTCATATTTGATTTTGAGGTAATTTTGAATATGAAAAATCCCTCTATACCCCCTCCAACGACCCGTCAATGATTTCTGTTGACGAATTATTGTTATTCAGATGGAAATGGATATTCTGCACCCCACCATGATGCGTGCCAAGTCATATTTGATTTTGAGGTAATTTTGAAAATGAAAAATCCCTCTATACCCCCTCTGACGACCCGACAATGATTTCTGTTGACGAATTATTGTTATTCAGATGGAAATGGATATTCTGCACCCCACCATGATGCGTGCCAAGTCATATTTGATTTTGAGGTAATTTTGAATATGAAAAATCCCTCTATACCCCCTCCAACGACCCGTCAATGATTTCTGTTGACGAATTATTGTTATTCAGATGGAAATGGATATTCTGCACCCCACCATGATGCGTGCCAAGTCATATTTGATTTTGAGGTAATTTTGAAAATGAAAAATCCCTCTATACCCCCTCTGACGACCCGACAATGATTTCTGTTGACAAATTATTGTTATTGAGATGGAAATGGATATTCTGTACCCCACCATGATGCCTGCCAAGTCATATTTGATTTTTGAAGTCAATTTGAAAATGAAAAATCCCTCTATATCCCCTCTGACGACCCGACAATGGGTTCTGTTGACGAATTATTGTTATTCAGATGGAAATGGATATTCTTCACCCCACCATGATGCGTGCCAAGTTATATTGGATTTTTGAAGAAATATTGAAAATGAAAAATCCCTCTATACCCCCTCTTACGACCCGACAAAGATTTCTTTTGACGAAATATTGTTATTCAGATGGAAATAAAGATTTTGCACCCCACCATGTTGCGTGCCAAGTCATATTTGATTTTGAGGTAATTTTGAAAATGAAAAATGCCTCTATACCCCCTCTAACGACCCGACGATGATTTCTGTTGACATATTATTGTTATTCAGATGGTAATGAATATTCTGCACCCCACCATGATGCGTGCCGAGTAATATTGGATTATTGAAGAAATATTGAAAATAAAAAATCCCTCTATACCCCCTCTGACGACCCGACAATGATTTCTGTTGTCGAATTATTGTTATTCAGATGGACTTGGATACTTTGCACCCCACCATGATGCGTGCCAATTCATATTAGATTTTTGAAGAAATATTGAAAATGATAAATCCCTCTATACCCCCTCTATCGACCCGACAATGACTTCTGTTGACATTATATTGTTATTCAGATGGAAATGGATATTCTGCACCCTACCATGATGCGTGCCAAGTCATATTAGATTTTTGAAGTCATTTTGAAAATAAAAAATCCCTCTATACCCCCTTCAACGACCCGTCAATGATTTCTATTGCCGAATTATTGTTATTCAGATAGAAATGGATATTCTGCACCCCACCATGATGCGTGCCAAGTCATATTTGATTTTGAGGTAATTTTGAAAATGAAAAATCCCTCTATACCCCCTCTGACGACCCGACAATGATTTCTGTTGACGAATCATTTTTTTTCAGTTGGACATGGATACTTTGCACCACACCATGATGCGTGCCAAGTCATATTAGATTTTTGAAGAAATATTGAAAATGAAAAATCACCCTATACCCCCTCTAACGAACCGACAATGAGTTCTGTTGACGAATTATTGTTATTCAGATGGAAATGGATATTCTGCACCCCACCATGATGCGTGCCAAGTTATATTGGATTTTTGAAGAAATATTGAAAATGAAAAATCCCTCTATACCTCCTCTAACGACCCGAAAATGATTTCTGTTAACGAATTATCGTTATTCAGATGGAAATAGATATTCTGCACCCCACCATGATGCGTGCCAAGTCATATTAGATTTTTGAAGAAATATTGAAAATGAAAAATCCCTCTATACCCCCTCTGACGACCCGACAATGATTTCTGTTGACGAATTATTGTTATTCAGATGAACTTGAATACTTTGCACCCCACCATGATACGTGCCAACTCATATTTGATTTTTGAAGTCATTTTAAAAATGAAATATCCCTCTATACCCCTTCTTACGACCCGACAATGATTTCTCTTGACGAATTATTGTTATTCAGATAGAAATGGATATTTTGCACCCTACTATGTGCGTGCCAAGTCATATTTGATTCTTGAAGTAATTTTGAAAATGTAAAATCCCTCTATACCCCCTCTAATGACCCGACAATGATTTCTGTTGACAAATCATTGTTATTCAGATGGAAATGAATATTTTGCACTCCACCATGATGCTTGCCAAATCATATTTGATTTTTGAGGTAATATTGAAATTGATATATTCCTCTATAACCCCTTTGACGTCTCGAAAATGATTTCTCTTGACGAATTATTGTTATTCAGATAGAGATGGATATTTTGCACCCTACTATGATGCGTGCCAAGTCATATTTGATTTTTGAAGTAATTTTGAAAATGAAAAATCCCTCTATACCCACCTCTAATGACCCGACTATGATTTCTGATGAAAAAATATTGTTATTCAGATGGAAATGGATATTCTGCACCCCTCCATGATGCGTGCCAAATCATATTTGATTTTTGAAGTCATTTTGAAAATGAAAAATCCCTCTATACCCCCTCTGACGACCCATCAATTATATCTGTTGACGAATCATTGTTATTCAGATGGAAATGGATATTCTGCACCCCACCATGATGCGTGCCAAGTCATATTAGATTTTTGAAGAAATATTGAAAATGAAAAAACCCTCTATACCCCCTTTAACGACCCGTCAATGATATCTGTTGACGAATCATTGTTATTCAGATGGAAATGGATATTCTGCACCCCACCATGATGCGTGCCAAGTCATATTTGATTTTGAGGTAATTTTGAAAATGAAAAATCTTTCTATACCCCCTCTGACGACCCGACAATGATTTCAGTTGACGAATTATTGTTATTCAGTTGGAAATGAATATTCTGCACCTCACCATGTTGCGTACCAAGTCATATTTGATTTTGAGGTAATTTTGAAAATGAAAAATCCCTCTATACCCCCTCTAACGACCCGACAATGATTTATGTCGACGAATTATTGTTATCCAGATGGAAATGAATATTCTGCACCCCACCATGTTGCGTGCCAAGTCATATTTGATTTTGAGGTATTTTTGAAAATTAAAAATCCCTCTATACCCCCTCTAACGACGCGACAACGATTTCTGTCGACGAATTATTGTTATCCAGATGGAAATGAATATTCTGCACCCCACCATGTTGCGTGCCAAGTCATATTTGATTTTGAGGTAATTTTGAAAATTAAAAATCCCTCTATACCCCCTCTAACGACCCGACAATGATTTCTGTCGACGAATTATTGTTATTCAGACGGACATGGATACTTTGCACCCCACCATGATGCGTGCCAAGTCATATTAGATTTTTGAAGAAATATTGACAATGAGAAATCACTCTATACCCCCTCTAACGAACCGACAATGAGTTCTGTAGACGAATTATTGTTATTCAGATGGAAATGGATATTCTGCACCCCACCATGATGCGTGCCAAGTTATATTGGATTTTTGAAGAAATATTCAAAATGAAGAATCCCTCTATACCCCCTCTAACGACCCGAAAATGATTTCTGTTGACGAATTATTGTTATTCAGATGGAAATGGATATTCTGCACCCCACCATGATGCGTGCCAAGTCATATTTGATTTTGAGGTAATTTTGAATATGAAAAATCCCTCTATACCCACCTCTAATGACCCGACTATGATTTCTGATGACAAAATATTGTTATTCAGATGGAAATGGATATTCTGCACCCCTCCATGATGCGTGCCAAATCATATTTGATTTTTGAAGTCATTTTGAAAATGAAAAATCCCTCTATACCCCCTCTGACGACCCATCAATTATATCTGTTGACGAATCATTGTTATTCAGATGGAAATGGATATTCTGCACCCCACCATGATGCGTGCCAAGTCATATTAGATTTTTGAAGAAATATTGAAAATGAAAAAACCCTCTATACCCCCTTTAACGACCCGTCAATGATATCTGTTGACGAATCATTGTTATTCAGATGGAAATGGATATTCTGCACCCCACCATGATGCGTGCCAAGTCATATTTGATTTTGAGGTAATTTTGAAAATGAAAAATCTTTCTATACCCCCTCTGACGACCCGACAATGATTTCAGTTGACGAATTATTGTTATTCAGTTGGAAATGAATATTCTGCACCTCACCATGTTGCGTACCAAGTCATATTTGATTTTGAGGTAATTTTGAAAATGAAAAATCCCTCTATACCCCCTCTAACGACCCGACAATGATTTATGTCGACGAATTATTGTTATCCAGATGGAAATGAATATTCTGCACCCCACCATGTTGCGTGCCAAGTCATATTTGATTTTGAGGTATTTTTGAAAATTAAAAATCCCTCTATACCCCCTCTAACGACGCGACAACGATTTCTGTCGACGAATTATTGTTATCCAGATGGAAATGAATATTCTGCACCCCACCATGTTGCGTGCCAAGTCATATTTGATTTTGAGGTAATTTTGAAAATTAAAAATCCCTCTATACCCCCTCTAACGACCCGACAATGATTTCTGTCGACGAATTATTGTTATTCAGACGGACATGGATACTTTGCACCCCACCATGATGCGTGCCAAGTCATATTAGATTTTTGAAGAAATATTGACAATGAGAAATCACTCTATACCCCCTCTAACGAACCGACAATGAGTTCTGTAGACGAATTATTGTTATTCAGATGGAAATGGATATTCTGCACCCCACCATGATGCGTGCCAAGTTATATTGGATTTTTGAAGAAATATTCAAAATGAAGAATCCCTCTATACCCCCTCTAACGACCCGAAAATGATTTCTGTTGACGAATTATTGTTATTCAGATGGAAATGGATATTCTGCACCCCACCATGATGCGTGCCAAGTCATATTTGATTTTGAGGTAATTTTGAATATGAAAAATCCCTCTATACCCACCTCTAATGACCCGACTATGATTTCTGATGACAAAATATTGTTATTCAGATGGAAATGGATATTCTGCACCCCTCCATGATGCGTGCCAAATCATATTTGATTTTTGAAGTCATTTTGAAAATGAAAAATCCCTCTATACCCCCTCTGACGACCCATCAATTATATCTGTTGACGAATCATTGTTATTCAGATGGAAATGGATATTCTGCACCCCACCATGATGCGTGCCAAGTCATATTAGATTTTTGAAGAAATATTGAAAATGAAAAAACCCTCTATACCCCCTTTAACGACCCGTCAATGATATCTGTTGACGAATCATTGTTATTCAGATGGAAATGGATATTCTGCACCCCACCATGATGCGTGCCAAGTCATATTTGATTTTGAGGTAATTTTGAAAATGAAAAATCTTTCTATACCCCCTCTGACGACCCGACAATGATTTCAGTTGACGAATTATTGTTATTCAGTTGGAAATGAATATTCTGCACCTCACCATGTTGCGTACCAAGTCATATTTGATTTTGAGGTAATTTTGAAAATGAAAAATCCCTCTATACCCCCTCTAACGACCCGACAATGATTTATGTCGACGAATTATTGTTATCCAGATGGAAATGAATATTCTGCACCCCACCATGTTGCGTGCCAAGTCATATTTGATTTTGAGGTAATTTTGAAAATTAAAAATCCCTCTATACCCCCTCTAACGACGCGACAACGATTTCTGTCGACGAATTATTGTTATCCAGATGGAAATGAATATTCTGCACCCCACCATGTTGCGTGCCAAGTCATATTTGATTTTGAGGTAATTTTGAAAATTAAAAATCCCTCTATACCCCCTCTAACGACCCGACAATGATTTCTGTCGACGAATTATTGTTATTCAGACGGACATGGATACTTTGCACCCCACCATGATGCGTGCCAAGTCATATTAGATTTTTGAAGAAATATTGACAATGAGAAATCACTCTATACCCCCTCTAACGAACCGACAATGAGTTCTGTAGACGAATTATTGTTATTCAGATGGAAATGGATATTCTGCACCCCACCATGATGCGTGCCAAGTTATATTGGATTTTTGAAGAAATATTCAAAATGAAGAATCCCTCTATACCCCCTCTAACGACCCGAAAATGATTTCTGTTGACGAATTATTGTTATTCAGATGGAAATGGATATTCTGCACCCCACCATGATGCGTGCCAAGTCATATTAGATTTTTGAAGAAATATTGAAAATGAAAAATCACCCTATACCCCCTCTAACGAACCGACAATGAGTTCTGTTAACGAATTATCGTTATTCAGATGGAAATGGATATTCTGCACCCCACCATGATGCGTGCCAAGTCATATTTGATTTTGAGGTAATTTTGAATATGAAAAATCCCTCTATACCCCCTCCAACGACCCGTCAATGATTTCTGTTGACGAATTATTGTTATTCAGATGGAAATGGATATTCTGCACCCCACCATGATGCGTGCCAAGTCATATTTGATTTTGAGGTAATTTTGAAAATGAAAAATCCCTCTATACCCCCTCTGACGACCCGACAATGATTTCTGTTGACAAATTATTGTTATTGAGATGGAAATGGATATTCTGTACCCCACCATGATGCCTGCCAAGTCATATTTGATTTTTGAAGTCAATTTGAAAATGAAAAATCCCTCTATATCCCCTCTGACGACCCGACAATGGGTTCTGTTGACGAATTATTGTTATTCAGATGGAAATGGATATTCTTCACCCCACCATGATGCGTGCCAAGTTATATTGGATTTTTGAAGAAATATTGAAAATGAAAAATCTCTCTATACCCCCTCTTACGACCCGACAAAGATTTCTTTTGACGAAATATTGTTATTCAGATGGAAATGGATATTCTGTACCCCACCATGATGCCTGCCAAGTCATATTTGATTTTTGAAGTCAATTTGAAAATGAAAAATCCCTCTATATCCCCTCTGACGAACCGACAATGAGTTCTGTAGACGAATTATTGTTATTCAGATGGAAATGGATATTCTGCACCCCACCATGATGCGTGCCAAGTTATATTGGATTTTTGAAGAAATATTCAAAATGAAGAATCCCTCTATACCCCCTCTAACGACCCGAAAATGATTTCTGTTGACGAATTATTGTTATTCAGATGGAAATGGATATTCTGCACCCCACCATGATGCGTGCCAAGTCATATTAGATTTTTGAAGAAATATTGAAAATGAAAAATCACCCTATACCCCCTCTAACGAACCGACAATGAGTTCTGTTAACGAATTATCGTTATTCAGATGGAAATGGATATTCTGCACCCCACCATGATGCGTGCCAAGTCATATTTGATTTTGAGGTAATTTTGAATATGAAAAATCCCTCTATACCCCCTCCAACGACCCGTCAATGATTTCTGTTGACGAATTATTGTTATTCAGATGGAAATGGATATTCTGCACCCCACCATGATGCGTGCCAAGTCATATTTGATTTTGAGGTAATTTTGAAAATGAAAAATCCCTCTATACCCCCTCTGACGACCCGACAATGATTTCTGTTGACAAATTATTGTTATTGAGATGGAAATGGATATTCTGCACCCTACCATGTTGCGTGCCAAGTCATATTTGATTTTGAGGTAATTTTGAAAATGAAAAATCCCTCTATACCCCCTCTAACGACCCGACGATGATTTCTGTTGACATATTATTGTTATTCAGATGGTAATGAATATTCTGCACCCCACCATGATGCGTGCCGAGTAATATTGGATTATTGAAGAAATATTGAAAATAAAAAATCCCTCTATACCCCCTCTGACGACCCGACAATGATTTCTGTTGTCGAATTATTGTTATTCAGATGGACTTGGATACTTTGCACCCCACCATGATGCGTGCCAATTCATATTAGATTTTTGAAGAAATATTGAAAATGATAAATCCCTCTATACCGCCTCTATCGACCCGACAATGACTTCTGTTGACATATTATTGTTATTCAGATGGAAATGGATATTCTGCACCCTACCATGATGCGTGCCAAGTCATATTAGATTTTTGAAGTCATTTTGAAAATAAAAAATCCCTCTATACCCCCTTCAACGACCCGTCAATGATTTCTGTTGCCGAATTATTGTTATTCAGATAGAAATGGATATTCTGCACCCCACCATGATGCGTGCCAAGTCATATTTGATTTTGAGGTAATTTTGAAAATGAAAAATCCCTCTATACCCCCTCTGACGACCCGACAATGATTTCTGTTGACGAATCATTTTTTTTCAGATGGACATGGATACTTTGCACCACACCATGATGCGTGCCAAGTCATATTAGATTTTTGAAGAAATATTGAAAATGAAAAATCACCCTATACCCCCTCTAACGAACCGACAATGAGTTCTGTTGACGAATTATTGTTATTCAGATGGAAATGGATATTCTGCACCCCACCATGATGCGTGCCAAGTTATATTGGATTTTTGAAGAAATATTGAAAATGAAAAATCCCTCTATACCTCCTCTAACGACCCGAAAATGATTTCTGTTAACGAATTATCGTTATTCAGATGGAAATAGATATTCTGCACCCCACCATGATGCGTGCCAAGTCATATTAGATTTTTGAAGAAATATTGAAAATGAAAAATCCCTCTATACCCCCTCTGACGACCCGACAATGATTTCTGTTGACGAATTATTGTTATTCAGATGAACATGAATACTTTGCACCTCATCATGATGCGTGCCAAGTCATATTAGATTTTTGAAGAAATATTGAAAATGAAAAATCCCTCTATACCCACTCTAACGACCCGACAATGATTTCTGTTGACGAATTATTGTTATTCAGATGAACTTGAATACTTTGCACCCCACCATGATACGTGCCAACTCATATTTGATTTTTGAAGTCATTTTAAAAATGAAATATCCCTCTATACCCCTTCTTACGACCCGACAATGATTTCTCTTGACGAATTATTGTTATTCAGATAGAAATGGATATTTTGCACCCTACTATGTGCGTGCCAAGTCATATTTGATTCTTGAAGTAATTTTGAAAATGTAAAATCCCTCTATACCCCCTCTAATGACCCGACAATGATTTCTGTTGACAAATCATTGTTATTCAGATGGAAATGAATATTTTGCACTCCACCATGATGCTTGCCAAATCATATTTGATTTTTGAGGTAATATTGAAATTGATATATTCCTCTATAACCCCTTTGACGTCTCGAAAATGATTTCTCTTGACGAATTATTGTTATTCAGATAGAGATGGATATTTTGCACCCTACTATGATGCGTGCCAAGTCATATTTGATTTTTGAAGTAATTTTGAAAATGAAAAATCCCTCTATACCCACCTCTAATGACCCGACTATGATTTCTGATGACAAAATATTGTTATTCAGATGGAAATGGATATTCTGCACCCCTCCATGATGCGTGCCAAATCATATTTGATTTTTGAAGTCATTTTGAAAATGAAAAATCCCTCTATACCCCCTCTGACGACCCATCAATTATATCTGTTGACGAATCATTGTTATTCAGATGGAAATGGATATTCTGCACCCCACCATGATGCGTGCCAAGTCATATTAGATTTTTGAAGAAATATTGAAAATGAAAAAACCCTCTATACCCCCTTTAACGACCCGTCAATGATATCTGTTGACGAATCATTGTTATTCAGATGGAAATGGATATTCTGCACCCCAACATGATGCGTGCCAAGTCATATTTGATTTTGAGGTAATTTTGAAAATGAAAAATCTTTCTATACCCCCTCTGACGACCCGACAATGATTTCAGTTGACGAATTATTGTTATTCAGTTGGAAATGAATAGTCTGCACCTCACCATGTTGCGTACCAAGTCATATTTGATTTTGAGGTAATTTTGAAAATGAAAAATCCCTCTATACCCCCTCTAACGACCCGACAATGATTTATGTCGACGAATTATTGTTATCCAGATGGAAATGAATATTCTGCACCCCACCATGTTGCGTGCCAAGTCATATTTGATTTTGAGGTAATTTTGAAAATTAAAAATCCCTCTATACCCCCTCTAACGACGCGACAACGATTTCTGTCGACGAATTATTGTTATCCAGATGGAAATGAATATTCTGCACCCCACCATGTTGCGTGCCAAGTCATATTTGATTTTGAGGTAATTTTGAAAATTAAAAATCCCTCTATACCCCCTCTAACGACCCGACAATGATTTCTGTCGACGAATTATTGTTATTCAGACGGACATGGATACTTTGCACCCCACCATGATGCGTGCCAAGTCATATTAGATTTTTGAAGAAATATTGACAATGAGAAATCACTCTATACCCCCTCTAACGAACCGACAATGAGTTCTGTAGACGAATTATTGTTATTCAGATGGAAATGGATATTCTGCACCCCACCATGATGCGTGCCAAGTTATATTGGATTTTTGAAGAAATATTCAAAATGAAGAATCCCTCTATACCCCCTCTAACGACCCGAAAATGATTTCTGTTGACGAATTATTGTTATTCAGATGAACATGAATACTTTGCACCCCATCATGATGCGTGCCAAGTCATATTAGATTTTTGAAGAAATATTGAAAATGAAAAATCCCCCTATACCCACTCTAACGACCAGACAATGAATTCTGTTGACGAATTAATGTTATTCAGATGAACTTGAATACTTTGCACCCCACCATGATACGTGCCAACTCATATTTGATTTTTGAAGTCATTTTAAATATAAAATATCCCTCTATACCCCTTCTTACGACCCGACAATGATTTCTCTTGACGAATTATTGTTATTCAGATAGAAATGGATATTTTGCACCCTACTATGATGCGTGCCAAGTTAAATTTGATTCTTGAAGTAATTTTGAAAATGTAAAATCCCTCTATACCCCCTCTAATGACCCGACAATGATTTCTGTTGACAAATCATTGATATTCAGATGGAAATGAATATTTTGCACTCCACCATGATGCTTGCCAAGTCATATTTGATTTTTGAGGTAATATTGAAATTGAAATATCCCTCTATAACCCCTTTGACGACTCGAAAATGATTTCTCTTGACGAATTATTGTTATTCAGATAGAGATGGATATTTTGCACCCTACTTTGATGCGTGCCAAGTCATATTTGATTTTTGAAGTAATTTTGAAATTGTAAAATACCTCTATACCCCCTCCAATGACCCGAAAATGATTTCTGTTGACAAATTATTGTTATTCAGATGGAAATGAATATTTTGCACCCCACTATGATGCGTGCCAAGTCATATTTGATTTTTGAAGTAATTTTGAAAATGAAAATCCCTCTATACCCCCCTCTAATGACCCGACTATGATTTCTGATGACAAAATATTGTTATTCAGATGGAAATGGATATTCTGCACCCCTCCATGATGCGTGCCAAATCATATTTGATTTTTGAAGTCATTTTGAAAATGAAAAATCCCTCTATACCCCCTCTGACGACCCGTTAATGATTTCTGTTGACGAATTATTGTTATTCAGATGGAAATAGATATTCTGCACCCCAGCATGATGCGTGCCAAGTCATATTAGATTTTTGAAGAAATATTGAAAATGAAAAATCCCTCTATACCCCTTCCAACGACCCGTCAATGATTTCTGTCGACAAATGATTGTTATTCAGATGGTAATGAATATTCTGCACCCCACCATGATGCGTGCCAAGTCATATTTGATTTTGAGGTAATTTTGAAAATGAAATATTCCTCTATACCCCCTCTAACGACCCCACAATGATTTCTGTTGTCAAATTATTGTTATTGAGATGGAAATGAATATTCTGTACCCCACCATGATGCGTGCCAAGTCATATTTGATTATTGAAGTCATTTTGAAAATGTGAAATCCCTCTATATCCCCTCTGACGACCCGACAATGATTTCTGTTGACGAATTATTGTTATTCAGTTGGAAATGGATATTCTGCACCCCACCATGTTAAGTGCCAAGTCATATTGGAATTTTGAAGAAATATTGAAAATGAAAAATCCCTCTATACCCCCTCTAACGACCCGACAATGATTTCTGTTGACGAATTATTGTTATTCAGTTGGAAATGAATATTCTGCACCTCACCATGTTGCGTACCAAGTCATATTTGATTTTGAGGTAATTTTGAAAATGAAAAATCCCTCTATACCCCCTCTAACGACCCGACAATGATATCTGTCGACGAATTATTGTTATTCAGATTGAAATAGATATTCTGCACCCCACCATGATGCGTGCCAAGTAGTATTGGATTTTTGAAGAAATATTGAAAATGAGAAATCCCTCTATACCCCCTCTAACGACCCGACAATGATTTCTGTCGACGAATTATTGTTATCCAGATGGATTGAATATTCTGCACCCCACCATGTTGCGTGCCAAGTCATATTTGATTTTGAGGTAATTTTGAAAATGAAAAATCCCTCTATACCCCCTCTAACGACCCGACAATGATATCTGTCGACGAATTATTGTTATTCAGACGGAAATGGATACTTTGCACCCCACCATGATGCGTGCCAAGTCATATTAGATTTTTGAAGAAATATTGAAAATGAAAAATCACCCTATACCCCCTCTAACGAACCGACAATGAGTTCTGTTGACGAATTATTGTTATTCAGATGGAAATGGATATTCTGCACCCCACCATGATGCGTGCCAAGTTATATTGGATTTTTGAAGAAATATTGAAAATGAAAAATCCCTCTATACCTCCTCTAACGACTCGAAAATGATTTCTGTTAACGAATTATCGTTATTCAGATGGAAATAGATATTCTGCACCCCACCATGATGCGTGCCAAGTCATATTAGATTTTTGAAGAAATATTGAAAATGAAAAATCTCTCTATACCCCCTCTGACGACCCGACAATGATTTCTGTTGACGAATTATTGTTATTCAGATGAACATGAATACTTTGCACCCCATCATGATGCGTGCCAAGTCATATTAGATTATTGAAGAAATATTGAAAATGAAAAATCCCTCTATACCCACTCTAACGACCAGACAATGAATTCTGTTGACGAATTAATGTTATTCAGGTGAACTTGAATACTTTGCACCCCACCATGATACGTGCCAAGTCATATTTGATTTTTGAAGTCATTTTAAAAATGAAATATCCCTCTATACCCCTTCTTACGACCCGACAATGATTTCTCTTGACGAATTATTGTTATTCAGATAGAAATGGATATTTTGCACCCTACTATGTGCGTGCCAAGTCATATTTGATTCTTGAAGTAATTTTGAAAATGTAAAATCCCTCTATACCCCCTCTAATGACCCGACAATGATTTCTGTCGACAAATCATTGTTATTCAGATGGAAATGAATATTTTGCACTCCACCATGATGCTTGCCAAGTCATATTTGATTTTTGAGGTAATATTGAAATTGATATATTCCTCTATAACCCCTTTGACGACTCGAAAATGATTTCTTTTGACGAATTATTGTTATTCAGATAGAGATGGATATTTTGCACCCTACTATGATGCGTGCCAAGTCAAATTTGATTTTTGAAGTAATTTTGAAAATGTAAAATACCTCTATACCCCCTCTAATGACCCGAAAATGATTTCTGTTGACAAATTATTGATATTCAGATGGAAATGAATATTTTGCAACCTACCATGATGCGTGCCAAGTCATATTGGAATTTTGAAGAAATATTGAAAATGAAAAATCCCTCTTTACCCCCTCTAACGACCCGACAAAGATTTCTGTTGACGAATTATTCTTATTCAGATGGAAATGAATATTCTGCACCTCACCATGTTGCGTACCAAGTCATATTTGATTTTGAGGTAATTTTGAAAATGAAAAATCCCTCTATACCACCTCTAACGACCCGACAATGATTTCTGTCGACGAATTATTGTTATTCAGATGGAAATAGATATTCTGCACCCCACCATGATGCGTGCCAAGTAATATTGGATTTTTGAAGAAATATTGAAAATGAAAAATACCTCTATACCCCCCCCCTCTAACGACCCGACAATGATTTCTGTTGACAAATTATTGATATTGAGATAGAAATGGATATTCTGTACACCACCAAGATGAAGTCATTTTGAAAATGAAAAATCCCTCTATACCACCTCTAACGACCCGACAATGATTTCTGTCGACGAATTATTGTTATTCAGATGGAAATAGATATTCTGCACCCCACCATGATGCGTGCCAAGTAATATTGGATATTTGAAGAAATATTGAAAATAATAAATCCCTCTATACCCCCTCTGACGACCCGACAATGAGTTCTGTAGACGAATTATTGTTATTCAGATGGAAATAGATTTTCTGCACCCCAGCATGATGCGTGCCAAGTCATATTAGATTTTTGAAGAAATATTGAAAATGAAAAATCCCTCTATACTCCCTCCAACGACCCGTCAATGATTTCTGTCGACAAATTATTGTTATTCAGATGGTAATGAATATTCTGCACCCCACCATGATGCGGGCCAAGTAATATTGGATTTTTGAAGAAATATTGAAAATAAAAAATCTCTCTATACCCCCTCTGACGACCCGACAATGATTTCTGTTGACGAATTATTGTTATTCAGATGGACTTGGATACTTTGCACCCCACCATGATGCGTGCCAAGTCATATTAGATTTTTGAAGAAATATTGAAAATGAAAAATCCCTCTATACCCCCTCTATCGACCCGACAATGACTTCTGTTGACATATTATTGTTATTCAGATGGAAATGGATATTCTGCACCCCACCATGATGTCTGCCAAGTCATATAAGATTTTTGAAGAACTTTTGAAAATGAGAAATCCCTCTATACCCTCTCCAACGACCCGTCAATGATTTCTGACGACAAATTATTGTTATTCAGATGGTATTGGATATTCTGCACCCCACTATGATGCGTGCCAAGTCATATTTGATTTTGAGGTACTTTTGAAAATGAGAAATCCCTCTATACCCCCTCTGATGACACGACAATGATTTAAATTGAAGAATTATTGTTATTCAGATGGACATGGATACTTCGCACCCCACCATGATGCGTGCCAAGTCATTTTTGATTTTGAGGTAATTTTGAAAATGAAAAATCCCTCTATACCCCCTCTGACGACCCGACAATGATTTCTGTTGACGAATTATTGTTATTCAGATGGAAATGGATATTCTGCACCCCACCATGATGCGTGCCAAGTCATATTTGATTTTGAGGTAATTTTGAATATGAAAAATCCCTCTATACCCCCTCCAACGACCCGTCAATGATTTCTGTTGACAAATTATTGTTATTCAGATGGAAATGGATATTCTGCACCCCACCATGATGCATGCCAAGTCATATTTGATTTTGAGGTAATTTTGAAAATGAAAAATCCCTCTATACCCCCTCTGACGACCCGACAATGATTTCTGTTGACGAATTATTGTTATTCAGATGGAAATGGATATTCTGCACCCCACCATGATGCGTGCCAAGTAGTATTGGATTTTTGAAGAAATATTGAAAATGAGAAATCCCTCTATACCCCCTCTAACGACCCGACAATGATTTCTGTCGACGAATTATTGTTATCCAGATGGATTGAATATTCTGCACCCCACCATGTTGCGTGCCAAGTCATATTTGATTTTGAGGTAATTTTGAAAATGAAAAATCCCTCTATACCCCCTCTAACGACCCGACAATGATTTCTGTCGACGAATTATTGTTATTCAGACGGAAATGGATACTTTGCACCCCACCATGATGCGTGCCAAGTCATATTAGATTTTTGAAGAAATATTGAAAATGAAAAATCACCCTATACCCCCTCTAACGAACCGACAATGAGTTCTGTTGACGAATTATTGTTATTCAGATGGAAATGGATATTCTGCACCCCACCATGATGCGTGCCAAGTTATATTGGATTTTTGAAGAAATATTGAAAATGAAAAATCCCTCTATACCTCCTCTAACGACCCGAAAATGATTTCTGTTAACGAATTATCGTTATTCAGAAGGAAATAGATATTCTGCACCCCACCATGATGCGTGCCAAGTCATATTAGATTTTTGAAGAAATATTGAAAATGAAAAATCTCTCTATACCCCCTCTGACGACCCGACAATGATTTCTGTTGACGAATTATTGTTATTCAGATGAACATGAATACTTTGCACCCCATCATGATACGTGCCAAGTCATATTTGATTTTTGAAGTCATTTTAAAAATGAAATATCCCTCTATACCCCTTCTTACGACCCGACAATGATTTCTCTTGACGAATTATTGTTATTCAGATAGAAATGGATATTTTGCACCCTACTATGTGCGTGCCAAGTCATATTTGATTCTTGAAGTAATTTTGAAAATGTAAAATCCCTCTATACCCCCTCTAATGACCCGACAATGATTTCTGTTGACAAATCATTGTTATTCAGATGGAAATGAATATTTTGCACTCCACCATGATGCTTGCCAAGTCATATTTGATTTTTGAGGTAATATTGAAATTGATATATTCCTCTATAACCCCTTTGACGACTCGAAAATGATTTCTTTTGACGAATTATTGTTATTCAGATAGAGATGGATATTTTGCACCCTACTATGATGCGTGCCAAGTCATATTTGATTTTTGAAGTAATTTTGAAAATGTAAAATACCTCTATACCCCCTCTAATGACCCGAAAATGATTTCTGTTGACAAATTATTGATATTCAGATGGAAATGAATATTTTGCAACCTACCATGATGCGTGCCAAGTCATATTGGAATTTTGAAGAAATATTGAAAATGAAAAATCCCTCTATACCCCCTCTAACGACCCGACAAAGATTTCTGTTGACGAATTATTCTTATTCAGATGGAAATGAATATTCTGCACCTCACCATGTTGCGTACCAAGTCATATTTGATTTTGAGGTAATTTTGAAAATGAAAAATCCCTCTATACCACCTCTAACGACCCGACAATGATTTCTGTCGACGAATTATTGTTATTCAGATGGAAATAGATATTCTGCACCCCACCATGATGCGTGCCAAGTAATATTGGATTTTTGAAGAAATATTGAAAATGAAAAATACCTCTATACCCCCCCCCTCTAACGACCCGACAATTATTTCTGTTGAAAAATTATTGATATTGAGATAGAAATGGATATTCTGTACACCACCATGATGAAGTCATTTTGAAAATGAAAAATCCCTCTATACCACCTCTAACGACCCGACAATGATTTCTGTCGACGAATTATTGTTATTCAGATGGAAATAGATATTCTGCACCCCACCATGATGCGTGCCAAGTAATATTGGATATTTGAAGAAATATTGAAAATAATAAATCCCTCTATACCCCCTCTGACGACCCGACAATGAGTTCTGTAGACGAATTATTGTTATTCAGATGGAAATAGATATTCTGCACCCCAGCATGATGTGTGCCAAGTCATATTAGATTTTTGAAGAAATATTGAAAATGAAAAATCCCTCTAAACTCCCTCCAACGACCCGTCAATGATTTCTGTCGACAAATTATTGTTATTCAGATGGTAATGAATATTCTGCACCCCACCATGATGCGTGCCAAGTAATATTGGATTTTTGAAGAAATATTGAAAATAAAAAATCTCTCTATACCCCCTCTGACGACCCGACAATGATTTCTGTTGACGAATTATTGTTATTCAGATGGACTTGGATACTTTGCACCCCACCATGATGCGTGCCAAGTCATATTAGATTTTTGAAGAAATATTGAAAATGAAAAATCCCTCTATACCCCCTCTATCGACCCGACAATGACTTCTGTTGACATATCATTGTTATTCAGATGGAAATGGATATTCTGCACCCCACCATGATGTCTGCCAAGTCATATAAGATTTTTGAAGAACTTTTGAAAATGAGAAATCCCTCTATACCCTCTCCAACGACCCGTCAATGATTTCTGACGACAAATTATTGTTATTCAGATGGTATTGGATATTCTGCACCCCACTATGATGCGTGATAAGTCATATTTGATTTTGAGGTACTTTTGAAAATGAGAAATCCCTCTATACCCCCTCTGATGACACGACAATGATTTAAATTGAAGAATTATTGTTATTCAGATGGACATGGATACTTCGCACCCCACCATGATGCGTGCCAAGTCATTTTTGATTTTGAGGTAATTTTGAAAATGAAAAATCCCTCTATACCCCCTCTGACGACCCGACAATGATTTCTGTTGACGAATTATTGTTATTCAGATGGAAATGGATATTCTGCACCCCGCCATGATGCGTGCCAAGTCATATTTGATTTTGAGGTAATTTTGAATATGAAAAATCCCTCTATACCCCCTCCAACGACCCGTCAATGATTTCTGTTGACGAATTATTGTTATTCAGATGGAAATGGATATTCTGCACCCCACCATGATGCGTGCCAAGTCATATTTGATTTTGAGGTAATTTTGAAAATGAAAAATCCCTCTATACCCCCTCTGACGACCCGACAATGATTTCTGTTGACGAATTATTGTTATTCAGATGGAAATGGATATTCTGCACCCCACCATGATGCGTGCCAAGTCATATTTGATTTTGAGGTAATTTTGAATATGAAAAATCCCTCTATACCCCCTCCAACGACCCGTCAATGATTTCTGTTGACGAATTATTGTTATTCAGATGGAAATAGATATTATGCACCCCACCATGATGCGTGCCAAGTAATATTGGATTTTTGAAGAAATATTGAAAATGAAAAATCCCTCTATACCCCCTCTCTCGACCCGACAATGACTTCTGTTGAAATATTATTGTTATTCAGATGGAAATGGATATTCTGCACCCCAACATGATGTGTGCCAAGTCATATAAGATTTTTGAAGAACTTTTGAAAATGAGAAATCCCTCTATACACTCTCCAACGACCCGTCAATGATTTCTGTCGACAAATTATTGTTATTCAGATGGTATTGGATATTCTGCACCCCACTATGATGCGTGCCAAGTCATATTTGATTTTTGAGGTAATATTGAAATTGAAATATCCCTCTATAACCCCTTTGACGACTCGAAAATGATTTCTCTTGACGAATTATTGTTATTCAGATAGAGATGGATATTTTGCACCCTACTTTGATGCGTGCCAAGTCATATTTGATTTTTGAAGTAATTTTGAAATTGTAAAATACCTCTATACCCCCTCCAATGACCCGAAAATGATTTCTGTTGACAAATTATTGTTATTCAGATGGAAAGGAATATTTTGCACCCCACTATGATGCGTGCCAAGTCATATTTGATTTTTGAAGTAATTTTGAAAATGAAAATCCCTCTATACCCCCCTCTAATGACCCGACTATGATTTCTGATGACAAAATATTGTTATTCAGATGGAAATGGATATTCTGCACCCCTCCATGATGCGTGCCATATCATATTTGATTTTTGAAGTCATATTGAAAATGAAAAATCCCTCTATACCCCCTCTGACGACCCGTCAATGATTTCTGTTGACGAATTATCGTTATTCAGATGGAAATAGATATTCTGCACCCCAGCATGATGCGTGCCAAGTCATATTAGATTTTTGAAGAAATATTGAAAATGAAAAATCCCTCTATACCCCTTCCAACGACCCGTCAATGATTTCTGTCGACAAATGATTGTTATTCAGATGGTAATGAATATTCTGCACCCCACCATGATGCGTGCCAAGTCATATTTGATTTTGAGGTAATTTTGAAAATGAAATATCCCTCTATACCCCCTCTAACGACCCCACAATGATTTCTGTTGTCAAATTATTGTTATTGAGATGGAAATGAATATTCTGTACCCCACCATGATGCGTGCCAAGTCATATTTGATTATAGAAGTCATTTTGAAAATGTAAAATCCCTCTATATCCCCTCTGACGACCCGACAATGATTTCTGTTGAGGAATTATTGTTATTCAGTTGGAAATGGATATTCTGCACCCCACCATGTTAAGTGCCAAGTCATATTGGAATTTTGAAGAAATATTGAAAATGAAAAATCCCTCTATACCCCCTCTAACGACCCGACAATGATTTCTGTTGACGAATTATTGTTATTCAGTTGGAAATGAATATTCTGCACCTCACCATGTTGCGTTCCAAGTCATATTTGATTTTGAGGTAATTTTGAAAATGAAAAATCCCTCTATACCCCCTCTAACGACCCGACAATGATTTCTGTCGACGAATTATTGTTATTCAGATAGAAATAGATATTCTGCACCCCACCATGATGCGTGCCAAGTAGTATTGGATTTTTGAAGAAATATTGAAAATGAGAAATCCCTCTATACCCCCTCTAACGACCCGTCAATGATTTCTGTCGACAAATTATTGTTATTCAGATGGTAATGAATATTCTGCACCCCACCATGATGCGTGCCAAGTAATATTGGATTTTTGAAGAAATATTGAAAATAAAAAATCTCTCTATACCCCCTCTGACGACCCGACAATGATTTCTGTTGACGAATTATTGTTATTCAGATGGACTTGGATACTTTGCACCCCACCATGATGCGTGCCAAGTCATATTAGATTTTTGAAGAAATATTGAAAATGAAAAATCCCTCTATACCCCCTCTATCGACCCGACAATGACTTCTGTTGACATATCATTGTTATTCAGATGGAAATGGATATTCTGCACCCCACCATGATGTCTGCCAAGTCATATAAGATTTTTGAAGAACTTTTGAAAATGAGAAATCCCTCTATACCCTCTCCAACGACCCGTCAATGATTTCTGACGACAAATTATTGTTATTCAGATGGTATTGGATATTCTGCACCCCACTATGATGCGTGATAAGTCATATTTGATTTTGAGGTACTTTTGAAAATGAGAAATCCCTCTATACCCCCTCTGATGACACGACAATGATTTAAATTGAAGAATTATTGTTATTCAGATGGACATGGATACTTCGCACCCCACCATGATGCGTGCCAAGTCATTTTTGATTTTGAGGTAATTTTGAAAATGAAAAATCCCTCTATACCCCCTCTGACGACCCGACAATGATTTCTGTTGACGAATTATTGTTATTCAGATGGAAATGGATATTCTGCACCCCGCCATGATGCGTGCCAAGTCATATTTGATTTTGAGGTAATTTTGAATATGAAAAATCCCTCTATACCCCCTCCAACGACCCGTCAATGATTTCTGTTGACGAATTATTGTTATTCAGATGGAAATGGATATTCTGCACCCCACCATGATGCGTGCCAAGTCATATTTGATTTTGAGGTAATTTTGAAAATGAAAAATCCCTCTATACCCCCTCTGACGACCCGACAATGATTTCTGTTGACGAATTATTGTTATTCAGATGGAAATGGATATTCTGCACCCCACCATGATGCGTGCCAAGTCATATTTGATTTTGAGGTAATTTTGAATATGAAAAATCCCTCTATACCCCCTCCAACGACCCGTCAATGATTTCTGTTGACGAATTATTGTTATTCAGATGGAAATAGATATTATGCACCCCACCATGATGCGTGCCAAGTAATATTGGATTTTTGAAGAAATATTGAAAATGAAAAATCCCTCTATACCCCCTCTCTCGACCCGACAATGACTTCTGTTGAAATATTATTGTTATTCAGATGGAAATGGATATTCTGCACCCCAACATGATGTGTGCCAAGTCATATAAGATTTTTGAAGAACTTTTGAAAATGAGAAATCCCTCTATACACTCTCCAACGACCCGTCAATGATTTCTGTCGACAAATTATTGTTATTCAGATGGTATTGGATATTCTGCACCCCACTATGATGCGTGCCAAGTCATATTTGATTTTTGAGGTAATATTGAAATTGAAATATCCCTCTATAACCCCTTTGACGACTCGAAAATGATTTCTCTTGACGAATTATTGTTATTCAGATAGAGATGGATATTTTGCACCCTACTTTGATGCGTGCCAAGTCATATTTGATTTTTGAAGTAATTTTGAAATTGTAAAATACCTCTATACCCCCTCCAATGACCCGAAAATGATTTCTGTTGACAAATTATTGTTATTCAGATGGAAATGAATATTTTGCACCCCACTATGATGCGTGCCAAGTCATATTTGATTTTTGAAGTAATTTTGAAAATGAAAATCCCTCTATACCCCCCTCTAATGACCCGACTATGATTTCTGATGACAAAATATTGTTATTCAGATGGAAATGGATATTCTGCACCCCTCCATGATGCGTGCCATATCATATTTGATTTTTGAAGTCATATTGAAAATGAAAAATCCCTCTATACCCCCTCTGACGACCCGTCAATGATTTCTGTTGACGAATTATTGTTATTCAGATGGAAATAGATATTCTGCACCCCAGCATGATGCGTGCCAAGTCATATTAGATTTTTGAAGAAATATTGAAAATGAAAAATCCCTCTATACCCCTTCCAACGACCCGTCAATGATTTCTGTCGACAAATGATTGTTATTCAGATGGTAATGAATATTCTGCACCCCACCATGATGCGTGCCAAGTCATATTTGATTTTGAGGTAATTTTGAAAATGAAATATCCCTCTATACCCCCTCTAACGACCCCACAATGATTTCTGTTGTCAAATTATTGTTATTGAGATGGAAATGAATATTCTGTACCCCACCATGATGCGTGCCAAGTCATATTTGATTATTGAAGTCATTTTGAAAATGTAAAATCCCTCTATATCCCCTCTGACGACCCGACAATGATTTCTGTTGACGAATTATTGTTATTCAGTTGGAAATGGATATTCTGCACCCCACCATGTTGCGTGCCAAGTCATATTTGATTTTGAGGTAATTTTGAAAATGAAAAATCCCTCTATACCCCCTCTAACGACCCGACAATGATTTCTGTCGACGAATTATTGTTATTCAGACGGAAATGGATACTTTGCACCCCACCATGATGCGTGCCAAGTCATATTAGATTTTTGAAGAAATATTGAAAATGAAAAATCACCCTATACCCCCTCTAACGAACCGACAATGAGTTCTGTTGACGAATTATTGTTATTCAGATGGAAATAGATATTCTGCACCCCACCATGATGCGTGCCAAGTTATATTGGATTTTTGAAGAAATATTGAAAATGAAAAATCCCTCTATACCTCCTCTAACGACCCGAAAATGATTTCTGTTAACGAATTATCGTTATTCAGATGAAAATAGATATTCTGCACCACACCATGATGCGTGCCAAGTCATTTTTGATTTTGAGGTAATTTTGAAAATGAAAAATCCCTCTATACCCCCTCTGACGACCCGACAATGATTTCTGTTGACGAATTATTGTTATTCAGATGGAAATGGATATTCTGCACCCCGCCATGATGCGTGCCAAGTCATATTTGATTTTGAGGTAATTTTGAATATGAAAAATCCCTCTATACCCCCTCCAACGACCCGTCAATGATTTCTGTTGACGAATTATTGTTATTCAGATGGAAATGGATATTCTGCACCCCACCATGATGCGTGCCAAGTCATATTTGATTTTGAGGTAATTTTGAAAATGAAAAATCCCTCTATACCCCCTCTGACGACCCGACAATGATTTCTGTTGACGAATTATTGTTATTCAGATGGAAATGGATATTCTGCACCCCACCATGATGCGTGCCAAGTCATATTTGATTTTGAGGTAATTTTGAATATGAAAAATCCCTCTATACCCCCTCCAACGACCCGTCAATGATTTCTGTTGACGAATTATTGTTATTCAGATGGAAATAGATATTATGCACCCCACCATGATGCGTGCCAAGTAATATTGGATTTTTGAAGAAATATTGAAAATGAAAAATCCCTCTATACCCCCTCTCTCGACCCGACAATGACTTCTGTTGAAATATTATTGTTATTCAGATGGAAATGGATATTCTGCACCCCAACATGATGTGTGCCAAGTCATATAAGATTTTTGAAGAACTTTTGAAAATGAGAAATCCCTCTATACACTCTCCAACGACCCGTCAATGATTTCTGTCGACAAATTATTGTTATTCAGATGGTATTGGATATTCTGCACCCCACTATGATGCGTGCCAAGTCATATTTGATTTTTGAGGTAATATTGAAATTGAAATATCCCTCTATAACCCCTTTGACGACTCGAAAATGATTTCTCTTGACGAATTATTGTTATTCAGATAGAGATGGATATTTTGCACCCTACTTTGATGCGTGCCAAGTCATATTTGATTTTTGAAGTAATTTTGAAATTGTAAAATACCTCTATACCCCCTCCAATGACCCGAAAATGATTTCTGTTGACAAATTATTGTTATTCAGATGGAAAGGAATATTTTGCACCCCACTATGATGCGTGCCAAGTCATATTTGATTTTTGAAGTAATTTTGAAAATGAAAATCCCTCTATACCCCCCTCTAATGACCCGACTATGATTTCTGATGACAAAATATTGTTATTCAGATGGAAATGGATATTCTGCACCCCTCCATGATGCGTGCCATATCATATTTGATTTTTGAAGTCATATTGAAAATGAAAAATCCCTCTATACCCCCTCTGACGACCCGTCAATGATTTCTGTTGACGAATTATTGTTATTCAGATGGAAATAGATATTCTGCACCCCAGCATGATGCGTGCCAAGTCATATTAGATTTTTGAAGAAATATTGAAAATGAAAAATCCCTCTATACCCCTTCCAACGACCCGTCAATGATTTCTGTCGACAAATGATTGTTATTCAGATGGTAATGAATATTCTGCACCCCACCATGATGCGTGCCAAGTCATATTTGATTTTGAGGTAATTTTGAAAATGAAATATCCCTCTATACCCCCTCTAACGACCCCACAATGATTTCTGTTGTCAAATTATTGTTATTGAGATGGAAATGAATATTCTGTACCCCACCATGATGCGTGCCAAGTCATATTTGATTATTGAAGTCATTTTGAAAATGTAAAATCCCTCTATATCCCCTCTGACGACCCGACAATGATTTCTGTTGACGAATTATTGTTATTCAGTTGGAAATGGATATTCTGCACCCCACCATGTTAAGTGCCAAGTCATATTGGAATTTTGAAGAAATATTGAAAATGAAAAATCCCTCTATACCCCCTCTAACGACCCGACAATGATTTCTGTTGACGAATTATTGTTATTCAGTTGGAAATGAATATTCTGCACCTCACCATGTTGCGTTCCAAGTCATATTTGATTTTGAGGTAATTTTGAAAATGAAAAATCCCTCTATACCCCCTCTAACGACCCGACAATGATTTCTGTCGACGAATTATTGTTATTCAGATAGAAATAGATATTCTGCACCCCACCATGATGCGTGCCAAGTAGTATTGGATTTTTGAAGAAATATTGAAAATGAGAAATCCCTCTATACCCCCTCTAACGACCCGACAATGATTTCTGTCGACGAATTATTGTTATCCAGATGGATTGAATATTCTGCACCCCACCATGTTGCGTGCCAAGTCATATTTGATTTTGAGGTAATTTTGAAAATGAAAAATCCCTCTATACCCCCTCTAACGACCCGACAATGATTTCTGTCGACGAATTATTGTTATTCAGACGGAAATGGATACTTTGCACCCCACCATGATGCGTGCCAAGTCATATTAGATTTTTGAAGAAATATTGAAAATGAAAAATCACCCTATACCCCCTCTAACGAACCGACAATGAGTTCTGTTGACGAATTATTGTTATTCAGATGGAAATAGATATTCTGCACCCCACCATGATGCGTGCCAAGTTATATTGGATTTTTGAAGAAATATTGAAAATGAAAAATCCCTCTATACCTCCTCTAACGACCCGAAAATGATTTCTGTTAACGAATTATCGTTATTCAGATGAAAATAGATATTCTGCACCACACCATGATGCGTGCCAAGTCATATTAGATTTTTGAAGAAATATTGAAAATGAAAAATCTCTCTATTCCCCCTCTGACGACCCGACAATGATTTCTGTTGATGAATTATTGTTATTCAGATGAACATGAATACTTTGCACCCCATCATGATGCGTGCCAAGTCATATTAGATTATTGAAGAAATATTGAAAATGAAAAATCCCTCTATACCCACTCTAACGACCAGACAATGAATTCTGTTGACGAATTAATGTTATTCAGGTGAACTTGAATACTTTGCACCCCACCATGATACGTGCCAAGTCATATTTGATTTTTGAAGTCATTTTAAAAATGAAATTTCCCTCTATACCCCTTCTTACGACCCGACAATGATTTCTCTTGACGAATTATTGTTATTCAGATAGAAATGGATATTTTGCACCCTACTATGTGCGTGCCAAGTCATATTTGATTCTTGAAGTAATTTTGAAAATGTAAAATCCCTCTATACCCCCTCTAATGACCCGACAATGATTTCTGTTGACATATCATTGTTATTCAGATGGAAATGAATATTTTGCACTCCACCATGATGCTTGCCAAGTCATATTTGATTTTTGAGGTAATATTGAAATTGATATATTCCTCTATAACCCCTTTGACGACTCGAAAATGATTTCTTTTGACGAATTATTGTTATTCAGATAGAGATGGATATTTTGCACCCTACTATGATGCGTGCCAAGTCATATTTGATTTTTGAAGTAATTTTGAAAATGTAAAATACCTCTATACCCCCTCTAATGACCCGAAAATGATTTCTGTTGACAAATTATTGTTATTCAGATGGAAATGAATATTTTGCACCCTACCATGATGCGTGCCAAGTCATATTGGAATTTTGAAGTAATATTGAAAATGAAAAATCCCTCTATACCCCCTCTAACGACCCGACAAAGATTTCTGTTGACGAATTATTCTTATTCAGATGGAAATGAATATTCTGCACCTCACCATGTTGCGTACCAAGTCATATTTGATTTTGAGGTAATTTTGAAAATGAAAAATCCCTCTATACCACCTCTAACGACCCGACAATGATTTCTGTCGACGAATTATTGTTATTCAGATGGAAATAGATATTCTGCACCCCACCATGATGCGTGCCAAGTAATATTGGATTTTTGAAGAAATATTGAAAATGAAAAATACCTCTATACCCCCCCCCCCTCTAACGACCCGACAATGATTTCTGTTGACAAATTATTGATATTGAGATAGAAATGGATATTCTGTACACCACCATGATGAAGTCATTTTGAAAATGAAAAATCCCTCTATACCACCTCTAACGACCCGACAATGATTTCTGTCGACGAATTATTGTTATTCAGATGGAAATAGATATTCTGCACCCCACCATGATGCGTGCCAAGTAATATTGGATATTTGAAGAAATATTGAAAATAATAAATCCCTCTATACCCCCTCTGACGACCCGACAATGAGTTCTGTAGACGAATTATTGTTATTCAGATGGAAATAGATATTCTGCACCCCAGCATGATGCGTGCCAAGTCATATTAGATTTTTGAAGAAATATTGAAAATGAAAAATCCCTCTATACTCCCTCCAACGACCCGTCAATGATTTCTGTCGACAAATTATTGTTATTCAGATGGTAATGAATATTCTGCACCCCACCATGATGCGTGCCAAGTAATATTGGATTTTTGAAGAAATATTGAAAATAAAAAATCTCTCTATACCCCCTCTGACGACCCGACAATGATTTCTGTTGACGAATTATTGTTATTCAGATGGACTTGGATACTTTGCACCCCACCATGATGCGTGCCAAGTCATATTAGATTTTTGAAGAAATATTGAAAATGAAAAATCCCTCTATACCCCCTCTATCGACCCGACAATGACTGCTGTTGACATATTATTGTTATTCAGATGGAAATGGATATTCTGCACCCCACCATGATGTCTGCCAAGTCATATAAGATTTTTGAAGAACTTTTGAAAATGAGAAATCCCTCTATACCCTCTCCAACGACCCGTCAATGATTTCTGTCGACAAATTATTGTTATTCAGATGGTATTGGATATTCTGCACCCCACTATGATGCGTGCCAAGTCATATTTGATTTTGAGGTACTTTTGAAAATGAGAAATCCCTCTATACCCCCTCTGATGACACGACAATGATTTAAATTGAAGAATTATTGTTATTTAGATGGACATGGATACTTCGCACCCCACCATGATGCGTGCCAAGTCATTTTTGATTTTGAGGTAATTTTGAAAATGAAAAATCCCTCTATACCCCCTCTGACGACCCGACAATGATTTCTGTTGACGAATTATTATTATTCAGATGGAAATGGATATTCTGCACCCCGCCATGATGCGTGCCAAGTCATATTTGATTTTGAGGTAATTTTGAATATGAAAAATCCCTCTATACCCCCTCCAACGACCCGTCAATGATTTCTGTTGACGAATTATTGTTATTCAGATGGAAATGGATATTCTGCACCCCACCATGATGCGTGCCAAGTCATATTTGATTTTGAGGTAATTTTGAAAATGAAAAATCCCTCTATACCCCCTCTGACGACCCGACAACGATTTCTGTTGACGAATTATTGTTATTCAGATGGAAATGGATATTCTGCACCCCACCATGATGCGTGCCAAGTCATATTTGACTTTGAGGTAATTTTGAATATGAAAAATCCCTCTATACCCCCTCCAACGTCCCGTCAATGATTTCTGTTGACGAATTATTGTTATTCAGATGGAAATGGATATTCTGCACCCCACCATGATGCGTGCCAAGTCATATTTGATTTTTGAAGTAATTTTGAAAATGAAAATCCCTCTATACCCCCCTCTAATGACCCGACTATGATTTCTGATGACAAAATATTGTTATTCAGATGGAAATGGATATTCTGCACCCCTCCATGATGCGTGCCAAATCATATTTGATTTTTGAAGTCATTTTGAAAATGAAAAATCCCTCTATACCCCCTCTGACGACCCGTTAATGATTTCTGTTGACGAATTATTGTTATTCAGATGGAAATAGATATTCTGCACCCCATCTTCTTCTTCTGCTGTCACAAGATGTTCTTGTTTACAGCAGCCCTTCAAGTCCCAATTCCTTCAGGAATTTTAGGATTTTGAGGGGGTCTGCTCGTGGTATTTCTCCCACGGTCAGCTGGTGTGATCCCAGTATATTCAATCTTTTGCGATGTACAGCGTAACACTCCATCAATATATGGTGGGGTGTTTCTGGGTGTTCCCCACATAATCTGCAGGTGCTGTCCTCCTCTAAGCCTAGCTTCCTCAGGTGTTCTTTGAGTCTGCAATGCCCCGTTAGAAATCCCGTGATTGTCTTTAGACTAATTTTGCTGAGGTTAATCAGTGTCTTTGATCTTGCTCGGTTGAAATTTCCGAGGAGATCTTTGGCCTGCCTCAGCCCTGGAAGTCTTAGCCAGTATGTTGCTCTCATTGCTTCTTCAGCTTTATTGAGTTCTTCTCGGAAGTAATATTTTCCAAGTCCGCAGAATGGTTCTGGCCCGATCAGTGGCGTTGCTGCGCCTTTCCGTGCCAGGGTATCTGCTTGTTCGTTGCCCTCTACTCCGGCGTGCCCTGGCACCCAGAGGAGGGTCACCTTATTGTTCCTGCCCAGATCATTAAGTTTGTCTAGGCATTCCCAAACCATCTTCGAGTTGATGTTGCAGGAGCTCAACGCTTTGATGGCTGCTTGACTATCGGAGAGGATCACGATTTCCTGGTTCCGGTATTTCCTATTGAGGTTGAACTGAATGCACCTTTCTATGGCGTGAATTTCCGCTTGGAAAATGCTGGGGAACTGGCCCATGGGTTCAGAGTATTTGGTGCGAGGCCCAAAGACCCCTGCTCCAGTTCCTTCGGGAGTTTTGGACCCGTCCGTATACCATGTTAAGGTATTCTTCCCCAGTGCTCGAATCGATTCTATGTTCCATTCTCGCTTGGTGTTTAGTTCCGTTCGAAAAAGTTTCTCGAAACTAAATTTCTTGGTAATTTCGTCAGTTGGGAGGTCGGCAAGGTGTGCACAGTTGGTAGGGGTTAAGCCCCTCGCGCCGTGTGCTGTCCCTATGAGTCCGACTTTAGCCAACCTGAGGTTTGCCTCCCAAGCAGTTCTCTTCACCATTATGTGGAGAGGAGTGAGGTCCAGAATGACCTCTATTGCTGCTGTTGGAGTCGACCTCATTGCTCCTGTTATACAAAGACATGCTAGTCTTTGCACTTTTTCCAAGATCTTCTTTGTTGTGGCGAGTTCGGTTCTGCCTTGCCATGCTACTGCCCCGTAGGTGATCATAGGTCTCACTATCATGGTGTACATCCATCGCAGTACTGATGGGTTACATCCCCATGTTTTTCCTGCAATGTTCCTGCACACCATCAGTGATGATTTTGCCTTATTAGCGATCTTTTCTACGTGTCTGTTCCAGAGTAGTTTTGAGTCTAGAGTAAGTCCTAGATACTTCACCTCTTGCTGCCATTCTAAGTCTGCTCCGTCGAGGCGAACAGTCCTTAGGTGCTGAACCTTTGTTCTTCTAGTGAATGGTACTACTGTGGTTTTTGATGAGTTAATTCTCAGCCCCACAGAGAGGCACCATCTTCTGGTTGTCTCTAGCTCTCTTTCTATGAGATCGCAGAGGGTTCCTTCGAATTTGCCTTTGGCCATGATGACTATGTCGTCCGCATATCCAAGGCAAGTGACTCCGCTCCCGGTCAGTGTTCCGAGTAGTTCGTCTACTACGAGACTCCACATCAGAGGTGATAGTACCCCTCCTTGTGGGCACCCCCTGTTTGTGCTGATCCGAAAGCTGCTCTCACCCACTTTCGTTTCAGCTGTTCTTGTGGCCAGCATTTGGCACATCCATCTGGATGTGGTTCTGTCCACTCCCTTGTTCATTAGGGCCCTCTTTATTGCTTCATGAGAGGTGTTGTCGAATGCCCCCTCTATGTCTAAGAAGGCGCAAATGGCCATTTCTTTGTGCTCAAGTGATATCTGGATGCTTTCGGTAAGCACGTACAGAGCGGTTTCCGTTGATCTGCCCGCCCTATATGCATGCTGCCCGGAGTGCAATGGCACTCTCTCCAGTATCTCAGTTCTGATGTAGTTGTCTACCGTCTTCTCCACTGTCTTCAGTAAGAAGGATGAGAGACAGATTGGTCTGAATGACTTCGGGAGGGTAGGGTCCTTCTTTCCCACTTTGGGAATGAAGGTTACCCGTGCTCTTCTCCAGTTGTTCGGTATGTACCCGAGTGCCAGACTAAATCTGGCTGCTTTAATGATGTACGGCAGTAGTTCCGTTTGCCCTTTTTGTAGAAGAGCCGGAAATATACCGTCAACTCCTGGTGACTTGAATGGTTGGAAGGATTCAATTGCCCATTTCACTCTTTGGGGAGTGCATATGGTCTTTGCTACTTCCCAGTCTTCTCGTTTGGCTCTGCCTGGTTCTTCCAGTGATCTGTCGGATTCAAATGGTATGCTGCCTGGAAAGTGCGTCTCCAGTAAGAGGAGAGCTCGTTGCTCTTCATCCTCTGTATAGCTACCATCTGTTCTTCTGAGTGACATAGGTCCTTGCTCTCTGCCCCTCGCCATGGTTTTGTATAACCTGGATGCTGCAGGGCTTGATGTGATTGTCTCACAAAAGCTCCTGAAGCTGTTCCTCTTGGCTTTCCTTATTTCTTTATTATATTTTGTCAGCCTTTCGGTGTATCCCTGCCAATCTCCGCCCCGCTTGGCTTTGTTAAATAGCCAGCGGACTTCGGATCTCAGATTTGACAGGTGTTCGTTCCACCAAATGGTTCCACTGTGGGATTTCTTTTCTTTTATGGGGCAACTGGATTCGTATGCATCCATAATTGCCCCGTTTACCGCCTCTAGGGTCTGCTCAAATTCGGCGTGACTGTTGCCGTTGAACTTGATCTGTTCTAGGTTACATTTTAGATTGGTGGTGTATTTTTCCCAATCTGTGTTTCTAGGGTTTCTGGTGAAGGTTGTTTGTGTCTCAAGCCCTTCCACGTTGAACATAATGATTCTATGGTCTGAAAGAGAGGGTTCTTCTGAGACCCTCCAGTTCCTTACCATTCTACTGATGCTCGGGCTGCCGAGCGTTAAATCTAATACTTCTTGCCTAGCCCTAGTTACAAAGGTGGGGACACATCCCACATTGAGTACATTTAGGTTAGCCGCGAGTATGAATTCTAGCAATTGCTCACCTCTTTGATTGGTGTCCGTGCTGCCCCAGATGGTGTTGTGCGCGTTGGCGTCGCAGCCCAGCAGGAGGGGTAGATTGCTCCTACTGCAGTAGTCGGATAGCCTCTGTACTTCTTCTGGTGGTGTTTGCCCATCTCCAGCGAAGTATCCTGAGGCTATTACTATGTCGAGGAGTGAGTGCCTTGTGCGGATCTTGGCCCGAACCGGCACTAAGTCCCTCGTCATGAATTCTGAAAGACAAATATAATTAATATTATTTCTGATCAGTATGCAAGCTCTGGGGTTGTCACTTCTGACATCCCAGATCACCATACCTTCTTTGTTCGGCAGTCACCCCACCATGATGCGTGCCAAGTTATATTGGATATTTGAAGAAATATTGAAAATGAAAAATCCCTCTATACCCCCTCTTACGACCCGACAAAGATTTCTTTTGACGAAATATTGTTATTCAGATGGAAATAAAGATTCTGCACCCCACCATGTTGCGTGCCAAGTCATATTTGATTTTGAGGTAATTTTGAAAATGAAAAATCCCTCTATACCCCCTCTAACGACCCGACGATGATTTCTGTTGACATATTATTGTTATTCAGATGGTAATGAATATTCTGCACCCCACCATGATGCGTGCCGAGTAATATTGGATTTTTGAAGAAATATTGAAAATAAAAAATCCCTCTATACCCCCTCTGACGACCCGACAATGATTTCTGTTGACGAATTATTGTTATTCAGATGGACTTGGATACTTTGCACCCCACCATGATGCGTGCCAAGTCATATTAGATTTTTGAAGAAATATTGAAAATGATAAATCCCTCTATACCCCCTCTATCGACCCGACAATGACTTCTGTTGACATATTATTGTTATTCAGATGGAAATGGATATTCTGCACCCTACCATGATGCGTGCCAAGTCATATTAGATTTTTGAAGTCATTTTGAAAATAAAAAATCCCTCTATACCCCCTTCAACGACCCGTCAATGATTTCTGTTGCCGAATTATTGTTAATCAGATAGAAATGGATATTCTGCACCCCACCATGATGCGTGCCAAGTCATATTTGATTTTGGGGTAATTTTGAAAATGAAAAATCCCTCTATACCCCCTCTGACGACCCGACAATGATTTCTGTAGACGAATCATTTTTTTTCAGATGGACATGGATACTTTGCACCACACCATGATGCGTGCCAAGTCATATTAGATTTTTGAAGAAATATTGAAAATGAAAAATCACCCTATACCCCCTCTAACGAACCGACAATGAGTTCTGTTGACGAATTATTGTTATTCAGATGGAAATGGATATTCTGCACCCCACCATGATGCGTGCCAAGTTATATTGGATTTTTGAAGAAATATTGAAAATGAAAAATCCCTCTATACCTCCTCTAACGACCCGAAAATGATTTCTGTTAACGAATTATCGTTATTCAGATGGAAATAGATATTCTGCACCCCACCATGATGCGTGCCAAGTCATATTAGATTTTTGAAGAAATATTGAAAATGAAAAATCCCTCTATACCCCCTCTGACGACCCGACAATGATTTCTGTTGACGAATTATTGTTATTCAGATGAACATGAATACTTTGCACCTCATCATGATGCGTGCCAAGTCATATTAGATTTTTGAAGAAATATTGAAAATGAAAAATCCCTCTATACCCACTCTAACGACCAGACAATGAATTCTGTTGACGAATTAATGTTATTCAGATGAACTTGAATACTTTGCACCCCACCATGATACGTGCCAACTCATATTTGATTTTTGAAGTCATTTTAAAAATGAAATATCCCTCTATACCCCTTCTTACGACCCGACAATGATTTCTCTTGACGAATTATTGTTATTCAGATAGAAATGGATATTTTGCACCCTACTATGTGCGTGCCAAGTCATATTTGATTCTTGAAGTAATTTTGAAAATGTAAAATCCCTCTATACCCCCTCTAATGACCCGACAATGATTTCTGTTGACAAATCATTGTTATTCAGATGGAAATGAATATTTTGCACTCCACCATGATGCTTGCCAAATCATATTTGATTTTTGAGGTAATATTGAAATTGATATATTCCTCTATAACACCTTTGACGTCTCGAAAATGATTTCTCTTGACGAATTATTGTTATTCAGATAGAGATGGATATTTTGCACCCTACTATGATGCGTGCCGAGTCATATTTGATTTTTGAAGTAATTTTGAAAATGTAAAATACCTCTATACCCCTTCTAATGACCCGAAAATGATTTCTGTTGACAAATTATTGTTATTCAGATGGAAATGAATATTTTGCACCCTACTATGATGCGTGCCAAGTCATATTTGATTTTTGAAGTAATTTTGAAAATGAAAAATCCCTCTATACCCACCTCTAATGACCCGACTATGATTTCTGATGACAAAATATGGTTATTCAGATGGAAATGGATATTCTGCACCCCTCCATGATGCGTGCCAAATCATATTTGATTTTTGAAGTCATTTTGAAAATGAAAAATCCCTCTTTACCCCCTTTGACGACCCATCAATTATATCTGTTGACGAATCATTGTTATTCAGATGGAAATGGATATTCTGCACCCCACCATGATGCGTGCCAAGTCATATTAGATTTTTGAAGAAATATTGAAAATGAAAAAACCCTCTATACCCCCTTTAACGACCCGTCAATGATATCTGTTGACGAATCATTGTTTTTCAGATGGAAATGGGTATTCTGCACCCCACCATGATGCGTGCCAAGTCATATTTGATTTTGAGGTAATTTTGAAAATGAAAAATCTTTCTATACCCCCTCTGACGACCCGACAATGATTTCAGTTGACGAATTATTGTTATTCAGTTGGAAATGAATATTCTGCACCTCACCATGTTGCGTACCAAGTCATATTTGATTTTGAGGTAATTTTGAAAATGAAAAATCCCTCTATACCCCCTCTAACGACCCGACAATGATTTATGTCGACGAATTATTGTTATCCAGATGGAAATGAATATTCTGCACCCCACCATGTTGCGTGCCAAGTCATATTTGATTTTGAGGTAATTTTGAAAATTTAAAATCCCTCTATACCCCCTCTAACGACGCGACAATGATTTCTGTCGACGAATTATTGTTATCCAGATGGAAATGAATATTCTGCACCCCACCATGTTGCGTGCCAAGTCATATTTGATTTTGAGGTAATTTTGAAAATTAAAAATCCCTCTATACCCCCTCTAACGACCCGACAATGATTTCTGTCGACGAATTATTGTTATTCAGACGGACATGGATACTTTGCACCCCACCATGATGCGTGCCAAGTCATATTAGATTTTTGAAGAAATATTGACAATGAGAAATCACTCTATACCCCCTCTAACGAACCGACAATGAGTTCTGTAGACGAATTATTGTTATTCAGATGGAAATGGATATTCTGCACCCCACCATGATGCGTGCCAAGTTATATTGGATTTTTGAAGAAATATTCAAAATGAAGAATCCCTCTATACCCCCTCTAACGACCCGAAAATGATTTCTGTTGACGAATTATTGTTATTCAGATGAACATGAATACTTTGCACCCCATCATGATGCGTGCCAAGTCATATTAGATTTTTGAAGAAATATTGAAAATGAAAAATCCCCCTATACCCACTCTAACGACCAGACAATGAATTCTGTTGACGAATTAATGTTATTCAGATGAACTTGAATACTTTGCACCCCACCATGATACGTGCCAACTCATATTTGATTTTTGAAGTCATTTTAAATATAAAATATCCCTCTATACCCCTTCTTACGACCCGACAATGATTTCTCTTGACGAATTATTGTTATTCAGATAGAAATGGATATTTTGCACCCTACTATGATGCGTGCCAAGTTAAATTTGATTCTTGAAGTAATTTTGAAAATGTAAAATCCCTCTATACCCCCTCTAATGACCCGACAATGATTTCTGTTGACAAATCATTGATATTCAGATGGAAATGAATATTTTGCACTCCACCATGATGCTTGCCAAGTCATATTTGATTTTTGAGGTAATATTGAAATTGAAATATCCCTCTATAACCCCTTTGACGACTCGAAAATGATTTCTCTTGACGAATTATTGTTATTCAGATAGAGATGGATATTTTGCACCCTACTTTGATGCGTGCCAAGTCATATTTGATTTTTGAAGTAATTTTGAAATTGTAAAATACCTCTATACCCCCTCCAATGACCCGAAAATGATTTCTGTTGACAAATTATTGTTATTCAGATGGAAATGAATATTTTGCACCCCACTATGATGCGTGCCAAGTCATATTTGATTTTTGAAGTAATTTTGAAAATGAAAATCCCTCTATACCCCCCTCTAATGACCCGACTATGATTTCTGATGACAAAATATTGTTATTCAGATGGAAATGGATATTCTGCACCCCTCCATGATGCGTGCCAAATCATATTTGATTTTTGAAGTCATTTTGAAAATGAAAAATCCCTCTATACCCCCTCTGACGACCCGTTAATGATTTCTGTTGACGAATTATTGTTATTCAGATGGAAATAGATATTCTGCACCCCAGCATGATGCGTGCCAAGTCATATTAGATTTTTGAAGAAATATTGAAAATGAAAAATCCCTCTATACCCCTTCCAACGACCCGTCAATGATTTCTGTCGACAAATGATTGTTATTCAGATGGTAATGAATATTCTGCACCCCACCATGATGCGTGCCAAGTCATATTTGATTTTGAGGTAATTTTGAAAATGAAATATCCCTCTATACCCCCTCTAACGACCCCACAATGATTTCTGTTGTCAAATTATTGTTATTGAGATGGAAATGAATATTCTGTACCCCACCATGATGCGTGCCAAGTCATATTTGATTATTGAAGTCATTTTGAAAATGTGAAATCCCGCTATATCCCCTCTGACGACCCGACAATGATTTCTGTTGACGAATTATTGTTATTCAGTTGGAAATGGATATTCTGCACCCCACCATGTTAAGTGCCAAGTCATATTGGAATTTTGAAGAAATATTGAAAATGAAAAATCCCTCTATACCCCCTCTAACGACCCGACAATGATTTCTGTTGACGAATTATTGTTATTCAGTTGGAAATGAATATTCTGTACCTCACCATGTTGCGTACCAAGTCATATTTGATTTTGAGGTAATTTTGAAAATGAAAAATCCCTCTATACCCCCTCTAACGACCCGACAATGATATCTGTCAACGAATTATTGTTATTCAGATGGAAATAGATATTCTGCACCCCATCATGATGCGTGCCAAGTAGTATTGGATTTTTGAAGAAATATTGAAAATGAGATATCCCTCTATACCCCCTCTAACGACCCGACAATGATTTCTGTCGACGAATTATTGTTATCCAGATGGATTGAATATTCTGCACCCCACCATGTTGCGTGCCAAGTCATATTTGATTTTGAGGTAATTTTGAAAATGAAAAATCCCTCTATACCCCCTCTAACGACCCGACAATGATTTCTGTCGACGAATTATTGTTATTCAGACGGAAATGGATACTTTGCACCCCACCATGATGCGTGCCAAGTCATATTAGATTTTTGAAGAAATATTGAAAATGAAAAATCACCCTATACCCCCTCTAACGAACCGACAATGAGTTCTGTTGACGAATTATTGTTATTCAGATGGAAATGGATATTCTGCACCCCACCATGATGCGTGCCAAGTTATATTGGATTTTTGAAGAAATATTGAAAATGAAAAATCCCTCTATACCTCCTCTAACGACCCGAAAATGATTTCTGTTAACGAATTATCGTTATTCAGATGGAAATAGATATTCTGCACCCCACCATGATGCGTGCCAAGTCATATTAGATTTTTGAAGAAATATTGAAAATGAAAAATCTCTCTATACCCCCTCTGACGACCCGACAATGATTTCTGTTGACGAATTATTGTTATTCAGATGAACATGAATACTTTGCACCCCATCATGATGCGTGCCAAGTCATATTAGATTATTGAAGAAATATTGAAAATGAAAAATCCCTCTATACCCACTCTAACGACCAGACAATGAATTCTGTTGACGAATTAATGTTATTCAGGTGAACTTGAATACTTTGCACCCCACCATGATACGTGCCAAGTCATATTTGATTTTTGAAGTCATTTTAAAAATGAAATATCCCTCTATACCCCTTCTTACGACCCGACAATGATTTCTCTTGACGAATTATTGTTATTCTGATAGAAATGGATATTTTGCACCCTACTATGTGCGTGCCAAGTCATATTTGATTCTTGAAGTAATTTTGAAAATGTAAAATCCCTCTATACCCCCTCTAATGACCCGACAATGATTTCTGTTGACAAATCATTGTTATTCAGATGGAAATGAATATTTTGCACTCCACCATGATGCTTGCCAAGTCATATTTGATTTTTGAGGTAATATTGAAATTGATATATTCCTCTATAACCCCTTTGACCACTCGAAAATGATTTCTTTTGACGAATTATTGTTATTCAGATAGAGATGGATATTTTGCACCCTACTATGATGCGTGCCAAGTCATATTTGATATTTGAAGTAATTTTGAAAATGTAAAATACCTCTATACCCCCTCTAATGACCCGAAAATGATTTCTGTTGACAAATTATTGATATTTAGATGGAAATGAATATTTTGCACCCTACCATGTTGCGTACCAAGTCATATTTGATTTTGAGGTAATTTTGAAAATGAAAAATCCCTCTATACCACCTCTAACGACCCGACAATGATTTCTGTCGACGAATTATTGTTATTCAGATGGAAATAGATATTCTGCACCCCACCATGATGCGTGCCAAGTAATATTGGATTTTTGAAGAAATATTGAAAATGAAAAATACCTCTATACCCCCCCCATCTAACGACCCGACAATGATTTCTGTTGACAAATTATTGATATTGAGATAGAAATGGATATTCTGTACACCACCATGATGAAGTCATTTTGAAAATGAAAAATCCCTCTATACCACCTCTAACGACCCGACAATGATTTCTGTCGACGAATTATTGTTATTCAGATGGAAATAGATATTCTGCACCCCACCATGATGCGTGCCAAGTAATATTGGATATTTGAAGAAATATTGAAAATAATAAATCCCTCTATACCCCCTCTGACGACCCGACAATGAGTTCTGTAGACGAATTATTGTTATTCAGATGGAAATAGATATTCTGCACCCCAGCATGATGCGTGCCAAGTCATATTAGATTTTTGAAGAAATATTGAAAATGAAAAATCCCTCTATACTCCCTCCAACGACCCGTCAATGATTTCTGTCGACAAATTATTGTTATTCAGATGGTAATGAATATTCTGCACCCCACCATGATGCGTGCCAAGTAATATTGGATTTTTGAAGAAATATTGAAAATAAAAAATCTCTCTATACCCCCTCTGACGACCCGACAATGATTTCTGTTGACGAATTATTGTTATTCAGATGGACTTGGATACTTTGCACCCCACCATGATGCGTGCCAAGTCATATTAGATTTTTGAAGAAATATTGAAAATGAAAAATCCCTCTATACCCCCTCTATCGACCCGACAATGACTTCTGTTGACATATTATTGTTATTCAGATGGAAATGGATATTCTGCACCCCACCATGATGTCTGCCAAGTCATATAAGATTTTTGAAGAACTTTTGAAAATGAGAAATCCCTCTATACCCTCTCCAACGACTCGTCAATGATTTCTGTCGACAAATTATTGTTATTCAGATGGTATTGGATATTCTGCACCCCACTATGATGCGTGCCAAGTCATATTTGATTTTGAGGTACTTTTGAAAATGAGAAATCCCTCTATACCCCCTCTGATGACACGACAATGATTTAAATTGAAGAATTATTGTTATTCAGATGGACATGGATACTTCGCACTCCACCATGATGCGTGCCAAGTCATTTTTGATTTTGAGGTAATTTTGAAAATGAAAAATCCCTCTATACCCCCTCTGACGACCCGACAATGATTTCTGTTGACGAATTATTGTTATTCAGATGGAAATGGATATTCTGCACCCCGCCATGATGCGTGCCAAGTCATATTTGATTTTGAGGTAATTTTGAATATGAAAAATCCCTCTATACCCCCTCCAACGACCCGTCAATGATTTCTGTTGACGAATTATTGTTATTCAGATGGAAATGGATATTCTGCACCCCACCATGATGCGTGCCAAGTCATATTTAATTTTGAGGTAATTTTGAAAATGAAAAATCCCTCTATACCCCCTCTGACGACCCGACAATGATTTCTGTTGACGAATTATTGTTATTCAGATGGAAATGGATATTCTGCACCCCACCATGATGCGTGCAAGTCATATTTGATTTTGAGGTAATTTTGAATATGAAAAATCCCTCTATACCCCCTCCAACGACCCGTCAATGATTTCTGTTGACGAATTATTGTTACTCAGATGGAAATAGATATTCTGCACCCCACCATGATGCGTGCCAAGTAATATTGGATTTTTGAAGAAATATTGAAAATGAAAAATCCCTCTATACCCCCTCTATCGACCCGACAATGACTTCTGTTGAAATATTATTGTTATTCAGATGGAAATGGATATTCTGCACCCCAACATGATGTGTGCCAAGTCATATAAGATTTTTGAAGAACTTTTGAAAATGAGAAATCCCTCTATACACTCTCCAACGACCCGTCAATGATTTCTGTCGACAAATTATTGTTATTCAGATGGTATTTGATATTCTGCACCCCACTATGATGCGTGCCAAGTCATATTTGATTTTGAGGTACTTTTGAAAATGAGAAATCCCTCTATACCCCCTCTGACGACACGACAATGATTTAAATTGAAGAATTATTGTTATTCAGATGGACATGGATACTTCGCACCCCACCATAATGCGTGCCAAGTCATTTTTGATTTTGAGGTAATTTTGAAAATGAAAAATCCATCTATACTCCCTCTGACGACCCGACAATGTTTTCTGTTGACAAATTATTGTTATTGAGATGGAAATGGATATTCTGTACCACACCATGATGCGTGCCAAGTCATATTAGATTATTGAAGAAATTTTGAAAATGAAAAATCCCTCTATACCCCCTCCAACGACCCGTCAATGATTTCTGTTGACGAATTATTGTTATTCAGATGGAAATAGATATTCTGCACCCCACCATGATGCGTGCCAAGTAATATTGGATTTTTGAAGAAATATTGAAAATGAAAAATACCTCTATACCCCCCCCCCCTCTAACGACCCGACAATGATTTCTGTTGACGAATTATTGTTATCCAGATGGAAATGAATATTCTGCATCCCACCATGATGCGTGCCAAGTAATATTGGATTTTTGAAGAAATATTGAAAATGAAAAATCCCTCTATACCCCCTCCAACGAGCCGACAATGATTTCTGTTGACGAATAATTGTTATTCAGATTGAAATAGATATTCTGCACCCCACCATGATGCGTGCCAAGTAATATTGGATTTTGAGGTAATTTTGAAAATGAAAAATCCCTCTATACACCCTCTGATGACCCGACAATGATTTCTGTTGACAAATTATTGATATTGAGATGGAAATGGATATTCTGTACCCCACCATGATGCGTGCCAAGTCATATTTGATTATTGAAGTCATTTTGAAAATGAAAAATCCCTTTATATCCCCTCTGACGACCCGACAATGATTTCTGTTGACGAATTATTGGTATTCAGTTGGAACTGGATATTCTGCACCCCACCATGATGCGTGACAAGTCATATTGGAAATTTGAAGAAATATTGAAAATGAAAAATCCCTCTATACCCCCTCTAACGACCCGACAATGATTTCTGTTGACGAATTATTCTTATTCAGATGGAAATGAATATTCTGCACCCCACCATGATGCGTGCCAAGTAATATTGGTTTTTGAAGAAATATTGAAAATAAAAAATCCCTCTATACCCCCTCTGACGACCCGACAATGATTTCTGTTGACGAATTATTGTTATTCAGATGGACTTGGATACTTTGCAGCCCACCGTGATGCGTGCCAAGTCATATTAGATTTTTGAAGAAATATTGAAAATGAAAAATCCCTCTATACCCCCTTTGACGATCCGACAATGACTTCTGTTGACGAATTATTGTTATTCAGATGGACTTGGATACTTTGCACCCCACCATGATGCGTGCCAGGTAATATTGGATTTTTGAAGAAATATTGAAAATAAAAAATCCCTCTATACCCCCTCTGACGACCCGACAATGACTTCTGTTGACATATTATTGTTATTCAGATGGAAATGGATATTCTGCACCCCACCATGACGTGTGCCAAGTAATATTGGATTTTTGAAGAAATATTGAAAATGAAAAATACCTCTATACCCCCCCCATCTAACGACCCGACAATGATTTCTGTTGACAAATTATTGATATTGAGATAGAAATGGATATTCTGTACACCACCATGATGAAGTCATTTTGAAAATGAAAAATCCCTCTATACCACCTCTAACGACCCGACAATGATTTCTGTCGACGAATTATTGTTATTCAGATGGAAATAGATATTCTGCACCCCACCATGATGCGTGCCAAGTAATATTGGATATTTGAAGAAATATTGAAAATAATAAATCCCTCTATACCCCCTCTGACGACCCGACAATGAGTTCTGTAGACGAATTATTGTTATTCAGATGGAAATAGATATTCTGCACCCCAGCATGATGCGTGCCAAGTCATATTAGATTTTTGAAGAAATATTGAAAATGAAAAATCCCTCTATACTCCCTCCAACGACCCGTCAATGATTTCTGTCGACAAATTATTGTTATTCAGATGGTAATGAATATTCTGCACCCCACCATGATGCGTGCCAAGTAATATTGGATTTTTGAAGAAATATTGAAAATAAAAAATCTCTCTATACCCCCTCTGACGACCCGACAATGATTTCTGTTGACGAATTATTGTTATTCAGATGGACTTGGATACTTTGCACCCCACCATGATGCGTGCCAAGTCATATTAGATTTTTGAAGAAATATTGAAAATGAAAAATCCCTCTATACCCCCTCTATCGACCCGACAATGACTTCTGTTGACATATTATTGTTATTCAGATGGAAATGGATATTCTGCACCCCACCATGATGTCTGCCAAGTCATATAAGATTTTTGAAGAACTTTTGAAAATGAGAAATCCCTCTATACCCTCTCCAACGACTCGTCAATGATTTCTGTCGACAAATTATTGTTATTCAGATGGTATTGGATATTCTGCACCCCACTATGATGCGTGCCAAGTCATATTTGATTTTGAGGTACTTTTGAAAATGAGAAATCCCTCTATACCCCCTCTGATGACACGACAATGATTTAAATTGAAGAATTATTGTTATTCAGATGGACATGGATACTTCGCACCCCACCATGATGCGTGCCAAGTCATTTTTGATTTTGAGGTAATTTTGAAAATGACAAATCCCTCTATACCCCCTCTGACGACCCGACAATGATTTCTGTTGACGAATTATTGTTATTCAGATGGAAATGGATATTCTGCACCCCGCCATGATGCGTGCCAAGTCATATTTGATTTTGAGGTAATTTTGAATATGAAAAATCCCTCTATACCCCCTCCAACGACCCGTCAATGATTTCTGTTGACGAATTATTGTTATTCTGATGGAAATGGATATTCTGCACCCCACCATGATGCGTGCCAAGTCATATTTAATTTTGAGGTAATTTTGAAAATGAAAAATCCCTCTATACCCCCTCTGACGACCCGACAATGATTTCTGTTGACGAATTATTGTTATTCAGATGGAAATGGATATTCTGCACCCCACCATGATGCGTGCTAAGTCATATTTGATTTTGAGGTAATTTTGAATATGAAAAATCCCTCTATACCCCCTCCAACGACCCGTCAATGATTTCAGTTGACGAATTATTGTTATTCAGATGGAAATAGATATTCTGCACCCCACCATGATGCGTGCCAAGTAATATTGGATTTTTGAAGAAATATTGAAAATGAAAAATCCCTCTATACCCCCTCTATCGACCCGACAATGACTTCTGTTGAAATATTATTGTTATTCAGATGGAAATGGATATTCTGCACCCCAACATGATGTGTGCCAAGTCATATAAGATTTTTGAAGAACTTTTGAAAATGAGAAATCCCTCTATACACTCTCCAACGACCCGTCAATGATTTCTGTCGATAAATTATTGTTATTCAGATGGTATTGGATATTCTGCACCCCACTATGATGCGTGCCAAGTCATATTTGATTTTGAGGTACTTTTGAAAATGAGAAATCCCTCTATACCCCCTCTGACGACACGACAATGATTTAAATTGAAGAATTATTGTTATTCAGATGGACATGGATACTTCGCACCCCACCATAATGCGTGCCAAGTCATTTTTGATTTTGAGGTAATTTTGAAAATGAAAAATCCATCTATACTCCCTCTGACGACCCGACAATGATTTCTGTTGACAAATTATTGTTATTGAGATGGAAATGGATATTCTGTACCACACCATGATGCGTGCCAAGTCATATTAGATTATTGAAGAAATTTTGAAAATGAAAAATCCCTCTATACCCCCTCCAACGACCCGTCAATGATTTCTGTTGACGAATTATTGTTATTCAGATGGAAATAGATATTCTGCACCCCACCATGATGCGTGCCAAGTAATATTGGATTTTTGAAGAAATATTGAAAATGAAAAATACCTCTATACCCCCCCCCCTCTAACGACCCGACAATGATTTCTGTTGACGAATTATTGTTATCCAGATGGAAATGAATATTCTGCATCCCACCATGATGCGTGCCAAGTAATATTGGATTTTTGAAGAAATATTGAAAATGAAAAATCCCTCTATACCCCCTCCAACGAGCCGACAATGATTTCTGTTGACGAATAATTGTTATTCAGATTGAAATAGATATTCTGCACCCCACCATGATGCGTGCCAAGTAATATTGGATTTTGAGGTAATTTTGAAAATGAAAAATCCCTCTATACACCCTCTGACGACCCGACAATGATTTCTGTTGACAAATTATTGATATTGAGATGGAAATGGATATTCTGTACCCCACCATGATGCGTGCCAAGTCATATTTGATTATTGAAGTCATTTTGAAAATGAAAAATCCCTTTATATCCCCTCTGACGACCCGACAATGATTTCTGTTGACGAATTATTGGTATTCAGTTGGAACTGGATATTCTGCACCCCACCATGATGCGTGACAAGTCATATTGGAAATTTGAAGAAATATTGAAAATGAAAAATCCCTCTATACCCCCTCTAACGACCCGACAATGATTTCTGTTGACGAATTATTCTTATTCAGATGGAAATGAATATTCTGCACCCCACCATGATGCGTGCCAAGTAATATTGGTTTTTGAAGAAATATTGAAAATAAAAAATCCCTCTATACCCCCTCTGACGACCCGACAATGATTTCTGTTGACGAATTATTGTTATTCAGATGGACTTGGATACTTTGCAGCCCACCGTGATGCGTGCCAAGTCATATTAGATTTTTGAAGAAATATTGAAAATGAAAAATCACTCTATACCCCCTTTGACGACCCGACAATGACTTCTGTTGACGAATTACTGTTATTCAGATGGACTTGGATACTTTGCACCCCACCATGATGCGTGCCAAGTAATATTGGATTTTTGAAGAAATATTGAAAATAAAAAATCCCTCTATACCCCCTCTGACGACCCGACAATGACTTCTGTTGACATATTATTGTTATTCAGATGGAAATGGATATTCTGCACCCCACCATGACGTGTGCTAAGTTATATAAGATTTTTGAAGAACTTTTGAAAATGAGAAATCCCTCTATACCCTCTCCAACGACCCGTCAATGATTTCTGTTGACAAATTATTGTTATTCAGATGGTATTGGATATTCTGCACCCCACTATGATGCGTGCCAAGTCATATTTGATTTTGAGGTACTTTTGAAAATGAGAAATCCCTCTATACCCCTTCTGACGACACGACAATGATTTAAATTGAAGAATTATTGTTATTCAGATGGACATGGATACTTCGCACCCCACCATGATGCGTGCCAAGTCATTTTTGATTTTGAGGTAATTTTGAAAATAAAAAATCCCTTTATACCCCCTCTGACGACCCGACAATGATTTCTGTTGACAAATTATTGTTATTGAGATGGAAATAGATATTCTGTACCACACCATGATACGTGCCAAGTCATATTAGATTATTGAAGAAATTTTGAAAATGAAAAATCCCTCTATACCCCCTCCAACGACCCGTCAATGATTTCTGTTGACGAATTATAGTTATTCAGATGGAAATGGATATTCTGCACCTCACCATGATGCGTGCCAAGTCATATTTGATTTTGAGGTAATTTTAAAAATGAAAAATCCCTCTATACCCCCTCTGACGTCCCGACAATGATTTCTGTTGACAAATCATTGTTATTGAGATGGAAATGGATATTCTGTACCCCACCATGATGCGTGCCATGTCATATTTGATTATTGAAATCATTTTGATAATAAAAAATCCCTCTATACCCCCTCTGACGACACGACAATGATTTCTGTTAAAAAATTATTGTTAGTTAGATATACATGAATACTTTGCACCACACCATGATGCGTGCCAAGTCATATTAGTTTAAGAGGTAATTTTGAAAATGAAAAATCTCTCTATACCCCCTCTGACGACACGACAATAATTTCTGTTGAGGAATTATTGTTATTCAGATAGATATGGATATTCTGCACCCCACCATGATGCGTGCCAAGTAATGTTAGATTTTTGAAGAAATATTGAAAAAGAAAAATTCCTCTATACCCCCTCTAACGACCCGACAATGATTTCTGTTGACGAATTATTGTTATTTAAATATATATGGATACTTTGCACCCAACTATGATGCGTGCCAAGTCATATTAGATTTTTGAAGTAATTTTGAAAATGAGAAATACCTCTATACTCCCTCTGACGACACGACAATGATTTAAATTGACGAATTATTGTTATTCAGATGGACATGGATACTTTGCACCCCACCATTATGCGTGCCAAGTCATATTAGAATTTTGAAGTAATTTTGAAAATGATAAATTCCTCCATACCCCCTCTGACGACACGACAATGATTTATGTTGACGAATTAATGTTTGTCAGATAGAAATGGATATTCTGCACCCCGCCATGATGCGTGCCATGTCATATTTGATTATTGAAATCTTTTTGATAATGAAAAATCCCTCTATACCCCCTCTGACGACCCGACAATGATTTCTGTTGACGAATTATTTTTATTCAGATGGACATGGATACTTTGCACCCCACCATGATGCGTGCCAAGTCATATTAGATTTTTGAAGATATATTGAAAATGAAAAATCACTCAATACCCCCTCTAACGACCCGACAATGATTTCTGTTGACAAATTATTGTTATTCAGATGGAAATGGATATTCTGCACCCTACCATGATGCGTGCCAAGTCATATTAGATTTTTGAAGTCATTTTGAAAATAAAAAATCCCTCTATACCCCCTTCAACGACCCGTCAATGATTTCTGTTGCCGAATTATTGTTATTCAGATAGAAATGGATATTCTGCACCCCACCATGATGCGTGCCAAGTCATATTTGATTTTGAGGTAATTTTGAAAATGAAAAATCCCTCTATACCCCCTCTGACGACCCGACAATGATTTCTGTCGACGAATTATTGTTATTCAGATAGAAATAGATATTCTGCACCCCACCATGATGCGTGCCAAGTAATATTGGATTTTTGAAGAAATATTGAAAATGAAAAATACCTCTATCCCCCCCCTCTAACGACCCGACAATGATTTCTGTTGACGAATTATTGTTATCCAGATGGAAATGAATATTCTGCACCCCACCATGATGCGTGCCAAGTAATATTGGATTTTTGAAGAAAAATTGAAAATGAAATATCCCTCTATACCCCCTCTAACGACCCGACAATGATTTCTGTTGACGAATAATTGTTATTCAGATTGAAATAGATATTCCGCACCCCACCATGATGCGTGCCAAGTAATATTGGATTTTAGAAGAAATATTTAAAATAAAAAATCCCTCTATACCCCCTCTATACCACAATGAGTTCTGTCGACGAATTATTGTTATTCAGATGGAAATAGATATTCTGCACCCCAGCATGATGCGTGCATAGTCATATTAGATTTTTGAAGAAATATTGAAAATGAAAAATCCCTCTATACCCCTTCCAACGACCCGTCAATGATTTCTGTCGACAAATGATTGTTATTCAGATGGTAATGAATATTCTGCACCCCACCATGATGCGTGCCAAGTAATATTGGATTTTTGAAGAAATATTGAAAATAAAAAATCATTCTATACCCCCTCTGACGACCCGACAATGATTTCTGTTGACGAATTATTGTTATTCAGATGGACTTGGATACTTTGCAGCCCACCGTGATGCGTGCCAAGTCATATTAGATTTTTGAAGAAATATTGAAAATGAAAAATCCATCTATACCCCCTCTGACGACCCGACAATGACTTCTGTTGACGAATTATTGTTATTCAGATGGACTTGGATACTTTGCACCCCACCATGATGTGTGCCAAGGCATATAAGATTTTTGAAGAACTGTTGAAAATGAGAAATCCCTCTATACCCTCTCCAACGACCCGTCAATGATTTCTGTTGACAAATTATTGTTTTTCAGATGGTATTGAATATTCTGCACCCCACTATGATGCGTGCAAAGTCATATTTGATTTTGAGGTAATTTTGAAAATGAAAAATCCCTCTATACCCCCTCTGACGACCCGACAATGATTTCTGTTGACAAATTATTGTTATTGAGATGGAAATAGATATTCTGTACCACACCATGATGCGTGCCAAGTCATATTAGATTATTGAAGAAATTTTGAAAATGAAAAATCCCTCTATACCCCCTCCAACGACCCGTCAATGATTTCTGTTGACGAATTATAGTTATTCAGATGGAAATGGATATTCTGCACCCCACCATGATGCGTGCCAAGTCATATTTGATTTTGAGGTAATTTTAAAAATGAAAAATCCCTCTATACCCCCTCTGACGTCCCGACAATGATTTCTGTTGACAAATCATTGTTATTGAGATGGAAATGAATATTCTGTACCACACCATGATGCGTGCCATGTCATATTTGATTATTGAAATCATTATGTTAATAAAATATCCCTCTATACCCCCTCTGACGACACGACAATGATTTCTGTTAAAAAATTTTTGTTAGTTAGATATACATGAATACTTTGCACCGCACCATGATGCGTGCCAAGTCATATTAGATTATGAGGTAATTTTGAAAATGAAAAATCTCTCTATACCCCCTCTGACGACACGACAATAATTTCTGTTAAGGAATTATTGTTATTCAGATAGATATGGATATTCTGCACCCCATCATGATGCGTGCCAAGTAATATTAGATTTTTGAAGAAATATTGAAAAAGAAAAATCCCTCTATACCCCCTCTAACGACCCGACAATGATTTCTGTTGACGAATTATGTTTATTTAAATATATATGGATACTTTGCACCCCACCATGATGCGTGCCAAGTCATATTAGATTTTTGAAGTAATTTTGAAAATGATAAATTCCTCCATACCCCCTTCAACGACCCGTCAATGATTTCTGTTGCCGAATTATTGTTATTCAGATAGAAATGGATATTCCGCACCCCACCATGATGCGTGCCAAGTCATATTTGATTTTGAGGTAATTTTGAAAATGAAAAATCCCTCTATACCCCCTCTGACGACCCGACAATGATTTCTGTCGACGAATTATTGTTATTCAGATAGAAATAGATATTCTGCACCCCACCATGATGCGTGCCAAGTAATATTGGATTTTTGAAGAAATATTGAAAATGAAAAATACCTCTATACCCCCCCCTCTAACGACCCGACAATGATTTCTGTTGACGAATTATTGTTATCCAGATGGAAATGAATATTCTGCACCCCACCATGATGCGTGCCAAGTAATATTGGATTTTTGAAGAAATATTGAAAATGAAATATCCCTCTATACCCCCTCTAACGACCCGACAATGATTTCTGTTGACGAATAATTGTTATTCAGATTGAAATAGATATTCCGCACCCCACCATGATGCGTGCCAAGTAATATTGGATTTTTGAAGAAATATTTAAAATAAAAAATCCCTCTATACCCCCTCTGACGACCCGACAATGAGTTCTGTCGACGAATTATTGTTATTCAGATGGAAATAGATATTCTGCACCCCAGCATGATGCGTGCCAAGTCATATTAGATTTTTGAAGAAATATTGAAAATGAAAAATCCCTTTATACCCCTTCCAACGACCCGTCAATGATTTCTGTCGACAAATGATTGTTATTCAGATGGTAATGAATATTCTGCACCCCACCATGATGCGTGCCAAGTAATATTGGATTTTTGAAGAAATATTGAAAATAAAAAATCCCTCTATACCCCCTCTGACGACCCGACAATGATTTCTGTTGACGAATTATTGTTATTCAGATGGACTTGGATACTTTGCAGCCCACCGTGATGCGTGCCAAGTTATATTAGATTTTTGAAGAAATATTGAAAATGAAAAATCCCTCTATACCCCCTCTGACGACCCGACAATGACTTCTGTTGACAAATTATTATTATTCAGATGGTATTGAATATTCTGCACCCCACTATGATGCGTGCCAAGTCATATTTGATTTTGAGGTACTTCTGAAAATGAGAAATCCCTCTATACCCCCTCTGACGACCCGACAATGATTTCTGTTGACAAATTATTGATATTGAGATGGAAATGGATATTCTGCACCCCACCATGATGCGTGCCAAGTCATATTGGAATTTTGAAGAAATATTGAAAATGAAAATTCCCTCTATACCCCCTCTAACGACCCGACAATGATTTCTGTTGACGAATTATTCTTATTCAGATGGAAATGAATATTCTGCACCTCACCATGTTGCGTACTAAGTCATATTTGATTTTGAGGTAATTTTGAAAATGAAAAATCCCTCTATACCACCTCTAACGACCCGACAATGATTTCTGTCGACGAATTATAGTTATTCAGATGGAAATAGATATTCTGCACCCCACCATGATGCGTGCCAAGTAATATTGGATTTTTGAGGAAATATTGAAAATGAAAAATACCTCTATACCCCTCCTCTCTAACGACCCGACAATGATTTCTGTTGACGAATTATTGTTATCCAGATAGAAATGAATATTCTGCACCCCACCATGATGCGTGCCAAGTAATATTGGATTTTTGAAGAAATATTGAAAATGAAATTTCCCTCTATTCCCCCTCTAACGACCCGACAATGATTTCTGTTGACGAATAATTGTTATTCAGATTGAAATAGATATTCCGCACCCCACCATGATGCGTGCCAAGTAATATTGGATTTTTGAAGAAATATTGAAAATAAAAAATCCCTCTATACCCCCTCTGACGACCCGACAATGAGTTCTGTCGACGAATTATTGTTATTCAGATGGAAATAGATATTCTGCACCCTAGCATGATGCGTGCCAAGTCATATTAGATTTTTGAAGAAATATTGAAAATGAAAACTCCCTCTATACCCCTTCCAACGACCCGTCAATGATTTCTGTCGAAAAATGATGGTTATTCAGATGGTAATGAATATTCTGCACCCCACCTTGATGCGTGCCAAGTAATATTGGATTTTTGAAGTAATATTGAAAATAAAAAATCCCTCTATACCCCCTCTGACGACCCGACAATGATTTCTGTTGACGAATTATTGTTATTCGGATGGACTTAAATACTTTGCAGCCCACCGTGATGCGTGCCAAGTCATATTAGATTGTTGAAGAAATATTGAAAATGAAAAATCCCTCTATACCCCCTCTGACGACCCGACAATGACTTCTGTTGACGAATTATTGTTATTCAGATGGACTTGGATACTTTGCACCCCACCATGATGCGTGCCAAGTAATATTGGATTTTTGAAGAAATATTGAAAATAAAAAATCCCTCTATACCCCTTCTGACGACCCGACAATGACTTCTGTTGACATATTATTGTTATTCAGATGGAAATGGATATTCTGCACCCCACCATGATGTGTGCCAAGTCATATATGATTTTTGAAGAACTTTTGAAAATGAGAAATCCCTCTATACCCTCTCCAACGACCCGTCAATGATTTCTGTTGACAGATTATTGTTATTCAGATGGTATTGGATATTCTGCACCCCACTATGATGCGTGCCAAGTCATATTTGATTTTGAGGTACTTTTGAAAATGAGAAATCCCTCTATACCCCTTCTGACGACACGACAATGATTTAAATTGAAGAATTATTGTTATTCAGATGGACATGGATACTTCGCACCCCACCATGATGCGTGCCAAGTCATTTTTGATTTTGAGGTAATTTTGAAAATAAAAAATCCCTCTATACCCCCTCTGACGACCCGACAATGATTTCTGTTGACAAATTATCGTTATTGAGATGGAAATAGATATTCTGTACCACACCATGATGCGTGCCAAGTCATATTAGATTATTGAAGAAATTTTGAAAATGAAAAATCCCTCTATACCCCCTCCAACGACCCGTCAATGATTTCTGTTGACGAATTATTGTTATTCAGATGGAAATGGATATTCTGCACCCCACCATGATGCGTGCCAAGTCATATTTGATTTTGAGGTAATTTTAAAAATGAAAAATCCCTCTATACCCCCTCTGACGTCCCGACAATGATTTCTGTTGACAAATCATTGTTATTGAGATGGAATTGGATATTCTGTACCCCACCATGATGCGTGCCATGTCATATTTGATTATTGAAATCATTTTGATAATAAAAAATCCCTCTATACCCCCTCTGACGACACGACAATGATTTCTGTTAACCAATTATTGTTAGTTAGATATACATGAATACTTTGCACCACACCATGATGCGTGCCAAGTCATATTAGATTATGAGGTAATTTTGAAAATGAAAAATCTCTCTATACCCCCTCTGACGACACGGCAATAATTTCTGTTAAGGAATTATTGTTATTCAGATAGATATGGATATTCTGCACCCCACCATGATGCGTGCCAAGTAATATTAGATTTTTGGAGAAATATTGAAAAAGAAAAATCCCTCTATACCCCCTCTAACGACCCGACAATGATTTCTGTTGACGAATTATTGTTATTTAGATATATATGGATACTTTGCACCCCACTACGATGCGTGCCAAGTCATATTAGATTTTTGAAGTAATTTTGAAAATGAGAAATACCTCTATACTCCCTCTGACTACACGACAATGATTCAAATTGACGAATTATTGTTATTCAGATGGACATGGATACTTTGCACCCCACCATGATGCGTGCCAAGTCATATTAGATTTTTGAAGTAATTTTGAAAATGATAAATTCCTCCATACCCCCTCTGACGACACGACAATGATTTATGTTGACGAATTAATGTTAGTCAGATAGAAATGGATATTCTGCACCCCGCCATGATGCGTGCCATGTCATATTTGATTATTGAAATCTTTTTGATAATGAAAAATCCCTCTATACCCCCTCTGACGACCCGACAATGATTTCTGTTGACGAATTATTTTTATTCAGATGGACATGGATACTTTGCACCCCACCATGATGCGTGCCAAGTCATATTAGATTTTTGAAGATATATTGAAAATGAAAAATCCCTCTATACCCCCTCTAACGACCCGACAATGATTTCTGTTGACAAATTATTGTTACTCAGATGGAAATGGATATTCTGCACCCTACCATGATGCGTGCCAAGTCATATTAGATTTTTGAAGTCATTTTGAAAATAGAAAATCCCTCTATACCCCCTTCAACGACCCGTCAATGATTTCTGTTGCCGAATTATTGTTATTCAGATAGAAATGGATATTCTGCACCCCACCATGATGCGTGCCAAGTCATATTTGATTTTGAGGTAATTTTGAAAATGAAAAATCCCTCTATACCCCCTCTGACGACCCGACAATGATTTCTGTCGACGAATTATTGCTATTCAGATATAAATAGATATTCTGCACCCCACCATGATGCGTGCCAAGTAATATTGGATTTTTGAAGAAAATTGAAAATGAAAAATACCTCTATACCCCCCCCCTCTAACGACCCGACAATGATTTCTGTTGACAAATTATTGATATTGAGATGGAAATGGATATTCTGCACCCCACCATGATGCGTGCCAAGTCAAATTGGAATTTTGAAGAAATATTGAAAATGAAAATTCCCTCTATACCCCCTCTAACGACCCGACAATGATTTCTGTTGACGAATTATTCTTATTCAGATGGAAATGAATATTCTGCACCTCACCATGTTGCGTACTAAGTCATATTTGATTTTGAGGTAATTTTGAAAATGAAAAATCCCTCTATACCACCTCTAACGACCCGACAATGATTTCTGTCGACGAATTATTGTTAATCAGATGGAAATAGATATTTTGCACCCCACCATGATGCGTGCCAAGTAATATTGGATTTTTGAAGAAATATTGAAAATGAAAAATACCTCTATACCCCCCCCCCTCTAACGACCCGACAATGATTTCTGTTGACGAACTATTGTTATCCAGATGGAAATGAATATTCTGCACCCCACCATGATGCGTGCCAAGTAATATTGGATTTTTGAAGAAATATTGAAAATGAAATATCCCTCTATACCCCCTCTAACGACCCGACAATGATTTCTGTTGACGAATAATTGTTATTCAGATTGAAATAGATATTCCGCACCCCACCATGATGCGTGCCAAGTAATATTGGATTTTTGAAGAAATATTGTAAATAAAAAATCCCTCTATACCCCCTCTGACGACCCGACAATGAGTTCTGTCGACGAATTATTGTTATTCAGATGGAAATAGATATTCTGCACCACAGCATGATGCGTGCCAAGTCATATTAGATTTTTGAAGAAATATTGAAAATGAAAAATCCCTCTATACCCCTTCCAACGACCCGTCAATGATTTCTGTCGACAAATGATTGTTATTCAGATGGTAATGAATATTCTGCACCCCACCATGATGCGTGCCAAGTAATATTGGATTTTTGAAGAAATATTGAAAATAAAAAGTCCCTCTATACCCCCTCTGACGACCCGACAATGATTTCTGTTGACGAATTATTGTTATTCAGATGGACTTGGATACTTTGCAGCCCACCGTGATGCGTGCCAAGTCATATTAGATTTTTGAAGAAATATTGAAAATGAAAAATCCCTCTATACCCCCTCTGACGACCCGACAATGACTTCTGTTGACATATTATTGTTATTCAGATGGAAATGGATATTCTGCACCCCACCATGATGTGTGCCAAGTCATATAAGATTTTTGAAGAACTTTTGAAAATGAGAAATCCCTCTATACCCTCTCCAACGACCCGTCAATGATTTCTGTTGACAAATTATTGTTATTCGGATGGTATTGGATATTCTGCACCCCACTATGATGCGTGCCAAGTCATATTTGATTTTGAGGTACTTTTGAAAATGAGAAATCCCTCTATACCCCTTCTGACGACACGACAATGATTTAAATTGAAGAATTATTGTTAATCAGATGGACATGGATACTTCGCACCCAACCATGATGCGTGCCAAGTCATTTTTGATTTTGAGGTAATTTTGAAAATAAAAAATCCCTCTATACCCCCTCTGACGACCCGACAATGATTTCTGTTGACAAATTATTGTTACTGAGATGGAAATAGATATTCTGTACCACACCATGATGCGTGCCATGTCATATTTGATTATTGAAATCATTTTGATAATAAAAAATCCCTCTATACCCCCTCTGACGACACGACAATGATTTCTGTTAACTAATTATTGTTAGTTAGATATACATGAATACTTTGCACCACACCATGATGCGTGCCAAGTCATATTAGATTATGAGGTAATTTTGAAAATGAAAAATCTCTCTATACCCCCTCTGAAGACACGACAATAATTTCTGTTAAGGAATTATTGTTATTCAGATAGATATGGATATTCTGCACCCCACCATGATGCGTGCCAAGTCATATTAGATTTTTGAAGTAATTTTGAAAATGAGAAATACCTCTATACTCCCTCTGACGACACGACAATGATTTAAATTGACGAATTATTGTTAGTCAAATGGACATGGATACTTTGCACCCCACCATGATGCGTTCCAAGTCATATTAGATTTTTGAAGTAATTTTGAAAATGATAAATCCCTCCATACCACCTCTGACGACACGACAATGATTTTTGTTGACGAATTAATGTTAGTCAGATAGAAATGGATATTCTGCACCCCGCCATGATGCGTGCCATGTCATATTTGATTATTGAAATCTTTTTGATAATGAAAAATCCCTCTATACCCCCTCTGACGACCCGACAATGATTTCTGTTGACGAATTATTTTTATTCAGATGAACATGGATACTTTGCACCCCACCATGATGCGTGCCAAGTCATATTAGATTTTTGAAGATATATTGAAAATGAAAAATCCCTCTATACCCCCTCTAACGACCCGACAATGATTTCTGTTGACAAATTATTGTTATTCAGATGGAAATGGATATTCTGCACCCTACCATGATGCGTGCCAAGTCATATTATATTTTTGAAGTCATTTTGAAAATAAAAAATCCCTCTATACCCCCTTCAACGACCCGTCAATGATTTCTGTTGCCGAATTATTGTTATTCAGATAGAAATGGATATTCTGCACCCCACCATGATGCGTGCCAAGTCATATTTGATTTTGAGGTAATTTTGAAAATGAAAAATCCCTCTATACCCCCTCTGACGACCCGACAATGATTTCTGTCGACGAATTATTGTTATTCAGATGAAAATAGATATTCTGCACCCCACCATGATGCGTGCCAAGTAATATTGGATTTTTGAAGAAATATTGAAAATGAAAAATACCTCTATACCCCCCCCTCTAACGACCCGACAATGATTTCTGATGACGAATTATTGTTATCCAGATGGAAATGAATATTCTGCACCCCACCATGATGCGTGCCAAGTAATATTGGATTTTTGAAGAAATATTGAAAATGAAATATCCCTCTATACCCCCTCTAACGACCCGACAATGATTTCTGTTGACGAATAATTGTTAGTCAGATTGAAATAGATATTCCGCACCCCACCATGATGCGTGCCAAGTAATATTGGATTTTTGAAGAAATATTGAAAATAAAAAATCCCTCTATACCCCCTCTGACGACCCGACAATGAGTTCTGTCGACGAATTATTGTTATTCAGATGGAAATAGATATTCTGCACCCCAGCATGATGCGTGCCAAGTCATATTAGATTTTTGAAGAAATATTGAATATGAAAAATCCCTCTATACCCCTTCCAACGACCCGTCAATGATTTCTGTCGACAAATGATTGTTATTCAGATGGTAATGAATATTCTGCACCCCACCATGATGCGTGCCAAGTAATATTGGATTTTTGAAGAAATATTGAAAATAAAAAATCCCTCTATACCCCCTCTGACGACCCGACAATGATTTCTGTAGACGAATTATTGTTATTCAGATGGACATGGATACTTTGCAGCCCACCGTGATGCGTGCCAAGTCATATTAGATTTTTGAAGAAATATTGAAAATGAAAAATCCCTCTATACCCCCTCTGACGACCCGACAATGACTTCTGTTGACGAATTATTGTTATTCAGATGGACTTGGATACTTTGCACCCCACCATGATGCGTGCCAAGTAATATTGGATTTTTGAAGAAATATTGAAAATAAAAAATCCCTCTATACCCCCTCTGACGACCCGACAATGACTTCTGTTGACATATTATTGTTATTCAGATGGAAATGGATATTCTGCACCCCACCATGATGTGTGCCAAGTCATATAAGTTTTTTGAAGAACTTTTGAAAATGAGAAATCCCTCTATACCCTCTCCAACGACCCGTCAATGATTTCTGTTGACAAATTATTGTTATTCAGATGGTATTGAATATTCTGCACCCCACTATGATGCGTGCCAAGTCATATTTGATTTTGAGGTACTTTTGAAAATGAAAAATCCCTCTATACCCCCTCCAACGACCCGTCAATGATTTCTGTCAACAAATTATTGTTATTCAGATGGAAATGGATATTCTGCACCCCACTATGATGCATGCCAAGTCATATTTGATTTTGAGGTAATTTTGAAAATGAAAAATCCCTCTATAACCCCTCTGACGACCCGACAATGATTTCTGTTGAATAATTATTGTTATTGAGATGGAAATGGATATTCTGTACCCCACCATGATGCGTGCTAAGTCATATTTGATTTTTGAAGTCATTTTGAAAATGTAAAATCCCTCTATACCCCCCTCTAATGACCCGACTATGATTTCTGATGACAAAATATTGTTATTCAGATGGAAATGGATATTCTGCACCCCTCCATGATGCGTGCCAAGTCATATTAGATTTTTGAAGAAATATTGAAAATGAAAAATCCCTCTATACCCCCTTTAACGACCCGTCAATTATATCTGTTGACGAATCATTGTTATTCAGATGGAAATGGATATTCTGCACCCCACCATGATGCGTGCCAAGTCATATTTGATTTTGAGGTAATTTTGAAAATGAAAAATCTCTCTATACCCCCTCTGACGACCCGACAATGATTTTTGTCGACGAATTATTGTTATTCAGATGAAAATAGATATTCTGCACCCCACCATGATGCGTGCCAAGTCATATTAGATTATTGAAGAAATATTTAAAATGAAAAATCCCTCTATACCCCCTTTAACGACCCGTCAATGATTTCTGTCGACGAATTATTGTTATTCAGATGGAAATAGATATTCTGCACCCCACCATGATGCGTGCCAAGTCATATTAGATATTTGAAGAAATATTGAAAATGAAAAATCCCTCTATACCCCCTTTAACGACCCGTCAATTATATCTGTTGACGAATCATTGTTATTCAGATGGAAATGGATATTCTGCACCCCACCATGATCTGTGCCAAGTCATATTTGATTTTGAGGTAATTTTGAAAATGAAAAATCCCTCTATACCCCCTCTGACGACCCGACAATGATTTCTGTTGACAAATTATTGATATTGAGAAGGAAATGGATATTCTGTACCCCATCATGATGCGTGCCAAGTAATATTGGATTTTTGAAGAAATATTGAAAATGAAAAATACCTCTATACCCCCCCCCCTCTAACGACCCGACAATGATTTCTGTTGACGAATTATTGTTATCCAGAAGGAAATGAATATTCTGCACCACACCATGATGGGTGCCAAGTAATATTGGATTTTTGAAGAAATATTTAAAATGAAAAATCCCTCTATACCCCCTCTAACGACCCGACAATGATTTCTGTTGACGAATAATTGTTATTCAGATTGAAATAGATATTCTGCACCCCACCATGATGCGTGCCAAGTAATATTGGATTTTTGAAGAAATATTGAAAATAAAAAATCCCTCTATACCCCCTCTGACGACCCGACAATGAGTTCAGTCGACGAATTATTGTTATTCAGATGGAAATAGATATTCTGCACTCCAGCATGATGCGTACCAAGTCATATTAGATTTTTGAAGAAATATTGAAAATGAAAAATCCCTCTATACCCTCTCCAACGACCCGTCAATGATTTCTGTCGACAAATTATTGTTATTCAGATGGTAATGGATATTCTGCACCCCACCACGATGCGTGCCAAGTAATATTGGATTTTTGAAGAAATATTGAAAATAAAAAATCCCTCTATACCCCCTCTGACGACCCGACAATGATTTCTCTTGACGAATTATTGTTATTCAGATGGACTTGGAAACTTTGCACCCCACCATGATGCGTGCCAAGTCATATTAGATTTTTGAAGGTAAATTGAAAATGAAAAATCCCTCTATACCCCCTCCATCGACACGACAATGACTTCTGTTGACAAATTATTGTTATTCAGATGGAAATGGATATTCTGCACCCCACCATGATGTGTGCCAAGTCATATTAGATTTTTGAAGAACTTTTGAAAATGAGAAATCCGTCTATACCCTCTCCAACGACCCGTCAATGATTTCTGTCGATAAATTATTGTTATTTAAATGGTATTGGATATTCTGCACCCCACTCTGATGCGTGCCAAGTCATATTTGATTTTGAGGTACTTTTGAAAATGAGAAATCCCTCTATACCCCTTCTGACGACACGACAATGATTTAAATTGAAGAATTATTGTTATTCAGATGGACATGGATACTTCGCACCCCACCATGATGCGTGCCAAGTCATTTTTGATTTTGAGGTAATTTTGAAAATGAAAAATCGCTCTATACCCCCTCTGACGACCCGACAATGATTTCTGTTGACAAATTATTGTTATTGAGATGGATATGGATATTCTGTACCACACCATGATGCGTGCCAAGTCATATTAGATTATTGAAGAAATATTGAAAATGAAAAATCCCTCTATACCCCCTCTGACGACCCGACAATGATTTCTGTTGACGAATTATTGTTATTCAGATGAACATGAATACTTTGCACCCCATCATGATGCGTGCCAAGTCATATTAGATTTTTGAAGAAATATTGAAAATGAAAAGTCCCTCTATACCCACTCTAACGACCAGACAATGAATTCTGTTGACGAATTAATGTTATTCAGATGGAAATGAATATTTTGCACTCCACCAAGATGCTTGCCAAGTCATATTTGATTTTTGAGGTAATATTGAAATTGATATATCCCTCTATAACCCCTTTGACGTTTCGAAAATGATTTCTCTTGACGAATTATTGTTATTCAGATAGAGATGGATATTTTGCACCCTACTATGATGCGTGCCAAGTCATATTTGATTCTTGAAGTAATTTTGAAAATGTAAAATCCCTCTATACCCCCTCTAATGACCCGACAATGATTTCTGTTGACAAATCATTGTTATTCAGATGGAAATGAATATTTTGCGCTCCACCATGATTTGATTTTTGAAGTCATTTTAAAAATGAAATATCCCTCTATACCCCTTCTTACGACCCGACAATGATTTCTCTTGACGAATTATTGTTATTCAGATAGAAATGGATATTTTGCACCCTACTATGTGCGTGCCAAGTCATATTTGATTCTTGAAGTAATTTTGAAAATGTAAAATCCCTCTATACCCCCTCTAATGACCCGACAATGATTTCTGTTGACAAATCATTGTTATTCAGATGGAAATGAATATTTTGCGCTCCACCATGATTTGATTTTTGAAGTCATTTTAAAAATGAAATATCCCTCTATACCCCTTCTTACGACCGGACAATGATTTCTCTTGACGAATTATTGTTATTCAGATAGAAATGGATATTTTGTACCCTACTATGTGCGTGCCAAGTCATATTTGATTCTTGAAGTAATTTTGAAAATGTAAAATCCCTCTATACCCCCTCTAATGACCCGACAATGATTTCTGTTGACAAATCATTGTTATTCAGATGGAAATGATTATTTTGCACTCCACCATGATGCTTGCCAAGTCATATTTGATTTTTGAGGTAATATTGAAATTGATATATCCCTCTATAACCCCTTTGATGTTTCGAAAATGATTTCTCTTGACGACTTATTGTTATTCAGATAGAGATGGATATTTTGCACCCTACTATGATGCGTGCCAAGTCATATTTGATTTTTGAAGTAATTTTGAAAATGTAAAATACCTCTATACCCCCTCTAATGACCCGAAAATGATTTCTGTTGACAAATTATTGTTATTCAGATGAAAATGAATATTTTGCACCCTACTATGATGCGTGCCAAGTCATATTTGATTTTTGAAGTAATTTTGAAACTGAAAAATCCCTCTATACCCACCTCTAATGACCCGACTATGATTTCTGATGACAAAATATTGTTATTCAGATGGAAATGGATATTCTGCACCCTTCCATGATGCGTGCCAAATCATATTTGATTTTTGAAGTCATTTTGAAAATGAAAAATCCCTCTATACCCCCTCTGACGACCCGTCAATTATTTCTGTTGACGAATCATTGTTATTCAGATGGAAATGGATATTCTGCACCCCACCATGATGCGTGCCAAGTCATATTTGATTTTGAGGTAATTTTGAAAATGAAAAATCCCTCTATACCCACTCTGACGACCCGACAATGATTTCTGTTGACAAATTATTGATATTGAGATGGAAATGGATATTCTGCACCCCACCATGATGCGTGCCAAGTCATATTTGATTATTGAAGTCATTTTGAAAATGAAAAATCCCTCTATATCCCCTCTGACGACCCGACAATGATTTCTGTTGACGAATTATTGGTATTCAGTTGGAACTGGATACTCTGCACCCCACCATGATGCGTGCCAAGTCATATTAGATTTTTGAAGAAATATTGAAAATGAAAAATCCCTCTATACCCCCTTTAACGACCCGTCAATTATATCTGTTGACGAATCATTGTTATTCAGATGGAAATGGATATTCTGCACCCCACCATGATGCGTGCCAAGTCATATTTGATTTTGAGGTAATTTTGAAAATGAAAAATCCCTCTATACCCCGTCTGACGACCCGACAATGATTTCTGTTGACAAATTATTGATATTGAGATGGAAATGGATATTCTGTACCCCACCATGATGCGTTCCAAGTCATATTTGATTATTGAAGTCATTTTGAAAATGAAAAATCCCTCTATATCCCCTCTGACTACCAGACAATGATTTCTGTTGACGAATTATTGGTATTCAGTTGGAACTGGATATTCTGCACCCCACCATGATGCGTGCCAAGTCATATTGGAATTTTGAAGAAATATTGAAAATGAAAATTCCCTCTATACCCCCTCTAACGACCCGACAATGATTTCTGTTGACGAATTATTCTTATTCAGATGGAAATGAATATTCTGCACCTCACCATGTTGCGTACCAAGTCATATTTGATTTTGAGGTAATTTTGAAAATGAAAAATCCCTCTATACCACCTCTAACGACCCGACAATGATTTCTGTCGACGAATTATTGTTATTCAGATGGAAATAGATATTCTGCACCCCACAATGATGCGTGCCAAGTAATATTGGATTTTTGAAGAAATATTGAATATGAAAAATACCTCTATACCCCCCCCCTCTAACGACCCGACAATGAATTCTGATGACGAATTATTGTTATCCAGATGGAAATGAATATTCTGCACCCCACCATGATGCGTGCCAAGTAATATTGGATTTTTGAAGAAATATTGAAAATGAAATATCCCTCTATACCCCCTCTAACGACCCGACAATGATTTCTGTTGACGAATAATTGTTACTCAGATTGAAATAGATATTCCGCACCCCACCATGATGCGTGCCAAGTAATATTGGATTTTTGAAGAAATATTGAAAATAAAAAATCCCTCTATACCCCCTCTGACGACCCGACAATGAGTTCTGTCGACGAATTATTGTTATTCAGATGGAAATAGATATTCTGCACCCCAGCATGATGCGTGCCAAGTCATATTAGATTTTTGAAGAAATATTGAAAATGAAAAATCCCTCTATACCCCCTCCAACGACCCGTCAATGATTTCTGTCGACAAATGATTGTTATTCAGATGGTAATGAATATTATGCACCCCACCATGATGCGTGCCAAGTAATATTGGATTTTTGAAGAAATATTGAAAATAAAAAATCCCTCTATACCCCCTCTGACGACCCGACAATGATTTCTGTTGACGAATTATTGTTATTCAGATGGACTTGGATACTTTGCAGCCCACCGTGATGCGTGCCAAGTCATATTAGATTTTTGAAGAAATATTGAAAATGAAAAATCCCTCTATACCCCCTCTATCGACCCGACAATGACTTCTGTTGACATATTATTGTTATTCAGATGGAAATGGATATTCTGCACCCCACCATGATGTGTGCCAAGTCATATAAGATTTTTGAAGAACTTTTGAAAATGAGAAATCCCTCTATACCCTCTCCAACGACCCGTCAATGATTTCTGTTGACGAATTATTGTTATTCAGATGGAAATGGATATTCTTCTGCCCACCATGATGCGTGCCAAGTCATATTTGATTTTGAGGTACTTTTGAAAATGAGAAATCCCTCTATACCCCTTCTGACGACACGAGAATGATTTAAATTGAAGAATTATTGTTATTCAGATGGACATGGATACTTCGCACCCCACTATGATTCGTGCCAAGTCATTTTTGATATTGAGGTAATTTTGAAAATGAGAAATCCCTCTATACCCCCTCTGACGACCCGACAATGATTTCTGTTGACAAATTATTGTTATTGAGATGGAAATGGATATTCTGTACCACACCATGATGCGTGCCAAGTCATATTAGATTATTGAAGAAATTTTGAAAATGAAAAATCCCTCTATACCCCCTCCAACGACCCGTCAATGATTTCTGTTGACGAATTATTGTTATTCAGATGGAAATGGATATTCTGCACCCCACCATGATGCGTGCCAAGTCATATTTGATTTTGAGGTAATTTTGAAAATGAAAAATCCCTCTATACCCCCTCTGACGTCCCGACAATGATTTCTGTTGACAAATCATTGTTATTGAGATGGAAATGGATATTCTGTACCCCACCATGATGCGTGCCATGTCATATTTGATTATTGAAATCATTTTGATAATAAATAATCCCTCTATACCCCCTCTGACGACACGACAATGATTTCTGTTAACCAATTATTGTTAGTTAGATATACATGAATACTTTACACCACACCATGATGCGTGCCAAGTCATATTAGATTATGAGGTAATTTTGAAAATGAAAAATCTCTCTATACCCCCTCTGACGACACGACAATAATTTCTGTTAAGGAATTATTGTTATTCAGATAGATATGGATATTCTGCACCCCACCATGATGCGTGCCAAGTAATATTAGATTTTTGAAGAAATATTGAAAATGAAAAATCCCTCTATACCCCCTCTAACGACCCGACAATGATTTCTGTTGACGAATTATTGTTATTTTAATATATATGGATACTTTGCACCCCACTATGATGCGTGCCAAGTCATATTAGATTTTTGAAGTAATTTTGAAAATGAGAAATACCTCTATACCCCCTCTGACGACACGACAATGATTTAAATTGACGAATTATTGTTAATCAGATGGAGATGGATATTCTGCACCCCACCATGATGCGTGCCAAGTCATATTGGATTTTTGAAGAAATATTGAAAATGAAATATCCTTCTATACCCCCTCTGACGACCCGACAATGATTTCTGTTGACGAATTATTGTTATTCAGATGTTCATGGATACTTTGCACCCCACCATGATGCGTGCCAAGTCATATTAGATTTTTGAAGAAATATTGAAAATGAAAAATCCCTCTATACCCCCTCCAACGACCCGTCAATGATATCTGTCAACAAATTATTGTTATTAAGATGGAAATGGATATTCTGCACCCCACTATGATGCGTGCCAATTCATATTTGATTTTGAGGTAATTTTGAAAATGAAAAATCCCTCTATAACCCCTCTGACGACCTGACAATGATTTCTGTTGACCAATTATTGTTATTGAGATGGAAATGGATATTCTGTACCCCACCATGATGCGTGCTAAGTCATATTTGATTTTTGAAGTCATTTTGAAAATGTAAAATCCCTCTATACCCCCCTCTAATGACCCGACTATGATTTCTGATGACAAAATATTGTTATTCAGATGGAAATAGATATTCTGCACCCCTTCATGATGCGTGCCAAATCATATTAGATTTTTGAAGTAATATTGAAAATGAAAAATCCCTCTATACCTCCTTTAACGACCCGTCAATTATATCTGTTGACGAATCATTGTTATTCAGATGGAAATGGATATTCTGCACCCCACCATGATGCGTGCCAAGTCATATTTGATTTTGAGGTAATTTTGAAAATGAAAAATCTCTCTATACCCCCTCTGACGACCCGACAATGATTTCTGTCGACGAATTATTGTTATTCAGATGAAAATAGATATTCTGCACCCCACCATGATGCGTGCCAAGTCATATTAGATTTTTGAAGAAGTATTGAAAATGAAAAATCCCTCTATACCCCCTTTAACGACCCGTCAATGATTTCTTTTGACGAATCATTGTTACTCAGAGGGACATGGATGTTCTGCACCCCACCATGATGCGTGCCAAGTCATATTTGATTTTGAGGTAATTTTGAAAATGAAAAATCCCTCTCTACCCCCTCTGACGACCCGACAATTATTTCTGTTGACATATTATTGTTATTCAGATGGAAATGGATATTCTGCACCCCACCATGATGTGTGCCAAGTCATATAAGATTTTTGAAGAACTTTTGAAAATGAGAAATCCCTCTATACCCTCTCCAACGACCCGTCAATGATTTCTGTTGACAAATTATTGTTATTCGGATGGTATTGGATATTCTGCACCCCACTATGATGCGTGCCAAGTCATATTTGATTTTGAGGTACTTTTGAAAATGAGAAATCCCTCTATACCCCTTCTGACGACACGACAATGATTTAAATTGAAGAATTATTGTTAATCAGATGGACATGGATACTTCGCACCCAACCATGATGCGTGCCAAGTCATTTTTGATTTTGAGGTAATTTTGAAAATAAAAAATCCCTCTATACCCCCTCTGACGACCCGACAATGATTTCTGTTGACAAATTATTGTTACTGAGATGGAAATAGATATTCTGTACCACACCATGATGCGTGCCATGTCATATTTGATTATTGAAATCATTTTGATAATAAAAAATCCCTCTATACCCCCTCTGACGACACGACAATGATTTCTGTTAACTAATTATTGTTAGTTAGATATACATGAATACTTTGCACCACACCATGATGCGTGCCAAGTCATATTAGATTATGAGGTAATTTTGAAAATGAAAAATCTCTCTATACCCCCTCTGAAGACACGACAATAATTTCTGTTAAGGAATTATTGTTATTCAGATAGATATGGATATTCTGCACCCCACCATGATGCGTGCCAAGTCATATTAGATTTTTGAAGTAATTTTGAAAATGAGAAATACCTCTATACTCCCTCTGACGACACGACAATGATTTAAATTGACGAATTATTGTTAGTCAAATGGACATGGATACTTTGCACCCCACCATGATGCGTTCCAAGTCATATTAGATTTTTGAAGTAATTTTGAAAATGATAAATCCCTCCATACCACCTCTGACGACACGACAATGATTTTTGTTGACGAATTAATGTTAGTCAGATAGAAATGGATATTCTGCACCCCGCCATGATGCGTGCCATGTCATATTTGATTATTGAAATCTTTTTGATAATGAAAAATCCCTCTATACCCCCTCTGACGACCCGACAATGATTTCTGTTGACGAATTATTTTTATTCAGATGAACATGGATACTTTGCACCCCACCATGATGCGTGCCAAGTCATATTAGATTTTTGAAGATATATTGAAAATGAAAAATCCCTCTATACCCCCTCTAACGACCCGACAATGATTTCTGTTGACAAATTATTGTTATTCAGATGGAAATGGATATTCTGCACCCTACCATGATGCGTGCCAAGTCATATTATATTTTTGAAGTCATTTTGAAAATAAAAAATCCCTCTATACCCCCTTCAACGACCCGTCAATGATTTCTGTTGCCGAATTATTGTTATTCAGATAGAAATGGATATTCTGCACCCCACCATGATGCGTGCCAAGTCATATTTGATTTTGAGGTAATTTTGAAAATGAAAAATCCCTCTATACCCCCTCTGACGACCCGACAATGATTTCTGTCGACGAATTATTGTTATTCAGATGAAAATAGATATTCTGCACCCCACCATGATGCGTGCCAAGTAATATTGGATTTTTGAAGAAATATTGAAAATGAAAAATACCTCTATACCCCCCCCTCTAACGACCCGACAATGATTTCTGATGACGAATTATTGTTATCCAGATGGAAATGAATATTCTGCACCCCACCATGATGCGTGCCAAGTAATATTGGATTTTTGAAGAAATATTGAAAATGAAATATCCCTCTATACCCCCTCTAACGACCCGACAATGATTTCTGTTGACGAATAATTGTTAGTCAGATTGAAATAGATATTCCGCACCCCACCATGATGCGTGCCAAGTAATATTGGATTTTTGAAGAAATATTGAAAATAAAAAATCCCTCTATACCCCCTCTGACGACCCGACAATGAGTTCTGTCGACGAATTATTGTTATTCAGATGGAAATAGATATTCTGCACCCCAGCATGATGCGTGCCAAGTCATATTAGATTTTTGAAGAAATATTGAATATGAAAAATCCCTCTATACCCCTTCCAACGACCCGTCAATGATTTCTGTCGACAAATGATTGTTATTCAGATGGTAATGAATATTCTGCACCCCACCATGATGCGTGCCAAGTAATATTGGATTTTTGAAGAAATATTGAAAATAAAAAATCCCTCTATACCCCCTCTGACGACCCGACAATGATTTCTGTAGACGAATTATTGTTATTCAGATGGACATGGATACTTTGCAGCCCACCGTGATGCGTGCCAAGTCATATTAGATTTTTGAAGAAATATTGAAAATGAAAAATCCCTCTATACCCCCTCTGACGACCCGACAATGACTTCTGTTGACGAATTATTGTTATTCAGATGGACTTGGATACTTTGCACCCCACCATGATGCGTGCCAAGTAATATTGGATTTTTGAAGAAATATTGAAAATAAAAAATCCCTCTATACCCCCTCTGACGACCCGACAATGACTTCTGTTGACATATTATTGTTATTCAGATGGAAATGGATATTCTGCACCCCACCATGATGTGTGCCAAGTCATATAAGTTTTTTGAAGAACTTTTGAAAATGAGAAATCCCTCTATACCCTCTCCAACGACCCGTCAATGATTTCTGTTGACAAATTATTGTTATTCAGATGGTATTGAATATTCTGCACCCCACTATGATGCGTGCCAAGTCATATTTGATTTTGAGGTACTTTTGAAAATGAAAAATCCCTCTATACCCCCTCCAACGACCCGTCAATGATTTCTGTCAACAAATTATTGTTATTCAGATGGAAATGGATATTCTGCACCCCACTATGATGCATGCCAAGTCATATTTGATTTTGAGGTAATTTTGAAAATGAAAAATCCCTCTATAACCCCTCTGACGACCCGACAATGATTTCTGTTGAATAATTATTGTTATTGAGATGGAAATGGATATTCTGTACCCCACCATGATGCGTGCTAAGTCATATTTGATTTTTGAAGTCATTTTGAAAATGTAAAATCCCTCTATACCCCCCTCTAATGACCCGACTATGATTTCTGATGACAAAATATTGTTATTCAGATGGAAATGGATATTCTGCACCCCTCCATGATGCGTGCCAAGTCATATTAGATTTTTGAAGAAATATTGAAAATGAAAAATCCCTCTATACCCCCTTTAACGACCCGTCAATTATATCTGTTGACGAATCATTGTTATTCAGATGGAAATGGATATTCTGCACCCCACCATGATGCGTGCCAAGTCATATTTGATTTTGAGGTAATTTTGAAAATGAAAAATCTCTCTATACCCCCTCTGACGACCCGACAATGATTTTTGTCGACGAATTATTGTTATTCAGATGAAAATAGATATTCTGCACCCCACCATGATGCGTGCCAAGTCATATTAGATTATTGAAGAAATATTTAAAATGAAAAATCCCTCTATACCCCCTTTAACGACCCGTCAATGATTTCTGTCGACGAATTATTGTTATTCAGATGGAAATAGATATTCTGCACCCCACCATGATGCGTGCCAAGTCATATTAGATATTTGAAGAAATATTGAAAATGAAAAATCCCTCTATACCCCCTTTAACGACCCGTCAATTATATCTGTTGACGAATCATTGTTATTCAGATGGAAATGGATATTCTGCACCCCACCATGATCTGTGCCAAGTCATATTTGATTTTGAGGTAATTTTGAAAATGAAAAATCCCTCTATACCCCCTCTGACGACCCGACAATGATTTCTGTTGACAAATTATTGATATTGAGAAGGAAATGGATATTCTGTACCCCATCATGATGCGTGCCAAGTAATATTGGATTTTTGAAGAAATATTGAAAATGAAAAATACCTCTATACCCCCCCCCCTCTAACGACCCGACAATGATTTCTGTTGACGAATTATTGTTATCCAGAAGGAAATGAATATTCTGCACCACACCATGATGGGTGCCAAGTAATATTGGATTTTTGAAGAAATATTTAAAATGAAAAATCCCTCTATACCCCCTCTAACGACCCGACAATGATTTCTGTTGACGAATAATTGTTATTCAGATTGAAATAGATATTCTGCACCCCACCATGATGCGTGCCAAGTAATATTGGATTTTTGAAGAAATATTGAAAATAAAAAATCCCTCTATACCCCCTCTGACGACCCGACAATGAGTTCAGTCGACGAATTATTGTTATTCAGATGGAAATAGATATTCTGCACTCCAGCATGATGCGTACCAAGTCATATTAGATTTTTGAAGAAATATTGAAAATGAAAAATCCCTCTATACCCTCTCCAACGACCCGTCAATGATTTCTGTCGACAAATTATTGTTATTCAGATGGTAATGGATATTCTGCACCCCACCACGATGCGTGCCAAGTAATATTGGATTTTTGAAGAAATATTGAAAATAAAAAATCCCTCTATACCCCCTCTGACGACCCGACAATGATTTCTCTTGACGAATTATTGTTATTCAGATGGACTTGGAAACTTTGCACCCCACCATGATGCGTGCCAAGTCATATTAGATTTTTGAAGGTAAATTGAAAATGAAAAATCCCTCTATACCCCCTCCATCGACACGACAATGACTTCTGTTGACAAATTATTGTTATTCAGATGGAAATGGATATTCTGCACCCCACCATGATGTGTGCCAAGTCATATTAGATTTTTGAAGAACTTTTGAAAATGAGAAATCCGTCTATACCCTCTCCAACGACCCGTCAATGATTTCTGTCGATAAATTATTGTTATTTAAATGGTATTGGATATTCTGCACCCCACTCTGATGCGTGCCAAGTCATATTTGATTTTGAGGTACTTTTGAAAATGAGAAATCCCTCTATACCCCTTCTGACGACACGACAATGATTTAAATTGAAGAATTATTGTTATTCAGATGGACATGGATACTTCGCACCCCACCATGATGCGTGCCAAGTCATTTTTGATTTTGAGGTAATTTTGAAAATGAAAAATCGCTCTATACCCCCTCTGACGACCCGACAATGATTTCTGTTGACAAATTATTGTTATTGAGATGGATATGGATATTCTGTACCACACCATGATGCGTGCCAAGTCATATTAGATTATTGAAGAAATATTGAAAATGAAAAATCCCTCTATACCCCCTCTGACGACCCGACAATGATTTCTGTTGACGAATTATTGTTATTCAGATGAACATGAATACTTTGCACCCCATCATGATGCGTGCCAAGTCATATTAGATTTTTGAAGAAATATTGAAAATGAAAAGTCCCTCTATACCCACTCTAACGACCAGACAATGAATTCTGTTGACGAATTAATGTTATTCAGATGGAAATGAATATTTTGCACTCCACCAAGATGCTTGCCAAGTCATATTTGATTTTTGAGGTAATATTGAAATTGATATATCCCTCTATAACCCCTTTGACGTTTCGAAAATGATTTCTCTTGACGAATTATTGTTATTCAGATAGAGATGGATATTTTGCACCCTACTATGATGCGTGCCAAGTCATATTTGATTCTTGAAGTAATTTTGAAAATGTAAAATCCCTCTATACCCCCTCTAATGACCCGACAATGATTTCTGTTGACAAATCATTGTTATTCAGATGGAAATGAATATTTTGCGCTCCACCATGATTTGATTTTTGAAGTCATTTTAAAAATGAAATATCCCTCTATACCCCTTCTTACGACCCGACAATGATTTCTCTTGACGAATTATTGTTATTCAGATAGAAATGGATATTTTGCACCCTACTATGTGCGTGCCAAGTCATATTTGATTCTTGAAGTAATTTTGAAAATGTAAAATCCCTCTATACCCCCTCTAATGACCCGACAATGATTTCTGTTGACAAATCATTGTTATTCAGATGGAAATGAATATTTTGCGCTCCACCATGATTTGATTTTTGAAGTCATTTTAAAAATGAAATATCCCTCTATACCCCTTCTTACGACCGGACAATGATTTCTCTTGACGAATTATTGTTATTCAGATAGAAATGGATATTTTGTACCCTACTATGTGCGTGCCAAGTCATATTTGATTCTTGAAGTAATTTTGAAAATGTAAAATCCCTCTATACCCCCTCTAATGACCCGACAATGATTTCTGTTGACAAATCATTGTTATTCAGATGGAAATGATTATTTTGCACTCCACCATGATGCTTGCCAAGTCATATTTGATTTTTGAGGTAATATTGAAATTGATATATCCCTCTATAACCCCTTTGATGTTTCGAAAATGATTTCTCTTGACGACTTATTGTTATTCAGATAGAGATGGATATTTTGCACCCTACTATGATGCGTGCCAAGTCATATTTGATTTTTGAAGTAATTTTGAAAATGTAAAATACCTCTATACCCCCTCTAATGACCCGAAAATGATTTCTGTTGACAAATTATTGTTATTCAGATGAAAATGAATATTTTGCACCCTACTATGATGCGTGCCAAGTCATATTTGATTTTTGAAGTAATTTTGAAACTGAAAAATCCCTCTATACCCACCTCTAATGACCCGACTATGATTTCTGATGACAAAATATTGTTATTCAGATGGAAATGGATATTCTGCACCCTTCCATGATGCGTGCCAAATCATATTTGATTTTTGAAGTCATTTTGAAAATGAAAAATCCCTCTATACCCCCTCTGACGACCCGTCAATTATTTCTGTTGACGAATCATTGTTATTCAGATGGAAATGGATATTCTGCACCCCACCATGATGCGTGCCAAGTCATATTTGATTTTGAGGTAATTTTGAAAATGAAAAATCCCTCTATACCCACTCTGACGACCCGACAATGATTTCTGTTGACAAATTATTGATATTGAGATGGAAATGGATATTCTGCACCCCACCATGATGCGTGCCAAGTCATATTTGATTATTGAAGTCATTTTGAAAATGAAAAATCCCTCTATATCCCCTCTGACGACCCGACAATGATTTCTGTTGACGAATTATTGGTATTCAGTTGGAACTGGATACTCTGCACCCCACCATGATGCGTGCCAAGTCATATTAGATTTTTGAAGAAATATTGAAAATGAAAAATCCCTCTATACCCCCTTTAACGACCCGTCAATTATATCTGTTGACGAATCATTGTTATTCAGATGGAAATGGATATTCTGCACCCCACCATGATGCGTGCCAAGTCATATTTGATTTTGAGGTAATTTTGAAAATGAAAAATCCCTCTATACCCCGTCTGACGACCCGACAATGATTTCTGTTGACAAATTATTGATATTGAGATGGAAATGGATATTCTGTACCCCACCATGATGCGTTCCAAGTCATATTTGATTATTGAAGTCATTTTGAAAATGAAAAATCCCTCTATATCCCCTCTGACTACCAGACAATGATTTCTGTTGACGAATTATTGGTATTCAGTTGGAACTGGATATTCTGCACCCCACCATGATGCGTGCCAAGTCATATTGGAATTTTGAAGAAATATTGAAAATGAAAATTCCCTCTATACCCCCTCTAACGACCCGACAATGATTTCTGTTGACGAATTATTCTTATTCAGATGGAAATGAATATTCTGCACCTCACCATGTTGCGTACCAAGTCATATTTGATTTTGAGGTAATTTTGAAAATGAAAAATCCCTCTATACCACCTCTAACGACCCGACAATGATTTCTGTCGACGAATTATTGTTATTCAGATGGAAATAGATATTCTGCACCCCACAATGATGCGTGCCAAGTAATATTGGATTTTTGAAGAAATATTGAATATGAAAAATACCTCTATACCCCCCCCCTCTAACGACCCGACAATGAATTCTGATGACGAATTATTGTTATCCAGATGGAAATGAATATTCTGCACCCCACCATGATGCGTGCCAAGTAATATTGGATTTTTGAAGAAATATTGAAAATGAAATATCCCTCTATACCCCCTCTAACGACCCGACAATGATTTCTGTTGACGAATAATTGTTACTCAGATTGAAATAGATATTCCGCACCCCACCATGATGCGTGCCAAGTAATATTGGATTTTTGAAGAAATATTGAAAATAAAAAATCCCTCTATACCCCCTCTGACGACCCGACAATGAGTTCTGTCGACGAATTATTGTTATTCAGATGGAAATAGATATTCTGCACCCCAGCATGATGCGTGCCAAGTCATATTAGATTTTTGAAGAAATATTGAAAATGAAAAATCCCTCTATACCCCCTCCAACGACCCGTCAATGATTTCTGTCGACAAATGATTGTTATTCAGATGGTAATGAATATTATGCACCCCACCATGATGCGTGCCAAGTAATATTGGATTTTTGAAGAAATATTGAAAATAAAAAATCCCTCTATACCCCCTCTGACGACCCGACAATGATTTCTGTTGACGAATTATTGTTATTCAGATGGACTTGGATACTTTGCAGCCCACCGTGATGCGTGCCAAGTCATATTAGATTTTTGAAGAAATATTGAAAATGAAAAATCCCTCTATACCCCCTCTATCGACCCGACAATGACTTCTGTTGACATATTATTGTTATTCAGATGGAAATGGATATTCTGCACCCCACCATGATGTGTGCCAAGTCATATAAGATTTTTGAAGAACTTTTGAAAATGAGAAATCCCTCTATACCCTCTCCAACGACCCGTCAATGATTTCTGTTGACGAATTATTGTTATTCAGATGGAAATGGATATTCTTCTGCCCACCATGATGCGTGCCAAGTCATATTTGATTTTGAGGTACTTTTGAAAATGAGAAATCCCTCTATACCCCTTCTGACGACACGAGAATGATTTAAATTGAAGAATTATTGTTATTCAGATGGACATGGATACTTCGCACCCCACTATGATTCGTGCCAAGTCATTTTTGATATTGAGGTAATTTTGAAAATGAGAAATCCCTCTATACCCCCTCTGACGACCCGACAATGATTTCTGTTGACAAATTATTGTTATTGAGATGGAAATGGATATTCTGTACCACACCATGATGCGTGCCAAGTCATATTAGATTATTGAAGAAATTTTGAAAATGAAAAATCCCTCTATACCCCCTCCAACGACCCGTCAATGATTTCTGTTGACGAATTATTGTTATTCAGATGGAAATGGATATTCTGCACCCCACCATGATGCGTGCCAAGTCATATTTGATTTTGAGGTAATTTTGAAAATGAAAAATCCCTCTATACCCCCTCTGACGTCCCGACAATGATTTCTGTTGACAAATCATTGTTATTGAGATGGAAATGGATATTCTGTACCCCACCATGATGCGTGCCATGTCATATTTGATTATTGAAATCATTTTGATAATAAATAATCCCTCTATACCCCCTCTGACGACACGACAATGATTTCTGTTAACCAATTATTGTTAGTTAGATATACATGAATACTTTACACCACACCATGATGCGTGCCAAGTCATATTAGATTATGAGGTAATTTTGAAAATGAAAAATCTCTCTATACCCCCTCTGACGACACGACAATAATTTCTGTTAAGGAATTATTGTTATTCAGATAGATATGGATATTCTGCACCCCACCATGATGCGTGCCAAGTAATATTAGATTTTTGAAGAAATATTGAAAATGAAAAATCCCTCTATACCCCCTCTAACGACCCGACAATGATTTCTGTTGACGAATTATTGTTATTTTAATATATATGGATACTTTGCACCCCACTATGATGCGTGCCAAGTCATATTAGATTTTTGAAGTAATTTTGAAAATGAGAAATACCTCTATACCCCCTCTGACGACACGACAATGATTTAAATTGACGAATTATTGTTAATCAGATGGAGATGGATATTCTGCACCCCACCATGATGCGTGCCAAGTCATATTGGATTTTTGAAGAAATATTGAAAATGAAATATCCTTCTATACCCCCTCTGACGACCCGACAATGATTTCTGTTGACGAATTATTGTTATTCAGATGTTCATGGATACTTTGCACCCCACCATGATGCGTGCCAAGTCATATTAGATTTTTGAAGAAATATTGAAAATGAAAAATCCCTCTATACCCCCTCCAACGACCCGTCAATGATATCTGTCAACAAATTATTGTTATTAAGATGGAAATGGATATTCTGCACCCCACTATGATGCGTGCCAATTCATATTTGATTTTGAGGTAATTTTGAAAATGAAAAATCCCTCTATAACCCCTCTGACGACCTGACAATGATTTCTGTTGACCAATTATTGTTATTGAGATGGAAATGGATATTCTGTACCCCACCATGATGCGTGCTAAGTCATATTTGATTTTTGAAGTCATTTTGAAAATGTAAAATCCCTCTATACCCCCCTCTAATGACCCGACTATGATTTCTGATGACAAAATATTGTTATTCAGATGGAAATAGATATTCTGCACCCCTTCATGATGCGTGCCAAATCATATTAGATTTTTGAAGTAATATTGAAAATGAAAAATCCCTCTATACCTCCTTTAACGACCCGTCAATTATATCTGTTGACGAATCATTGTTATTCAGATGGAAATGGATATTCTGCACCCCACCATGATGCGTGCCAAGTCATATTTGATTTTGAGGTAATTTTGAAAATGAAAAATCTCTCTATACCCCCTCTGACGACCCGACAATGATTTCTGTCGACGAATTATTGTTATTCAGATGAAAATAGATATTCTGCACCCCACCATGATGCGTGCCAAGTCATATTAGATTTTTGAAGAAGTATTGAAAATGAAAAATCCCTCTATACCCCCTTTAACGACCCGTCAATGATTTCTGTTGACGAATCATTGTTACTCAGAGGGACATGGATGTTCTGCACCCCACCATGATGCGTGCCAAGTCATATTTGATTTTGAGGTAATTTTGAAAATGAAAAATCCCTCTCTACCCCCTCTGACGACCCGACAATTATTTCTGTTGACAAATTATTGTTATTGAGATGGAAATGGATATTCTGTACCCCACCATGATGCGTGCCATGTCATATTTGATTATTGAAATCATTTTGATAATAAATAATCCCTCTATACCCCCTCTGACGACACGACAATGATTTCTGTTAACCAATTATTGTTAGTTAGATATACATGAATACTTTACACCACACCATGATGCGTGCCAAGTCATATTAGATTATGAGGTAATTTTGAAAATGAAAAATCTCTCTATACCCCCTCTGACGACACGACAATAATTTCTGTTAAGGAATTATTGTTATTCAGATAGATATGGATATTCTGCACCCCACCATGATGCGTGCCAAGTAATATTAGATTTTTGAAGAAATATTGAAAATGAAAAATCCCTATATACCCCCTCCAACGACCCGTCAATGATTTCTGTTGACGAATTATTGTTATTCAGATGGAAATGGATATTCTGCACCCCACCATGATGCGTGCCAAGTCATATTTGATTTTGAGGTAATTTTGAAAATGAAAAATCCCTCTATACCCCCTCTGACGTCCGGACAATGATTTCTGTTGACAAATCATTGTTATTGAGATGGAAATGGATATTCTGTACCCCACCATGATGCGTGCCATGTCATATTTGATTATTGAAATCATTTTGATAATAAATAATCCCTCTATACCCCCTCTGACGACACGACAATGATTTCTGTTAACCAATTATTGTTAGTTAGATATACATGAATACTTTACACCACACCATGATGCGTGCCAAGTCATATTAGATTATGAGGTAATTTTGAAAATGAAAAATCTCTCTATACCCCCTCTGACGACACGACAATAATTTCTGTTAAGGAATTATTGTTATTCAGATAGATATGGATATTCTGCACCCCACCATGATGCGTGCCAAGTAATATTAGATTTTTGAAGAAATATTGAAAATGAAAAATCCCTCTATACCCCCTCTAACGACCCGACAATGATTTCTGTTGACGAATTATTGTTATTTTAATATATATGGATACTTTGCACCCCACTATGATGCGTGCCAAGTCATATTAGATTTTTGAAGTAATTTTGAAAATGAGAAATACCTCTATACCCCCTCTGACGACACGACAATGATTTAAATTGACGAATTATTGTTAATCAGATGGAGATGGATATTCTGCACCCCACCATGATGCGTGCCAAGTCATATTGGATTTTTGAAGAAATATTGAAAATGAAATATCCTTCTATACCCCCTCTGACGACCCGACAATGATTTCTGTTGACGAATTATTGTTATTCAGATGTTCATGGATACTTTGCACCCCACCATGATGCGTGCCAAGTCATATTAGATTTTTGAAGAAATATTGAAAATGAAAAATCCCTCTATACCCCCTCCAACGACCCGTCAATGATATCTGTCAACAAATTATTGTTATTAAGATGGAAATGGATATTCTGCACCCCACTATGATGCGTGCCAATTCATATTTGATTTTGAGGTAATTTTGAAAATGAAAAATCCCTCTATAACCCCTCTGACGACCCGACAATGATTTCTGTTGACCAATTATTGTTATTGAGATGGAAATGGATATTCTGTACCCCACCATGATGCGTGCTAAGTCATATTTGATTTTTGAAGTCATTTTGAAAATGTAAAATCCCTCTATACCCCCCTCTAATGACCCGACTATGATTTCTGATGACAAAATATTGTTATTCAGATGGAAATAGATATTCTGCACCCCTTCATGATGCGTGCCAAATCATATTAGATTTTTGAAGTAATATTGAAAATGAAAAATCCCTCTATACCTCCTTTAACGACCCGTCAATTATATCTGTTGACGAATCATTGTTATTCAGATGGAAATGGATATTCTGCACCCCACCATGATGCGTGCCAAGTCATATTTGATTTTGAGGTAATTTTGAAAATGAAAAATCTCTCTATACCCCCTCTGACGACCCGACAATGATTTCTGTCGACGAATTATTGTTATTCAGATGAAAATAGATATTCTGCACCCCACCATGATGCGTGCCAAGTCATATTAGATTTTTGAAGAAGTATTGAAAATGAAAAATCCCTCTATACCCCCTTTAACGACCCGTCAATGATTTCTGTTGACGAATCATTGTTACTCAGAGGGACATGGATGTTCTGCACCCCACCATGATGCGTGCCAAGTCATATTTGATTTTGAGGTAATTTTGAAAATGAAAAATCCCTCTATAACCCCTCTGACGACCCGACAATGATTTCTGTTGAATAATTATTGTTATTGAGATGGAAATGGATATTCTGTACCCCACCATGATGCGTGCTAAGTCATATTTGATTTTTGAAGTCATTTTGAAAATGTAAAATCCCTCTATACCCCCCTCTAATGACCCGACTATGATTTCTGATGACAAAATATTGTTATTCAGATGGAAATGGATATTCTGCACCCCTCCATGATGCGTGCCAAGTCATATTAGATTTTTGAAGAAATATTGAAAATGAAAAATCCCTCTATACCCCCTTTAACGACCCGTCAATTATATCTGTTGACGAATCATTGTTATTCAGATGGAAATGGATATTCTGCACCCCACCATGATGCGTGCCAAGTCATATTTGATTTTGAGGTAATTTTGAAAATGAAAAATCTCTCTATACCCCCTCTGACGACCCGACAATGATTTTTGTCGACGAATTATTGTTATTCAGATGAAAATAGATATTCTGCACCCCACCATGATGCGTGCCAAGTCATATTAGATTATTGAAGAAATATTTAAAATGAAAAATCCCTCTATACCCCCTTTAACGACCCGTCAATGATTTCTGTCGACGAATTATTGTTATTCAGATGGAAATAGATATTCTGCACCCCACCATGATGCGTGCCAAGTCATATTAGATATTTGAAGAAATATTGAAAATGAAAAATCCCTCTATACCCCCTTTAACGACCCGTCAATTATATCTGTTGACGAATCATTGTTATTCAGATGGAAATGGATATTCTGCACCCCACCATGATCTGTGCCAAGTCATATTTGATTTTGAGGTAATTTTGAAAATGAAAAATCCCTCTATACCCCCTCTGACGACCCGACAATGATTTCTGTTGACAAATTATTGATATTGAGAAGGAAATGGATATTCTGTACCCCATCATGATGCGTGCCAAGTAATATTGGATTTTTGAAGAAATATTGAAAATGAAAAATACCTCTATACCCCCCCCCCTCTAACGACCCGACAATGATTTCTGTTGACGAATTATTGTTATCCAGAAGGAAATGAATATTCTGCACCACACCATGATGGGTGCCAAGTAATATTGGATTTTTGAAGAAATATTTAAAATGAAAAATCCCTCTATACCCCCTCTAACGACCCGACAATGATTTCTGTTGACGAATAATTGTTATTCAGATTGAAATAGATATTCTGCACCCCACCATGATGCGTGCCAAGTAATATTGGATTTTTGAAGAAATATTGAAAATAAAAAATCCCTCTATACCCCCTCTGACGACCCGACAATGAGTTCAGTCGACGAATTATTGTTATTCAGATGGAAATAGATATTCTGCACTCCAGCATGATGCGTACCAAGTCATATTAGATTTTTGAAGAAATATTGAAAATGAAAAATCCCTCTATACCCTCTCCAACGACCCGTCAATGATTTCTGTCGACAAATTATTGTTATTCAGATGGTAATGGATATTCTGCACCCCACCACGATGCGTGCCAAGTAATATTGGATTTTTGAAGAAATATTGAAAATAAAAAATCCCTCTATACCCCCTCTGACGACCCGACAATGATTTCTCTTGACGAATTATTGTTATTCAGATGGACTTGGAAACTTTGCACCCCACCATGATGCGTGCCAAGTCATATTAGATTTTTGAAGGTAAATTGAAAATGAAAAATCCCTCTATACCCCCTCCATCGACACGACAATGACTTCTGTTGACAAATTATTGTTATTCAGATGGAAATGGATATTCTGCACCCCACCATGATGTGTGCCAAGTCATATTAGATTTTTGAAGAACTTTTGAAAATGAGAAATCCGTCTATACCCTCTCCAACGACCCGTCAATGATTTCTGTCGATAAATTATTGTTATTTAAATGGTATTGGATATTCTGCACCCCACTCTGATGCGTGCCAAGTCATATTTGATTTTGAGGTACTTTTGAAAATGAGAAATCCCTCTATACCCCTTCTGACGACACGACAATGATTTAAATTGAAGAATTATTGTTATTCAGATGGACATGGATACTTCGCACCCCACCATGATGCGTGCCAAGTCATTTTTGATTTTGAGGTAATTTTGAAAATGAAAAATCGCTCTATACCCCCTCTGACGACCCGACAATGATTTCTGTTGACAAATTATTGTTATTGAGATGGATATGGATATTCTGTACCACACCATGATGCGTGCCAAGTCATATTAGATTATTGAAGAAATATTGAAAATGAAAAATCCCTCTATACCCCCTCTGACGACCCGACAATGATTTCTGTTGACGAATTATTGTTATTCAGATGAACATGGATACTTTGCACCCCATCATGATGCGTGCCAAGTCATATTAGATTTTTGAAGAAATATTGAAAATGAAAAGTCCCTCTATACCCACTCTAACGACCAGACAATGAATTCTGTTGACGAATTAATGTTATTCAGATGGAAATGAATATTTTGCACTCCACCAAGATGCTTGCCAAGTCATATTTGATTTTTGAGGTAATATTGAAATTGATATATCCCTCTATAACCCCTTTGACGTTTCGAAAATGATTTCTCTTGACGAATTATTGTTATTCAGATAGAGATGGATATTTTGCACCCTACTATGATGCGTGCCAAGTCATATTTGATTCTTGAAGTAATTTTGAAAATGTAAAATCCCTCTATACCCCCTCTAATGACCCGACAATGATTTCTGTTGACAAATCATTGTTATTCAGATGGAAATGAATATTTTGCGCTCCACCATGATTTGATTTTTGAAGTCATTTTAAAAATGAAATATCCCTCTATACCCCTTCTTACGACCCGACAATGATTTCTCTTGACGAATTATTGTTATTCAGATAGAAATGGATATTTTGCACCCTACTATGTGCGTGCCAAGTCATATTTGATTCTTGAAGTAATTTTGAAAATGTAAAATCCCTCTATACCCCCTCTAATGACCCGACAATGATTTCTGTTGACAAATCATTGTTATTCAGATGGAAATGAATATTTTGCGCTCCACCATGATTTGATTTTTGAAGTCATTTTAAAAATGAAATATCCCTCTATACCCCTTCTTACGACCGGACAATGATTTCTCTTGACGAATTATTGTTATTCAGATAGAAATGGATATTTTGTACCCTACTATGTGCGTGCCAAGTCATATTTGATTCTTGAAGTAATTTTGAAAATGTAAAATCCCTCTATACCCCCTCTAATGACCCGACAATGATTTCTGTTGACAAATCATTGTTATTCAGATGGAAATGATTATTTTGCACTCCACCATGATGCTTGCCAAGTCATATTTGATTTTTGAGGTAATATTGAAATTGATATATCCCTCTATAACCCCTTTGATGTTTCGAAAATGATTTCTCTTGACGACTTATTGTTATTCAGATAGAGATGGATATTTTGCACCCTACTATGATGCGTGCCAAGTCATATTTGATTTTTGAAGTAATTTTGAAAATGTAAAATACCTCTATACCCCCTCTAATGACCCGAAAATGATTTCTGTTGACAAATTATTGTTATTCAGATGAAAATGAATATTTTGCACCCTACTATGATGCGTGCCAAGTCATATTTGATTTTTGAAGTAATTTTGAAACTGAAAAATCCCTCTATACCCACCTCTAATGACCCGACTATGATTTCTGATGACAAAATATTGTTATTCAGATGGAAATGGATATTCTGCACCCTTCCATGATGCGTGCCAAATCATATTTGATTTTTGAAGTCATTTTGAAAATGAAAAATCCCTCTATACCCCCTCTGACGACCCGTCAATTATTTCTGTTGACGAATCATTGTTATTCAGATGGAAATGGATATTCTGCACCCCACCATGATGCGTGCCAAGTCATATTTGATTTTGAGGTAATTTTGAAAATGAAAAATCCCTCTATACCCACTCTGACGACCCGACAATGATTTCTGTTGACAAATTATTGATATTGAGATGGAAATGGATATTCTGCACCCCACCATGATGCGTGCCAAGTCATATTTGATTATTGAAGTCATTTTGAAAATGAAAAATCCCTCTATATCCCCTCTGACGACCCGACAATGATTTCTGTTGACGAATTATTGGTATTCAGTTGGAACTGGATACTCTGCACCCCACCATGATGCGTGCCAAGTCATATTAGATTTTTGAAGAAATATTGAAAATGAAAAATCCCTCTATACCCCCTTTAACGACCCGTCAATTATATCTGTTGACGAATCATTGTTATTCAGATGGAAATGGATATTCTGCACCCCACCATGATGCGTGCCAAGTCATATTTGATTTTGAGGTAATTTTGAAAATGAAAAATCCCTCTATACCCCCTCTGACGACCCGACAATGATTTCTGTTGACAAATTATTGATATTGAGATGGAAATGGATATTCTGTACCCCACCATGATGCGTTCCAAGTCATATTTGATTATTGAAGTCATTTTGAAAATGAAAAATCCCTCTATATCCCCTCTGACTACCAGACAATGATTTCTGTTGACGAATTATTGGTATTCAGTTGGAACTGGATATTCTGCACCCCACCATGATGCGTGCCAAGTCATATTGGAATTTTGAAGAAATATTGAAAATGAAAATTCCCTCTATACCCCCTCTAACGACCCGACAATGATTTCTGTTGACGAATTATTCTTATTCAGATGGAAATGAATATTCTGCACCTCACCATGTTGCGTACCAAGTCATATTTGATTTTGAGGTAATTTTGAAAATGAAAAATCCCTCTATACCACCTCTAACGACCCGACAATGATTTCTGTCGACGAATTATTGTTATTCAGATGGAAATAGATATTCTGCACCCCACAATGATGCGTGCCAAGTAATATTGGATTTTTGAAGAAATATTGAATATGAAAAATACCTCTATACCCCCCCCTCTAACGACCCGACAATGAATTCTGATGACGAATTATTGTTATCCAGATGGAAATGAATATTCTGCACCCCACCATGATGCGTGCCAAGTAATATTGGATTTTTGAAGAAATATTGAAAATGAAATATCCCTCTATACCCCCTCTAACGACCCGACAATGATTTCTGTTGACGAATAATTGTTACTCAGATTGAAATAGATATTCCGCACCCCACCATGATGCGTGCCAAGTAATATTGGATTTTTGAAGAAATATTGAAAATAAAAAATCCCTCTATACCCCCTCTGACGACCCGACAATGAGTTCTGTCGACGAATTATTGTTATTCAGATGGAAATAGATATTCTGCACCCCAGCATGATGCGTGCCAAGTCATATTAGATTTTTGAAGAAATATTGAAAATGAAAAATCCCTCTATACCCCCTCCAACGACCCGTCAATGATTTCTGTCGACAAATGATTGTTATTCAGATGGTAATGAATATTCTGCACCCCACCATGATGCGTGCCAAGTAATATTGGATTTTTGAAGAAATATTGAAAATAAAAAATCCCTCTATACCCCCTCTGACGACCCGACAATGATTTCTGTTGACGAATTATTGTTATTCAGATGGACTTGGATACTTTGCAGCCCACCGTGATGCGTGCCAAGTCATATTAGATTTTTGAAGAAATATTGAAAATGAAAAATCCCACTATACCCCCTCTATCGACCCGACAATGACTTCTGTTGACATATTATTGTTATTCAGATGGAAATGGATATTCTGCACCCCACCATGATGTGTGCCAAGTCATATAAGATTTTTGAAGAACTTTTGAAAATGAGAAATCCCTCTATACCCTCTCCAACGACCCGTCAATGATTTCTGTTGACGAATTATTGTTATTCAGATGGAAATGGATATTCTTCTGCCCACCATGATGCGTGCCAAGTCATATTTGATTTTGAGGTACTTTTGAAAATGAGAAATCCCTCTATACCCCTTCTGACGACACGAGAATGATTTAAATTGAAGATTTATTGTTATTCAGATGGACATGGATACTTCGCACCCCACCATGATTCGTGCCAAGTCATTTTTGATATTGAGGTAATTTTGAAAATGAGAAATCCCTCTATACCCCCTCTGACGACCCGACAATGATTTCTGTTGACAAATTATTGTTATTGAGATGGAAATGGATATTCTGTACCACACCATGATGCGTGCCAAGTCATATTAGATTATTGAAGAAATTTTGAAAATGAAAAATCCCTCTATACCCCCTCCAACGACCCGTCAATGATTTCTGTTGACGAATTATTGTTATTCAGATGGAAATGGATATTCTGCACCCCACCATGATGCGTGCCAAGTCATATTTGATTTTGAGGTAATTTTGAAAATGAAAAATCCCTCTATACCCCCTCTGACGTCCCGACAATGATTTCTGTTGACAAATCATTGTTATTGAGATGGAAATGGATATTCTGTACCCCACCATGATGCGTGCCATGTCATATTTGATTATTGAAATCATTTTGATAATAAATAATCCCTCTATACCCCCTCTGACGACACGACAATGATTTCTGTTAACCAATTATTGTTAGTTAGATATACATGAATACTTTACACCACACCATGATGCGTGCCAAGTCATATTAGATTATGAGGTAATTTTGAAAATGAAAAATCTCTCTATACCCCCTCTGACGACACGACAATAATTTCTGTTAAGGAATTATTGTTATTCAGATAGATATGGATATTCTGCACCCCACCATGATGCGTGCCAAGTAATATTAGATTTTTGAAGAAATATTGAAAATGAAAAATCCCTCTATACCCCCTCTAACGACCCGACAATGATTTCTGTTGACGAATTATTGTTATTTTAATATATATGGATACTTTGTACCCCACTATGATGCGTGCCAAGTCATATTAGATTTTTGAAGTAATTTTGAAAATGAGAAATACCTCTATACCCCCTCTGACGACACGACAATGATTTAAATTGACGAATTATTGTTAATCAGATGGAGATGGATATTCTGCACCCCACCATGATGCGTGCCAAGTCATATTGGATTTTTGAAGAAATATTGAAAATGAAATATCCTTCTATACCCCCTCTGACGACCCGACAATGATTTCTGTTGACGAATTATTGTTATTCAGATGTTCATGGATACTTTGCACCCCACCATGATGCGTGCCAAGTCATATTAGATTTTTGAAGAAATATTGAAAATGAAAAATCCCTCTATACCCCCTCCAACGACCCGTCAATGATATCTGTCAACAAATTATTGTTATTATGATGGAAATGGATATTCTGCACCCCACTATGATGCGTGCCAATTCATATTTGATTTTGAGGTAATTTTGAAAATGAAAAATCCCTCTATAACCCCTCTGACGACCCGACAATGATTTCTGTTGACCAATTATTGTTATTGAGATGGAAATGGATATTCTGTACCCCACCATGATGCGTGCTAAGTCATATTTGATTTTTGAAGTCATTTTGAAAATGTAAAATCCCTCTATACCCCCCTCTAATGACCCGACTATGATTTCTGATGACAAAATATTGTTATTCAGATGGAAATAGATATTCTGCACCCCTTCATGATGCGTGCCAAATCATATTAGATTTTTGAAGTAATATTGAAAATGAAAAATCCCTCTATACCTCCTTTAACGACCCGTCAATTATATCTGTTGACGAATCATTGTTATTCAGATGGAAATGGATATTCTGCACCCCACCATGATGCGTGCCAAGTCATATTTGATTTTGAGGTAATTTTGAAAATGAAAAATCTCTCTATACCCCCTCTGACGACCCGACAATGATTTCTGTCGACGAATTATTGTTATTCAGATGAAAATAGATATTCTGCACCCCACCATGATGCGTGCCAAGTCATATTAGATTTTTGAAGAAGTATTGAAAATGAAAAATCCCTCTATACCCACTTTAACGACCCGTCAATGATTTCTGTTGACGAATCATTGTTACTCAGAGGGACATGGATGTTCTGCACCCCACCATGATGCGTGCCAAGTCATATTTGATTTTGAGGTAATTTTGAAAATGAAAAATCCCTCTCTACCCCCTCTGACGACCCGACAATTATTTCTGTTGACAAATTATTGTTATTGAGATGGAAATGGATATTCTGTACCCCACCATGATGCGTGCCAAGACATATTTGATTATAGAAGTCATTTTGAAAATGAATAATCCTTCTATACCCCCTCTAACGACCCGACAATGATTTCTGTCGACGAATTATTGTTATTCAGATGGATATAGATATTCTGCACCCCACCATGATGCGTGCCAAGTCATATTAGATATTTGAAGAAATATTGAAAATGAAAAATCCCTCTCTACCCCCTCTGACGACCCGACAATTATTTCTGTTGACAAATTATTGTTGTTGAGATGGAAATGGATATTCTGTACCCCACCATGATGCGTGCCAAGTCATATTTGATTATAGAAGTCATTTTGAAAATGAATAATCCTTCTATACCCCCTCTAACGACCCGACAATGATTTCTGTCGACGAATTATTGTTATTCAGATGGAAATGGATATTCTGCACCCCACCATGATGCGTGCCAAGTCATATTTGATTTTGAGGTAATTTTGAAAATGAAAAATCCCTCTATACCCCCTCTGACAACCCGACAATGATTTCTGTTGACAAATTATAGATATTGAGATGGAAATGGATATTCTGTACCCCATCAAGATGCGTGCCAAGTAATATTGGATTTTTGAAGAAATATTGAAAATGAAAAATACCTCTATACCCCCCCCCCTCTAACGACCCGACAATGATTTCTGTTGACGAATTATTGTTATCCAGAAGGAAATGAATATTCTGCACCACACCATGATGGGTGCCAAGTAATATTGGATTTTTGAAGAAATATTGAAAATGAAAAATCCCTCTATACCCCCTCTAACGACCCGACAATGATTTCTGTTGACGAATAATTGTTATTCAGATTGAAATAGATATTCTGCACCCCACCATGATGCGTGCCAAGTAATATTGGATTTTTGAAGAAATATTGAAAATAAAAAATCCCTCTATACCCCCTCTGACGACCCGACAATGAGTTCTGTCGACGAATTATTGTTATTCAGATGGTAATAGATATTCTGCACCCCAGCATGATGCGTGCCAAGTCATATTAGATTTTTGAAGAAATATTGAAAATGAAAAATCCCTCTATACCCCCTCCAACGACCCGTCAATGATTTCTGTCGACAAATTATTGTTATTCAGATGGTAATGGATATTCTGCACCCCACCATGATGCGTGCCAAGTAATATTGAATTTTTGAAGAAATATTGAAAATAAAAAATCCCTCTATACCCCCTCTGACGACCCGACAATGATTTCTGTTGACGAATTATTGTTATTCAGATGGACTTGGATACTTTGCACCCCACCATGATGCGTGCCAAGTCATATTAGATTTTTGAAGAAATATTGAAAATGAAAAATCTCTCTATACCCCCTCTATCGACCCGACAATGACTTCTGTTGACAAATTATTGTTATTCAGATGGAAATGGATATTCTGCACCCCACCATGATGTGTGCCAAGTCATATTAGATTTTTGAAGAACTTTTGAAAATGAGAAGTCCCTCTATACCCTCTCCAACGACCCGTCAATGATTTCTGTCGATAAATTATTGTTATTTAGATGGTATTGGATATTCTGCACCCCACTCTGATGCGTGCCAAGTCATATTTGATTTTGAGGTACTTTTGAAAATGAGAAATCCCTCTATACCCCCTCTGACGACACGACAATGATTTAAATTGAAGAATTATTGTTATTCAGATGGACATGGATACTTTGCACCCCACCATGATGCGTGCCAAGACATATTAGATTTTTAAAGTAATTTTGAAATTGATAAATCCCTCCATACCCCCTCTGACGACACGACAATGATTTATGTTGACGAATTAATGTAAGTCAGATAGAAATGGATATTCTGCACCCCGCCATGATGTGTGCCAAGTCATATTAGATTTTTGAAGAACTTTTGAAAATGAGAAATCCCTCTATACCTTCTCCAACGACCCGTCAATGATTTCTGTCGACAAATTATTGTTATTCAGATGGTACTGGATATTCTGCACCCCGCTATGATGCGTGCCAAGTCATATTTGATTTTGAGGTACTTTTGAAAATGAGAAATCCTTCTATACCCCCTCTGACGACACGACAATGATTTAAATTGAAGAATTATTGTTATTCAGATGGACATGGATACTTCGCACCCCACCATGATGCGTGCCAAGTCATTTTTGAAATTGAGGTAATTTTGAAAATGAAAAATCCCTCTATACCCCCTCTGACGACCCGACAATGATATCTGTTGACAAATTATTGTTATTGAGATGGAAATGGATATTCTGTACCACACCATGATGCGTGCCAAGTAATATTAGATTATTGAAGAACTTTTGAAAATGAGAAATCCCTCTATACCCTCTCCAACGACCCGTCAATGATTTCTGTCGACAAATTATTGTTATTCAGATGGTACTGGATATTCTGCACCCCGCTATGATGCGTGCCAAGTCATATTTGATTTTGAGGTACTTTTGAAAATGAGAAATCCTTCTATACCCCCTCTGACGACACGACAATGATTTAAATTGAAGAATTATTGTTATTCAGATGGACATGGATACTTCGCACCCCACCATGATGCGTGCCAAGTCATTTTTGAATTTGAGGTAATTTTGAAAATGAAAAATCCCTCTATACCCCCTCTGACCACCCGACAATGATATCTGTTAACCAATTATTGTTAGTTAGATATACATGAATACTTTGCACCACACTATGATGCGTGCCAAGTCATATTAGATTATGAGGTAATTTTGAAAATGAAAAATCTCTCTATACCCCCTCTGACGACAAGACAATAATTTTTGTTAAGGAATTATTGTTATTCAGATAGATATGGATATTCTGCACCCCACCATGATGCGTGCCAAGTAATATTAGATTTTTGAAGAAATATTGAAATTGAAAAATCCCTCTATACCCCCTCTAACGACCCGACAATGATTTCTGTTGACGAATTATTGTTATTTAAATATATATGGATAATTTGCACCCCACTATGATGCGTGCCAAGTCATATTAGATTTTTGAAGTAATTTTGAAAATGAGAAATACCTCTATACCCCCTCTGTCGACACGACAATGATTTAAATTGACGAATTATTGTTATTCAGATGGACATGGATACTTTGCACCCCACCATGATGCGTGCCAAGTCATATTAGATTTTTGAAGTAATTTTGAAAATGATAAATCCCTCCATACCCCCTCTGACGACACGACAATGATTTATGTTGACGAATTAATGTTAGTCAGATAGAAATGGATATTCTGCACCCCGCCATGATGCGTGCCATGTCATATTTGATTATTGAAATCTTTTTGATAATGAAAAATCCCTCTATACCCCCTCTGACCACCCGACAATAATTTCTGTTGACGAATAATTTTTATTCAGATGGACATGGATACTTTGCACCCCACCATGATGCGTGCCAAGTCATATTAGACTTTTGAAGATATATTGAAAATGAAAAATCCCTTAATACCCCCTCTAACGACCCGACAATGATTTCTGTTGACAAATTATTGTTATTCAGATGGAAATGGATATTCTGCACCCTACCATGATGCGTGCCAAGTCATATTAGATTTTTGAAGTCATTTTGAAAATGAAAAATCCCTCTATACCCCCTTCAACGACCCGTCAATGATTTCTGTTGCCGAATTATTGTTATTCAGATAGGAATGGATATTCTGCACACCACCATGATGCGTGCCAAGTCATATTTGATTTTCAGGTAATTTTGAAAATGAAAAATCCCTCTATACCCCCTCTGACGACCCGACAATGATTTCTGTTGACAAATTATTGTTATTGAGATGGAAATGGATATTCTGCACCCCACCATGATGCGTGCCAAGACATATTAGATTTTTGAAGAAATATTGAAAATGAAAAATCCCTCTATACCCTCTCTGACGACCCGACAATGATTTCTGTTGCCGAATTATTGTTATTCAGATAGAAATGGATATTCTGCACCCCACCATGATGCGTGCCAAGTCATATTTGATTTTGAGGTAATTTTGAAAATGAAAAATCCCTCTATACCCCCTCTGACGACCCGACAATGATTTCTGTTGACAAATTATTGTTATTGAGATGGAAATGGATATTCTGCACCCTACCATGATGCGTGCCAAGTCATATTAGATTTTTGAAGTCATTTTGAAAATGAAAAATCCCTCTATACCCCCTCTGACGACACGACAATGATTTCTGTTAACCAATTATTGTTAGTTAGATATACATGAATACTTTGCACCACACTATGATGCGTGCCAAGTCATATTATATTATGAGGTAATTTTGAAAATGAAAAATCTCTCTATACCCCCTCTGACGACAAGACAATAATTTCTGTTAAGGAATTATTGTTATTCAGATAGATATGGATATTCTGCACCCCACCATGATGCGTGCCAAGTAATATTAGATTTTTGAAGAAATATTGAAATTGAAAAATCCCTCTATACCCCCTCTTACGACCCGACAATGATTTCTGTTGACGAATTATTGTTATTTAAATATATATGGATACTTTGCACCCCACTATGATGCGTGCCAAGTCATATTAGATTTTTGAAGTAATTTTGAAAATGAGAAATACCTCTATACCCCCTCTGTCGACACGACAATGATTTAAATTGACGAATTATTGTTATTCAGATGGACTTGGATACTTTGCAGCCCACCGTGATGCGTGCCAAGTCATATTAGATTTTTGAAGAAATATTGAAAATGAAAAATCCCTCTATACCCCCTCTATCGACCCGACAATGACTTCTGTTGACATATTATTGTTATTCAGATGGAAATGGATATTCTGCACCCCACCATGATGTGTGCCAAGTCATATAAGATTTTTGAAGAACTTTTGAAAATGAGAAATCCCTCTATACCCTCTCCAACGACCCGTCAATGATTTCTGTTGACGAATTATTGTTATTCAGATGGAAATGGATATTCTTCTGCCCACCATGATGCGTGCCAAGTCATATTTGATTTTGAGGTACTTTTGAAAATGAGAAATCCCTCTATACCCCTTCTGACGACACGAGAATGATTTAAATTGAAGAATTATTGTTATTCAGATGGACATGGATACTTCGCACCCCACCATGATTCGTGCCAAGTCATTTTTGATATTGAGGTAATTTTGAAAATGAGAAATCCCTCTATACCCCCTCTGACGACCCGACAATGATTTCTGTTGACAAATTATTGTTATTGAGATGGAAATGGATATTCTGTACCACACCATGATGCGTGCCAAGTCATATTAGATTATTGAAGAAATTTTGAAAATGAAAAATCCCTCTATACCCCCTCCAACGACCCGTCAATGATTTCTGTTGACGAATTATTGTTATTCAGATGGAAATGGATATTCTGCACCCCACCATGATGCGTGCCAAGTCATATTTGATTTTGAGGTAATTTTGAAAATGAAAAATCCCTCTATACCCCCTCTGACGTCCCGACAATGATTTCTGTTGACAAATCATTGTTATTGAGATGGAAATGGATATTCTGTACCCCACCATGATGCGTGCCATGTCATATTTGATTATTGAAATCATTTTGATAATAAATAATCCCTCTATACCCCCTCTGACGACACGACAATGATTTCTGTTAACCAATTATTGTTAGTTAGATATACATGAATACTTTACACCACACCATGATGCGTGCCAAGTCATATTAGATTATGAGGTAATTTTGAAAATGAAAAATCTCTCTATACCCCCTCTGACGACACGACAATAATTTCTGTTAAGGAATTATTGTTATTCAGATAGATATGGATATTCTGCACCCCACCATGATGCGTGCCAAGTAATATTAGATTTTTGAAGAAATATTGAAAATGAAAAATCCCTCTATACCCCCTCTAACGACCCGACAATGATTTCTGTTGACGAATTATTGTTATTTTAATATATATGGATACTTTGCACCCCACTATGATGCGTGCCAAGTCATATTAGATTTTTTAAGTAATTTTGAAAATGAGAAATACCTCTATACCCCCTCTGACGACACGACAATGATTTAAATTGACGAATTATTGTTAATCAGATGGAGATGGATATTCTGCACCCCACCATGATGCGTGCCAAGTCATATTGGATTTTTGAAGAAATATTGAAAATGAAATATCCTTCTATACCCCCTCTGACGACCCGACAATGATTTCTGTTGACGAATTATTGTTATTCAGATGTTCATGGATACTTTGCACCCCACCATGATGCGTGCCAAGTCATATTAGATTTTTGAAGAAATATTGAAAATGAAAAATCCCTCTATACCCCCTCCAACGACCCGTCAATGATATCTGTCAACAAATTATTGTTATTAAGATGGAAATGGATATTCTGCACCCCACTATGATGCGTGCCAATTCATATTTGATTTTGAGGTAATTTTGAAAATGAAAAATCCCTCTATAACCCCTCTGACGACCCGACAATGATTTCTGTTGACCAATTATTGTTATTGAGATGGAAATGGATATTCTGTACCCCACCATGATGCGTGCTAAGTCATATTTGATTTTTGAAGTCATTTTGAAAATGTAAAATCCCTCTATACCCCCCTCTAATGACCCGACTATGATTTCTGATGACAAAATATTGTTATTCAGATGGAAATAGATATTCTGCACCCCTTCATGATGCGTGCCAAATCATATTAGATTTTTGAAGTAATATTGAAAATGAAAAATCCCTCTATACCTCCTTTAACGACCCGTCAATTATATCTGTTGACGAATCATTGTTATTCAGATGGAAATGGATATACTGCACCCCACCATGATGCGTGCCAAGTCATATTTGATTTTGAGGTAATTTTGAAAATGAAAAATCTCTCTATACCCCCTCTGACGACCCGACAATGATTTCTGTCGACGAATTATTGTTATTCAGATGAAAATAGATATTCTGCACCCCACCATGATGCGTGCCAAGTCATATTAGATTTTTGAAGAAGTATTGAAAATGAAAAATCACTCTATACCCCCTTTAACGACCCGTCAATGATTTCTGTTGACGAATCATTGTTACTCAGAGGGACATGGATGTTCTGCACCCCACCATGATGCGTGCCAAGTCATATTTGATTTTGAGGTAATTTTGAAAATGAAAAATCCCTCTCTACCCCCTCTGACGACCCGACAATTATTTCTGTTGACAAATTATTGTTATTGAGATGGAAATGGATATTCTGTACCCCACCATGATGCGTGCCAAGACATATTTGATTATAGAAGTCATTTTGAAAATGAATAATCCTTCTATACCCCCTCTAACGACCCGACAATGATTTCTGTCGACGAATTATTGTTATTCAGATGGATATAGATATTCTGCACCCCACCATGATGCGTGCCAAGTCATATTAGATATTTGAAGAAATATTGAAAATGAAAAATCCCTCTCTACCCCCTCTGACGACCCGACAATTATTTCTGTTGACAAATTATTGTTGTTGAGATGGAAATGGATATTCTGTACCCCACCATGATGCGTGCCAAGTCATATTTGATTATAGAAGTCATTTTGAAAATGAATAATCCTTCTATACCCCCTCTAACGACCCGACAATGATTTCTGTAGACGAATTATTGTTATTCAGATGGAAATGGATATTCTGCACCCCACCATGATGCGTGCCAAGTCATATTTGATTTTGAGGTAATTTTGAAAATGAAAAATCCCTCTATACCCCCTCTGACAACCCGACAATGATTTCTGTTGACAAATTATAGATATTGAGATGGAAATGGATATTCTGTACCCCATCAAGATGCGTGCCAAGTAATATTGGATTTTTGAAGAAATATTGAAAATGAAAAATACCTCTATACCCCCCCCCCTCTAACGACCCGACAATGATTTCTGTTGACGAATTATTGTTATCCAGAAGGAAATGAATATTCTGCACCACACCATGATGGGTGCCAAGTAATATTGGATTTTTGAAGAAATATTGAAAATGAAAAATCCCTCTATACCCCCTCTAACGACCCGACAATGATTTCTGTTGACGAATAATTGTTATTCAGATTGAAATAGATATTCTGCACCCCACCATGATGCGTGCCAAGTAATATTGGATTTTTGAAGAAATATTGAAAATAAAAAATCCCTCTATACCCCCTCTGACGACCCGACAATGAGTTCTGTCGACGAATTATTGTTATTCAGATGGTAATAGATATTCTGCACCCCAGCATGATGCGTGCCAAGTCATATTAGATTTTTGAAGAAATATTGAAAATGAAAAATCCCTCTATACCCCCTCCAACGACCCGTCAATGATTTCTGTCGACAAATTATTGTTATTCAGATGGTAATGGATATTCTGCACCCCACCATGATGCGTGCCAAGTAATATTGAATTTTTGAAGAAATATTGAAAATAAAAAATCCCTCTATACCCCCTCTGACGACCCGACAATGATTTCTGTTGACGAATTATTGTTATTCAGATGGACTTGGATACTTTGCACCCCACCATGATGCGTGCCAAGTCATATTAGATTTTTGAAGAAATATTGAAAATGAAAAATCTCTCTATACCCCCTCTATCGACCCGACAATGACTTCTGTTGACAAATTATTGTTATTCAGATGGAAATGGATATTCTGCACCCCACCATGATGCGTGCCAAGTCATATTGGAATTTTGAAGAAATATTGAAAATGAAAATTCCCTCTATACCCCCTCTAACGACCCGACAATGATTTCTGTTGACGAATTATTCTTATTCAGATGGAAATGAATATTCTGCACCTCACCATGTTGCGTACTAAGTCATATTTGATTTTGAGGTAATTTTGAAAATGAAAAATCCCTCTATACCACCTCTAACGACCCGACAATGATTTCTGTCGACGAATTATTGTTATTCAGATGGAAATAGATATTCTGCACCCCACCATGATGCGTGCCAAGTAATATTGGATTTTTGAGGAAATATTGAAAATGAAAAATACCTCTATACCCCTCCTCTCTAACGACCCGACAATGATTTCTGTTGACGAATTATTGTTATCCAGATAGAAATGAATATTCTGCACCCCACCATGATGCGTGCCAAGTAATATTGGATTTTTGAAGAAATATTGAAAATGAAATTTCCCTCTATTCCCCCTCTAACGACCCGACAATGATTTCTGTTGACGAATAATTGTTATTCAGATTGAAATAGATATTCCGCACCCCACCATGATGCGTGCCAAGTAATATTGGATTTTTGAAGAAATATTGAAAATAAAAAATCCCTCTATACCCCCTCTGACGACCCGACAATGAGTTCTGTCGACGAATTATTGTTATTCAGATGGAAATAGATATTCTGCACCCTAGCATGATGCGTGCCAAGTCATATTAGATTTTTGAAGAAATATTGAAAATGAAAACTCCCTCTATACCCCTTCCAACGACCCGTCAATGATTTCTGTCGAAAAATGATGGTTATTCAGATGGTAATGAATATTCTGCACCCCACCTTGATGCGTGCCAAGTAATATTGGATTTTTGAAGTAATATTGAAAATAAAAAATCCCTCTATACCCCCTCTGACGACCCGACAATGATTTCTGTTGACGAATTATTGTTATTCGGATGGACTTAAATACTTTGCAGCCCACCGTGATGCGTGCCAAGTCATATTAGATTGTTGAAGAAATATTGAAAATGAAAAATCCCTCTATACCCCCTCTGACGACCCGACAATGACTTCTGTTGACGAATTATTGTTATTCAGATGGACTTGGATACTTTGCACCCCACCATGATGCGTGCCAAGTAATATTGGATTTTTGAAGAAATATTGAAAATAAAAAATCCCTCTATACCCCTTCTGACGACCCGACAATGACTTCTGTTGACATATTATTGTTATTCAGATGGAAATGGATATTCTGCACCCCACCATGATGTGTGCCAAGTCATATATGATTTTTGAAGAACTTTTGAAAATGAGAAATCCCTCTATACCCTCTCCAACGACCCGTCAATGATTTCTGTTGACAGATTATTGTTATTCAGATGGTATTGGATATTCTGCACCCCACTATGATGCGTGCCAAGTCATATTTGATTTTGAGGTACTTTTGAAAATGAGAAATCCCTCTATACCCCTTCTGACGACACGACAATGATTTAAATTGAAGAATTATTGTTATTCAGATGGACATGGATACTTCGCACCCCACCATGATGCGTGCCAAGTCATTTTTGATTTTGAGGTAATTTTGAAAATAAAAAATCCCTCTATACCCCCTCTGACGACCCGACAATGATTTCTGTTGACAAATTATCGTTATTGAGATGGAAATAGATATTCTGTACCACACCATGATGAGTGCCAAGTCATATTAGATTATTGAAGAAATTTTGAAAATGAAAAATCCCTCTATACCCCCTCCAACGACCCGTCAATGATTTCTGTTGACGAATTATTGTTATTCAGATGGAAATGGATATTCTGCACCCCACCATGATGCGTGCCAAGTCATATTTGATTTTGAGGTAATTTTAAAAATGAAAAATCCCTCTATACCCCCTCTGACGTCCCGACAATGATTTCTGTTGACAAATCATTGTTATTGAGATGGAATTGGATATTCTGTACCCCACCATGATGCGTGCCATGTCATATTTGATTATTGAAATCATTTTGATAATAAAAAATCCCTCTATACCCCCTCTGACGACACGACAATGATTTCTGTTAACCAATTATTGTTAGTTAGATATACATGAATACTTTGCACCACACCATGATGCGTGCCAAGTCATATTAGATTATGAGGTAATTTTGAAAATGAAAAATCTCTCTATACCCCCTCTGACGACACGGCAATAATTTCTGTTAAGGAATTATTGTTATTCAGATAGATATGGATATTCTGCACCCCACCATGATGCGTGCCAAGTAATATTAGATTTTTGGAGAAATATTGAAAAAGAAAAATCCCTCTATACCCCCTCTAACGACCCGACAATGATTTCTGTTGACGAATTATTGTTATTTAGATATATATGGATACTTTGCACCCCACTACGATGCGTGCCAAGTCATATTAGATTTTTGAAGTAATTTTGAAAATGAGAAATACCTCTATACTCCCTCTGACGACACGACAATGATTCAAATTGACGAATTATTGTTATTCAGATGGACATGGATACTTTGCACCCCACCATGATGCGTGCCAAGTCATATTAGATTTTTGAAGTAATTTTGAAAATGATAAATTCCTCCATACCCCCTCTGACGACACGACAATGATTTATGTTGACGAATTAATGTTAGTCAGATAGAAATGGATATTCTGCACCCCGCCATGATGCGTGCCATGTCATATTTGATTATTGAAATCTTTTTGATAATGAAAAATCCCTCTATACCCCCTCTGACGACCCGACAATGATTTCTGTTGACGAATTATTTTTATTCAGATGGACATGGATACTTTGCACCCCACCATGATGCGTGCCAAGTCATATTAGATTTTTGAAGATATATTGAAAATGAAAAATCCCTCTATACCCCCTCTAACGACCCGACAATGATTTCTGTTGACAAATTATTGTTACTCAGATGGAAATGGATATTCTGCACCCTACCATGATGCGTGCCAAGTCATATTAGATTTTTGAAGTCATTTTGAAAATAGAAAATCCCTCTATACCCCCTTCAACGACCCGTCAATGATTTCTGTTGCCGAATTATTGTTATTCAGATAGAAATGGATATTCTGCACCCCACCATGATGCGTGCCAAGTCATATTTGATTTTGAGGTAATTTTGAAAATGAAAAATCCCTCTATACCCCCTCTGACGACCCGACAATGATTTCTGTCGACGAATTATTGCTATTCAGATATAAATAGATATTCTGCACCCCACCATGATGCGTGCCAAGTAATATTGGATTTTTGAAGAAAATTGAAAATGAAAAATACCTCTATACCCCCCCCCCTCTAACGACCCGACAATGATTTCTGTTGACAAATTATTGATATTGAGATGGAAATGGATATTCTGCACCCCACCATGATGCGTGCCAAGTCAAATTGGAATTTTGAAGAAATATTGAAAATGAAAATTCCCTCTATACCCCCTCTAACGACCCGACAATGATTTCTGTTGACGAATTATTCTTATTCAGATGGAAATGAATATTCTGCACCTCACCATGTTGCGTACTAAGTCATATTTGATTTTGAGGTAATTTTGAAAATGAAAAATCCCTCTATACCACCTCTAACGACCCGACAATGATTTCTGTCGACGAATTATTGTTAATCAGATGGAAATAGATATTTTGCACCCCACCATGATGCGTGCCAAGTAATATTGGATTTTTGAAGAAATATTGAAAATGAAAAATACCTCTATACCCCCCCCCCTCTAACGACCCGACAATGATTTCTGTTGACGAACTATTGTTATCCAGATGGAAATGAATATTCTGCACCCCACCATGATGCGTGCCAAGTAATATTGGATTTTTGAAGAAATATTGAAAATGAAATATCCCTCTATACCCCCTCTAACGACCCGACAATGATTTCTGTTGACGAATAATTGTTATTCAGATTGAAATAGATATTCCGCACCCCACCATGATGCGTGCCAAGTAATATTGGATTTTTGAAGAAATATTGTAAATAAAAAATCCCTCTATACCCCCTCTGACGACCCGACAATGAGTTCTGTCGACGAATTATTGTTATTCAGATGGAAATAGATATTCTGCACCACAGCATGATGCGTGCCAAGTCATATTAGATTTTTGAAGAAATATTGAAAATGAAAAATCCCTCTATACCCCTTCCAACGACCCGTCAATGATTTCTGTCGACAAATGATTGTTATTCAGATGGTAATGAATATTCTGCACCCCACCATGATGCGTGCCAAGTAATATTGGATTTTTGAAGAAATATTGAAAATAAAAAGTCCCTCTATACCCCCTCTGACGACCCGACAATGATTTCTGTTGACGAATTATTGTTATTCAGATGGACTTGGATACTTTGCAGCCCACCGTGATGCGTGCCAAGTCATATTAGATTTTTGAAGAAATATTGAAAATGAAAAATCCCTCTATACCCCCTCTGACGACCCGACAATGACTTCTGTTGACATATTATTGTTATTCAGATGGAAATGGATATTCTGCACCCCACCATGATGTGTGCCAAGTCATATAAGATTTTTGAAGAACTTTTGAAAATGAGAAATCCCTCTATACCCTCTCCAACGACCCGTCAATGATTTCTGTTGACAAATTATTGTTATTCGGATGGTATTGGATATTCTGCACCCCACTATGATGCGTGCCAAGTCATATTTGATTTTGAGGTACTTTTGAAAATGAGAAATCCCTCTATACCCCTTCTGACGACACGACAATGATTTAAATTGAAGAATTATTGTTAATCAGATGGACATGGATACTTCGCACCCAACCATGATGCGTGCCAAGTCATTTTTGATTTTGAGGTAATTTTGAAAATAAAAAATCCCTCTATACCCCCTCTGACGACCCGACAATGATTTCTGTTGACAAATTATTGTTACTGAGATGGAAATAGATATTCTGTACCACACCATGATGCGTGCCATGTCATATTTGATTATTGAAATCATTTTGATAATAAAAAATCCCTCTATACCCCCTCTGACGACACGACAATGATTTCTGTTAACTAATTATTGTTAGTTAGATATACATGAATACTTTGCACCACACCATGATGCGTGCCAAGTCATATTAGATTATGAGGTAATTTTGAAAATGAAAAATCTCTCTATACCCCCTCTGAAGACACGACAATAATTTCTGTTAAGGAATTATTGTTATTCAGATAGATATGGATATTCTGCACCCCACCATGATGCGTGCCAAGTCATATTAGATTTTTGAAGTAATTTTGAAAATGAGAAATACCTCTATACTCCCTCTGACGACACGACAATGATTTAAATTGACGAATTATTGTTAGTCAAATGGACATGGATACTTTGCACCCCACCATGATGCGTTCCAAGTCATATTAGATTTTTGAAGTAATTTTGAAAATGATAAATCCCTCCATACCACCTCTGACGACACGACAATGATTTTTGTTGACGAATTAATGTTAGTCAGATAGAAATGGATATTCTGCACCCCGCCATGATGCGTGCCATGTCATATTTGATTATTGAAATCTTTTTGATAATGAAAAATCCCTCTATACCCCCTCTGACGACCCGACAATGATTTCTGTTGACGAATTATTTTTATTCAGATGAACATGGATACTTTGCACCCCACCATGATGCGTGCCAAGTCATATTAGATTTTTGAAGATATATTGAAAATGAAAAATCCCTCTATACCCCCTCTAACGACCCGACAATGATTTCTGTTGACAAATTATTGTTATTCAGATGGAAATGGATATTCTGCACCCTACCATGATGCGTGCCAAGTCATATTATATTTTTGAAGTCATTTTGAAAATAAAAAATCCCTCTATACCCCCTTCAACGACCCGTCAATGATTTCTGTTGCCGAATTATTGTTATTCAGATAGAAATGGATATTCTGCACCCCACCATGATGCGTGCCAAGTCATATTTGATTTTGAGGTAATTTTGAAAATGAAAAATCCCTCTATACCCCCTCTGACGACCCGACAATGATTTCTGTCGACGAATTATTGTTATTCAGATGAAAATAGATATTCTGCACCCCACCATGATGCGTGCCAAGTAATATTGGATTTTTGAAGAAATATTGAAAATGAAAAATACCTCTATACCCCCCCCTCTAACGACCCGACAATGATTTCTGTTGACGAATTATTGTTATCCAGATGGAAATGAATATTCTGCACCCCACCATGATGCGTGCCAAGTAATATTGGATTTTTGAAGAAATATTGAAAATGAAATATCCCTCTATACCCCCTCTAACGACCCGACAATGATTTCTGTTGACGAATAATTGTTAGTCAGATTGAACTAGATATTCCGCACCCCACCATGATGCGTGCCAAGTAATATTGGATTTTTGAAGAAATATTGAAAATAAAAAATCCCTCTATACCCCCTCTGACGACCCGACAATGAGTTCTGTCGACGAATTATTGTTATTCAGATGGAAATAGATATTCTGCACCCCAGCATGATGCGTGCCAAGTCATATTAGATTTTTGAAGAAATATTGAATATGAAAAATCCCTCTATACCCCTTCCAACGACCCGTCAATGATTTCTGTCGACAAATGATTGTTATTCAGATGGTAATGAATATTCTGCACCCCACCATGATGCGTGCCAAGTAATATTGGATTTTTGAAGAAATATTGAAAATAAAAAATCCCTCTATACCCCCTCTGACGACCCGACAATGATTTCTGTAGACGAATTATTGTTATTCAGATGGACATGGATACTTTGCAGCCCACCGTGATGCGTGCCAAGTCATATTAGATTTTTGAAGAAATATTGAAAATGAAAAATCCCTCTATACCCCCTCTGACGACCCGACAATGACTTCTGTTGACGAATTATTGTTATTCAGATGGACTTGGATACTTTGCACCCCACCATGATGCGTGCCAAGTAATATTGGATTTTTGAAGAAATATTGAAAATAAAAAATCCCTCTATACCCCCTCTGACGACCCGACAATGACTTCTGTTGACATATTATTGTTATTCAGATGGAAATGGATATTCTGCACCCCACCATGATGTGTGCCAAGTCATATAAGTTTTTTGAAGAACTTTTGAAAATGAGAAATCCCTCTATACCCTCTCCAACGACCCGTCAATGATTTCTGTTGACAAATTATTGTTATTCAGATGGTATTGAATATTCTGCACCCCACTATGATGCGTGCCAAGTCATATTTGATTTTGAGGTACTTTTGAAAATGAAAAATCCCTCTATACCCCCTCCAACGACCCGTCAATGATTTCTGTCAACAAATTATTGTTATTCAGATGGAAATGGATATTCTGCACCCCACTATGATGCATGCCAAGTCATATTTGATTTTGAGGTAATTTTGAAAATGAAAAATCCCTCTATAACCCCTCTGACGACCCGACAATGATTTCTGTTGAATAATTATTGTTATTGAGATGGAAATGGATATTCTGTACCCCACCATGATGCGTGCTAAGTCATATTTGATTTTTGAAGTCATTTTGAAAATGTAAAATCCCTCTATACCCCCCTCTAATGACCCGACTATGATTTCTGATGACAAAATATTGTTATTCAGATGGAAATGGATATTCTGCACCCCTCCATGATGCGTGCCAAGTCATATTAGATTTTTGAAGAAATATTGAAAATGAAAAATCCCTCTATACCCCCTTTAACGACCCGTCAATTATATCTGTTGACGAATCATTGTTATTCAGATGGAAATGGATATTCTGCACCCCACCATGATGCGTGCCAAGTCATATTTGATTTTGAGGTAATTTTGAAAATGAAAAATCTCTCTATACCCCCTCTGACGACCCGACAATGATTTTTGTCGACGAATTATTGTTATTCAGATGAAAATAGATATTCTGCACCCCACCATGATGCGTGCCAAGTCATATTAGATTATTGAAGAAATATTTAAAATGAAAAATCCCTCTATACCCCCTTTAACGACCCGTCAATGATTTCTGTCGACGAATTATTGTTATTCAGATGGAAATAGATATTCTGCACTCCACCATGATGCGTGCCAAGTCATATTAGATATTTGAAGAAATATTGAAAATGAAAAATCCCTCTATACCCCCTTTAACGACCCGTCAATTATATCTGTTGACGAATCATTGTTATTCAGATGGAAATGGATATTCTGCACCCCACCATGATCTGTGCCAAGTCATATTTGATTTTGAGGTAATTTTGAAAATGAAAAATCCCTCTATACCCCCTCTGACGACCCGACAATGATTTCTGTTGACAAATTATTGATATTGAGAAGGAAATGGATATTCTGTACCCCATCATGATGCGTGCCAAGTAATATTGGATTTTTGAAGAAATATTGAAAATGAAAAATACCTCTATACCCCCCCCCCTCTAACGACCCGACAATGATTTCTGTTGACGAATTATTGTTATCCAGAAGGAAATGAATATTCTGCACCACACCATGATGGGTGCCAAGTAATATTGGATTTTTGAAGAAATATTTAAAATGAAAAATCCCTCTATACCCCCTCTAACGACCCGACAATGATTTCTGTTGACGAATAATTGTTATTCAGATTGAAATAGATATTCTGCACCCCACCATGATGCGTGCCAAGTAATATTGGATTTTTGAAGAAATATTGAAAATAAAAAATCCCTCTATACCCCCTCTGACGACCCGACAATGAGTTCAGTCGACGAATTATTGTTATTCAGATGGAAATAGATATTCTGCACTCCAGCATGATGCGTACCAAGTCATATTAGATTTTTGAAGAAATATTGAAAATGAAAAATCCCTCTATACCCTCTCCAACGACCCGTCAATGATTTCTGTCGACAAATTATTGTTATTCAGATGGTAATGGATATTCTGCACCCCACCACGATGCGTGCCAAGTAATATTGGATTTTTGAAGAAATATTGAAAATAAAAAATCCCTCTATACCCCCTCTGACGACCCGACAATGATTTCTCTTGACGAATTATTGTTATTCAGATGGACTTGGAAACTTTGCACCCCACCATGATGCGTGCCAAGTCATATTAGATTTTTGAAGGTAAATTGAAAATGAAAAATCCCTCTATACCCCCTCCATCGACACGACAATGACTTCTGTTGACAAATTATTGTTATTCAGATGGAAATGGATATTCTGCACCCCACCATGATGTGTGCCAAGTCATATTAGATTTTTGAAGAACTTTTGATAATGAGAAATCCGTCTATACCCTCTCCAACGACCCGTCAATGATTTCTGTCGATAAATTATTGTTATTTAAATGGTATTGGATATTCTGCACCCCACTCTGATGCGTGCCAAGTCATATTTGATTTTGAGGTACTTTTGAAAATGAGAAATCCCTCTATACCCCTTCTGACGACACGACAATGATTTAAATTGAAGAATTATTGTTATTCAGATGGACATGGATACTTCGCACCCCACCATAATGCGTGCCAAGTCATTTTTGATTTTGAGGTAATTTTGAAAATGAAAAATCGCTCTATACCCCCTCTGACGACCCGACAATGATTTCTGTTGACAAATTATTGTTATTGAGATGGATATGGATATTCTGTACCACACCATGATGCGTGCCAAGTCATATTAGATTATTGAAGAAATATTGAAAATGAAAAATCCCTCTATACCCCCTCTGACGACCCGACAATGATTTCTGTTGACGAATTATTGTTATTCAGATGAACATGAATACTTTGCACCCCATCATGATGCGTGCCAAGTCATATTAGATTTTTGAAGAAATATTGAAAATGAAAAGTCCCTCTATACCCACTCTAACGACCAGACAATGAATTCTGTTGACGAATTAATGTTATTCAGATGGAAATGAATATTTTGCACTCCACCAAGATGCTTGCCAAGTCATATTTGATTTTTGAGGTAATATTGAAATTGATATATCCCTCTATAACCCCTTTGACGTTTCGAAAATGATTTCTCTTGACGAATTATTGTTATTCAGATAGAGATGGATATTTTGCACCCTACTATGATGCGTGCCAAGTCATATTTGATTCTTGAAGTAATTTTGAAAATGTAAAATCCCTCTATACCCCCTCTAATGACCCGACAATGATTTCTGTTGACAAATCATTGTTATTCAGATGGAAATGAATATTTTGCGCTCCACCATGATTTGATTTTTGAAGTCATTTTAAAAATGAAATATCCCTCTATACCCCTTCTTACGACCCGACAATGATTTCTCTTGACGAATTATTGTTATTCAGATAGAAATGGATATTTTGCACCCTACTATGTGCGTGCCAAGTCATATTTGATTCTTGAAGTAATTTTGAAAATGTAAAATCCCTCTATACCCCCTCTAATGACCCGACAATGATTTCTGTTGACAAATCATTGTTATTCAGATGGAAATGAATATTTTGCGCTCCACCATGATTTGATTTTTGAAGTCATTTTAAAAATGAAATATCCCTCTATACCCCTTCTTACGACCGGACAATGATTTCTCTTGACGAATTATTGTTATTCAGATAGAAATGGATATTTTGTACCCTACTATGTGCGTGCCAAGTCATATTTGATTCTTGAAGTAATTTTGAAAATGTAAAATCCCTCTATACCCCCTCTAATGACCCGACAATGATTTCTGTTGACAAATCATTGTTATTCAGATGGAAATGATTATTTTGCACTCCACCATGATGCTTGCCAAGTCATATTTGATTTTTGAGGTAATATTGAAATTGATATATCCCTCTATAACCCCTTTGATGTTTCGAAAATGATTTCTCTTGACGACTTATTGTTATTCAGATAGAGATGGATATTTTGCACCCTACTATGATGCGTGCCAAGTCATATTTGATTTTTGAAGTAATTTTGAAACTGAAAAATCCCTCTATACCCACCTCTAATGACCCGACTATGATTTCTGATGACAAAATATTGTTATTCAGATGGAAATGGATATTCTGCACCCTTCCATGATGCGTGCCAAATCATATTTGATTTTTGAAGTCATTTTGAAAATGAAAAATCCCTCTATACCCCCTCTGACGACCCGTCAATTATTTCTGTTGACGAATCATTGTTATTCAGATGGAAATGGATATTCTGCACCCCACCATGATGCGTGCCAAGTCATATTTGATTTTGAGGTAATTTTGAAAATGAAAAATCCCTCTATACCCACTCTGACGACCCGACAATGATTTCTGTTGACAAATTATTGATATTGAGATGGAAATGGATATTCTGCACCCCACCATGATGCGTGCCAAGTCATATTTGATTATTGAAGTCATTTTGAAAATGAAAAATCCCTCTATATCCCCTCTGACGACCCGACAATGATTTCTGTTGACGAATTATTGGTATTCAGTTGGAACTGGATACTCTGCACCCCACCATGATGCGTGCCAAGTCATATTAGATTTTTGAAGAAATATTGAAAATGAAAAATCCCTCTATACCCCCTTTAACGACCCGTCAATTATATCTGTTGACGAATCATTGTTATTCAGATGGAAATGGATATTCTGCACCCCACCATGATGCGTGCCAAGTCATATTTGATTTTGAGGTAATTTTGAAAATGAAAAATCCCTCTATACCCCGTCTGACGACCCGACAATGATTTCTGTTGACAAATTATTGATATTGAGATGGAAATGGATATTCTGTACCCCACCATGATGCGTTCCAAGTCATATTTGATTATTGAAGTCATTTTGAAAATGAAAAATCCCTCTATATCCCCTCTGACTACCAGACAATGATTTCTGTTGACGAATTATTGGTATTCAGTTGGAACTGGATATTCTGCACCCCACCATGATGCGTGCCAAGTCATATTGGAATTTTGAAGAAATATTGAAAATGAAAATTCCCTCTATACCCCCTCTAACGACCCGACAATGATTTCTGTTGACGAATTATTCTTATTCAGATGGAAATGAATATTCTGCACCTCACCATGTTGCGTACCAAGTCATATTTGATTTTGAGGTAATTTTGAAAATGAAAAATCCCTCTATACCACCTCTAACGACCCGACAATGATTTCTGTCGACGAATTATTGTTATTCAGATGGAAATAGATATTCTGCACCCCACAATGATGCGTGCCAAGTAATATTGGATTTTTGAAGAAATATTGAATATGAAAAATACCTCTATACCCCCCCCCTCTAACGACCCGACAATGAATTCTGATGACGAATTATTGTTATCCAGATGGAAATGAATATTCTGCACCCCACCATGATGCGTGCCAAGTAATATTGGATTTTTGAAGAAATATTGAAAATGAAATATCCCTCTATACCCCCTCTAACGAGCCCACAATGATTTCTGTTGACGAATAATTGTTACTCAGATTGAAATAGATATTCCGCACCCCACCATGATGCGTGCCAAGTAATATTGGATTTTTGAAGAAATATTGAAAATAAAAAATCCCTCTATACCCCCTCTGACGACCCGACAATGAGTTCTGTCGACGAATTATTGTTATTCAGATGGAAATAGATATTCTGCACCCCAGCATGATGCGTGCCAAGTCATATTAGATTTTTGAAGAAATATTGAAAATGAAAAATCCCTCTATACCCCCTCCAACGACCCGTCAATGATTTCTGTCGACAAATGATTGTTATTCAGATGGTAATGAATATTCTGCACCCCACCATGATGCGTGCCAAGTAATATTGGATTTTTGAAGAAATATTGAAAATAAAAAATCCCTCTATACCCCCTCTGACGACCCGACAATGATTTCTGTTGACGAATTATTGTTATTCAGATGGACTTGGATACTTTGCAGCCCACCGTGATGCGTGCCAAGTCATATTAGATTTTTGAAGAAATATTGAAAATGAAAAATCCCTCTATACCCCCTCTATCGACCCGACAATGACTTCTGTTGACATATTATTGTTATTCAGATGGAAATGGATATTCTGCACCCCACCATGATGTGTGCCAAGTCATATAAGATTTTTGAAGAACTTTTGAAAATGAGAAATCCCTCTATACCCTCTCCAACGACCCGTCAATGATTTCTGTTGACGAATTATTGTTATTCAGATGGAAATGGATATTCTTCTGCCCACCATGATGCGTGCCAAGTCATATTTGATTTTGAGGTACTTTTGAAAATGAGAAATCCCTCTATACCCCTTCTGACGACACGAGAATGATTTAAATTGAAGAATTATTGTTATTCAGATGGACATGGATACTTCGCACCCCACCATGATTCGTGCCAAGTCATTTTTGATATTGAGGTAATTTTGAAAATGAGAAATCCCTCTATACCCCCTCTGACGACCCGACAATGATTTCTGTTGACAAATTATTGTTATTGAGATGGAAATGGATATTCTGTACCACACCATGATGCGTGCCAAGTCATATTAGATTATTGAAGAAATTTTGAAAATGAAAAATCCCTCTATACCCCCTCCAACGACCCGTCAATGATTTCTGTTGACGAATTATTGTTATTCAGATGGAAATGGATATTCTGCACCCCACCATGATGCGTGCCAAGTCATATTTGATTTTGAGGTAATTTTGAAAATGAAAAATCCCTCTATACCCCCTCTGACGTCCCGACAATGATTTCTGTTGACAAATCATTGTTATTGAGATGGAAATGGATATTCTGTACCCCACCATGATGCGTGCCATGTCATATTTGATTATTGAAATCATTTTGATAATAAATAATCCCTCTATACCCCCTCTGACGACACGACAATGATTTCTGTTAACCAATTATTGTTAGTTAGATATACATGAATACTTTACACCACACCATGATGCGTGCCAAGTCATATTAGATTATGAGGTAATTTTGAAAATGAAAAATCTCTCTATACCCCCTCTGACGACACGACAATAATTTCTGTTAAGGAATTATTGTTATTCAGATAGATATGGATATTCTGCACCCCACCATGATGCGTGCCAAGTAATATTAGATTTTTGAAGAAATATTGAAAATGAAAAATCCCTCTATACCCCCTCTAACGACCAGACAATGATTTCTGTTGACGAATTATTGTTATTTTAATATATATGGATACTTTGCACCCCACTATGATGCGTGCCAAGTCATATTAGATTTTTGAAGTAATTTTGAAAATGAGAAATACCTCTATACCCCCTCTGACGACACGACAATGATTTAAATTGACAAATTATTGTTAATCAGATGGAGATGGATATTCTGCACCCCACCATGATGCGTGCCAAGTCATATTGGATTTTTGAAGAAATATTGAAAATGAAATATCCTTCTATACCCCCTCTGACGACCCGACAATGATTTCTGTTGACGAATTATTGTTATTCAGATGTTCATGGATACTTTGCACCCCACCATGATGCGTGCCAAGTCATATTAGATTTTTGAAGAAATATTGAAAATGAAAAATCCCTCTATACCCCCTCCAACGACCCGTCAATGATATCTGTCAACAAATTATTGTTATTAAGATGGAAATGGATATTCTGCACCCCACTATGATGCGTGCCAATTCATATTTGATTTTGAGGTAATTTTGAAAATGAAAAATCCCTCTATAACCCCTCTGACGACCCGACAATGATTTCTGTTGACCAATTATTGTTATTGAGATGGAAATGGATATTCTGTACCCCACCATGATGCGTGCTAAGTCATATTTGATTTTTGAAGTCATTTTGAAAATGTAAAATCCCTCTATACCCCCCTCTAATGACCCGACTATGATTTCTGATGACAAAATATTGTTATTCAGATGGAAATAGATATTCTGCACCCCTTCATGATGCGTGCCAAATCATATTAGATTTTTGAAGTAATATTGAAAATGAAAAATCCCTCTATACCTCCTTTAACGACCCGTCAATTATATCTGTTGACGAATCATTGTTATTCAGATGGAAATGGATATTCTGCACCCCACCATGATGCGTGCCAAGTCATATTTGATTTTGAGGTAATTTTGAAAATGAAAAATCTCTCTATACCCCCTCTGACGACCCGACAATGATTTCTGTCGACGAATTATTGTTATTCAGATGAAAATAGATATTCTGCACCCCACCATGATGCGTGCCAAGTCATATTAGATTTTTGAAGAAGTATTGAAAATGAAAAATCCCTCTATACCCCCTTTAACGACCCGTCAATGATTTCTGTTGACGAATCATTGTTACTCAGAGGGACATGGATGTTCTGCACCCCACCATGATGCGTGCCAAGTCATATTTGATTTTGAGGTAATTTTGAAAATGAAAAATCCCTCTCTACCCCCTCTGACGACCCGACAATTATTTCTGTTGACAAATTATTGTTATTGAGATGGAAATGGATATTCTGTACCCCACCATGATGCGTGCCATGTCATATTTGATTATTGAAATCATTTTGATAATAAATAATCCCTCTATACCCCCTCTGACGACACGACAATGATTTCTGTTAACCAATTATTGTTAGTTAGATATACATGAATACTTTACACCACACCATGATGCGTGCCAAGTCATATTAGATTATGAGGTAATTTTGAAAATGAAAAATCTCTCTATACCCCCTCTGACGACACGACAATAATTTCTGTTAAGGAATTATTGTTATTCAGATAGATATGGATATTCTGCACCCCACCATGATGCGTGCCAAGTAATATTAGATTTTTGAAGAAATATTGAAAATGAAAAATCCCTCTATACCCCCTCCAACGACCCGTCAATGATTTCTGTTGACGAATTATTGTTATTCAGATGGAAATGGATATTCTGCACCCCACCATGATGCGTGCCAAGTCATATTTGATTTTGAGGTAATTTTGAAAATGAAAAATCCCTCTATACCCCCTCTGACGTCCGGACAATGATTTCTGTTGACAAATCATTGTTATTGAGATGGAAATGGATATTCTGTACCCCACCATGATGCGTGCAATGTCATATTTGATTATTGAAATCATTTTGATAATAAATAATCCCTCTATACCCCCTCTGACGACACGACAATGATTTCTGTTAACCAATTATTGTTAGTTAGATATACATGAATACTTTACACCACACCATGATGCGTGCCAAGTCATATTAGATTATGAGGTAATTTTGAAAATGAAAAATCTCTCTATACCCCCTCTGACGACACGACAATAATTTCTGTTAAGGAATTATTGTTATTCAGATAGATATGGATATTCTGCACCCCACCATGATGCGTGCCAAGTAATATTAGATTTTTGAAGAAATATTGAAAATGAAAAATCCCTCTATACCCCCTCTAACGACCCGACAATGATTTCTGTTGACGAATTATTGTTATTTTAATATATATGGATACTTTGCACCCCACTATGATGCGTGCCAAGTCATATTAGATTTTTGAAGTAATTTTGAAAATGAGAAATACCTCTATACCCCCTCTGACGACACGACAATGATTTAAATTGACGAATTATTGTTAATCAGATGGAGATGGATATTCTGCACCCCACCATGATGCGTGCCAAGTCATATTGGATTTTTGAAGAAATATTGAAAATGAAATATCCTTCTATACCCCCTCTGACGACCCGACAATGATTTCTGTTGACGAATTATTGTTATTCAGATGTTCATGGATACTTTGCACCCCACCATGATGCGTGCCAAGTCATATTAGATTTTTGAAGAAATATTGAAAATGAAAAATCCCTCTATACCCCCTCCAACGACCCGTCAATGATATCTGTCAACAAATTATTGTTATTAAGATGGAAATGGATATTCTGCACCCCACTATGATGCGTGCCAATTCATATTTGATTTTGAGGTAATTTTGAAAATGAAAAATCCCTCTATAACCCCTCTGACGACCCGACAATGATTTCTGTTGACCAATTATTGTTATTGAGATGGAAATGGATATTCTGTACCCCACCATGATGCGTGCTAAGTCATATTTGATTTTTGAAGTCATTTTGAAAATGTAAAATCCCTCTATACCCCCCTCTAATGACCCGACTATGATTTCTGATGACAAAATATTGTTATTCAGATGGAAATAGATATTCTGCACCCCTTCATGATGCGTGCCAAATCATATTAGATTTTTGAAGTAATATTGAAAATGAAAAATCCCTCTATACCTCCTTTAACGACCCGTCAATTATATCTGTTGACGAATCATTGTTATTCAGATGGAAATGGATATTCTGCACCCCACCATGATGCGTGCCAAGTCATATTTGATTTTGAGGTAATTTTGAAAATGAAAAATCTCTCTATACCCCCTCTGACGACCCGACAATGATTTCTGTCGACGAATTATTGTTATTCAGATGAAAATAGATATTCTGCACCCCACCATGATGCGTGCCAAGTCATATTAGATTTTTGAAGAAGTATTGAAAATGAAAAATCCCTCTATACCCCCTTTAACGACCCGTCAATGATTTCTGTTGACGAATCATTGTTACTCAGAGGGACATGGATGTTCTGCACCCCACCATGATGCGTGCCAATTCATATTTGATTTTGAGGTAATTTTGAAAATGAAAAATCCCTCTATAACCCCTCTGACGACCCGACAATGATTTCTGTTGAATAATTATTGTTATTGAGATGGAAATGGATATTCTGTACCCCACCATGATGCGTGCTAAGTCATATTTGATTTTTGAAGTCATTTTGAAAATGTAAAATCCCTCTATACCCCCCTCTAATGACCCGACTATGATTTCTGATGACAAAATATTGTTATTCAGATGGAAATGGATATTCTGCACCCCTCCATGATGCGTGCCAAGTCATATTAGATTTTTGAAGAAATATTGAAAATGAAAAATCCCTCTATACCCCCTTTAACGACCCGTCAATTATATCTGTTGACGAATCATTGTTATTCAGATGGAAATGGATATTCTGCACCCCACCATGATGCGTGCCAAGTCATATTTGATTTTGAGGTAATTTTGAAAATGAAAAATCTCTCTATACCCCCTCTGACGACCCGACAATGATTTTTGTCGACGAATTATTGTTATTCAGATGAAAATAGATATTCTGCACCCCACCATGATGCGTGCCAAGTCATATTAGATTATTGAAGAAATATTTAAAATGAAAAATCCCTCTATACCCCCTTTAACGACCCGTCAATGATTTCTGTCGACGAATTATTGTTATTCAGATGGAAATAGATATTCTGCACCCCACCATGATGCGTGCCAAGTCATATTAGATATTTGAAGAAATATTGAAAATGAAAAATCCCTCTATACCCCCTTTAACGACCCGTCAATTATATCTGTTGACGAATCATTGTTATTCAGATGGAAATGGATATTCTGCACCCCACCATGATCTGTGCCAAGTCATATTTGATTTTGAGGTAATTTTGAAAATGAAAAATCCCTCTATACCCCCTCTGACGACCCGACAATGATTTCTGTTGACAAATTATTGATATTGAGAAGGAAATGGATATTCTGTACCCCATCATGATGCGTGCCAAGTAATATTGGATTTTTGAAGAAATATTGAAAATGAAAAATACCTCTATACCCCCCCCCTCTAACGACCCGACAATGATTTCTGTTGACGAATTATTGTTATCCAGAAGGAAATGAATATTCTGCACCACACCATGATGGGTGCCAAGTAATATTGGATTTTTGAAGAAATATTTAAAATGAAAAATCCCTCTATACCCCCTCTAACGACCCGACAATGATTTCTGTTGACGAATAATTGTTATTCAGATTGAAATAGATATTCTGCACCCCACCATGATGCGTGCCAAGTAATATTGGATTTTTGAAGAAATATTGAAAATAAAAAATCCCTCTATACCCCCTCTGACGACCCGACAATGAGTTCAGTCGACGAATTATTGTTATTCAGATGGAAATAGATATTCTGCACTCCAGCATGATGCGTACCAAGTCATATTAGATTTTTGAAGAAATATTGAAAATGAAAAATCCCTCTATACCCTCTCCAACGACCCGTCAATGATTTCTGTCGACAAATTATTGTTATTCAGATGGTAATGGATATTCTGCACCCCACCACGATGCGTGCCAAGTAATATTGGATTTTTGAAGAAATATTGAAAATAAAAAATCCCTCTATACCCCCTCTGACGACCCGACAATGATTTCTCTTGACGAATTATTGTTATTCAGATGGACTTGGAAACTTTGCACCCCACCATGATGCGTGCCAAGTCATATTAGATTTTTGAAGGTAAATTGAAAATGAAAAATCCCTCTATACCCCCTCCATCGACACGACAATGACTTCTGTTGACAAATTATTGTTATTCAGATGGAAATGGATATTCTGCACCCCACCATGATGTGTGCCAAGTCATATTAGATTTTTGAAGAACTTTTGAAAATGAGAAATCCGTCTATACCCTCTCCAACGACCCGTCAATGATTTCTGTCGATAAATTATTGTTATTTGAATGGTATTGGATATTCTGCACCCCACTCTGATGCGTGCCAAGTCATATTTGATTTTGAGGTACTTTTGAAAATGAGAAATCCCTCTATACCCCTTCTGACGACACGACAATGATTTAAATTGAAGAATTATTGTTATTCAGATGGACATGGATACTTCGCACCCCACCATGATGCGTGCCAAGTCATTTTTGATTTTGAGGTAATTTTGAAAATGAAAAATCGCTCTATACCCCCTCTGACGACCCGACAATGATTTCTGTTGACAAATTATTGTTATTGAGATGGATATGGATATTCTGTACCACACCATGATGCGTGCCAAGTCATATTAGATTATTGAAGAAATATTGAAAATGAAAAATCCCTCTATACCCCCTCTGACGACCCGACAATGATTTCTGTTGACGAATTATTGTTATTCAGATGAACATGAATACTTTGCACCCCATCATGATGCGTGCCAAGTCATATTAGATTTTTGAAGAAATATTGAAAATGAAAAGTCCCTCTATACCCACTCTAACGACCAGACAATGAATTCTGTTGACGAATTAATGTTATTCAGATGGAAATGAATATTTTGCACTCCACCAAGATGCTTGCCAAGTCATATTTGATTTTTGAGGTAATATTGAAATTGATATATCCCTCTATAACCCCTTTGACGTTTCGAAAATGATTTCTCTTGACGAATTATTGTTATTCAGATAGAGATGGATATTTTGCACCCTACTATGATGCGTGCCAAGTCATATTTGATTCTTGAAGTAATTTTGAAAATGTAAAATCCCTCTATACCCCCTCTAATGACCCGACAATGATTTCTGTTGACAAATCATTGTTATTCAGATGAAAATGAATATTTTGCGCTCCACCATGATTTGATTTTTGAAGTCATTTTAAAAATGAAATATCCCTCTATACCCCTTCTTACGACCCGACAATGATTTCTCTTGACGAATTATTGTTATTCAGATAGAAATGGATATTTTGCACCCTACTATGTGCGTGCCAAGTCATATTTGATTCTTGAAGTAATTTTGAAAATGTAAAATCCCTCTATACCCCCTCTAATGACCCGACAATGATTTCTGTTGACAAATCATTGTTATTCAGATGGAAATGAATATTTTGCGCTCCACCATGATTTGATTTTTGAAGTCATTTTAAAAATGAAATATCCCTCTATACCCCTTCTTACGACCGGACAATGATTTCTCTTGACGAATTATTGTTATTCAGATAGAAATGGATATTTTGTACCCTACTATGTGCGTGCCAAGTCATATTTGATTCTTGAAGTAATTTTGAAAATGTAAAATCCCTCTATACCCCCTCTAATGACCCGACAATGATTTCTGTTGACAAATCATTGTTATTCAGATGGAAATGATTATTTTGCACTCCACCATGATGCTTGCCAAGTCATATTTGATTTTTGAGGTAATATTGAAATTGATATATCCCTCTATAACCCCTTTGATGTTTCGAAAATGATTTCTCTTGACGACTTATTGTTATTCAAATAGAGATGGATATTTTGCACCCTACTATGATGCGTGCCAAGTCATATTTGATTTTTGAAGTAATTTTGAAAATGTAAAATACCTCTATACCCCCTCTAATGACCCGAAAATGATTTCTGTTGACAAATTATTGTTATTCAGATGAAAATGAATATTTTGCACCCTACTATGATGCGTGCCAAGTCATATTTGATTTTTGAAGTAATTTTGAAACTGAAAAATCCCTCTATACCCACCTCTAATGACCCGACTATGATTTCTGATGACAAAATATTGTTATTCAGATGGAAATGGATATTCTGCACCCTTCCATGATGCGTGCCAAATCATATTTGATTTTTGAAGTCATTTTGAAAATGAAAAATCCCTCTATACCCCCTCTGACGACCCGTCAATTATTTCTGTTGACGAATCATTGTTATTCAGATGGAAATGGATATTCTGCACCCCACCATGATGCGTGCCAAGTCATATTTGATTTTGAGGTAATTTTGAAAATGAAAAATCCCTCTATACCCACTCTGACGACCCGACAATGATTTCTGTTGACAAATTATTGATATTGAGATGGAAATGGATATTCTGCACCCCACCATGATGCGTGCCAAGTCATATTTGATTATTGAAGTCATTTTGAAAATGAAAAATCCCTCTATATCCCCTCTGACGACCCGACAATGATTTCTGTTGACGAATTATTGGTATTCAGTTGGAACTGGATACTCTGCACCCCACCATGATGCGTGCCAAGTCATATTAGATTTTTGAAGAAATATTGAAAATGAAAAATCCCTCTATACCCCCTTTAACGACCCGTCAATTATATCTGTTGACGAATCATTGTTATTCAGATGGAAATGGATATTCTGCACCCCACCATGATGCGTGCCAAGTCATATTTGATTTTGAGGTAATTTTGAAAATGAAAAATCCCTCTATACCCCCTCTGACGACCCGACAATGATTTCTGTTGACAAATTATTGATATTGAGATGGAAATGGATATTCTGTACCCCACCATGATGCGTTCCAAGTCATATTTGATTATTGAAGTCATTTTGAAAATGAAAAATCCCTCTATATCCCCTCTGACTACCAGACAATGATTTCTGTTGACGAATTATTGGTATTCAGTTGGAACTGGATATTCTGCACCCCACCATGATGCGTGCCAAGTCATATTGGAATTTTGAAGAAATATTGAAAATGAAAATTCCCTCTATACCCCCTCTAACGACCCGACAATGATTTCTGTTGACGAATTATTCTTATTCAGATGGAAATGAATATTCTGCACCTCACCATGTTGCGTACCAAGTCATATTTGATTTTGAGGTAATTTTGAAAATGAAAAATCCCTCTATACCACCTCTAACGACCCGACAATGATTTCTGTCGACGAATTATTGTTATTCAGATGGAAATAGATATTCTGCACCCCACAATGATGCGTGCCAAGTAATATTGGATTTTTGAAGAAATATTGAATATGAAAAATACCTCTATACCCCCCCCCTCTAACGACCCGACAATGAATTCTGATGACGAATTATTGTTATCCAGATGGAAATGAATATTCTGCACCCCACCATGATGCGTGCCAAGTAATATTGGATTTTTGAAGAAATATTGAAAATGAAATATCCCTCTATACCCCCTCTAACGACCCGACAATGATTTCTGTTGACGAATAATTGTTACTCAGATTGAAATAGATATTCCGCACCCCACCATGATGCGTGCCAAGTAATATTGGATTTTTGAAGAAATATTGAAAATAAAAAATCCCTCTATACCCCCTCTGACGACCCGACAATGAGTTCTGTCGACGAATTATTGTTATTCAGATGGAAATAGATATTCTGCACCCCAGCATGATGCGTGCCAAGTCATATTAGATTTTTGAAGAAATATTGAAAATGAAAAATCCCTCTATACCCCCTCCAACGACCCGTCAATGATTTCTGTCGACAAATGATTGTTATTCAGATGGTAATGAATATTCTGCACCCCACCATGATGCGTGCCAAGTAATATTGGATTTTTGAAGAAATATTGAAAATAAAAAATCCCTCTATACCCCCTCTGACGACCCGACAATGATTTCTGTTGACGAATTATTGTTATTCAGATGGACTTGGATACTTTGCAGCCCACCGTGATGCGTGCCAAGTCATATTAGATTTTTGAAGAAATATTGAAAATGAAAAATCCCTCTATACCCCCTCTATCGACCCGACAATGACTTCTGTTGACATATTATTGTTATTCAGATGGAAATGGATATTCTGCACCCCACCATGATGTGTGCCAAGTCATATAAGATTTTTGAAGAACTTTTGAAAATGAGAAATCCCTCTATACCCTCTCCAACGACCCGTCAATGATTTCTGTTGACGAATTATTGTTATTCAGATGGAAATGGATATTCTTCTGCCCACCATGATGCGTGCCAAGTCATATTTGATTTTGAGGTACTTTTGAAAATGAGAAATCCCTCTATACCCCTTCTGACGACACGAGAATGATTTAAATTGAAGAATTATTGTTATTCAGATGGACATGGATACTTCGCACCCCACCATGATTCGTGCCAAGTCATTTTTGATATTGAGGTAATTTTGAAAATGAGAAATCCCTCTATACCCCCTCTGACGACCCGACAATGATTTCTGTTGACAAATTATTGTTATTGAGATGGAAATGGATATTCTGTACCACACCATGATGCGTGCCAAGTCATATTAGATTATTGAAGAAATTTTGAAAATGAAAAATCCCTCTATACCCCCTCCAACGACCCGTCAATGATTTCTGTTGACGAATTATTGTTATTCAGATGGAAATGGATATTCTGCACCCCACCATGATGCGTGCCAAGTCATATTTGATTTTGAGGTAATTTTGAAAATGAAAAATCCCTCTATACCCCCTCTGACGTCCCGACAATGATTTCTGTTGACAAATCATTGTTATTGAGATGGAAATGGATATTCTGTACCCCACCATGATGCGTGCCATGTCATATTTGATTATTGAAATCATTTTGATAATAAATAATCCCTCTATACCCCCTCTGACGACACGACAATGATTTCTGTTAACCAATTATTGTTAGTTAGATATACATGAATACTTTACACCACACCATGATGCGTGCCAAGTCATATTAGATTATGAGGTAATTTTGAAAATGAAAAATCTCTCTATACCCCCTCTGACGACACGACAATAATTTCTGTTAAGGAATTATTGTTATTCAGATAGATATGGATATTCTGCACCCCACCATGATGCGTGCCAAGTAATATTAGATTTTTGAAGAAATATTGAAAATGAAAAATCCCTCTATACCCCCTCTAACGACCCGACAATGATTTCTGTTGACGAATTATTGTTATTTTAATATATATGGATACTTTGCACCCCACTATGATGCGTGCCAAGTCATATTAGATTTTTGAAGTAATTTTGAAAATGAGAAATACCTCTATACCCCCTCTGACGACACGACAATGATTTAAATTGACGAATTATTGTTAATCAGATGGAGATGGATATTCTGCACCCCACCATGATGCGTGCCAAGTCATATTGGATTTTTGAAGAAATATTGAAAATGAAATATCCTTCTATACCCCCTCTGACGACCCGACAATGATTTCTGTTGACGAATTATTGTTATTCAGATGTTCATGGATACTTTGCACCCCACCATGATGCGTGCCAAGTCATATTAGATTTTTGAAGAAATATTGAAAATGAAAAATCCCTCTATACCCCCTCCAACGACCCGTCAATGATATCTGTCAACAAATTATTGTTATTAAGATAGAAATGGATATTCTGCACCCCACTATGATGCGTGCCAATTCATATTTGATTTTGAGGTAATTTTGAAAATGAAAAATCCCTCTATAACCCCTCTGACGACCCGACAATGATTTCTGTTGACCAATTATTGTTATTGAGATGGAAATGGATATTCTGTACCCCACCATGATGCGTGCTAAGTCATATTTGATTTTTGAAGTCATTTTGAAAATGTAAAATCCCTCTATACCCCCCTCTAATGACCCGACTATGATTTCTGATGACAAAATATTGTTATTCAGATGGAAATAGATATTCTGCACCCCTTCATGATGCGTGCCAAATCATATTAGATTTTTGAAGTAATATTGAAAATGAAAAATCCCTCTATACCTCCTTTAACGACCCGTCAATTATATCTGTTGACGAATCATTGTTATTCAGATGGAAATGGATATTCTGCACCCCACCATGATGCGTGCCAAGTCATATTTGATTTTGAGGTAATTTTGAAAATGAAAAATCTCTCTATACCCCCTCTGACGACCCGACAATGATTTCTGTCGACGAATTATTGTTATTCAGATGAAAATAGATATTCTGCACCCCACCATGATGCGTGCCAAGTCATATTAGATTTTTGAAGAAGTATTGAAAATGAAAAATCCCTCTATACCCCCTTTAACGACCCGTCAATGATTTCTGTTGACGAATCATTGTTACTCAGAGGGACATGGATGTTCTGCACCCCACCATGATGCGTGCCAAGTCATATTTGATTTTGAGGTAATTTTGAAAATGAAAAATCCCTCTCTACCCCCTCTGACGACCCGACAATTATTTCTGTTGACAAATTATTGTTATTGAGATGGAAATGGATATTCTGTACCCCACCATGATGCGTGCCAAGACATATTTGATTATAGAAGTCATTTTGAAAATGAATAATCCTTCTATACCCCCTCTAACGACCCGACAATGATTTCTGTCGACGAATTATTGTTATTCAGATGGATATAGATATTCTGCACCCCACCATGATGCGTGCCAAGTCATATTAGATATTTGAAGAAATATTGAAAATGAAAAATCCCTCTCTACCCCCTCTGACGACCCGACAATTATTTCTGTTGACAAATTATTGTTGTTGAGATGGAAATGGATATTCTGTACCCCACCATGATGCGTGCCAAGTCATATTTGATTATAGAAGTCATTTTGAAAATGAATAATCCTTCTATACCCCCTCTAACGACCCGACAATGATTTCTGTCGACGAATTATTGTTATTCAGATGGAAATGGATATTCTGCACCCCACCATGATGCGTGCCAAGTCATATTTGATTTTGAGGTAATTTTGAAAATGAAAAATCCCTCTATACCCCCTCTGACAACCCGACAATGATTTCTGTTGACAAATTATAGATATTGAGATGGAAATGGATATTCTGTACCCCATCAAGATGCGTGCCAAGTAATATTGGATTTTTGAAGAAATATTGAAAATGAAAAATACCTCTATACCCCCCCCCCTCTAACGACCCGACAATGATTTCTGTTGACGAATTATTGTTATCCAGAAGGAAATGAATATTCTGCACCACACCATGATGGGTGCCAAGTAATATTGGATTTTTGAAGAAATATTGAAAATGAAAAATCCCTCTATACCCCCTCTAACGACCCGACAATGATTTCTGTTGACGAATAATTGTTATTCAGATTGAAATAGATATTCTGCACCCCACCATGATGCGTGCCAAGTAATATTGGATTTTTGAAGAAATATTGAAAATAAAAAATCCCTCTATACCCCCTCTGACGACCCGACAATGAGTTCTGTCGACGAATTATTGTTATTCAGATGGTAATAGATATTCTGCACCCCAGCATGATGCGTGCCAAGTCATATTAGATTTTTGAAGAAATATTGAAAATGAAAAATCCCTCTATACCCCCTCCAACGACCCGTCAATGATTTCTGTCGACAAATTATTGTTATTCAGATGGTAATGGATATTCTGCACCCCACCATGATGCGTGCCAAGTAATATTGAATTTTTGAAGAAATATTGAAAATAAAAAATCCCTCTATACCCCCTCTGACGACCCGACAATGATTTCTGTTGACGAATTATTGTTATTCAGATGGACTTGGATACTTTGCACCCCACCATGATGCGTGCCAAGTCATATTAGATTTTTGAAGAAATATTGAAAATGAAAAATCTCTCTATACCCCCTCTATCGACCCGACAATGACTTCTGTTGACAAATTATTGTTATTCAGATGGAAATGGATATTCTGCACCCCACCATGATGTGTGCCAAGTCATATTAGATTTTTGAAGTACTTTTGAAAATGAGAAGTCCCTCTATACCCTCTCCAACGACCCGTCAATGATTTCTGTCGATAAATTATTGTTATTTAGATGGTATTGGATATTCTGCACCCCACTCTGATGCGTGCCAAGTCATATTTGATTTTGAGGTACTTTTGAAAATGAGAAATCCCTCTATACCCCCTCTGACGACACGACAATGATTTAAATTGAAGAATTATTGTTATTCAGATGGACATGGATACTTTGCACCCCACCATGATGCGTGCCAAGACATATTAGATTTTTAAAGTAATTTTGAAATTGATAAATCCCTCCATACCCCCTCTGACGACACGACAATGATTTATGTTGACGAATTAATGTAAGTCAGATAGAAATGGATATTCTGCACCCCGCCATGATGTGTGCCAAGTCATATTAGATTTTTGAAGAACTTTTGAAAATGAGAAATCCCTCTATACCTTCTCCAACGACCCGTCAATGATTTCTGTCGACAAATTATTGTTATTCAGATGGTACTGGATATTCTGCACCCCGCTATGATGCGTGCCAAGTCATATTTGATTTTGAGGTACTTTTGAAAATGAGAAATCCTTCTATACCCCCTCTGACGACACGACAATGATTTAAATTGAAGAATTATTGTTATTCAGATGGACATGGATACTTCGCACCCCACCATGATGCGTGCCAAGTCATTTTTGAAATTGAGGTAATTTTGAAAATGAAAAATCCCTCTATACCCCCTCTGACGACCCGACAATGATATCTGTTGACAAATTATTGTTATTGAGATGGAAATGGATATTCTGTACCACACCATGATGCGTGCCAAGTAATATTAGATTATTGAAGAACTTTTGAAAATGAGAAATCCCTCTATACCCTCTCCAACGACCCGTCAATGATTTCTGTCGACAAATTATTGTTATTCAGATGGTACTGGATATTCTGCACCCCGCTATGATGCGTGCCAAGTCATATTTGATTTTGAGGTACTTTTGAAAATGAGAAATCCTTCTATACCCCCTCTGACGACACGACAATGATTTAAATTGAAGAATTATTGTTATTCAGATGGACATGGATACTTCGCACCCCACCATGATGCGTGCCAAGTCATTTTTGAATTTGAGGTAATTTTGAAAATGAAAAATCCCTCTATACCCCCTCTGACCACCCGACAATGATATCTGTTAACCAATTATTGTTAGTTAGATATACATGAATACTTTGCACCACACTATGATGCGTGCCAAGTCATATTAGATTATGAGGTAATTTTGAAAATGAAAAATCTCTCTATACCCCCTCTGACGACAAGACAATAATTTCTGTTAAGGAATTATTGTTATTCAGATAGATATGGATATTCTGCACCCCACCATGATGCGTGCCAAGTAATATTAGATTTTTGAAGAAATATTGAAATTGAAAAATCCCTCTATACCCCCTCTAACGACCCGACAATGATTTCTGTTGACGAATTATTGTTATTTAAATATATATGGATAATTTGCACCCCACTATGATGCGTGCCAAGTCATATTAGATTTTTGAAGTAATTTTGAAAATGAGAAATACCTCTATACCCCCTCTGTCGACACGACAATGATTTAAATTGACGAATTATTGTTATTCAGATGGACATGGATACTTTGCACCCCACCATGATGCGTGCCAAGTCATATTAGATTTTTGAAGTAATTTTGAAAATGATAAATCCCTCCATACCCCCTCTGACGACACGACAATGATTTATGTTGACGAATTAATGTTAGTCAGATAGAAATGGATATTCTGCACCCCGCCATGATGAGTGCCATGTCATATTTGATTATTGAAATCTTTTTGATAATGAAAAATCCCTCTATACCCCCTCTGACCACCCGACAATAATTTCTGTTGACGAATAATTTTTATTCAGATGGACATGGATACTTTGCACCCCACCATGATGCGTGCCAAGTCATATTAGACTTTTGAAGATATATTGAAAATGAAAAATCCCTTAATACCCCCTCTAACGACCCGACAATGATTTCTGTTGACAAATTATTGTTATTCAGATGGAAATGGATATTCTGCACCCTACCATGATGCGTGCCAAGTCATATTAGATTTTTGAAGTCATTTTGAAAATGAAAAATCCCTCTATACCCCCTTCAACGACCCGTCAATGATTTCTGTTGCCGAATTATTGTTATTCAGATAGGAATGGATATTCTGCACACCACCATGATGCGTGCCAAGTCATATTTGATTTTCAGGTAATTTTGAAAATGAAAAATCCCTCTATACCCCCTCTGACGACCCGACAATGATTTCTGTTGACAAATTATTGTTATTGAGATGGAAATGGATATTCTGCACCCCACCATGATGCGTGCCAAGACATATTAGATTTTTGAAGAAATATTGAAAATGAAAAATCCCTCTATACCCTCTCTGACGACCCGACAATGATTTCTGTTGCCGAATTATTGTTATTCAGATAGAAATGGATATTCTGCACCCCACCATGATGCGTGCCAAGTCATATTTGATTTTGAGGTAATTTTGAAAATGAAAAATCCCTCTATACCCCCTCTGACGACCCGACAATGATTTCTGTTGACAAATTATTGTTATTGAGATGGAAATGGATATTCTGCACCCTACCATGATGCGTGCCAAGTCATATTAGATTTTTGAAGTCATTTTGAAAATGAAAAATCCCTCTATACCCCCTCTGACGACACGACAATGATTTCTGTTAACCAATTATTGTTAGTTAGATATACATGAATACTTTGCACCACACTATGATGCGTGCCAAGTCATATTATATTATGAGGTAATTTTGAAAATGAAAAATCTCTCTATACCCCCTCTGACGACAAGACAATAATTTCTGTTAAGGAATTATTGTTATTCAGATAGATATGGATATTCTGCACCCCACCATGATGCGTGCCAAGTAATATTAGATTTTTGAAGAAATATTGAAATTGAAAAATCCCTCTATACCCCCTCTTACGACCCGACAATGATTTCTGTTGACGAATTATTGTTATTTAAATATATATGGATACTTTGCACCCCACTATGATGCGTGCCAAGTCATATTAGATTTTTGAAGTAATTTTGAAAATGAGAAATACCTCTATACCCCCTCTGTCGACACGACAATGATTTAAATTGACGAATTATTGTTATTCAGATGGACTTGGATACTTTGCAGCCCACCGTGATGCGTGCCAAGTCATATTAGATTTTTGAAGAAATATTGAAAATGAAAAATCCCTCTATACCCCCTCTATCGACCCGACAATGACTTCTGTTGACATATTATTGTTATTCAGATGGAAATGGATATTCTGCACCCCACCATGATGTGTGCCAAGTCATATAAGATTTTTGAAGAACTTTTGAAAATGAGAAATCCCTCTATACCCTCTCCAACGACCCGTCAATGATTTCTGTTGACGAATTATTGTTATTCAGATGGAAATGGATATTCTTCTGCCCACCATGATGCGTGCCAAGTCATATTTGATTTTGAGGTACTTTTGAAAATGAGAAATCCCTCTATACCCCTTCTGACGACACGAGAATGATTTAAATTGAAGAATTATTGTTATTCAGATGGACATGGATACTTCGCACCCCACCATGATTCGTGCCAAGTCATTTTTGATATTGAGGTAATTTTGAAAATGAGAAATCCCTCTATACCCCCTCTGACGACCCGACAATGATTTCTGTTGACAAATTATTGTTATTGAGATGGAAATGGATATTCTGTACCACACCATGATGCGTGCCAAGTCATATTAGATTATTGAAGAAATTTTGAAAATGAAAAATCCCTCTATACCCCCTCCAACGACCCGTCAATGATTTCTGTTGACGAATTATTGTTATTCAGATGGAAATGGATATTCTGCACCCCACCATGATGCGTGCCAAGTCATATTTGATTTTGAGGTAATTTTGAAAATGAAAAATCCCTCTATACCCCCTCTGACGTCCCGACAATGATTTCTGTTGACAAATCATTGTTATTGAGATGGAAATGGATATTCTGTACCCCACCATGATGCGTGCCATGTCATATTTGATTATTGAAATCATTTTGATAATAAATAATCCCTCTATACCCCCTCTGACGACACGACAATGATTTCTGTTAACCAATTATTGTTAGTTAGATATACATGAATACTTTACACCACACCATGATGCGTGCCAAGTCATATTAGATTATGAGGTAATTTTGAAAATGAAAAATCTCTCTATACCCCCTCTGACGACACGACAATAATTTCTGTTAAGGAATTATTGTTATTCAGATAGATATGGATATTCTGCACCCCACCATGATGCGTGCCAAGTAATATTAGATTTTTGAAGAAATATTGAAAATGAAAAATCCCTCTATACCCCCTCTAACGACCCGACAATGATTTCTGTTGACGAATTATTGTTATTTTAATATATATGGATACTTTGCACCCCACTATGATGCGTGCCAAGTCATATTAGATTTTTGAAGTAATTTTGAAAATGAGAAATACCTCTATACCCCCTCTGACGACACGACAATGATTTAAATTGACGAATTATTGTTAATCAGATGGAGATGGATATTCTGCACCCCACCATGATGCGTGCCAAGTCATATTGGATTTTTGAAGAAATATTGAAAATGAAATATCCTTCTATACCCCCTCTGACGACCCGACAATGATTTCTGTTGACGAATTATTGTTATTCAGATGTTCATGGATACTTTGCACCCCACCATGATGCGTGCCAAGTCATATTAGATTTTTGAAGAAATATTGAAAATGAAAAATCCCTCTATACCCCCTCCAACGACCCGTCAATGATATCTGTCAACAAATTATGGTTATTAAGATGGAAATGGATATTCTGCACCCCACTATGATGCGTGCCAATTCATATTTGATTTTGAGGTAATTTTGAAAATGAAAAATCCCTCTATAACCCCTCTGACGACCCGACAATGATTTCTGTTGACCAATTATTGTTATTGAGATGGAAATGGATATTCTGTACCCCACCATGATGCGTGCTAAGTCATATTTGATTTTTGAAGTCATTTTGAAAATGTAAAATCCCTCTATACCCCCCTCTAATGACCCGACTATGATTTCTGATGACAAAATATTGTTATTCAGATGGAAATAGATATTCTGCACCCCTTCATGATGCGTGCCAAATCATATTAGATTTTTGAAGTAATATTGAAAATGAAAAATCCCTCTATACCTCCTTTAACGACCCGTCAATTATATCTGTTGACGAATCATTGTTATTCAGATGGAAATGGATATTCTGCACCCCACCATGATGCGTGCCAAGTCATATTTGATTTTGAGGTAATTTTGAAAATGAAAAATCTCTCTATACCCCCTCTGACGACCCGACAATGATTTCTGTCGACGAATTATTGTTATTCAGATGAAAATAGATATTCTGCACCCCACCATGATGCGTGCCAAGTCATATTAGATTTTTGAAGAAGTATTGAAAATGAAAAATCACTCTATACCCCCTTTAACGACCCGTCAATGATTTCTGTTGACGAATCATTGTTACTCAGAGGGACATGGATGTTCTGCACCCCACCATGATGCGTGCCAAGTCATATTTGATTTTGAGGTAATTTTGAAAATGAAAAATCCCTCTCTACCCCCTCTGACGACCCGACAATTATTTCTGTTGACAAATTATTGTTATTGAGATGGAAATGGATATTCTGTACCCCACCATGATGCGTGCCAAGACATATTTGATTATAGAAGTCATTTTGAAAATGAATAATCCTTCTATACCCCCTCTAACGACCCGACAATGATTTCTGTCGACGAATTATTGTTATTCAGATGGATATAGATATTCTGCACCCCACCATGATGCGTGCCAAGTCATATTAGATATTTGAAGAAATATTGAAAATGAAAAATCCCTCTCTACCCCCTCTGACGACCCGACAATTATTTCTGTTGACAAATTATTGTTGTTGAGATGGAAATGGATATTCTGTACCCCACCATGATGCGTGCCAAGTCATATTTGATTATAGAAGTCATTTTGAAAATGAATAATCCTTCTATACCCCCTCTAACGACCCGACAATGATTTCTGTCGACGAATTATTGTTATTCAGATGGAAATGGATATTCTGCACCCCACCATGATGCGTGCCAAGTCATATTTGATTTTGAGGTAATTTTGAAAATGAAAAATCCCTCTATACCCCCTCTGACAACCCGACAATGATTTCTGTTGACAAATTATAGATATTGAGATGGAAATGGATATTCTGTACCCCATCAAGATGCGTGCCAAGTAATATTGGATTTTTGAAGAAATATTGAAAATGAAAAATACCTCTATACCCCCCCCCCCTCTAACGACCCGACAATGATTTCTGTTGACGAATTATTGTTATCCAGAAGGAAATGAATATTCTGCACCACACCATGATGGGTGCCAAGTAATATTGGATTTTTGAAGAAATATTGAAAATGAAAAATCCCTCTATACCCCCTCTAACGACCCGACAATGATTTCTGTTGACGAATAATTGTTATTCAGATTGAAATAGATATTCTGCACCCCACCATGATGCGTGCCAAGTAATATTGGATTTTTGAAGAAATATTGAAAATAAAAAATCCCTCTATACCCCCTCTGACGACCCGACAATGAGTTCTGTCGACGAATTATTGTTATTCAGATGGTAATAGATATTCTGCACCCCAGCATGATGCGTGCCAAGTCATATTAGATTTTTGAAGAAATATTGAAAATGAAAAATCCCTCTATACCCCCTCCAACGACCCGTCAATGATTTCTGTCGACAAATTATTGTTATTCAGATGGTAATGGATATTCTGCACCCCACCATGATGCGTGCCAAGTAATATTGAATTTTTGAAGAAATATTGAAAATAAAAAATCCCTCTATACCCCCTCTAACGACCCGACAATGATTTCTGTTGACGAATTATTGTTATTCAGATGGACTTGGATACTTTGCACCCCACCATGATGCGTGCCAAGTCATATTAGATTTTTGAAGAAATATTGAAAATGAAAAATCTCTCTATACCCCCTCTATCGACCCGACAATGACTTCTGTTGACAAATTATTGTTATTCAGATGGAAATGGATATTCTGCACCCCACCATGATGCGTGCCAAGTCATATTGGAATTTTGAAGAAATATTGAAAATGAAAATTCCCTCTATACCCCCTCTAACGACCCGACAATGATTTCTGTTGACGAATTATTCTTATTCAGATGGAAATGAATATTCTGCACCTCACCATGTTGCGTACTAAGTCATATTTGATTTTGAGGTAATTTTGAAAATGAAAAATCCCTCTATACCACCTCTAACGACCCGACAATGATTTCTGTCGACGAATTATTGTTATTCAGATGGAAATAGATATTCTGCACCCCACCATGATGCGTGCCAAGTAATATTGGATTTTTGAGGAAATATTGAAAATGAAAAATACCTCTATACCCCTCCTCTCTAACGACCCGACAATGATTTCTGTTGACGAATTATTGTTATCCAGATAGAAATGAATATTCTGCACCCCACCATGATGCGTGCCAAGTAATATTGGATTTTTGAAGAAATATTGAAAATGAAATTTCCCTCTATTCCCCCTCTAACGACCCGACAATGATTTCTGTTGACGAATAATTGTTATTCAGATTGAAATAGATATTCCGCACCCCACCATGATGCGTGCCAAGTAATATTGGATTTTTGAAGAAATATTGAAAATAAAAAATCCCTCTATACCCCCTCTGACGACCCGACAATGAGTTCTGTCGACGAATTATTGTTATTCAGATGGAAATAGATATTCTGCACCCTAGCATGATGCGTGCCAAGTCATATTAGATTTTTGAAGAAATATTGAAAATGAAAACTCCCTCTATACCCCTTCCAACGACCCGTCAATGATTTCTGTCGAAAAATGATGGTTATTCAGATGGTAATGAATATTCTGCACCCCACCTTGATGCGTGCCAAGTAATATTGGATTTTTGAAGTAATATTGAAAATAAAAAATCCCTCTATACCCCCTCTGACGACCCGACAATGATTTCTGTTGACGAATTATTGTTATTCGGATGGACTTAAATACTTTGCAGCCCACCGTGATGCGTGCCAAGTCATATTAGATTGTTGAAGAAATATTGAAAATGAAAAATCCCTCTATACCCCCTCTGACGACCCGACAATGACTTCTGTTGACGAATTATTGTTATTCAGATGGACTTGGATACTTTGCACCCCACCATGATGCGTGCCAAGTAATATTGGATTTTTGAAGAAATATTGAAAATAAAAAATCCCTCTATACCCCTTCTGACGACCCGACAATGACTTCTGTTGACATATTATTGTTATTCAGATGGAAATGGATATTCTGCACCCCACCATGATGTGTGCCAAGTCATATATGATTTTTGAAGAACTTTTGAAAATGAGAAATCCCTCTATACCCTCTCCAACGACCCGTCAATGATTTCTGTTGACAGATTATTGTTATTCAGATGGTATTGGATATTCTGCACCCCACTATGATGCGTGCCAAGTCATATTTGATTTTGAGGTACTTTTGAAAATGAGAAATCCCTCTATACCCCTTCTGACGACACGACAATGATTTAAATTGAAGAATTATTGTTATTCAGATGGACATGGATACTTCGCACCCCACCATGATGCGTGCCAAGTCATTTTTGATTTTGAGGTAATTTTGAAAATAAAAAATCCCTCTATACCCCCTCTGACGACCCGACAATGATTTCTGTTGACAAATTATCGTTATTGAGATGGAAATAGATATTCTGTACCACACCATGATGCGTGCCAAGTCATATTAGATTATTGAAGAAATTTTGAAAATGAAAAATCCCTCTATACCCCCTCCAACGACCCGTCAATGATTTCTGTTGACGAATTATTGTTATTCAGATGGAAATGGATATTCTGCACCCCACCATGATGCGTGCCAAGTCATATTTGATTTTGAGGTAATTTTAAAAATGAAAAATCCCTCTATACCCCCTCTGACGTCCCGACAATGATTTCTGTTGACAAATCATTGTTATTGAGATGGAATTGGATATTCTGTACCCCACCATGATGCGTGCCATGTCATATTTGATTATTGAAATCATTTTGATAATAAAAAATCCCTCTATACCCCCTCTGACGACACGACAATGATTTCTGTTAACCAATTATTGTTAGTTAGATATACATGAATACTTTGCACCACACCATGATGCGTGCCAAGTCATATTAGATTATGAGGTAATTTTGAAAATGAAAAATCTCTCTATACCCCCTCTGACGACACGGCAATAATTTCTGTTAAGGAATTATTGTTATTCAGATAGATATGGATATTCTGCACCCCACCATGATGCGTGCCAAGTAATATTAGATTTTTGGAGAAATATTGAAAAAGAAAAATCCCTCTATACCCCCTCTAACGACCCGACAATGATTTCTGTTGACGAATTATTGTTATTTAGATATATATGGATACTTTGCACCCCACTACGATGCGTGCCAAGTCATATTAGATTTTTGAAGTAATTTTGAAAATGAGAAATACCTCTATACTCCCTCTGACGACACGACAATGATTCAAATTGACGAATTATTGTTATTCAGATGGACATGGATACTTTGCACCCCACCATGATGCGTGCCAAGTCATATTAGATTTTTGAAGTAATTTTGAAAATGATAAATTCCTCCATACCCCCTCTGACGACACGACAATGATTTATGTTGACGAATTAATGTTAGTCAGATAGAAATGGATATTCTGCACCCCGCCATGATGCGTGCCATGTCATATTTGATTATTGAAATCTTTTTGATAATGAAAAATCCCTCTATACCCCCTCTGACGACCCGACAATGATTTCTGTTGACGAATTATTTTTATTCAGATGGACATGGATACTTTGCACCCCACCATGATGCGTGCCAAGTCATATTAGATTTTTGAAGATATATTGAAAATGAAAAATCCCTCTATACCCCCTCTAACGACCCGACAATGATTTCTGTTGACAAATTATTGTTACTCAGATGGAAATGGATATTCTGCACCCTACCATGATGCGTGCCAAGTCATATTAGATTTTTGAAGTCATTTTGAAAATAGAAAATCCCTCTATACCCCCTTCAACGACCCGTCAATGATTTCTGTTGCCGAATTATTGTTATTCAGATAGAAATGGATATTCTGCACCCCACCATGATGCGTGCCAAGTCATATTTGATTTTGAGGTAATTTTGAAAATGAAAAATCCCTCTATACCCCCTCTGACGACCCGACAATGATTTCTGTCGACGAATTATTGCTATTCAGATATAAATAGATATTCTGCACCCCACCATGATGCGTGCCAAGTAATATTGGAATTTTGAAGAAAATTGAAAATGAAAAATACCTCTATACCCCCCCCCTCTAACGACCCGACAATGATTTCTGTTGACAAATTATTGATATTGAGATGGAAATGGATATTCTGCACCCCACCATGATGCGTGCCAAGTCAAATTGGAATTTTGAAGAAATATTGAAAATGAAAATTCCCTCTATACCCCCTCTAACGACCCGACAATGATTTCTGTTGACGAATTATTCTTATTCAGATGGAAATGAATATTCTGCACCTCACCATGTTGCGTACTAAGTCATATTTGATTTTGAGGTAATTTTGAAAATGAAAAATCCCTCTATACCACCTCTAACGACCCGACAATGATTTCTGTCGACGAATTATTGTTAATCAGATGGAAATAGATATTTTGCACCCCACCATGATGCGTGCCAAGTAATATTGGATTTTTGAAGAAATATTGAAAATGAAAAATACCTCTATACCCCCCCCCCCTCTAACGACCCGACAATGATTTCTGTTGACGAACTATTGTTATCCAGATGGAAATGAATATTCTGCACCCCACCATGATGCGTGCCAAGTAATATTGGATTTTTGAAGAAATATTGAAAATGAAATATCCCTCTATACCCCCTCTAACGACCCGACAATGATTTCTGTTGACGAATAATTGTTATTCAGATTGAAATAGATATTCCGCACCCCACCATGATGCGTGCCAAGTAATATTGGATTTTTGAAGAAATATTGTAAAAAAAAAATCCCTCTATACCCCCTCTGACGACCCGACAATGAGTTCTGTCGACGAATTATTGTTATTCAGATGGAAATAGATATTCTGCACCACAGCATGATGCGTGCCAAGTCATATTAGATTTTTGAAGAAATATTGAAAATGAAAAATCCCTCTATACCCCTTCCAACGACCCGTCAATGATTTCTGTCGACAAATGATTGTTATTCAGATGGTAATGAATATTCTGCACCCCACCATGATGCGTGCCAAGTAATATTGGATTTTTGAAGAAATATTGAAAATAAAAAGTCCCTCTATACCCCCTCTGACGACCCGACAATGACTTCTGTTGACATATTATTGTTATTCAGATGGAAATGGATATTCTGCACCCCACCATGATGTGTGCCAAGTCATATAAGATTTTTGAAGAACTTTTGAAAATGAGAAATCCCTCTATACCCTCTCCAACGACCCGTCAATGATTTCTGTTGACAAATTATTGTTATTCGGATGGTATTGGATATTCTGCACCCCACTATGATGCGTGCCAAGTCATATTTGATTTTGAGGTACTTTTGAAAATGAGAAATCCCTCTATACCCCTTCTGACGACACGACAATGATTTAAATTGAAGAATTATTGTTAATCAGATGGACATGGATACTTCGCACCCAACCATGATGCGTGCCAAGTCATTTTTGATTTTGAGGTAATTTTGAAAATAAAAAATCCCTCTATACCCCCTCTGACGACCCGACAATGATTTCTGTTGACAAATTATTGTTACTGAGATGGAAATAGATATTCTGTACCACACCATGATGCGTGCCATGTAATATTTGATTATTGAAATCATTTTGATAATAAAAAATCCCTCTATACCCCCTCTGACGACACGACAATGATTTCTGTTAACTAATTATTGTTAGTTAGATATACATGAATACTTTGCACCACACCATGATGCGTGCCAAGTCATATTAGATTATGAGGTAATTTTGAAAATGAAAAATCTCTCTATACCCCCTCTGAAGACACGACAATAATTTCTGTTAAGGAATTATTGTTATTCAGATAGATATGGATATTCTGCACCCCACCATGATGCGTGCCAAGTCATATTAGATTTTTGAAGTAATTTTGAAAATGAGAAATACCTCTATACTCCCTCTGACGACACGACAATGATTTAAATTGACGAATTATTGTTAGTCAAATGGACATGGATACTTTGCACCCCACCATGATGCGTTCCAAGTCATATTAGATTTTTGAAGTAATTTTGAAAATGATAAATCCCTCCATACCACCTCTGACGACACGACAATGATTTTTGTTGACGAATTAATGTTAGTCAGATAGAAATGGATATTCTGCACCCCGCCATGATGCGTGCCATGTCATATTTGATTATTGAAATCTTTTTGATAATGAAAAATCCCTCTATACCCCCTCTGACGACCCGACAATGATTTCTGTTGACGAATTATTTTTATTCAGATGAACATGGATACTTTGCACCCCACCATGATGCGTGCCAAGTCATATTAGATTTTTGAAGATATATTGAAAATGAAAAATCCCTCTATACCCCCTCTAACGACCCGACAATGATTTCTGTTGACAAATTATTGTTATTCAGATGGAAATGGATATTCTGCACCCTACCATGATGCGTGCCAAGTCATATTATATTTTTGAAGTCATTTTGAAAATAAAAAATCCCTCTATACCCCCTTCAACGACCCGTCAATGATTTCTGTTGCCGAATTATTGTTATTCAGATAGAAATGGATATTCTGCACCCCACCATGATGCGTGCCAAGTCATATTTGATTTTGAGGTAATTTTGAAAATGAAAAATCCCTCTATACCCCCTCTGACGACCCGACAATGATTTCAGTCGACGAATTATTGTTATTCAGATGAAAATAGATATTCTGCACCCCACCATGATGCGTGCCAAGTAATATTGGATTTTTGAAGAAATATTGAAAATGAAAAATACCTCTATACCCCCCCCTCTAACGACCCGACAATGATTTCTGTTGACGAATTATTGTTATCCAGATGGAAATGAATATTCTGCACCCCACCATGATGCGTGCCAAGTAATATTGGATTTTTGAAGAAATATTGAAAATGAAATATCCCTCTATACCCCCTCTAACGACCCGACAATGATTTCTGTTGACGAATAATTGTTAGTCAGATTGAAATAGATATTCCGCACCCCACCATGATGCGTGCCAAGTAATATTGGATTTTTGAAGAAATATTGAAAATAAAAAATCCCTCTATACCCCCTCTGACGACCCGACAATGAGTTCTGTCGACGAATTATTGTTATTCAGATGGAAATAGATATTCTGCACCCCAGCATGATGCGTGCCAAGTCATATTAGATTTTTGAAGAAATATTGAATATGAAAAATCCCTCTATACCCCTTCCAACGACCCGTCAATGATTTCTGTCGACAAATGATTGTTATTCAGATGGTAATGAATATTCTGCACCCCACCATGATGCGTGCCAAGTAATATTGGATTTTTGAAGAAATATTGAAAATAAAAAATCCCTCTATACCCCCTCTGACGACCCGACAATGATTTCTGTAGACGAATTATTGTTATTCAGATGGACATGGATACTTTGCAGCCCACCGTGATGCGTGCCAAGTCATATTAGATTTTTGAAGAAATATTGAAAATGAAAAATCCCTCTATACCCCCTCTGACGACCCAACAATGACTTCTGTTGACGAATTATTGTTATTCAGATGGACTTGGATACTTTGCACCCCACCATGATGCGTGCCAAGTAATATTGGATTTTTGAAGAAATATTGAAAATAAAAAATCCCTCTATACCCCCTCTGACGACCCGACAATGACTTCTGTTGACATATTATTGTTATTCAGATGGAAATGGATATTCTGCACCCCACCATGATGTGTGCCAAGTCATATAAGTTTTTTGAAGAACTTTTGAAAATGAGAAATCCCTCTATACCCTCTCCAACGACCCGTCAATGATTTCTGTTGACAAATTATTGTTATTCAGATGGTATTGAATATTCTGCACCCCACTATGATGCGTGCCAAGTCATATTTGATTTTGAGGTACTTTTGAAAATGAGAAATCCCTCTGTACCCCCTCTGACGACCCGACAATGATTTCTGTTGACGAATTATTGTTATTCAGATGTTCATAGATACTTTGCACCCCACCATGATGCGTGCCAAGTCATATTACATTTTTGAAGAAATATTGAAAATGAAAAATCCCTCTATACCCCCTCCAACGACCCGTCAATGATTTCTGTCAACAAATTATTGTTATTCAGATGGAAATGGATATTCTGCACCCCACTATGATGCATGCCAAGTCATATTTGATTTTGAGGTAATTTTGAAAATGAAAAATCCCTCTATAACCCCTCTGACGACCCGACAATGATTTCTGTTGAATAATTATTGTTATTGAGATGGAAATGGATATTCTGTACCCCACCATGATGCGTGCTAAGTCATATTTGATTTTTGAAGTCATTTTGAAAATGTAAAATCCCTCTATACCCCCCTCTAATGACCCGACTATGATTTCTGATGACAAAATATTGTTATTCAGATGGAAATGGATATTCTGCACCCCTCCATGATGCGTGCCAAGTCATATTAGATTTTTGAAGAAATATTGAAAATGAAAAATCCCTCTATACCCCCTTTAACGACCCGTCAATTATATCTGTTGACGAATCATTGTTATTCAGATGGAAATGGATATTCTGCACCCCACCATGATGCGTGCCAAGTCATATTTGATTTTGAGGTAATTTTGAAAATGAAAAATCTCTCTATACCCCCTCTGACGACCCGACAATGATTTTTGTCGACGAATTATTGTTATTCAGATGAAAATAGATATTCTGCACCCCACCATGATGCGTGCCAAGTCATATTAGATTATTGAAGAAATATTTAAAATGAAAAATCCCTCTATACCCCCTTTAACGACCCGTCAATGATTTCTGTCGACGAATTATTGTTATTCAGATGGAAATAGATATTCTGCACCCCACCATGATGCGTGCCAAGTCATATTAGATATTTGAAGAAATATTGAAAATGAAAAATCCCTCTATACCCCCTTTAACGACCCGTCAATTATATCTGTTGACGAATCATTGTTATTCAGATGGAAATGGATATTCTGCACCCCACCATGATCTGTGCCAAGTCATATTTGATTTTGAGGTAATTTTGAAAATGAAAAATCCCTCTATACCCCCTCTGACGACCCGACAATGATTTCTGTTGACAAATTATTGATATTGAGAAGGTAATGGATATTCTGTACCCCATCATGATGCGTGCCAAGTAATATTGGATTTTTGAAGAAATATTGAAAATGAAAAATACCTCTATACCCCCCCCCCTCTAACGACCCGACAATGATTTCTGTTGACGAATTATTGTTATCCAGAAGGAAATGAATATTCTGCACCACACCATGATGGGTGCCAAGTAATATTGGATTTTTGAAGAAATATTTAAAATGAAAAATCCCTCTATACCCCCTCTAACGACCCGACAATGATTTCTGTTGACGAATAATTGTTATTCAGATTGAAATAGATATTCTGCACCCCACCATGATGCGTGCCAAGTAATATTGGATTTTTGAAGAAATATTGAAAATAAAAAATCCCTCTATACCCCCTCTGACGACCCGACAATGAGTTCAGTCGACGAATTATTGTTATTCAGATGGAAATAGATATTCTGCACTCCAGCATGATGCGTACCAAGTCATATTAGATTTTTGAAGAAATATTGAAAATGAAAAATCCCTCTATACCCTCTCCAACGACCCGTCAATGATTTCTGTCGACAAATTATTGTTATTCAGATGGTAATGGATATTCTGCACCCCACCACGATGCGTGCCAAGTAATATTGGATTTTTGAAGAAATATTGAAAATAAAAAATCCCTCTATACCCCCTCTGACGACCCGACAATGATTTCTCTTGACGAATTATTGTTATTCAGATGGACTTGGAAACTTTGCACCCCACCATGATGCGTGCCAAGTCATATTAGATTTTTGAAGGTAAATTGAAAATGAAAAATCCCTCTATACCCCCTCCATCGACACGACAATGACTTCTGTTGACAAATTATTGTTATTCAGATGGAAATGGATATTCTGCACCCCACCATGATGTGTGCCAAGTCATATTAGATTTTTGAAGAACTTTTGAAAATGAGAAATCCGTCTATACCCTCTCCAACGACCCGTCAATGATTTCTGTCGATAAATTATTGTTATTTAAATGGTATTGGATATTCTGCACCCCACTCTGATGCGTGCCAAGTCATATTTGATTTTGAGGTACTTTTGAAAATGAGAAATCCCTCTATACCCCTTCTGACGACACGACAATGATTTAAATTGAAGAATTATTGTTATTCAGATGGACATGGATACTTCGCACCCCACCATGATGCGTGCCAAGTCATTTTTGATTTTGAGGTAATTTTGAAAATGAAAAATCGCTCTATACCCCCTCTGACGACCCGACAATGATTTCTGTTGACAAATTATTGTTATTGAGATGGATATGGATATTCTGTACCACACCATGATGCGTGCCAAGTCATATTAGATTATTGAAGAAATATTGAAAATGAAAAATCCCTCTATACCCCCTCTGACGACCCGACAATGATTTCTGTTGACGAATTATTGTTATTCAGATGAACATGAATACTTTGCACCCCATCATGATGCGTGCCAAGTCATATTAGATTTTTGAAGAAATATTGAAAATGATAAGTCCCTCTATACCCACTCTAACGACCAGACAATGAATTCTGTTGACGAATTAATGTTATTCAGATGGAAATGAATATTTTGCACTCCACCAAGATGCTTGCCAAGTCATATTTGATTTTTGAGGTAATATTGAAATTGATATATCCCTCTATAACCCCTTTGACGTTTCGAAAATGATTTCTCTTGACGAATTATTGTTATTCAGATAGAGATGGATATTTTGCACCCTACTATGATGCGTGCCAAGTCATATTTGATTCTTGAAGTAATTTTGAAAATGTAAAATCCCTCTATACCCCCTCTAATGACCCGACAATGATTTCTGTTGACAAATCATTGTTATTCAGATGGAAATGAATATTTTGCGCTCCACCATGATTTGATTTTTGAAGTCATTTTAAAAATGAAATATCCCTCTATACCCCTTCTTACGACCCGACAATGATTTCTCTTGACGAATTATTGTTATTCAGATAGAAATGGATATTTTGCACCCTACTATGTGCGTGCCAAGTCATATTTGATTCTTGAAGTAATTTTGAAAATGTAAAATCCCTCTATACCCCCTCTAATGACCCGACAATGATTTCTGTTGACAAATCATTGTTATTCAGATATAAATGAATATTTTGCGCTCCACCATGATTTGATTTTTGAAGTCATTTTAAAAATGAAATATCCCTCTATACCCCTTCTTACGACCGGACAATGATTTCTCTTGACGAATTATTGTTATTCAGATAGAAATGGATATTTTGTACCCTACTATGTGCGTGCCAAGTCATATTTGATTCTTGAAGTAATTTTGAAAATGTAAAATCCCTCTATACCCCCTCTAATGACCCGACAATGATTTCTGTTGACAAATCATTGTTATTCAGATGGAAATGATTATTTTGCACTCCACCATGATGCTTGCCAAGTCATATTTGATTTTTGAGGTAATATTGAAATTGATATATCCCTCTATAACCCCTTTGATGTTTCGAAAATGATTTCTCTTGACGACTTATTGTTATTCAGATAGAGATGGATATTTTGCACCCTACTATGATGCGTGCCAAGTCATATTTGATTTTTGAAGTAATTTTGAAAATGTAAAATACCTCTATACCCCCTCTAATGACCCGAAAATGATTTCTGTTGACAAATTATTGTTATTCAGATGAAAATGAATATTTTGCACCCTACTATGATGCGTGCCAAGTCATATTTGATTTTTGAAGTAATTTTGAAACTGAAAAATCCCTCTATACCCACCTCTAATGACCCGACTATGATTTCTGATGACAAAATATTGTTATTCAGATGGAAATGGATATTCTGCACCCTTCCATGATGCGTGCCAAATCATATTTGATTTTTGAAGTCATTTTGAAAATGAAATATCCCTCTATACCCCCTCTGACGACCCGTCAATTATTTCTGTTGACGAATCATTGTTATTCAGATGGAAATGGATATTCTGCACCCCACCATGATGCGTGCCAAGTCATATTTGATTTTGAGGTAATTTTGAAAATGAAAAATCCCTCTATACCCACTCTGACGACCCGACAATGATTTCTGTTGACAAATTATTGATATTGAGATGGAAATGGATATTCTGCACCCCACCATGATGCGTGCCAAGTCATATTTGATTATTGAAGTCATTTTGAAAATGAAAAATCCCTCTATATCCCCTCTGACGACCCGACAATGATTTCTGTTGACGAATTATTGGTATTCAGTTGGAACTGGATACTCTGCACCCCACCATGATGCGTGCCAAGTCATATTAGATTTTTGAAGAAATATTGAAAATGAAAAATCCCTCTATACCCCCTTTAACGACCCGTCAATTATATCTGTTGACGAATCATTGTTATTCAGATGGAAATGGATATTCTGCACCCCACCATGATGCGTGCCAAGTCATATTTGATTTTGAGGTAATTTTGAAAATGAAAAATCCCTCTATACCCCCTCTGACGACCCGACAATGATTTCTGTTGACAAATTATTGATATTGAGATGGAAATGGATATTCTGTACCCCACCATGATGCGTTCCAAGTCATATTTGATTATTGAAGTCATTTTGAAAATGAAAAATCCCTCTATATCCCCTCTGACTACCAGACAATGATTTCTGTTGACGAATTATTGGTATTCAGTTGGAACTGGATATTCTGCACCCCACCATGATGCGTGCCAAGTCATATTGGAATTTTGAAGAAATATTGAAAATGAAAATTCCCTCTATACCCCCTCTAACGACCCGACAATGATTTCTGTTGACGAATTATTCTTATTCAGATGGAAATGAATATTCTGCACCTCACCATGTTGCGTACCAAGTCATATTTGATTTTGAGGTAATTTTGAAAATGAAAAATCCCTCTATACCACCTCTAACGACCCGACAATGATTTCTGTCGACGAATTATTGTTATTCAGATGGAAATAGATATTCTGCACCCCACAATGATGCGTGCCAAGTAATATTGGATTTTTGAAGAAATATTGAATATGAAAAATACCTCTATACCCCCCCCCTCTAACGACCCGACAATGAATTCTGATGACGAATTATTGTTATCCAGATGGAAATGAATATTCTGCACCCCACCATGATGCGTGCCAAGTAATATTGGATTTTTGAAGAAATATTGAAAATGAAATATCCCTCTATACCCCCTCTAACGACCCGACAATGATTTCTGTTGACGAATAATTGTTACTCAGATTGAAATAGATATTCCGCACCCCACCATGATGCGTGCCAAGTAATATTGGATTTTTGAAGAAATATTGAAAATAAAAAATCCCTCTATACCCCCTCTGACGACCCGACAATGAGTTCTGTCGACGAATTATTGTTATTCAGATGGAAATAGATATTCTGCACCCCAGCATGATGCGTGCCAAGTCATATTAGATTTTTGAAGAAATATTGAAAATGAAAAATCCCTCTATACCCCCTCCAACGACCCGTCAATGATTTCTGTCGACAAATGATTGTTATTCAGATGGTAATGAATATTCTGCACCCCACCATGATGCGTGCCAAGTAATATTGGATTTTTGAAGAAATATTGAAAATAAAAAATCCCTCTATACCCCCTCTGACGACCCGACAATGATTTCTGTTGACGAATTATTGTTATTCAGATGGACTTGGATACTTTGCAGCCCACCGTGATGCGTGCCAAGTCATATTAGATTTTTGAAGAAATATTGAAAATGAAAAATCCCTCTATACCCCCTCTATCGACCCGACAATGACTTCTGTTGACATATTATTGTTATTCAGATGGAAATGGATATTCTGCACCCCACCATGATGTGTGCCAAGTCATATAAGATTTTTGAAGAACTTTTGAAAATGAGAAATCCCTCTATACCCTCTCCAACGACCCGTCAATGATTTCTGTTGACGAATTATTGTTATTCAGATGGAAATGGATATTCTTCTGCCCACCATGATGCGTGCCAAGTCATATTTGATTTTGAGGTACTTTTGAAAATGAGAAATCCCTCTATACCCCTTCTGACGACACGAGAATGATTTAAATTGAAGAATTATTGTTATTCAGATGGACATGGATACTTCGCACCCCACCATGATTCGTGCCAAGTCATTTTTGATATTGAGGTAATTTTGAAAATGAGAAATCCCTCTATACCCCCTCTGACGACCCGACAATGATTTCTGTTGACAAATTATTGTTATTGAGATGGAAATGGATATTCTGTACCACACCATGATGCGTGCCAAGTCATATTAGATTATTGAAGAAATTTTGAAAATGAAAAATCCCTCTATACCCCCTCCAACGACCCGTCAATGATTTCTGTTGACGAATTATTGTTATTCAGATGGAAATGGATATTCTGCACCCCACCATGATGCGTGCCAAGTCATATTTGATTTTGAGGTAATTTTGAAAATGAAAAATCCCTCTATACCCCCTCTGACGTCCCGACAATGATTTCTGTTGACAAATCATTGTTATTGAGATGGAAATGGATATTCTGTACCCCACCATGATGCGTGCCATGTCATATTTGATTATTGAAATCATTTTGATAATAAATAATCCCTCTATACCCCCTCTGACGACACGACAATGATTTCTGTTAACCAATTATTGTTAGTTAGATATACATGAATACTTTACACCACACCATGATGCGTGCCAAGTCATATTAGATTATGAGGTAATTTTGAAAATGAAAAATCTCTCTATACCCCCTCTGACGACACGACAATAATTTCTGTTAAGGAATTATTGTTATTCAGATAGATATGGATATTCTGCACCCCACCATGATGCGTGCCAAGTAATATTAGATTTTTGAAGAAATATTGAAAATGAAAAATCCCTCTATACCCCCTCTAACGACCCGACAATGATTTCTGTTGACGAATTATTGTTATTTTAATATATATGGATACTTTGCACCCCACTATGATGCGTGCCAAGTCATATTAGATTTTTGAAGTAATTTTGAAAATGAGAAATACCTCTATACCCCCTCTGACGACACGACAATGATTTAAATTGACGAATTATTGTTAATCAGATGGAGATGGATATTCTGCACCCCACCATGATGCGTGCCAAGTCATATTGGATTTTTGAAGAAATATTGAAAATGAAATATCCTTCTATACCCCCTCTGACGACCCGACAATGATTTCTGTTGACGAATTATTGTTATTCAGATGTTCATGGATACTTTGCACCCCACCATGATGCGTGCCAAGTCATATTAGATTTTTGAAGAAATATTGAAAATGAAAAATCCCTCTATACCCCCTCCAACGACCCGTCAATGATATCTGTCAACAAATTATTGTTATTAAGATGGAAATGGATATTCTGCACCCCACTATGATGCGTGCCAATTCATATTTGATTTTGAGGTAATTTTGAAAATGAAAAATCCCTCTATAACCCCTCTGACGACCCGACAATGATTTCTGTTGACCAATTATTGTTATTGAGATGGAAATGGATATTCTGTACCCCACCATGATGCGTGCTAAGTCATATTTGATTTTTGAAGTCATTTTGAAAATGTAAAATCCCTCTATACCCCCCTCTAATGACCCGACTATGATTTCTGATGACAAAATATTGTTATTCAGATGGAAATAGATATTCTGCACCCCTTCATGATGCGTGCCAAATCATATTAGATTTTTGAAGTAATATTGAAAATGAAAAATCCCTCTATACCTCCTTTAACGACCCGTCAATTATATCTGTTGACGAATCATTGTTATTCAGATGGAAATGGATATTCTGCACCCCACCATGATGCGTGCCAAGTCATATTTGATTTTGAGGTAATTTTGAAAATGAAAAATCTCTCTATACCCCCTCTGACGACCCGACAATGATTTCTGTCGACGAATTATTGTTATTCAGATGAAAATAGATATTCTGCACCCCACCATGATGCGTGCCAAGTCATATTAGATTTTTGAAGAAGTATTGAAAATGAAAAATCCCTCTATACCCCCTTTAACGACCCGTCAATGATTTCTGTTGACGAATCATTGTTACTCAGAGGGACATGGATGTTCTGCACCCCACCATGATGCGTGCCAAGTCATATTTGATTTTGAGGTAATTTTGAAAATGAAAAATCCCTCTCTACCCCCTCTGACGACCCGACAATTATTTCTGTTGACAAATTATTGTTATTGAGATGGAAATGGATATTCTGTACCCCACCATGATGCGTGCCATGTCATATTTGATTATTGAAATCATTTTGATAATAAATAATCCCTCTATACCCCCTCTGACGACACGACAATGATTTCTGTTAACCAATTATTGTTAGTTAGATATACATGAATACTTTACACCACACCATGATGCGTGCCAAGTCATATTAGATTATGAGGTAATTTTGAAAATGAAAAATCTCTCTATACCCCCTCTGACGACACGACAATAATTTCTGTTAAGGAATTATTGTTATTCAGATAGATATGGATATTCTGCACCCCACCATGATGCGTGCCAAGTAATATTAGATTTTTGAAGAAATATTGAAAATGAAAAATCCCTCTATACCCCCTCCAACGACCCGTCAATGATTTCTGTTGACGAATTATTGTTATTCAGATGGAAATGGATATTCTGCACCCCACCATGATGCGTGCCAAGTCATATTTGATTTTGAGGTAATTTTGAAAATGAAAAATCCCTCTATACCCCCTCTGACGTCCCGACAATGATTTCTGTTGACAAATCATTGTTATTGAGATGGAAATGGATATTCTGTACCCCACCATGATGCGTGCCATGTCATATTTGATTATTGAAATCATTTTGATAATAAATAATCCCTCTATACCCCCTCTGACGACACGACAATGATTTCTGTTAACCAATTATTGTTAGTTAGATATACATGAATACTTTACACCACACCATGATGCGTGCCAAGTCATATTAGATTATGAGGTAATTTTGAAAATGAAAAATCTCTCTATACCCCCTCTGACGACACGACAATAATTTCTGTTAAGGAATTATTGTTATTCAGATAGATATGGATATTCTGCACCCCACCATGATGCGTGCCAAGTAATATTAGATTTTTGAAGAAATATTGAAAATGAAAAATCCCTCTATACCCCCTCTAACGACCCGACAATGATTTCTGTTGACGAATTATTGTTATTTTAATATATATGGATACTTTGCACCCCACTATGATGCGTGCCAAGTCATATTAGATTTTTGAAGTAATTTTGAAAATGAGAAATACCTCTATACCCCCTCTGACGACACGACAATGATTTAAATTGACGAATTATTGTTAATCAGATGGAGATGGATATTCTGCACCCCACCATGATGCGTGCCAAGTCATATTGGATTTTTGAAGAAATATCCTTCTATACCCCCTCTGACGACCCGACAATGATTTCTGTTGACGAATTATTGTTATTCAGATGTTCATGGATACTTTGCACCCCACCATGATGCGTGCCAAGTCATATTAGATTTTTGAAGAAATATTGAAAATGAAAAATCCCTCTATACCCCCTCCAACGACCCGTCAATGATATCTGTCAACAAATTATTGTTATTAAGATGGAAATGGATATTCTGCACCCCACTATGATGCGTGCCAATTCATATTTGATTTTGAGGTAATTTTGAAAATGAAAAATCCCTCTATAACCCCTCTGACGACCCGACAATGATTTCTGTTGACCAATTATTGTTATTGAGATGGAAATGGATATTCTGTACCCCACCATGATGCGTGCTAAGTCATATTTGATTTTTGAAGTCATTTTGAAAATGTAAAATCCCTCTATACCCCCCTCTAATGACCCGACTATGATTTCTGATGACAAAATATTGTTATTCAGATGGAAATAGATATTCTGCACCCCTTCATGATGCGTGCCAAATCATATTAGATTTTTGAAGTAATATTGAAAATGAAATATCCCTCTATACCTCCTTTAACGACCCGTCAATTATATCTGTTGACGAATCATTGTTATTCAGATGGAAATGGATATTCTGCACCCCACCATGATGCGTGCCAAGTCATATTTGATTTTGAGGTAATTTTGAAAATGAAAAATCTCTCTATACCCCCTCTGACGACCCGACAATGATTTCTGTCGACGAATTATTGTTATTCAGATGAAAATAGATATTCTGCACCCCACCATGATGCGTGCCAAGTCATATTAGATTTTTGAAGAAGTATTGAAAATGAAAAATCCCTCTATACCCCCTTTAACGACCCGTCAATGATTTCTGTTGACGAATCATTGTTACTCAGAGGGACATGGATGTTCTGCACCCCACCATGATGCGTGCCAAGTCATATTTGATTTTGAGGTAATTTTGAAAATGAAAAATCCCTCTATAACCCCTCTGACGACCCGACAATGATTTCTGTTGAATAATTATTGTTATTGAGATGGAAATGGATATTCTGTACCCCACCATGATGCGTGCTAAGTCATATTTGATTTTTGAAGTCATTTTGAAAATGTAAAATCCCTCTATACCCCCCTCTAATGACCCGACTATGATTTCTGATGACAAAATATTGTTATTCAGATGGAAATGGATATTCTGCACCCCTCCATGATGCGTGCCAAGTCATATTAGATTTTTGAAGAAATATTGAAAATGAAAAATCCCTCTATACCCCCTTTAACGACCCGTCAATTATATCTGTTGACGAATCATTGTTATTCAGATGGAAATGGATATTCTGCACCCCACCATGATGCGTGCCAAGTCATATTTGATTTTGAGGTAATTTTGAAAATGAAAAATCTCTCTATACCCCCTCTGACGACCCGACAATGATTTTTGTCGACGAATTATTGTTATTCAGATGAAAATAGATATTCTGCACCCCACCATGATGCGTGCCAAGTCATATTAGATTATTGAAGAAATATTTAAAATGAAAAATCCCTCTATACCCCCTTTAACGACCCGTCAATGATTTCTGTCGACGAATTATTGTTATTCAGATGGAAATAGATATTCTGCACCCCACCATGATGCGTGCCAAGTCATATTAGATATTTGAAGAAATATTGAAAATGAAAAATCCCTCTATACCCCCTTTAACGACCCGTCAATTATATCTGTTGACGAATCATTGTTATTCAGATGGAAATGGATATTCTGCGCCCCACCATGATCTGTGCCAAGTCATATTTGATTTTGAGGTAATTTTGAAAATGAAAAATCCCTCTATACCCCCTCTGACGACCCGACAATGATTTCTGTTGACAAATTATTGATATTGAGAAGGAAATGGATATTCTGTACCCCATCATGATGCGTGCCAAGTAATATTGGATTTTTGAAGAAATATTGAAAATGAAAAATACCTCTATACCCCCCCCCTCTAACGACCCGACAATGATTTCTGTTGACGAATTATTGTTATCCAGAAGGAAATGAATATTCTGCACCACACCATGATGGGTGCCAAGTAATATTGGATTTTTGAAGAAATATTTAAAATGAAAAATCCCTCTATACCCCCTCTAACGACCCGACAATGATTTCTGTTGACGAATAATTGTTATTCAGATTGAAATAGATATTCTGCACCCCACCATGATGCGTGCCAAGTAATATTGGATTTTTGAAGAAATATTGAAAATAAAAAATCCCTCTATACCCCCTCTGACGACCCGACAATGAGTTCAGTCGACGAATTATTGTTATTCAGATGGAAATAGATATTCTGCACTCCAGCATGATGCGTACCAAGTCATATTAGATTATTGAAGAAATATTTAAAATGAAAAATCCCTCTATACCCCCTTTAACGACCCGTCAATGATTTCTGTCGACGAATTATTGTTATTCAGATGGAAATAGATATTCTGCACCCCACCATGATGCGTGCCAAGTCATATTAGATATTTGAAGAAATATTGAAAATGAAAAATCCCTCTATACCCCCTTTAACGACCCGTCAATTATATCTGTTGACGAATCATTGTTATTCAGATGGAAATGGATATTCTGCGCCCCACCATGATCTGTGCCAAGTCATATTTGATTTTGAGGTAATTTTGAAAATGAAAAATCCCTCTATACCCCCTCTGACGACCCGACAATGATTTCTGTTGACAAATTATTGATATTGAGAAGGAAATGGATATTCTGTACCCCATCATGATGCGTGCCAAGTAATATTGGATTTTTGAAGAAATATTGAAAATGAAAAATACCTCTATACCCCCCCCCTCTAACGACCCGACAATGATTTCTGTTGACGAATTATTGTTATCCAGAAGGAAATGAATATTCTGCACCACACCATGATGGGTGCCAAGTAATATTGGATTTTTGAAGAAATATTTAAAATGAAAAATCCCTCTATACCCCCTCTAACGACCCGACAATGATTTCTGTTGACGAATAATTGTTATTCAGATTGAAATAGATATTCTGCACCCCACCATGATGCGTGCCAAGTAATATTGGATTTTTGAAGAAATATTGAAAATAAAAAATCCCTCTATACCCCCTCTGACGACCCGACAATGAGTTCAGTCGACGAATTATTGTTATTCAGATGGAAATAGATATTCTGCACTCCAGCATGATGCGTACCAAGTCATATTAGATTTTTGAAGAAATATTGAAAATGAAAAATCCCTCTATACCCTCTCCAACGACCCGTCAATGATTTCTGTCGACAAATTATTGTTATTCAGATGGTAATGGATATTCTGCACCCCACCACGATGCGTGCCAAGTAATATTGGATTTTTGAAGAAATATTGAAAATAAAAAATCCCTCTATACCCCCTCTGACGACCCGACAATGATTTCTCTTGACGAATTATTGTTATTCAGATGGACTTGGAAACTTTGCACCCCACCATGATGCGTGCCAAGTCATATTAGATTTTTGAAGGTAAATTGAAAATGAAAAATCCCTCTATACCCCCTCCATCGACACGACAATGACTTCTGTTGACAAATTATTGTTATTCAGATGGAAATGGATATTCTGCACCCCACCATGATGTGTGCCAAGTCATATTAGATTTTTGAAGAACTTTTGAAAATGAGAAATCCGTCTATACCCTCTCCAACGACCCGTCAATGATTTCTGTCGATAAATTATTGTTATTTAAATGGTATTGGATATTCTGCACCCCACTCTGATGCGTGCCAAGTCATATTTGATTTTGAGGTACTTTTGAAAATGAGAAATCCCTCTATACCCCTTCTGACGACACGACAATGATTTAAATTGAAGAATTATTGTTATTCAGATGGACATGGATACTTCGCACCCCACCATGATGCGTGCCAAGTCATTTTTGATTTTGAGGTAATTTTGAAAATGAAAAATCGCTCTATACCCCCTCTGACGACCCGACAATGATTTCTGTTGACAAATTATTGTTATTGAGATGGATATGGATATTCTGTACCACACCATGATGCGTGCCAAGTCATATTAGATTATTGAAGAAATATTGAAAATGAAAAATCCCTCTATACCCCCTCTGACGACCCGACAATGATTTCTGTTGACGAATTATTGTTATTCAGATGAACATGAATACTTTGCACCCCATCATGATGCGTGCCAAGTCATATTAGATTTTTGAAGAAATATTGAAAATGAAAAGTCCCTCTATACCCACTCTAACGACCAGACAATGAATTCTGTTGACGAATTAATGTTATTCAGATGGAAATGAATATTTTGCACTCCACCAAGATGCTTGCCAAGTCATATTTGATTTTTGAGGTAATATTGAAATTGATATATCCCTCTATAACCCCTTTGACGTTTCGAAAATGATTTCTCTTGACGAATTATTGTTATTCAGATAGAGATGGATATTTTGCACCCTACTATGATGCGTGCCAAGTCATATTTGATTCTTGAAGTAATTTTGAAAATGTAAAATCCCTCTATACCCCCTCTAATGACCCGACAATGATTTCTGTTGACAAATCATTGTTATTCAGATGGAAATGAATATTTTGCGCTCCACCATGATTTGATTTTTGAAGTCATTTTAAAAATGAAATATCCCTCTATACCCCTTCTTACGACCCGACAATGATTTCTCTTGACGAATTATTGTTATTCAGATAGAAATGGATATTTTGCACCCTACTATGTGCGTGCCAAGTCATATTTGATTCTTGAAGTAATTTTGAAAATGTAAAATCCCTCTATACCCCCTCTAATGACCCGACAATGATTTCTGTTGACAAATCATTGTTATTCAGATGGAAATGAATATTTTGCGCTCCACCATGATTTGATTTTTGAAGTCATTTTAAAAATGAAATATCCCTCTATACCCCTTCTTACGACCGGACAATGATTTCTCTTGACGAATTATTGTTATTCAGATAGAAATGGATATTTTGTACCCTACTATGTGCGTGCCAAGTCATATTTGATTCTTGAAGTAATTTTGAAAATGTAAAATCCCTCTATACCACCTCTAATGACCCGACAATGATTTCTGTTGACAAATCATTGTTATTCAGATGGAAATGATTATTTTGCACTCCACCATGATGCTTGCCAAGTCATATTTGATTTTTGAGGTAATATTGAAATTGATATATCCCTCTATAACCCCTTTGATGTTTCGAAAATGATTTCTCTTGACGACTTATTGTTATTCAGATAGAGATGGATATTTTGCACCCTACTATGATGCGTGTCAAGTCATATTTGATTTTTGAAGTAATTTTGAAAATGTAAAATACCTCTATACCCCCTCTAATGACCCGAAAATGATTTCTGTTGACAAATTATTGTTATTCAGATGAAAATGAATATTTTTCACCCTACTATGATGCGTGCCAAGTCATATTTGATTTTTGAAGTAATTTTGAAACTGAAAAATCCCTCTATACCCACCTCTAATGACCCGACTATGATTTCTGATGACAAAATATTGTTATTCAGATGGAAATGGATATTCTGCACCCTTCCATGATGCGTGCCAAATCATATTTGATTTTTGAAGTCATTTTGAAAATGAAAAATCCCTCTATACCCCCTCTGACGACCCGTCAATTATTTCTGTTGACGAATCATTGTTATTCAGATGGAAATGGATATTCTGCACCCCACCATGATGCGTGCCAAGTCATATTTGATTTTGAGGTAATTTTGAAAATGAAAAATCCCTCTATACCCACTCTGACGACCCGACAATGATTTCTGTTGACAAATTATTGATATTGAGATGGAAATGGATATTCTGCACCCCACCATGATGCGTGCCAAGTCATATTTGATTATTGAAGTCATTTTGAAAATGAAAAATCCCTCTATATCCCCTCTGACGACCCGACAATGATTTCTGTTGACGAATTATTGGTATTCAGTTGGAACTGGATACTCTGCACCCCACCATGATGCGTGCCAAGTCATATTAGATTTTTGAAGAAATATTGAAAATGAAAAATCCCTCTATACCCCCTTTAACGACCCGTCAATTATATCTGTTGACGAATCATTGTTATTCAGATGGAAATGGATATTCTGCACCCCACCATGATGCGTGCCAAGTCATATTTGATTTTGAGGTAATTTTGAAAATGAAAAATCCCTCTATACCCCCTCTGACGACCCGACAATGATTTCTGTTGACAAATTATTGATATTGAGATGGAAATGGATATTCTGTACCCCACCATGATGCGTTCCAAGTCATATTTGATTATTGAAGTCATTTTGAAAATGAAAAATCCCTCTATACCCACTCTGACGACCCGACAATGATTTCTGTTGACAAATTATTGATATTGAGATGGAAATGGATATTCTGCACCCCACCATGATGCGTGCCAAGTCATATTTGATTATTGAAGTCATTTTGAAAATGAAAAATCCCTCTATATCCCCTCTGACGACCCGACAATGATTTCTGTTGACGAATTATTGGTATTCAGTTGGAACTGGATACTCTGCACCCCACCATGATGCGTGCCAAGTCATATTAGATTTTTGAAGAAATATTGAAAATGAAAAATCCCTCTATACCCCCTTTAACGACCCGTCAATTATATCTGTTGACGAATCATTGTTATTCAGATGGAACTGGATATTCTGCACCCCACCATGATGCGTGCCAAGTCATATTGGAATTTTGAAGAAATATTGAAAATGAAAATTCCCTCTATACCCCCTCTAACGACCCGACAATGATTTCTGTTGACGAATTATTCTTATTCAGATGGAAATGAATATTCTGCACCTCACCATGTTGCGTACCAAGTCATATTTGATTTTGAGGTAATTTTGAAAATGAAAAATCCCTCTATACCACCTCTAACGACCCGACAATGATTTCTGTCGACGAATTATTGTTATTCAGATGGAAATAGATATTCTGCACCCCACAATGATGCGTGCCAAGTAATATTGGATTTTTGAAGAAATATTGAATATGAAAAATACCTCTATACCCCCCCCCTCTAACGACCCGACAATGAATTCTGATGACGAATTATTGTTATCCAGATGGAAATGAATATTCTGCACCCCACCATGATGCGTGCCAAGTAATATTGGATTTTTGAAGAAATATTGAAAATGAAATATCCCTCTATACCCCCTCTGACGACCCGACAATGAGTTCAGTCGACGAATTATTGTTATTCAGATGGAAATAGATATTCTGCACTCCAGCATGATGCGTACCAAGTCATATTAGATTATTGAAGAAATATTTAAAATGAAAAATCCCTCTATACCCCCTTTAACGACCCGTCAATGATTTCTGTCGACGAATTATTGTTATTCAGATGGAAATAGATATTCTGCACCCCACCATGATGCGTGCCAAGTCATATTAGATATTTGAAGAAATATTGAAAATGAAAAATCCCTCTATACCCCCTTTAACGACCCGTCAATTATATCTGTTGACGAATCATTGTTATTCAGATGGAAATGGATATTCTGCGCCCCACCATGATCTGTGCCAAGTCATATTTGATTTTGAGGTAATTTTGAAAATGAAAAATCCCTCTATACCCCCTCTGACGACCCGACAATGATTTCTGTTGACAAATTATTGATATTGAGAAGGAAATGGATATTCTGTACCCCATCATGATGCGTGCCAAGTAATATTGGATTTTTGAAGAAATATTGAAAATGAAAAATACCTCTATACCCCCCCCCTCTAACGACCCGACAATGATTTCTGTTGACGAATTATTGTTATCCAGAAGGAAATGAATATTCTGCACCACACCATGATGGGTGCCAAGTAATATTGGATTTTTGAAGAAATATTTAAAATGAAAAATCCCTCTATACCCCCTCTAACGACCCGACAATGATTTCTGTTGACGAATAATTGTTATTCAGATTGAAATAGATATTCTGCACCCCACCATGATGCGTGCCAAGTAATATTGGATTTTTGAAGAAATATTGAAAATAAAAAATCCCTCTATACCCCCTCTGACGACCCGACAATGAGTTCAGTCGACGAATTATTGTTATTCAGATGGAAATAGATATTCTGCACTCCAGCATGATGCGTACCAAGTCATATTAGATTTTTGAAGAAATATTGAAAATGAAAAATCCCTCTATACCCTCTCCAACGACCCGTCAATGATTTCTGTCGACAAATTATTGTTATTCAGATGGTAATGGATATTCTGCACCCCACCACGATGCGTGCCAAGTAATATTGGATTTTTGAAGAAATATTGAAAATAAAAAATCCCTCTATACCCCCTCTGACGACCCGACAATGATTTCTCTTGACGAATTATTGTTATTCAGATGGACTTGGAAACTTTGCACCCCACCATGATGCGTGCCAAGTCATATTAGATTTTTGAAGGTAAATTGAAAATGAAAAATCCCTCTATACCCCCTCCATCGACACGACAATGACTTCTGTTGACAAATTATTGTTATTCAGATGGAAATGGATATTCTGCACCCCACCATGATGTGTGCCAAGTCATATTAGATTTTTGAAGAACTTTTGAAAATGAGAAATCCGTCTATACCCTCTCCAACGACCCGTCAATGATTTCTGTCGATAAATTATTGTTATTTAAATGGTATTGGATATTCTGCACCCCACTCTGATGCGTGCCAAGTCATATTTGATTTTGAGGTACTTTTGAAAATGAGAAATCCCTCTATACCCCTTCTGACGACACGACAATGATTTAAATTGAAGAATTATTGTTATTCAGATGGACATGGATACTTCGCACCCCACCATGATGCGTGCCAAGTCATTTTTGATTTTGAGGTAATTTTGAAAATGAAAAATCGCTCTATACCCCCTCTGACGACCCGACAATGATTTCTGTTGACAAATTATTGTTATTGAGATGGATATGGATATTCTGTACCACACCATGATGCGTGCCAAGTCATATTAGATTATTGAAGAAATATTGAAAATGAAAAATCCCTCTATACCCCCTCTGACGACCCGACAATGATTTCTGTTGACGAATTATTGTTATTCAGATGAACATGAATACTTTGCACCCCATCATGATGCGTGCCAAGTCATATTAGATTTTTGAAGAAATATTGAAAATGAAAAGTCCCTCTATACCCACTCTAACGACCAGACAATGAATTCTGTTGACGAATTAATGTTATTCAGATGGAAATGAATATTTTGCACTCCACCAAGATGCTTGCCAAGTCATATTTGATTTTTGAGGTAATATTGAAATTGATATATCCCTCTATAACCCCTTTGACGTTTCGAAAATGATTTCTCTTGACGAATTATTGTTATTCAGATAGAGATGGATATTTTGCACCCTACTATGATGCGTGCCAAGTCATATTTGATTCTTGAAGTAATTTTGAAAATGTAAAATCCCTCTATACCCCCTCTAATGACCCGACAATGATTTCTGTTGACAAATCATTGTTATTCAGATGGAAATGAATATTTTGCGCTCCACCATGATTTGATTTTTGAAGTCATTTTAAGAATGAAATATCCCTCTATACCCCTTCTTACGACCCGACAATGATTTCTCTTGACGAATTATTGTTATTCAGATAGAAATGGATATTTTGCACCCTACTATGTGCGTGCCAAGTCATATTTGATTCTTGAAGTAATTTTGAAAATGTAAAATCCCTCTATACCCCCTCTAATGACCCGACAATGATTTCTGTTGACAAATCATTGTTATTCAGATGGAAATGAATATTTTGCGCTCCACCATGATTTGATTTTTGAAGTCATTTTAAAAATGAAATATCCCTCTATACCCCTTCTTACGACCGGACAATGATTTCTCTTGACGAATTATTGTTATTCAGATAGAAATGGATATTTTGTACCCTACTATGTGCGTGCCAAGTCATATTTGATTCTTGAAGTAATTTTGAAAATGTAAAATCCCTCTATACCACCTCTAATGACCCGACAATGATTTCTGTTGACAAATCATTGTTATTCAGATGGAAATGATTATTTTGCACTCCACCATGATGCTTGCCAAGTCATATTTGATTTTTGAGGTAATATTGAAATTGATATATCCCTCTATAACCCCTTTGATGTTTCGAAAATGATTTCTCTTGACGACTTATTGTTATTCAGATAGAGATGGATATTTTGCACCCTACTATGATGCGTGTCAAGTCATATTTGATTTTTGAAGTAATTTTGAAAATGTAAAATACCTCTATACCCCCTCTAATGACCCGAAAATGATTTCTGTTGACAAATTATTGTTATTCAGATGAAAATGAATATTTTTCACCCTACTATGATGCGTGCCAAGTCATATTTGATTTTTGAAGTAATTTTGAAACTGAAAAATCCCTCTATACCCACCTCTAATGACCCGACTATGATTTCTGATGACAAAATATTGTTATTCAGATGGAAATGGATATTCTGCACCCTTCCATGATGCGTGCCAAATCATATTTGATTTTTGAAGTCATTTTGAAAATGAAAAATCCCTCTATACCCCCTCTGACGACCCGTCAATTATTTCTGTTGACGAATCATTGTTATTCAGATGGAAATGGATATTCTGCACCCCACCATGATGCGTGCCAAGTCATATTTGATTTTGAGGTAATTTTGAAAATGAAAAATCCCTCTATACCCACTCTGACGACCCGACAATGATTTCTGTTGACAAATTATTGATATTGAGATGGAAATGGATATTCTGCACCCCACCATGATGCGTGCCAAGTCATATTTGATTATTGAAGTCATTTTGAAAATGAAAAATCCCTCTATATCCCCTCTGACGACCCGACAATGATTTCTGTTGACGAATTATTGGTATTCAGTTGGAACTGGATACTCTGCACCCCACCATGATGCGTGCCAAGTCATATTAGATTTTTGAAGAAATATTGAAAATGAAAAATCCCTCTATACCCCCTTTAACGACCCGTCAATTATATCTGTTGACGAATCATTGTTATTCAGATGGAAATGGATATTCTGCACCCCACCATGATGCGTGCCAAGTCATATTTGATTTTGAGGTAATTTTGAAAATGAAAAATCCCTCTATACCCCCTCTGACGACCCGACAATGATTTCTGTTGACAAATTATTGATATTGAGATGGAAATGGATATTCTGTACCCCACCATGATGCGTTCCAAGTCATATTTGATTATTGAAGTCATTTTGAAAATGAAAAATCCCTCTATACCCACTCTGACGACCCGACAATGATTTCTGTTGACAAATTATTGATATTGAGATGGAAATGGATATTCTGCACCCCACCATGATGCGTGCCAAGTCATATTTGATTATTGAAGTCATTTTGAAAATGAAAATTCCCTCTATATCCCCTCTGACGACCCGACAATGATTTCTGTTGACGAATTATTGGTATTCAGTTGGAACTGGATACTCTGCACCCCACCATGATGCGTGCCAAGTCATATTAGATTTTTGAAGAAATATTGAAAATGAAAAATCCCTCTATACCCCCTTTAACGACCCGTCAATTATATCTGTTGACGAATCATTGTTATTCAGATGGAACTGGATATTCTGCACCCCACCATGATGCGTGCCAAGTCATATTGGAATTTTGAAGAAATATTGAAAATGAAAATTCCCTCTATACCCCCTCTAACGACCCGACAATGATTTCTGTTGACGAATTATTCTTATTCAGATGGAAATGAATATTCTGCACCTCACCATGTTGCGTACCAAGTCATATTTGATTTTGAGGTAATTTTGAAAATGAAAAATCCCTCTATACCACCTCTAACGACCCGACAATGATTTCTGTCGACGAATTATTGTTATTCAGATGGAAATAGATATTCTGCACCCCACAATGATGCGTGCCAAGTAATATTGGATTTTTGAAGAAATATTGAATATGAAAAATACCTCTATACCCCCCCCCTCTAACGACCCGACAATGAATTCTGATGACGAATTATTGTTATCCAGATGGAAATGAATATTCTGCACCCCACCATGATGCGTGCCAAGTAATATTGGATTTTTGAAGAAATATTGAAAATGAAATATCCCTCTATACCCCCTCTAACGACCCGACAATGATTTCTGTTGACGAATAATTGTTACTCAGATTGAAATAGATATTCCGCACCCCACCATGATGCGTGCCAAGTAATATTGGATTTTTGAAGAAATATTGAAAATAAAAAATCCCTCTATACCCCCTCTGACGACCCGACAATGAGTTCTGTCGACGAATTATTGTTATTCAGATGGAAATAGATATTCTGCACCCCAGCATGATGCGTGCCAAGTCATATTAGATTTTTGAAGAAATATTGAAAATGAAAAATCCCTCTATACCCCCTCCAACGACCCGTCAATGATTTCTGTCGACAAATGATTGTTATTCAGATGGTAATGAATATTCTGCACCCCACCATGATGCGTGCCAAGTAATATTGGGTTTTTGAAGAAATATTGAAAATAAAAAATCCCTCTATACCCCCTCTGACGACCCGACAATGATTTCTGTTGACGAATTATTGTTATTCAGATGGACTTGGATACTTTGCAGCCCACCGTGATGCGTGCCAAGTCATATTAGATTTTTGAAGAAATATTGAAAATGAAAAATCCCTCTATACCCCCTCTATCGACCCGACAATGACTTCTGTTGACATATTATTGTTATTCAGATGGAAATGGATATTCTGCACCCCACCATGATGTGTGCCAAGTCATATAAGATTTTTGAAGAACTTTTGAAAATGAGAAATCCCTCTATACCCTCTCCAACGACCCGTCAATGATTTCTGTTGACGAATTATTGTTATTCAGATGGAAATGGATATTCTTCTGCCCACCATGATGCGTGCCAAGTCATATTTGATTTTGAGGTACTTTTGAAAATGAGAAATCCCTCTATACCCCTTCTGACGACACGAGAATGATTTAAATTGAAGAATTATTGTTATTCAGATGGACATGGATACTTCGCACCCCACCATGATTCGTGCCAAGTCATTTTTGATATTGAGGTAATTTTGAAAATGAGAAATCCCTCTATACCCCCTCTGACGACCCGACAATGATTTCTGTTGACAAATTATTGTTATTGAGATGGAAATGGATATTCTGTACCACACCATGATGCGTGCCAAGTCATATTAGATTATTGAAGAAATTTTGAAAATGAAAAATCCCTCTATACCCCTTCCAACGACCCGTCAATGATTTCTGTTGACGAATTATTGTTATTCAGATGGAAATGGATATTCTGCACCCCACCATGATGCGTGCCAAGTCATATTTGATTTTGAGGTAATTTTGAAAATGAAAAATCCCTCTATACCCCCTCTGACGTCCCGACAATGATTTCTGTTGACAAATCATTGTTATTGAGATGGAAATGGATATTCTGTACCCCACCATGATGCGTGCCATGTCATATTTGATTATTGAAATCATTTTGATAATAAATAATCCCTCTATACCCCCTCTGACGACACGACAATGATTTCTGTTAACCAATTATTGTTAGTTAGATATACATGAATACTTTACACCACACCATGATGCGTGCCAAGTCATATTAGATTATGAGGTAATTTTGAAAATGAAAAATCTCTCTATACCCCCTCTGACGACACGACAATAATTTCTGTTAAGGAATTATTGTTATTCAGATAGATATGGATATTCTGCACCCCACCATGATGCGTGCCAAGTAATATTAGATTTTTGAAGAAATATTGAAAATGAAAAATCCCTCTATACCCCCTCTAACGACCCGACAATGATTTCTGTTGACGAATTATTGTTATTTTAATATATATGGATACTTTGCACCCCACTATGATGCGTGCCAAGTCATATTAGATTTTTGAAGTAATTTTGAAAATGAGAAATACCTCTATACCCCCTCTGACGACACGACAATGATTTAAATTGACGAATTATTGTTAATCAGATGGAGATGGATATTCTGCACCCCACCATGATGCGTGCCAAGTCATATTGGATTTTTGAAGAAATATTGAAAACGAAATATCCTTCTATACCCCCTCTGACGACCCGACAATGATTTCTGTTGACGAATTATTGTTATTCAGATGTTCATGGATACTTTGCACCCCACCATGATGCGTGCCAAGTCATATTAGATTTTTGAAGAAATATTGAAAATGAAAAATCCCTCTATACCCCCTCCAACGACCCGTCAATGATATCTGTCAACAAATTATTGTTATTAAGATGGAAATGGATATTCTGCACCCCACTATGATGCGTGCCAATTCATATTTGATTTTGAGGTAATTTTGAAAATGAAAAATCCCTCTATAACCCCTCTGACGACCCGACAATGATTTCTGTTGACCAATTATTGTTATTGAGATGGAAATGGATATTCTGTACCCCACCATGATGCGTGCTAAGTCATATTTGATTTTTGAAGTCATTTTGAAAATGTAAAATCCCTCTATACCCCCCTCTAATGACCCGACTATGATTTCTGATGACAAAATATTGTTATTCAGATGGAAATAGATATTCTGCACCCCTTCATGATGCGTGCCAAATCATATTAGATTTTTGAAGTAATATTGAAAATGAAAAATCCCTCTATACCTCCTTTAACGACCCGTCAATTATATCTGTTGACGAATCATTGTTATTCAGATGGAAATGGATATTCTGCACCCCACCATGATGCGTGCCAAGTCATATTTGATTTTGAGGTAATTTTGAAAATGAAAAATCTCTCTATACCCCCTCTGACGACCCGACAATGATTTCTGTCGACGAATTATTGTTATTCAGATGAAAATAGATATTCTGCACCCCACCATGATGCGTGCCAAGTCATATTAGATTTTTGAAGAAGTATTGAAAATGAAAAATCCCTCTATACCCCCTTTAACGACCCGTCAATGATTTCTGTTGACGAATCATTGTTACTCAGAGGGACATGGATGTTCTGCACCCCACCATGATGCGTGCCAAGTCATATTTGATTTTGAGGTAATTTTGAAAATGAAAAATCCCTCTCTACCCCCTCTGACGACCCGACAATTATTTCTGTTGACAAATTATTGTTATTGAGATGGAAATGGATATTCTGTACCCCACCATGATGCGTGCCAAGACATATTTGATTATAGAAGTCATTTTGAAAATGAATAATCCTTCTATACCCCCTCTAACGACCCGACAATGATTTCTGTCGACGAATTATTGTTATTCAGATGGATATAGATATTCTGCACCCCACCATGATGCGTGCCAAGTCATATTAGATATTTGAAGAAATATTGAAAATGAAAAATCCCTCTCTACCCCCTCTGACGACCCGACAATTATTTCTGTTGACAAATTATTGTTGTTGAGATGGAAATGGATATTCTGTACCCCACCATGATGCGTGCCAAGTCATATTTGATTATAGAAGTCATTTTGAAAATGAATAATCCTTCTATACCCCCTCTAACGACCCGACAATGATTTCTGTCGACGAATTATTGTTATTCAGATGGAAATGGATATTCTGCACCCCACCATGATGCGTGCCAAGTCATATTTGATTTTGAGGTAATTTTGAAAATGAAAAATCCCTCTATACCCCCTCTGACAACCCGACAATGATTTCTGTTGACAAATTATAGATATTGAGATGGAAATGGATATTCTGTACCCCATCAAGATGCGTGCCAAGTAATATTGGATTTTTGAAGAAATATTGAAAATGAAAAATACCTCTATACCCCCCCCCCTCTAACGACCCGACAATGATTTCTGTTGACGAATTATTGTTATCCAGAAGGAAATGAATATTCTGCACCACACCATGATGGGTGCCAAGTAATATTGGATTTTTGAAGAAATATTGAAAATGAAAAATCCCTCTATACCCCCTCTAACGACCCGACAATGATTTCTGTTGACGAATAATTGTTATTCAGATTGAAATAGATATTCTGCACCCCACCATGATGCGTGCCAAGTAATATTGGATTTTTGAAGAAATATTGAAAATAAAAAATCCCTCTATACCCCCTCTGACGACCCGACAATGAGTTCTGTCGACGAATTATTGTTATTCAGATGGTAATAGATATTCTGCACCCCAGCATGATGCGTGCCAAGTCATATTAGATTTTTGAAGAAATATTGAAAATGAAAAATCCCTCTATACCCCCTCCAACGACCCGTCAATGATTTCTGTCGACAAATTATTGTTATTCAGATGGTAATGGATATTCTGCACCCCACCATGATGCGTGCCAAGTAATATTGAATTTTTGAAGAAATATTGAAAATAAAAAATCCCTCTATACCCCCTCTGACGACCCGACAATGATTTCTGTTGACGAATTATTGTTATTCAGATGGACTTGGATACTTTGCACCCCACCATGATGCGTGCCAAGTCATATTAGATTTTTGAAGAAATATTGAAAATGAAAAATCTCTCTATACCCCCTCTATCGACCCGACAATGACTTCTGTTGACAAATTATTGTTATTCAGATGGAAATGGATATTCTGCACCCCACCATGATGTGTGCCAAGTCATATTAGATTTTTGAAGAACTTTTGAAAATGAGAAGTCCCTCTATACCCTCTCCAACGACCCGTCAATGATTTCTGTCGATAAATTATTGTTATTTAGATGGTATTGGATATTCTGCACCCCACTCTGATGCGTGCCAAGTCATATTTGATTTTGAGGTACTTTTGAAAATGAGAAATCCCTCCATACCCCCTCTGACGACACGACAATGATTTATGTTGACGAATTAATGTAAGTCAGATAGAAATGGATATTCTGCACCCCGCCATGATGTGTGCCAAGTCATATTAGATTTTTGAAGAACTTTTGAAAATGAGAAATCCCTCTATACCTTCTCCAACGACCCGTCAATGATTTCTGTCGACAAATTATTGTTATTCAGATGGTACTGGATATTCTGCACCCCGCTATGATGCGTGCCAAGTCATATTTGATTTTGAGGTACTTTTGAAAATGAGAAATCCTTCTATACCCCCTCTGACGACACGACAATGATTTAAATTGAAGAATTATTGTTATTCAGATGGACATGGATACTTCGCACCCCACCATGATGCGTGCCAAGTCATTTTTGAAATTGAGGTAATTTTGAAAATGAAAAATCCCTCTATACCCCCTCTGACGACCCGACAATGATATCTGTTGACAAATTATTGTTATTGAGATGGAAATGGATATTCTGTACCACACCATGATGCGTGCCAAGTAATATTAGATTATTGAAGAACTTTTGAAAATGAGAAATCCCTCTATACCCTCTCCAACGACCCGTCAATGATTTCTGTCGACAAATTATTGTTATTCAGATGGTACTGGATATTCTGCACCCCGCTATGATGCGTGCCAAGTCATATTTGATTTTGAAGTACTTTTGAAAATGAGAAATCCTTCTATACCCCCTCTGACGACACGACAATGATTTAAATTGAAGAATTATTGTTATTCAGATGGACATGGATACTTCGCACCCCACCATGATGCGTGCCAAGTCATTTTTGAATTTGAGGTAATTTTGAAAATGAAAAATCCCTCTATACCCCCTCTGACCACCCGACAATGATATCTGTTAACCAATTATTGTTAGTTAGATATACATGAATACTTTGCACCACACTATGATGCGTGCCAAGTCATATTAGATTATGAGGTAATTTTGAAAATGAAAAATCTCTCTATACCCCCTCTGACGACAAGACAATAATTTCTGTTAAGGAATTATTGTTATTCAGATAGATATGGATATTCTGCACCCCACCATGATGCGTGCCAAGTAATATTAGATTTTTGAAGAAATATTGAAATTGAAAAATCCCTCTATACCCCCTCTAACGACCCGACAATGATTTCTGTTGACGAATTATTGTTATTTAAATATATATGGATAATTTGCACCCCACTATGATGCGTGCCAAGTCATATTAGATTTTTGAAGTAATTTTGAAAATGAGAAATACCTCTATACCCCCTCTGTCGACACGACAATGATTTAAATTGACGAATTATTGTTATTCAGATGGACATGGATACTTTGCACCCCACCATGATGCGTGCCAAGTCATATTAGATTTTTGAAGTAATTTTGAAAATGATAAATCCCTCCATACCCCCTCTGACGACACGACAATGATTTATGTTGACGAATTAATGTTAGTCAGATAGAAATGGATATTCTGCACCCCGCCATGATGCGTGCCATGTCATATTTGATTATTGAAATCTTTTTGATAATGAAAAATCCCTCTATACCCCCTCTGACCACCCGACAATAATTTCTGTTGACGAATAATTTTTATTCAGATGGACATGGATACTTTGCACCCCACCATGATGCGTGCCAAGTCATATTAGACTTTTGAAGATATATTGAAAATGAAAAATCCCTTAATACCCCCTCTAACGACCCGACAATGATTTCTGTTGACAAATTATTGTTATTCAGATGGAAATGGATATTCTGCACCCTACCATGATGCGTGCCAAGTCATATTAGATTTTTGAAGTCATTTTGAAAATGAAAAATCCCTCTATACCCCCTTCAACGACCCGTCAATGATTTCTGTTGCCGAATTATGGTTATTCAGATAGGAATGGATATTCTGCACACCACCATGATGCGTGCCAAGTCATATTAGATTTTTGAAGAAATATTGAAAATGAAAAATCCCTCTATACCCTCTCTGACGACCCGACAATGATTTCTGTTGCCGAATTATTGTTATTCAGATAGAAATGGATATTCTGCACCCCACCATGATGCGTGCCAAGTCATATTTGATTTTGAGGTAATTTTGAAAATGAAAAATACCTCTATACCCCCTCTGACGACCCGACAATGATTTCTGTTGACAAATTATTGTTATTGAGATGGAAATGGATATTCTGCACCCTACCATGATGCGTGCCAAGTCATATTAGATTTTTGAAGTCATTTTGAAAATGAAAAATCCCTCTATACCCCCTCTGACGACACGACAATGATTTCTGTTAACCAATTATTGTTAGTTAGATATACATGAATACTTTGCACCACACTATGATGCGTGCCAAGTCATATTATATTATGAGGTAATTTTGAAAATGAAAAATCTCTCTATACCCCCTCTGACGACAAGACAATAATTTCTGTTAAGGAATTATTGTTATTCAGATAGATATGGATATTCTGCACCCCACCATGATGCGTGCCAAGTAATATTAGATTTTTGAAGAAATATTGAAATTGAAAAATCCCTCTATACCCCCTCTTACGACCCGACAATGATTTCTGTTGACGAATTATTGTTATTTAAATATATATGGATACTTTGCACCCCACTATGATGCGTGCCAAGTCATATTAGATTTTTGAAGTAATTTTGAAAATGAGAAATACCTCTATACCCCCTCTGTCGACACGACAATGATTTAAATTGACGAATTATTGTTATTCAGATGGACTTGGATACTTTGCAGCCCACCGTGATGCGTGCCAAGTCATATTAGATTTTTGAAGAAATATTGAAAATGAAAAATCCCTCTATACCCCCTCTATCGACCCGACAATGACTTCTGTTGACATATTATTGTTATTCAGATGGAAATGGATATTCTGCACCCCACCATGATGTGTGCCAAGTCATATAAGATTTTTGAAGAACTTTTGAAAATGAGAAATCCCTCTATACCCTCTCCAACGACCCGTCAATGATTTCTGTTGACGAATTATTGTTATTCAGATGGAAATGGATATTCTTCTGCCCACCATGATGCGTGCCAAGTCATATTTGATTTTGAGGTACTTTTGAAAATGAGAAATCCCTCTATACCCCTTCTGACGACACGAGAATGATTTAAATTGAAGAATTATTGTTATTCAGATGGACATGGATACTTCGCACCCCACCATGATTCGTGCCAAGTCATTTTTGATATTGAGGTAATTTTGAAAATGAGAAATCCCTCTATACCCCCTCTGACGACCCGACAATGATTTCTGTTGACAAATTATTGTTATTGAGATGGAAATGGATATTCTGTACCACACCATGATGCGTGCCAAGTCATATTAGATTATTGAAGAAATTTTGAAAATGAAAAATCCCTCTATACCCCCTCCAACGACCCGTCAATGATTTCTGTTGACGAATTATTGTTATTCAGATGGAAATGGATATTCTGCACCCCACCATGATGCGTGCCAAGTCATATTTGATTTTGAGGTAATTTTGAAAATGAAAAATCCCTCTATACCCCCTCTGACGTCCCGACAATGATTTCTGTTGACAAATCATTGTTATTGAGATGGAAATGGATATTCTGTACCCCACCATGATGCGTGCCATGTCATATTTGATTATTGAAATCATTTTGATAATAAATAATCCCTCTATACCCCCTCTGACGACACGACAATGATTTCTGTTAACCAATTATTGTTAGTTAGATATACATGAATACTTTACACCACACCATGATGCGTGCCAAGTCATATTAGATTATGAGGTAATTTTGAAAATGAAAAATCTCTCTATACCCCCTCTGACGACACGACAATAATTTCTGTTAAGGAATTATTGTTATTCAGATAGATATGGATATTCTGCACCCCACCATGATGCGTGCCAAGTAATATTAGATTTTTGAAGAAATATTGAAAATGAAAAATCCCTCTATACCCCCTCTAACGACCCGACAATGATTTCTGTTGACGAATTATTGTTATTTTAATATATATGGATACTTTGCACCCCACTATGATGCGTGCCAAGTCATATTAGATTTTTGAAGTAATTTTGAAAATGAGAAATACCTCTATACCCCCTCTGACGACACGACAATGATTTAAATTGACGAATTATTGTTAATCAGATGGAGATGGATATTCTGCACCCCACCATGATGCGTGCCAAGTCATATTGGATTTTTGAAGAAATATTGAAAATGAAATATCCTTCTATACCCCCTCTGACGACCCGACAATGATTTCTGTTGACGAATTATTGTTATTCAGATGTTCATGGATACTTTGCACCCCACCATGATGCGTGCCAAGTCATATTAGATTTTTGAAGAAATATTGAAAATGAAAAATCCCTCTATACCCCCTCCAACGACCCGTCAATGATATCTGTCAACAAATTATTGTTATTAAGATGGAAATGGATATTCTGCACCCCACTATGATGCGTGCCAATTCATATTTGATTTTGAGGTAATTTTGAAAATGAAAAATCCCTCTATAACCCCTCTGACGACCCGACAATGATTTCTGTTGACCAATTATTGTTATTGAGATGGAAATGGATATTCTGTACCCCACCATGATGCGTGCTAAGTCATATTTGATTTTTGAAGTCATTTTGAAAATGTAAAATCCCTCTATACCCCCCTCTAATGACCCGACTATGATTTCTGATGACAAAATATTGTTATTCAGATGGAAATAGATATTCTGCACCCCTTCATGATGCGTGCCAAATCATATTAGATTTTTGAAGTAATATTGAAAATGAAAAATCCCTCTATACCTCCTTTAACGACCCGTCAATTATATCTGTTGACGAATCATTGTTATTCAGATGGAAATGGATATTCTGCACCCCACCATGATGCGTGCCAAGTCATATTTGATTTTGAGGTAATTTTGAAAATGAAAAATCTCTCTATACCCCCTCTGACGACCCGACAATGATTTCTGTCGACGAATTATTGTTATTCAGATGAAAATAGATATTCTGCACCCCACCATGATGCGTGCCAAGTCATATTAGATTTTTGAAGAAGTATTGAAAATGAAAAATCACTCTATACCCCCTTTAACGACCCGTCAATGATTTCTGTTGACGAATCATTGTTACTCAGAGGGACATGGATGTTCTGCACCCCACCATGATGCGTGCCAAGTCATATTTGATTTTGAGGTAATTTTGAAAATGAAAAATCCCTCTCTACCCCCTCTGACGACCCGACAATTATTTCTGTTGACAAATTATTGTTATTGAGATGGAAATGGATATTCTGTACCCCACCATGATGCGTGCCAAGACATATTTGATTATAGAAGTCATTTTGAAAATGAATAATCCTTCTATACCCCCTCTAACGACCCGACAATGATTTCTGTCGACGAATTATTGTTATTCAGATGGATATAGATATTCTGCACCCCACCATGATGCGTGCCAAGTCATATTAGATATTTGAAGAAATATTGAAAATGAAAAATCCCTCTCTACCCCCTCTGACGACCCGACAATTATTTCTGTTGACAAATTATTGTTGTTGAGATGGAAATGGATATTCTGTACCCCACCATGATGCGTGCCAAGTCATATTTGATTATAGAAGTCATTTTGAAAATGAATAATCCTTCTATACCCCCTCTAACGACCCGACAATGATTTCTGTCGACGAATTATTGTTATTCAGATGGAAATGGATATTCTGCACCCCACCATGATGCGTGCCAAGTCATATTTGATTTTGAGGTAATTTTGAAAATGAAAAATCCCTCTATACCCCCTCTGACAACCCGACAATGATTTCTGTTGACAAATTATAGATATTGAGATGGAAATGGATATTCTGTACCCCATCAAGATGCGTGCCAAGTAATATTGGATTTTTGAAGAAATATTGAAAATGAAAAATACCTCTATACCCCCCCCCCCCTCTAACGACCCGACAATGATTTCTGTTGACGAATTATTGTTATCCAGAAGGAAATGAATATTCTGCACCACACCATGATGGGTGCCAAGTAATATTGGATTTTTGAAGAAATATTGAAAATGAAAAATCCCTCTATACCCCCTCTAACGACCCGACAATGATTTCTGTTGACGAATAATTGTTATTCAGATTGAAATAGATATTCTGCACCCCACCATGATGCGTGCCAAGTAATATTGGATTTTTGAAGAAATATTGAAAATAAAAAATCCCTCTATACCCCCTCTGACGACCCGACAATGAGTTCTGTCGACGAATTATTGTTATTCAGATGGTAATAGATATTCTGCACCCCAGCATGATGCGTGCCAAGTCATATTAGATTTTTGAAGAAATATTGAAAATGAAAAATCCCTCTATACCCCCTCCAACGACCCGTCAATGATTTCTGTCGACAAATTATTGTTATTCAGATGGTAATGGATATTCTGCACCCCACCATGATGCGTGCCAAGTAATATTGAATTTTTGAAGAAATATTGAAAATAAAAAATCCCTCTATACCCCCTCTGACGACCCGACAATGATTTCTGTTGACGAATTATTGTTATTCAGATGGACTTGGATACTTTGCACCCCACCATGATGCGTGCCAAGTCATATTAGATTTTTGAAGAAATATTGAAAATGAAAAATCTCTCTATACCCCCTCTATCGACCCGACAATGACTTCTGTTGACAAATTATTGTTATTCAGATGGAAATGGATATTCTGCACCCCACCATGATGTGTGCCAAGTCATATTAGATTTTTGAAGAACTTTTGAAAATGAGAAGTCCCTCTATACCCTCTCCAACGACCCGTCAATGATTTCTGTCGATAAATTATTGTTATTTAGATGGTATTGGATATTCTGCACCCCACTCTGATGCGTGCCAAGTCATATTTGATTTTGAGGTACTTTTGAAAATGAGAAATCCCTCTATACCCCCTCTGACGACACGACAATGATTTAAATTGAAGAATTATTGTTATTCAGATGGACATGGATACTTTGCACCCCACCATGATGCGTGCCAAGACATATTAGATTTTTAAAGTAATTTTGAAATTGATAAATCCCTCCATACCCCCTCTGACGACACGACAATGATTTATGTTGACGAATTAATGTAAGTCAGATAGAAATGGATATTCTGCACCCCGCCATGATGTGTGCCAAGTCATATTAGATTTTTGAAGAACTTTTGAAAATGAGAAATCCCTCTATACCCTCTCCAACGACCCGTCAATGATTTCTGTCGACAAATTATTGTTATTCAGATGGTACTGGATATTCTGCACCCCGCTATGATGCGTGCCAAGTCATATTTGATTTTGAGGTACTTTTGAAAATGAGAAATCCTTCTATACCCCCTCTGACGACACGACAATGATTTAAATTGAAGAATTATTGTTATTCAGATGGACATGGATACTTCGCACCCCACCATGATGCGTGCCAAGTCATTTTTGAATTTGAGGTAATTTTGAAAATGAAAAATCCCTCTATACCCCCTCTGACCACCCGACAATGATATCTGTTAACCAATTATTGTTAGTTAGATATACATGAATACTTTGCACCACACTATGATGCGTGCCAAGTCATATTAGATTATGAGGTAATTTTGAAAATGAAAAATCTCTCTATACCCCCTCTGACGACAAGACAATAATTTCTGTTAAGGAATTATTGTTATTCAGATAGATATGGATATTCTGCACCCCACCATGATGCGTGCCAAGTAATATTAGATTTTTGAAGAAATATTGAAATTGAAAAATCCCTCTATACCCCCTCTAACGACCCGACAATGATTTCTGTTGACGAATTATTGTTATTTAAATATATATGGATAATTTGCACCCCACTATGATGCGTGCCAAGTCATATTAGATTTTTGAAGTAATTTTGAAAATGAGAAATACCTCTATACCCCCTCTGTCGACACGACAATGATTTAAATTGACGAATTATTGTTATTCAGATGGACATGGATACTTTGCACCCCACCATGATGCGTGCCAAGTCATATTAGATTTTTGAAGTAATTTTGAAAATGATAAATCCCTCCATACCCCCTCTGACGACACGACAATGATTTATGTTGACGAATTAATGTTAGTCAGATAGAAATGGATATTCTGCACCCCGCCATGATGCGTGCCATGTCATATTTGATTATTGAAATCTTTTTGATAATGAAAAATCCCTCTATACCCCCTCTGACCACCCGACAATAATTTCTGTTGACGAATAATTTTTATTCAGATGGACATGGATACTTTGCACCCCACCATGATGCGTGCCAAGTCATATTAGACTTTTGAAGATATATTGAAAATGAAAAATCCCTTAATACCCCCTCTAACGACCCGACAATGATTTCTGTTGACAAATTATTGTTATTCAGATGGAAATGGATATTCTGCACCCTACCATGATGCGTGCCAAGTCATATTAGATTTTTGAAGTCATTTTGAAAATGAAAAATCCCTCTATACCCCCTTCAACGACCCGTCAATGATTTCTGTTGCCGAATTATTGTTATTCAGATAGGAATGGATATTCTGCACACCACCATGATGCGTGCCAAGTCATATTTGATTTTCAGGTAATTTTGAAAATGAAAAATCCCTCTATACCCCCTCTGACGACCCGACAATGATTTCTGTTGACAAATTATTGTTATTGAGATGGAAATGGATATTCTGCACCCCACCATGATGCGTGCCAAGACATATTAGATTTTTGAAGAAATATTGAAAATGAAAAATCCCTCTATACCCTCTCTGACGACCCGACAATGATTTCTGTTGCCGAATTATTGTTATTCAGATAGAAATGGATATTCTGCACCCCACCATGATGCGTGCCAAGTCATATTTGATTTTGAGGTAATTTTGAAAATGAAAAATCCCTCTATACCCCCTCTGACGACCCGACAATGATTTCTGTTGACAAATTATTGTTATTGAGATGGAAATGGATATTCTGCACCCTACCATGATGCGTGCCAAGTCATATTAGATTTTTGAAGTCATTTTGAAAATGAAAAATCCCTCTATACCCCCTCTGACGACACGACAATGATTTCTGTTAACCAATTATTGTTAGTTAGATATACATGAATACTTTGCACCACACTATGATGCGTGCCAAGTCATATTATATTATGAGGTAATTTTGAAAATGAAAAATCTCTCTATGACCCCTCTGACGACAAGACAATAATTTCTGTTAAGGAATTATTGTTATTCAGATAGATATGGATATTCTGCACCCCACCATGATGCGTGCCAAGTAATATTAGATTTTTGAAGAAATATTGAAATTGAAAAATCCCTCTATACCCCCTCTTACGACCCGACAATGATTTCTGTTGACGAATTATTGTTATTTAAATATATATGGATACTTTGCACCCCACTATGATGCGTGCCAAGTCATATTAGATTTTTGAAGTAATTTTGAAAATGAGAAATACCTCTATACCCCCTCTGTCGACACGACAATGATTTAAATTGACGAATTATTGTTATTCAGATGGACATGGATACTTTGCACCCCACCATGATGCGTGCCAAGTCATATTAGATTTTTGAAGTAATTTTGAAAATGATAAATCCCTCCATACCCCCTCTGACGACACGACAATGATTTATGTTGACGAATTAATGTTAGTCAGATAGAAATGGATATTCTGCACCCCGCCATGATGCGTGCCATGTCATATTTGATTATTGAAATCTTTTTGATAATGAAAAATCCCTCTATACCCCCTCTGACCACCCGACAATGATTTCTGTTGACTAATTATTGTTATTCAGATGGAAATGGATATTCTGCACCCTACCATGATGCGTCCCAAGTCATATTAGATTTTTGAAGTCATTTTGAAAATGAAAAATCCTTCTATACCCCCTCTAACGACACGACAATGATTTCTGTTGACAAATTATTGTTATTGAGATGGAAATGGATATTCTGTACTACACCATGATGCGTGCCAAGTCATATTAGATTATTGAAGAACTTTAGAAAATGAGAAATTCCTCTATACCTTCTCCAACGACCCGTCAATGATTTCTGTCTACAAATTATTGTTATTCAGATGGTACTGGATATTCTGCACCCCACTATGATGCGTGCCAAGTCATATTTGATTTTGAGGTACTTTTGAAAATGAGAAATCCCTCTATACCCCCTTCAACGACCCGTCAATGATTTCTGTTGCCGAATTATTGTTATTCAGATAGGAATGGATATTCTGCACCCCACCATGATGCGTGCCAAGTCATATTAGATTTTGAGGTAATTTTGAAAATGAAAAATCCCTCTATACCCCCTCTGACGACCCGACAATGATTTCTGTTGACAAATTATTGTTATTGAGATGGAAATGGATATTCTGCACCCCACCATGATGCGTGCCAAGACATATTAGATTTTTGAAGAAATATTGAAAATGAAAAATCCCTCTATACCCTCTCTGACGACCCGACAATGATTTCTGTTGCCGAATTATTGTTATTCAGATAGAAATGGATATTCTGCACCCCACCATGATGCGTGCCAAGTCATATTTGATTTTGAGGTAATTTTGAAAATGAAAAATCCCTCTATACCCCCTCTGACGACCCGACAATGATTTCTGTTGACAAATTATTGTTATTGAGATGGAAATGGATATTCTGCACCCTACCATGATGCGTGCCAAGTCATATTAGATTTTTGAAGTCATTTTGAAAATGAAAAATCCCTCTATACCCCCTTCAACGACCCGTCAATGATTTCTGTTGCCGAATTATTGTTATTCAGATAGAAATGGATATTCTGCACTCCACCATGATGCGTGCCAAGTCATATTTGATTTTGAGGTAATTTTGAAAATGAAAAATCCCTCTTTTCCCCCTTCCAACGACCCGTCAATGATTTCTGTCAACAAATTATTGTTATTCAGATGAAAATGGATATTCTGCACCCCACTATGATGCGTGCCAAGTCATATTTGATTTTGAGGTAATTTTGAAAATGAAAAATACCTCTATAACCCCTCTGACGACCTGACAATGAATTCTGTTGACCAATTATTGTTATTGAGATGGAAATGGATATTCTGCACCCCACCATGATGCGTGCCAAGTCATATTTGATTTTGAGGTAATTTTGAAAATGAAAAATCTCTCTATACCCCCTCTGACGACCCGACAATGATTTTTGTCGACGAATTATTGTTATTCAGATGAAAATAGATATTCTGCACCCCACCATGATGCGTGCCAAGTCATATTAGATTTTTGACGAAATATTTAAAATGAAAAATCCCTCTATACCCCCTTTAACGACCCGTCAATGATTTCTGTCGACGAATTATTGTTATTCAGATGGAAATAGATATTCTGCACCCCACCATGATGCGTGCCAACTCATATTAGATATTTGAAGTCATTTTGAAAATGAAAAATCCCTCTATACCCCCTTCAACGACCCGTCAATGATTTCTGTTGCCGAATTATTGTTATTCAGATAGAAATGGATATTCTGCACTCCACCATGATGCGTGCCAAGTCATATTTGATTTTGAGGTAATTTTGAAAATGAAAAATCCCTCTTTTCCCCCTTCCAACGACCCGTCAATGATTTCTGTCAACAAATTATTGTTATTCAGATGAAAATGGATATTCTGCACTCCACCATGATGCGTGCCAAGTCATATTTGATTTTTGAAGTCATTTTGAAAATGAAAAATCCCTCTATACCCCCTCTAACGACCCGACAATGATTTCTGTTGACGAATTATCGTTATTCAGATGGAAATGAATATTCTGCACCCAACCATGATGCGTGCCAAGTCATATTTGATTTTGAGGTAATTTTGAAAATGAAAAATCCCTCTATACCCCCTCTGACGACCCGACAATGATTTCTGTTGAATAATTATTGTTATTGAGATGGAAATGGATATTTTGCACCCCACCATGATGCGTGCCAAGTCATATTTGATTTTGAGGTAATTTTGAAAATGAAAAATCTCTCTATACCCCCTCTGACGACCCGACAATGATTTTTGTCGACGAATTATTGTTATTCAGATGAAAATAGATATTCTGCACCCCACCATGATGCGTGCCAAGTCATATTAGATTTTTGAAGAAATATTTAAAATGAAAAATCCCTCTATACCCCCTTTAACGACCCGTCAATGATTTCTGTCGACGAATTATTGTTATTCAGATGGAAATAGATATTCTGCACCCCACCATGATGCGTGCCAAGTCATATTAGATATTTGAAGAAATATTGAAAATGAAAAATCCCTCTATACCCCCTTTAACGACCCGTCAATTATATCTGTTGACGAATCATTGTTATTCAGATGGAAATGGATATTCTGCACCCCACCATGATGCGTGCCAAGTCATATTTGATTTTGAGGTAATTTTGAAAATGAAAAATCCCTCTATACCCCCTCTGACGACCCGACAATGATTTCTGTTGACAAATTATTGATATTGAGATGGAAATGGATATTCTGTACCCCATCATGATGCGTGCCAAGTAATATTGGATTTTTGAAGAAATATTGAAAATGAAAAATGCCTCTATACCCCCCCCCTCTAACGACCCGACAATGATTTCTGTTGACGAATTATTGTTATCCAGAAGGAAATGAATATTCTGCACCACACCATGATGGGTGCCAAGTAATATTGGATTTTTGAAGAAATATTTAAAATGAAAAATCCCTCTATACCCCCTCTAACGACCCGACAATGATTTCTGTTGACGAATAATTGTTATTCAGATTGAAATAGATATTCTGCACCCCACCATGATGCGTGCCAAGTAGTATTGGATTTTTGAAGAAATATTGAAAATAAAAAATCCCTCTATACCCCCTCTGACGACCCGACAATGAGTTCAGTCGACGAATTATTGTTATTCAGATGGAAATAGATATTCTGCACCCCAGCATGATGCGTACCAAGTCATATTAGATTTTTGAAGAAATATTGAAAATGAAAAATCCCTCTATACCCTCTCCAACGACCCGTCAATGATTTCTGTCGACAAATTATTGTTATTCAGATGGTTATGGATATTCTGCACCCCACCACGATGCGTGCCAAGTAATATTGGATTTTTGAAGAAATATTGAAAATAAAAAATCCCTCTATACCCCCTCTGACGACCCGACATTGATTTCTCTTGACGAATTATTGTTATTCAGATGGACTTGGAAACTTTGCACCCCACCATGATGCGTGCCAAGTCATATTAGATTTTTGAAGGTAAATTGAAAATGAAAAATCCCTCTATACCCCCTCCATCGACACGACAATGACTTCTGTTGACAAATTATTGTTATTCAGATGGAAATGGATATTCTGCACCCCACCATGATGTGTGCCAAGTCATATTAGATTTTTGAAGAACTTTTGAAAATGAGAAATCCCTCTATACCCTCTCCAACGACCCGTCAATGATTTCTGTCGATAAATTATTGTTATTTAAATGGTATTGGATATTCTGCACCCCACTCTGATGCGTGCCAAGTCATATTTGATTTTGAGGTACTTTTGAAAATGAGAAATCCCTCTATACCCCTTCTGACGACACGACAATGATTTAAATTGAAGAATTATTGTTATTCAGATGGACATGGATACTTCGCACCCCACCATGATGCGTGCCAAGTCATTTTTGATTTTGAGGTAATTTTGAAAATGAAAAATCCCTCTATACCCCCTCTGACGACCCGACAATGATTTCTGTTGACAAATTATTGTTATTGAGATGGATATGGATATTCTGTACCACACCATGATGCGTGCCAAGTCATATTAGATTATTGAAGAAATATTGAAAATGAAAAATCCCTCTATACCCCCTCTGACGACCCGACAATGATTTCTGTTGACGAATTATTGTTATTCAGATGAACATGAATACTTTGCACCCCATCATGATGCGTGCCAAGTCATATTAGATTTTTGAAGAAATATTGAAAATGAAAAGTCCCTCTATACCCACTCTAACGACCAGACAATGAATTCTGTTGACGAATTAATGTTATTCAGATGGAAATGAATATTTTGCACTCCACCAAGATGCTTGCCAAGTCATATTTGATTTTTGAGGTAATATTGAAATTGATAGATCCCTCTATAACCCCTTTGACGTTTCGAAAATAATTTCTCTTGACGAATTATTGTTATTCAGATAGAGATGGATATTTTGCACCCTACTATGATGCGTGCCAAGTCATATTTGATTCTTGAAGTAATTTTGAAAATGTAAAATCCCTCTATACCCCCTCTAATGACCCGACAATGATTTCTGTTGACAAATCATTGTTATTCAGATGGAAATGAATATTTTGCGCTCCACCATGATTTGATTTTTGAAGTCATTTTAAAAATGAAATATCCCTCTATACCCCTTCTTACGACCCGACAATGATTTCTCTTGACGAATTATTGTTATTCAGATAGAAATGGATATTTTGCACCCTACTATGTGCGTGCCAAGTCATATTTGATTCTTGAAGTAATTTTGAAAATGTAAAATCCCTCTATACCCCCTCTAATGACCCGACAATGATTTCTGTTGACAAATCATTGTTATTCAGATGGGAATGAATATTTTGCGCTCCACCATGATTTGATTTTTGAAGTCATTTTAAAAATGAAATATCCCTCTATACCCCTTCTTACGACCGGACAATGATTTCTCTTGACGAATTATTGTTATTCAGATAGAAATGGATATTTTGCACCCTACTATGTGCGTGCCAAGTCATATTTGATTCTTGAAGTAATTTTGAAAATGTAAAATCCCTCTATACCCCCTCTAATGACCCGACAATGATTTCTGTTGACAAATCATTGTTATTCAGATGGAAATGATTATTTTGCACTCCACCATGATGCTTGCCAAGTCATATTTGATTTTTGAGGTAATATTGAAATTGATATATCCCTCTATAACCCCTTTGATGTTTCGAAAATGATTTCTCTTGACGACTTATTGTTATTCAGATAGAGATGGATATTTTGCACCCTACTATGATGCGTGCCAAGTCATATTTGATTTTTGAAGTAATTTTGAAAATGTAAAATCCCTCTATACCCACCTCTAATGACCCGACTATGATTTCTGATGACAAAATATTGTTATTCAGATGGAAATGGATATTCTGCACCCTTCCATGATGCGTGCCAAATCATATTTGATTTTTGAAGTCATTTTGAAAATGAAAAATCCCTCTATACCCCCTCTGACGACCCGTCAATTATTTCTGTTGACGAATCATTGTTATTCAGATGGAAATGGATATTCTGCACCCCACCATGATGCGTGCCAAGTCATATTTGATTTTGAGGTAATTTTGAAAATGAAAAATCCCTCTATACCCACTCTGACGACTCGACAATGATTTCTGTTGACAAATTATTGATATTGAGATGGAAATGGATATTCTGCACCCCACCATGATGCGTGCCAAGTCATATTTGATTATTGAAGTCATTTTGAAAATGAAAAATCCCTCTATATCCCCTCTGACGACCCGACAATGATTTCTGTTGACGAATTATTGGTATTCAGTTGGAACTGGATACTCTGCACCCCACCATGATGCGTGCCAAGTCATATTAGATTTTTGAAGAAATATTGAAAATGAAAAATCCCTCTATACCCCCTTTAACGACCCGTCAATTATATCTGTTGACGAATCATTGTTATTCAGATGGAAATGGATATTCTGCACCCCACCATGATGCGTGCCAAGTCATATTTGATTTTGAGGTAATTTTGAAAATGAAAAATCCCTCTATACCCCCTCTGACGACCCGACAATGATTTCTGTTGACAAATTATTGATATTGAGATGGAAATGGATATTCTGTACCCCACCATGATGCGTTCCAAGTCATATTTGATTATTGAAGTCATTTTGAAAATGAAAAATCCCTCTATATCCCCTCTGACTACCAGACAATGATTTCTGTTGACGAATTATTGGTATTCAGTTGGAACTGGATATTCTGCACCCCACCATGATGCGTGCCAAGTCATATTGGAATTTTGAAGAAATATTGAAAATGAAAATTCCCTCTATACCCCCTCTAACGACCCGACAATGATTTCTGTTGACGAATTATTCTTATTCAGATGGAAATGAATATTCTGCACCTCACCATGTTGCGTACCAAGTCATATTTGATTTTGAGGTAATTTTGAAAATGAAAAATCCCTCTATACCACCTCTAACGACCCGACAATGATTTCTGTCGACGAATTATTGTTATTCAGATGGAAATAGATATTCTGCACCCCACAATGATGCGTGCCAAGTAATATTGGATTTTTGAAGAAATATTGAATATGAAAAATACCTCTATACCCCCCCCCCTCTAACGACCCGACAATGAATTCTGATGACGAATTATTGTTATCCAGATGGAAATGAATATTCTGCACCCCACCATGATGCGTGCCAAGTAATATTGGATTTTTGAAGAAATATTGAAAATGAAATATCCCTCTATACCCCCTCTAACGACCCGACAATGATTTCTGTTGACGAATAATTGTTATTCAGATTGAAATAGATATTCCGCACCCCACCATGATGCGTGCCAAGTAATATTGGATTTTTGAAGAAATATTGAAAATAAAAAATCCCTCTATACCCCCTCTGACGACCCGACAATGAGTTCTGTCGACGAATTATTGTTATTCAGATGGAAATAGATATTCTGCACCCCAGCATGATGCGTGCCAAGTCATATTAGATTTTTGAAGAAATATTGAAAATGAAAAATCCCTCTATACCCCCTCCAACGACCCGTCAATGATTTCTGTCGACAAATGATTGTTATTCAGATGGTAATGAATATTCTGCACCCCACCATGATGCGTGCCAAGTAATATTGGATTTTTGAAGAAATATTGAAAATAAAAAATCCCTCTATACCCCCTCTGACGACCCGACAATGATTTCTGTTGACGAATTATTGTTATTCAGATGGACTTGGATACTTTGCAGCCCACCGTGATGCGTGCCAAGTCATATTAGATTTTTGAAGAAATATTGAAAATGAAAAATCCCTCTATACCCCCTTTATCGACCCGACAATGACTTCTGTTGACATATTATTGTTATTCAGATGGAAATGGATATTCTGCACCCCACCATGATGTGTGCCAAGTCATATAAGATTTTTGAAGAACTTTTGAAAATGAGAAGTCCCTCTATACCCTCTCCAACGACCCGTCAATGATTTCTGTTGACGAATTATTGTTATTCAGATGGAAATGGATATTCTTCACCCCACCATGATGCGTGCCAAGTCATATTTGATTTTGAGGTACTTTTGAAAATGAGAAATCCCTCTATACCCCTTCTGACGACACGAGAATGATTTAAATTGAAGAATTATTGTTATTCAGATGGACATGGATACTTCGCACCCCACCATGATTCGTGCCAAGTCATTTTTGATTTTGAGGTAATTTTGAAAATGAAAAATCCCTCTATACCCCCTCTGACGACCCGACAATGATTTCTGTTGACAAATTATTGTTATTGAGATGGAAATGGATATTCTGTACCACACCATGATGCGTGCCAAGTCATATTAGATTATTGAAGAAATTTTGAAAATGAAAAATCCCTCTATACCCCCTCCAACGACCCGTCAATGATTTCTGTTGACGAATTATTGTTATTCAGATGGAAATGGATATTCTGCACCCCACCATGATGCGTGCCAAGTCATATTTGATTTTGAGGTAATTTTGAAAATGAAAAATCCCTCTATACCCCCTCTGACGTCCCGACAATGATTTCTGTTGACAAATCATTGTTATTGAGATGGAAATGGATATTCTGTACCCCACCATGATGCGTGCCATGTCATATTTGATTATTGAAATCATTTTGATAATAAATAATCCCTCTATACCCCCTCTGACGACACGACAATGAATTCTGTTAACCAATTATTGTTAGTTAGATATACATGAATACTTTACACCACACCATGATGCGTGCCAAGTCATATTAGATTATGAGGTAATTTTGAAAATGAAAAATCTCTCTATACCCCCTCTGACGACACGACAATAATTTCTGTTAAGGAATTATTGTTATTCAGATAGATATGGATATTCTGCACCCCACCATGATGCGTGCCAAGTAATATTAGATTTTTGAAGAAATATTGAAAATGAAAAATCCCTCTATACCCCCTCTAACGACCCGACAATGATTTCTGTTGACGAATTATTGTTATTTTAATATATATGGATACTTTGCACCCCACTATGATGCGTGCCAAGTCATATTAGATTTTTGAAGTAATTTTGAAAATGAGAAATACCTCTATACCCCCTCTGACGACACGACAATGATTTAAATTGACGAATTATTGTTAATCAGATGGAGATGGATATTCTGCACCCCACCATGATGCGTGCCAAGTCATATTGGATTTTTGAAGAAATATTGAAAATGAAATATCCCTCTATACCCCCTCTGACGACCCGACAATGATTTCTGTTGACGAATTATTGTTATTCAGATGTTCATGGATACTTTGCACCCCACCATGATGCGTGCCAAGTCATATTAGATTTTTGAAGAAATATTGAAAATGAAAAATCCCTCTATACCCCCTCCAACGACCCGTCAATGATTTCTGTCAACAAAATATTGTTATTAAGATGGAAATGGATATTCTGCACCCCACTATGATGCGTGCCAAATCATATTTGATTTTGAGGTAATTTTGAAAATGAAAAATCCCTCTATAACCCCTCTGACGACCCGACAATGATTTCTGTTGACCAATTATTGTTATTGAGATGGAAATGGATATTCTGTACCCCACCATGATGCGTGCTAAGTCATATTTGATTTTTGAAGTCATTTTGAAAATGTAAAATCCCTCTATACCCCCCTCTAATGACCCGACTATGATTTCTGATGACAAAATATTGTTATTCAGATGGAAATAGATATTCTGCACCCCTTCATGATGCGTGCCAAATCATATTAGATTTTTGAAGTAATATTGAAAATGAAAAATCCCTCTATACCTCCTTTAACGACCCGTCAATTATATCTGTTGACGAATCATTGTTATTCAGATGGAAATGGATATTCTGCACCCCACCATGATGCGTGCCAAGTCATATTTGATTTTGAGGTAATTTTGAAAATGAAAAATCTCTCTATACCCCCTCTGACGACCCGACAATGATTTCTGTCGACGAATTATTGTTATTCAGATGAAAATAGATATTCTGCACCCCACCATGATGCGTGCCAAGTCATATTAGATTTTTGAAGAAGTATTGAAAATGAAAAATCCCTCTATACCCCCTTTAACGACCCGTCAATGATTTCTGTTGACGAATCATTGTTACTCAGAGGGACATGGATGTTCTGCACCCCACCATGATGCGTGCCAAGTCATATTTGATTTTGAGGTAATTTTGAAAATGAAAAATCCCTCTCTACCCCCTCTGACGACCCGACAATTATTTCTGTTGACGAATTATTGTTATTCAGATGGATATAGATATTCTGCACCCCACCATGATGCGTGCCAAGTCATATTAGATATTTGAAGAAATATTGAAAATGAAAAATCCCTCTCTACCCCCTCTGACGACCCGACAATTATTTCTGTTGACAAATTATTGTTATTGAGATGGAAATGGATATTCTGTACCCCACCATGATGCGTGCCAAGTCATATTTGATTATAGAAGTCATTTTGAAAATGAATAATCCTTCTATACCCCCTCTAACGACCCGACAATGATTTCTGTCGACGAATTATTGTTATTCAGATGGAAATGGATATTCTGCACCCCACCATGATGCGTGCCAAGTCATATTTGATTTTGAGGTAATTTTGAAAATGAAAAATCCCTCTATACCCCCTCTGACAACCCGACAATGATTTCTGTTGACAAATTATAGATATTGAGATGGAAATGGATATTCTGTACCCCATCAAGATGCGTGCCAAGTAATATTGGATTTTTGAAGAAATATTGAAAATGAAAAATACCTCTATACCCCCCCCCTCTAACGACCCGACAATGATTTCTGTTGACGAATTATTGTTATCCAGAAGGAAATGAATATTCTGCACCACACCATGATGGGTGCCAAGTAATATTGGATTTTTGAAGAAATATTGAAAATGAAAAATCCCTCTATACCCCCTCTAACGACCCGACAATGATTTCTGTTGACGAATAATTGTTATTCAGATTGAAATAGATATTCTGCACCCCACCATGATGCGTGCCAAGTAATATTGGATTTTTGAAGAAATATTGAAAATAAAAAATCCCTCTATACCCCCTCTGACGACCCGACAATGAGTTCTGTCGACGAATTATTGTTATTCAGATGGTAATAGATATTCTGCACCCCAGCATGATGCGTGCCAAGTCATATTAGATTTTTGAAGAAATATTAAAAATGAAAAATCCCTCTATACCCCCTTTAACGACCCGTCAATTATATCTGTTGACGAATCATTGTTATTCAGATGGAAATGGATATTCTGCACCCCACCATGATGCGTGCCAAGTCATATTTGATTTTGAGGTAATTTTGAAAATGAAAAATCCCTCTATACCCCCTCTGACGACCCGACAATGATTTCTGTTGACAAATTATTGATATTGAGATGGAAATGGATATTCTGTACCCCACCATGATGCGTTCCAAGTCATATTTGATTATTGAAGTCATTTTGAAAATGAAAAATCCCTCTATATCCCCTCTGACTACCAGACAATGATTTCTGTTGACGAATTATTGGTATTCAGTTGGAACTGGATATTCTGCACCCCACCATGATGCGTGCCAAGTCATATTGGAATTTTGAAGAAATATTGAAAATGAAAATTCCCTCTATACCCCCTCTAACGACCCGACAATGATTTCTGTTGACGAATTATTCTTATTCAGATGGAAATGAATATTCTGCACCTCACCATGTTGCGTACCAAGTCATATTTGATTTTGAGGTAATTTTGAAAATGAAAAATCCCTCTATACCACCTCTAACGACCCGACAATGATTTCTGTCGACGAATTATTGTTATTCAGATGGAAATAGATATTCTGCACCCACAATGATGCGTGCCAAGTAATATTGGATTTTTGAAGAAATATTGAATATGAAAAATACCTCTATACCCCCCCCCCTCTAACGACCCGACAATGAATTCTGATGACGAATTATTGTTATCCAAATGGAAATGAATATTCTGCACCCCACCATGATGCGTGCCAAGTAATATTGGATTTTTGAAGAAATATTGAAAATGAAATATCCCTCTATACCCCCTCTAACGACCCGACAATGATTTCTGTTGACGAATAATTGTTATTCAGATTGAAATAGATATTCCGCACCCCACCATGATGCGTGCCAAGTAATATTGGATTTTTGAAGAAATATTGAAAATAAAAAATCCCTCTATACCCCCTCTGACGACCCGACAATGAGTTCTGTCGACGAATTATTGTTATTCAGATGGAAATAGATATTCTGCACCCCAGCATGATGCGTGCCAAGTCATATTAGATTTTTGAAGAAATATTGAAAATGAAAAATCCCTCTATACCCCCTCCAACGACCCGTCAATGATTTCTGTCGACAAATGATTGTTATTCAGATGGTAATGAATATTCTGCACCCCACCATGATGCGTGCCAAGTAATATTGGATTTTTGAAGAAATATTGAAAATAAAAAATCCCTCTATACCCCCTCTGACGACCCGACAATGATTTCTGTTGACGAATTATTGTTATTCAGATGGACTTGGATACTTTGCAGCCCACCGTGATGCGTGCCAAGTCATATTAGATTTTTGAAGAAATATTGAAAATGAAAAATCCCTCTATACCCCCTTTATCGACCCGACAATGACTTCTGTTGACATATTATTGTTATTCAGATGGAAATGGATATTCTGCACCCCACCATGATGTGTGCCAAGTCATATAAGATTTTTGAAGAACTTTTGAAAATGAGAAATCCCTCTATACCCTCTCCAACGACCCGTCAATGATTTCTGTTGACGAATTATTGTTATTCAGATGGAAATGGATATTCTTCACCCCACCATGATGCGTGCCAAGTCATATTTGATTTTGAGGTACTTTTGAAAATGAGAAATCCCTCTATACCCCTTCTGACGACACGAGAATGATTTAAATTGAAGAATTATTGTTATTCAGATGGACATGGATACTTCGCACCCCACCATGATTCGTGCCAAGTCATTTTTGATTTTGAGGTAATTTTGAAAATGAAAAATCCCTCTATACCCCCTCTGACGACCCGACAATGATTTCTGTTGACAAATCATTGTTATTGAGATGGAAATGGATATTCTGTACCCCACCATGATGCGTGCCATGTCATATTTGATTATTGAAATCATTTTGATAATAAATAATCCCTCTATACCCCCTCTGACGACACGACAATGAATTCTGTTAACCAATTATTGTTAGTTAGATATACATGAATACTTTACACCACACCATGATGCGTGCCAAGTCATATTAGATTATGAGGTAATTTTGAAAATGAAAAATCTCTCTATACCCCCTCTGACGACACGACAATAATTTCTGTTAAGGAATTATTGTTATTCAGATAGATATGGATATTCTGCACCCCACCATGATGCGTGCCAAGTAATATTAGATTTTTGAAGAAATATTGAAAATGAAAAATCCCTCTATACCCCCTCTAACGACCCGACAATGATTTCTGTTGACGAATTATTGTTATTTTAATATATATGGATACTTTGCACCCCACTATGATGCGTGCCAAGTCATATTAGATTTTTGAAGTAATTTTGAAAATGAGAAATACCTCTATACCCCCTCTGACGACACGACAATGATTTAAATTGACGAATTATTGTTAATCAGATGGAGATGGATATTCTGCACCCCACCATGATGCGTGCCAAGTCATATTGGATTTTTGAAGAAATATTGAAAATGAAATATCCCTCTATACCCCCTCTGACGACCCGACAATGATTTCTGTTGACGAATTATTGTTATTCAGATGTTCATGGATACTTTGCACCCCACCATGATGCGTGCCAAGTCATATTAGATTTTTGAAGAAATATTGAAAATGAAAAATCCCTCTATACCCCCTCCAACGACCCGTCAATGATTTCTGTCAACAAAATATTGTTATTAAGATGGAAATGGATATTCTGCACCCCACTATGATGCGTGCCAATTCATATTTGATTTTGAGGTAATTTTGAAAATGAAAAATCCCTCTATAACCCCTCTGACGACCCGACAATGATTTCTGTTGACCAATTATTGTTATTGAGATGGAAATGGATATTCTGTACCCCACCATGATGCGTGCTAAGTCATATTTGATTTTTGAAGTCATTTTGAAAATGTAAAATCCCTCTATACCCCCCTCTAATGACCCGACTATGATTTCTGATGACAAAATATTGTTATTCAGATGGAAATAGATATTCTGCACCCCTTCATGATGCGTGCCAAATCATATTAGATTTTTGAAGTAATATTGAAAATGAAAAATCCCTCTATACCTCCTTTAACGACCCGTCAATTATATCTGTTGACGAATCATTGTTATTCAGATGGAAATGGATATTCTGCACCCCACCATGATGCGTGCCAAGTCATATTTGATTTTGAGGTAATTTTGAAAATGAAAAATCTCTCTATACCCCCTCTGACGACCCGACAATGATTTCTGTCGACGAATTATTGTTATTCAGATGAAAATAGATATTCTGCACCCCACCATGATGCGTGCCAAGTCATATTAGATTTTTGAAGAAGTATTGAAAATGAAAAATCCCTCTATACCCCCTTTAACGACCCGTCAATGATTTCTGTTGACGAATCATTGTTACTCAGAGGGACATGGATGTTCTGCACCCCACCATGATGCGTGCCAAGTCATATTTGATTTTGAGGTAATTTTGAAAATGAAAAATCCCTCTCTACCCCCTCTGACGACCCGACAATTATTTCTGTTGACGAATTATTGTTATTCAGATGGATATAGATATTCTGCACCCCACCATGATGCGTGCCAAGTCATATTAGATATTTGAAGAAATATTGAAAATGAAAAATCCCTCTCTACCCCCTCTGACGACCCGACAATTATTTCTGTTGACAAATTATTGTTATTGAGATGGAAATGGATATTCTGTACCCCACCATGATGCGTGCCAAGTCATATTTGATTATAGAAGTCATTTTGAAAATGAATAATCCTTCTATACCCCCTCTAACGACCCGACAATGATTTCTGTCGACGAATTATTGTTATTCAGATGGAAATGGATATTCTGCACCCCACCATGATGCGTGCCAAGTCATATTTGATTTTGAGGTAATTTTGAAAATGAAAAATCCCTCTATACCCCCTCTGACAACCCGACAATGATTTCTGTTGACAAATTATAGATATTGAGATGGAAATGGATATTCTGTACCCCATCAAGATGCGTGCCAAGTAATATTGGATTTTTGAAGAAATATTGAAAATGAAAAATACCTCTATACCCCCCCCCTCTAACGACCCGACAATGATTTCTGTTGACGAATTATTGTTATCCAGAAGGAAATGAATATTCTGCACCACACCATGATGGGTGCCAAGTAATATTGGATTTTTGAAGAAATATTGAAAATGAAAAATCCCTCTATACCCCCTCTAACGACCCGACAATGATTTCTGTTGACGAATAATTGTTATTCAGATTGAAATAGATATTCTGCACCCCACCATGATGCGTGCCAAGTAATATTGGATTTTTGAAGAAATATTGAAAATAAAAAATCCCTCTATACCCCCTCTGACGACCCGACAATGAGTTCTGTCGACGAATTATTGTTATTCAGATGGTAATAGATATTCTGCACCCCAGCATGATGCGTGCCAAGTCATATTAGATTTTTGAAGAAATATTGAAAATGAAAAATCCCTCTATACCCCCCTTAACGACCCGTCAATTATATCTGTTGACGAATCATTGTTATTCAGATGGAAATGGATATTCTGCACCCCACCATGATGCGTGCCAAGTCATATTTGATTTTGAGGTAATTTTGAAAATGAAAAATCCCTCTATACCCCCTCTGACGACCCGACAATGATTTCTGTTGACAAATTATTGATATTGAGATGGAAATGGATATTCTGTACCCCACCATGATGCGTTCCAAGTCATATTTGATTATTGAAGTCATTTTGAAAATGAAAAATCCCTCTATATCCCCTCTGACTACCAGACAATGATTTCTGTTGACGAATTATTGGTATTCAGTTGGAACTGGATATTCTGCACCCCACCATGATGCGTGCCAAGTCATATTGGAATTTTGAAGAAATATTGAAAATGAAAATTCCCTCTATACCCCCTCTAACGACCCGACAATGATTTCTGTTGACGAATTATTCTTATTCAGATGGAAATGAATATTCTGCACCTCACCATGTTGCGTACCAAGTCATATTTGATTTTGAGGTAATTTTGAAAATGAAAAATCCCTCTATACCACCTCTAACGACCCGACAATGATTTCTGTCGACGAATTATTGTTATTCAGATGGAAATAGATATTCTGCACCCCACAATGATGCGTGCCAAGTAATATTGGATTTTTGAAGAAATATTGAATATGAAAAATACCTCTATACCCCCCCCCCTCTAACGACCCGACAATGAATTCTGATGACGAATTATTGTTATCCAGATGGAAATGAATATTCTGCACCCCACCATGATGCGTGCCAAGTAATATTGGATTTTTGAAGAAATATTGAAAATGAAATATCCCTCTATACCCCCTCTAACGACCCGACAATGATTTCTGTTGACGAATAATTGTTATTCAGATTGAAATAGATATTCCGCACCCCACCATGATGCGTGCCAAGTAATATTGGATTTTTGAAGAAATATTGAAAATAAAAAATCCCTCTATACCCCCTCTGACGACCCGACAATGAGTTCTGTCGACGAATTATTGTTATTCAGATGGAAATAGATATTCTGCACCCCAGCATGATGCGTGCCAAGTCATATTAGATTTTTGAAGAAATATTGAAAATGAAAAATCCCTCTATACCCCCTCCAACGACCCGTCAATGATTTCTGTCGACAAATGATTGTTATTCAGATGGTAATGAATATTCTGCACCCCACCATGATGCGTGCCAAGTAATATTGGATTTTTGAAGAAATATTGAAAATAAAAAATCCCTCTATACCCCCTCTGACGAACCGACAATGATTTCTGTTGACGAATTATTGTTATTCAGATGGACTTGGATACTTTGCAGCCCACCGTGATGCGTGCCAAGTCATATTAGATTTTTGAAGAAATATTGAAAATGAAAAATCCCTCTATACCCCCTTTATCGACCCGACAATGACTTCTGTTGACATATTATTGTTATTCAGATGGAAATGGATATTCTGCACCCCACCATGATGTGTGCCAAGTCATATAAGATTTTTGAAGAACTTTTGAAAATGAGAAATCCCTCTATACCCTCTCCAACGACCCGTCAATGATTTCTGTTGACGAATTATTGTTATTCAGATGGAAATGGATATTCTTCACCCCACCATGATGCGTGCCAAGTCATATTTGATTTTGAGGTACTTTTGAAAATGAGAAATCCCTCTATACCCCTTCTGACGACACGAGAATGATTTAAATTGAAGAATTATTGTTATTCAGATGGACATGGATACTTCGCACCCCACCATGATTCGTGCCAAGTCATTTTTGATTTTGAGGTAATTTTGAAAATGAAAAATCCCTCTATACCCCCTCTGACGACCCGACAATGATTTCTGTTGACAAATTATTGTTATTGAGATGGAAATGGATATTCTGTACCACACCATGATGCGTGCCAAGTCATATTAGATTATTGAAGAAATTTTGAAAATGAAAAATCCCTCTATACCCCCTCCAACGACCCGTCAATGATTTCTGTTGACGAATTATTGTTATTCAGATGGAAATGGATATTCTGCACCCCACCATGATGCGTGCCAAGTCATATTTGATTTTGAGGTAATTTTGAAAATGAAAAATCCCTCTATACCCCCTCTGACGTCCCGACAATGATTTCTGTTGACAAATCATTATTATTGAGATGGAAATGGATATTCTGTACCCCACCATGATGCGTGCCATGTCATATTTGATTATTGAAATCATTTTGATAATAAATAATCCCTCTATACCCCCTCTGACGACACGACAATGATTTCTGTTAACCAATTATTGTTAGTTAGATATACATGAATACTTTACACCACACCATGATGCGTGCCAAGTCATATTAGATTATGAGGTAATTTTGAAAATGAAAAATCTCTCTATACCCCCTCTGACGACACGACAATAATTTCTGTTAAGGAATTATTGTTATTCAGATAGATATGGATATTCTGCACCCCACCATGATGCGTGCCAAGTAATATTAGATTTTTGAAGAAATATTGAAAATGAAAAATCCCTCTATACCCCCTCTAACGACCCGACAATGATTTCTGTTGACGAATTATTGTTATTTTAATATATATGGATACTTTGCACCCCACTATGATGCGTGCCAAGTCATATTAGATTTTTGAAGTAATTTTGAAAATGAGAAATACCTCTATACCCCCTCTGACGACACGACAATGATTTAAATTGACGAATTATTGTTAATCAGATGGAGATGGATATTCTGCACCCCACCATGATGCGTGCCAAGTCATATTGGATTTTTGAAGAAATATTGAAAATGAAATATCCCTCTATACCCCCTCTGACGACCCGACAATGATTTCTGTTGACGAATTATTGTTATTCAGATGTTCATGGATACTTTGCACCCCACCATGATGCGTGCCAAGTCATATTAGATTTTTGAAGAAATATTGAAAATGAAAAATCCCTCTATACCCCCTCCAACGACCCGTCAATGATTTCTGTCAACAAAATATTGTTATTAAGATGGAAATGGATATTCTGCACCCCACTATGATGCGTGCCAATTCTTATTTGATTTTGAGGTAATTTTGAAAATGAAAAATCCCTCTGTAACCCCTCTGACGACCCGACAATGATTTCTGTTGACCAATTATTGTTATTGAGATGGAAATGGATATTCTGTACCCCACCATGATGCGTGCTAAGTCATATTTGATTTTTGAAGTCATTTTGAAAATGTAAAATCCCTCTATACCCCCCTCTAATGACCCGACTATGATTTCTGATGACAAAATATTGTTATTCAGATGGAAATAGATATTCTGCACCCCTTCATGATGCGTGCCAAATCATATTAGATTTTTGAAGTAATATTGAAAATGAAAAATCCCTCTATACCTCCTTTAACGACCCGTCAATTATATCTGTTGACGAATCATTGTTATTCAGATGGAAATGGATATTCTGCACCCCACCATGATGCGTGCCAAGTCATATTTGATTTTGAGGTAATTTTGAAAATGAAAAATCTCTCTATACCCCCTCTGACGACCCGACAATGATTTCTGTCGACGAATTATTGTTATTCAGATGAAAATAGATATTCTGCACCCCACCATGATGCGTGCCAAGTCATATTAGATTTTTGAAGAAGTATTGAAAATGAAAAATCCCTCTATACCCCCTTTAACGACCCGTCAATGATTTCTGTTGACGAATCATTGTTACTCAGAGGGACATGGATGTTCTGCACCCCACCATGATGCGTGCCAAGTCATATTTGATTTTGAGGTAATTTTGAAAATGAAAAATCCCTCTCTACCCCCTCTGACGACCCGACAATTATTTCTGTTGACGAATTATTGTTATTCAGATGGATATAGATATTCTGCACCCCACCATGATGCGTGCCAAGTCATATTAGATATTTGAAGAAATATTGAAAATGAAAAATCCCTCTCTACCCCCTCTGACGACCCGACAATTATTTCTGTTGACAAATTATTGTTATTGAGATGGAAATGGATATTCTGTACCCCACCATGATGCGTGCCAAGTCATATTTGATTATAGAAGTCATTTTGAAAATGAATAATCCTTCTATACCCCCTCTAACGACCCGACAATGATTTCTGTCGACGAATTATTGTTATTCAGATGGAAATGGATATTCTGCACCCCACCATGATGCGTGCCAAGTCATATTTGATTTTGAGGTAATTTTGAAAATGAAAAATCCCTCTATACCCCCTCTGACAACCCGACAATGATTTCTGTTGACAAATTATAGATATTGAGATGGAAATGGATATTCTGTACCCCATCAAGATGCGTGCCAAGTAATATTGGATTTTTGAAGAAATATTGAAAATGAAAAATACCTCTATACCCCCCCCCTCTAACGACCCGACAATGATTTCTGTTGACGAATTATTGTTATCCAGAAGGAAATGAATATTCTGCACCACACCATGATGGGTGCCAAGTAATATTGGATTTTTGAAGAAATATTGAAAATGAAAAATCCCTCTATACCCCCTCTAACGACCCGACAATGATTTCTGTTGACGAATAATTGTTATTCAGATTGAAATAGATATTCTGCACCCCACCATGATGCGTGCCAAGTAATATTGGATTTTTGAAGAAATATTGAAAATAAGAAATCCCTCTATACCCCCTCTGACGACCCGACAATGAGTTCTGTCGACGAATTATTGTTATTCAGATGGTAATAGATATTCTGCACCCCAGCATGATGCGTGCCAAGTCATATTAGATTTTTGAAGAAATATTGAAAATGAAAAATCCCTCTATACCCCCTCCAACGACCCGTCAATGATTTCTGTCGACAAATTATTGTTATTCAGATGGTAATGGATATTCTGCACCCCACCATGATGCGTGCCAAGTAATATTGAATTTTTGAAGAAATATTGAAAATAAAAAATCCCTCTATACCCCCTCTGACGACCCGACAATGATTTCTGTTGACGAATTATTGTTATTCAGATGGACTTGGATACTTTGCACCCCACCATGATGCGTGCCAAGTCATATTAGATTTTTGAAGAAATATTGAAAATGAAAAATCTCTCTATACCCCCTCTATCGACCCGACAATGACTTCTGTTGACAAATTATTGTTATTCAGATGGAAATGGATATTCTGCACCCCACTATGATGTGTGCCAAGTCATATTAGATTTTTGAAGAACTTTTGAAAATGAGAAGTCCCTCTATACCCTCTCCAACGACCCGTCAATGATTTCTGTCGATAAATTATTGTTATTTAGATGGTATTGGATATTCTGCACCCCACTCTGATGCGTGCCAAGTCATATTTGATTTTGAGGTACTTTTGAAAATGAGAAATCCCTCTATACCCCCTCTGACGACACGACAATGATTTAAATTGAAGAATTATTGTTATTCAGATGGACATGGATACTTTGCACCCCACCATGATGCGTGCCAAGACATATTAGATTTTTAAAGTAATTTTGAAATTGATAAATCCCTCCATACCCCCTCTGACGACACGACAATGATTTATGTTGACGAATTAATGTAAGTCAGATAGAAATGGATATTCTGCACCCCGCCATGATGTGTGCCAAGTCATATTAGATTTTTGAAGAACTTTTGAAAATGAGAAATCCCTCTATACCTTCTCCAACGACCCGTCAATGATTTCTGTCGACAAATTATTGTTATTCAGATGGTACTGGATATTCTGCACCCCGCTATGATGCGTGCCAAGTCATATTTGATTTTAAGGTACTTTTGAAAATGAGAAATCCTTCTATACCCCCTCTGACGACACGACAATGATTTAAATTGAAGAATTATTGTTATTCAGATGGACATGGATACTTCGCACCCCACCATGATGCGTGCCAAGTCATTTTTGAAATTGAGGTAATTTTGAAAATGAAAAATCCCTCTATACCCCCTCTGACGACCCGACAATGATTTCTGTTGACAAATTATTGTTATTGAGATGGAAATGGATATTCTGTACCACACCATGATGCGTGCCAAGTAATATTAGATTATTGAAGAACTTTTGAAAATGAGAAATCCCTCTATACCCTCTCCAACGACCCGTCAATGATTTCTGTCGACAAATTATTGTTATTCAGATGGTACTGGATATTCTGCACCCCGCTATGATGCGTGCCAAGTCATATTTGATTTTGAGGTACTTTTGAAAATGAGAAATCCTTCTATACCCCCTCTGACGACACGACAATGATTTAAATTGAAGAATTATTGTTATTCAGATGGACATGGATACTTCGCACCACACCATGATGCGTGCCAAGTCATTTTTGAATTTGAGGTAATTTTGAAAATGAAAAATCCCTCTATACCCCCTCTGACCACCCGACAATGATATCTGTTAACCAATTATTGTTAGTTAGATATACATGAATACTTTGCACCACACTATGATGCGTGCCAAGTCATATTAGATTATGAGGTAATTTTGAAAATGAAAAATCTCTCTATACCCCCTCTGACGACAAGACAATAATTTCTGTTAAGGAATTATTGTTATTCAGATAGATATGGATATTCTGCACCCCACCATGATGCGTGCCAAGTAATATTAGATTTTTGAAGAAATATTGAAATTGAAAAATCCCTCTATACCCCCTCTAACGACCCGACAATGATTTCTGTTGACGAATTATTGTTATTTAAATATATATGGATACTTTGCACCCCACTATGATGCGTGCCAAGTCATATTAGATTTTTGAAGTAATTTTGAAAATGAGAAATACCTCTATACCCCCTCTGTCGACACGACAATGATTTAAATTGACGAATTATTGTTATTCAGATGGACATGGATACTTTGCACCCCACCATGATGCGTGCCAAGTCATATTAGATTTTTGAAGTAATTTTGAAAATGATAAATCCCTCCATACCCCCTCTGACGACACGACAATGATTTATGTTGACGAATTAATGTTAGTCAGATAGAAATGGATATTCTGCACCCCGCCATGATGCGTGCCATGTCATATTTGATTATTGAAATCTTTTTGATAATGAAAAATCCCTCTATACCCCCTCTGACCACCCGACAATGATTTCTGTTGACAAATTATTGTTATTCAGATGGAAATGGATATTCTGCACCCTGCCATGATGCGTCCCAAGTCATATTAGATTTTTGAAGTCATTTTGAAAATGAAAAATCCTTCTATACCCCCTCTAACGACACGACAATGATTTCTGTTGACAAATTATTGTTATTGAGATGGAAATGGATATTCTGTACTACACCATGATGCGTGCCAAGTCATATTAGATTATTGAAGAACTTTAGAAAATGAGAAATTCCTCTATACCTTCTCCAACGACCCGTCAATGATTTCTGTCTACAAATTATTGTTATTCAGATGGTACTGGATATTCTGCACCCCACTATGATGCGTGCCAAGTCATATTTGATTTTGAGGTACTTTTGAAAATGAGAAATCCCTCTATACCCCCTTCAACGACCCGTCAATGATTTCTGTTGCCGAATTATTGTTATTCAGATAGGAATGGATATTCTGCACCCCACCATGATGCGTGCCAAGTCATATTTGATTTTGAGGTAATTTTGAAAATGAAAAATCCCTCTATACCCCCTCTGACGACCCGACAATGATTTCTGTTGACAAATTATTGTTATTGAGATGGAAATGGATATTCTGCACCCCACCATGATGCGTGCCAAGACATATTAGATTTTTGAAGAAATATTGAAAATGAGAAATCCCTCTATACCCTCTCTGACGACCCGACAATGATTTCTGTTGCCGAATTATTGTTATTCAGATAGAAATGGATATTCTGCACCCCACCATGATGCGTGCCAAGTCATATTTGATTTTGAGGTAATTTTGAAAATGAAAAATCCCTCTATACCCCCTCTGACGACCCGACAATGATTTCTGTTGACAAATTATTGTTATTGAGATGGAAATGGATATTCTGCACCCTACCATGATGCGTGCCAAGTCATATTAGATTTTTGAAGTCATTTTGAAAATGAAAAATCCCTCTATACCCCCTTCAACGACCCGTCAATGATTTCTGTTGCCGAATTATTGTTATTCAGATAGAAATGGATATTCTGCACTCCACCATGATGCGTGCCAAGTCATATTTGATTTTGAGGTAATTTTGAAAATGAAAAATCCCTCTTTTCCCCCTTCCAACGACCCGTCAATGATTTCTGTCAACAAATTATTGTTATTCAGATGGAAATAGATATTCTGCACCCTTCCATGATGCGTGCCAAATCATATTTGATTTTTGAAGTCATTTTGAAAATGAAAAATCCCTCTATACCCCCTCTGACGACCCGTCAATTATTTCTGTTGACGAATCATTGTTATTCAGATGGAAATGGATATTCTGCACCCCACCATGATGCGTGCCAAGTCATATTTGATTTTGAGGTAATTTTGAAAATGAAAAATCCCTCTATACCCACTCTGACGACCCGACAATGATTTCTGTTGACAAATTATTGATATTGAGATGGAAATGGATATTCTGCACCCCACCATGATGCGTGCCAAGTCATATTTGATTATTGAAGTCATTTTGAAAATGAAAAATCCCTCTATATCCCCTCTGACGACCCGACAATGATTTCTGTTGACGAATTATTGGTATTCAGTTGGAACTGGATACTCTGCACCCCACCATGATGCGTGCCAAGTCATATTAGATTTTTGAAGAAATATTGAAAATGAAAAATCCCTCTATACCCCCTTTAACGACCCGTCAATTATATCTGTTGACGAATCATTGTTATTCAGATGGAAATGGATATTCTGCACCCCACCATGATGCGTGCCAAGTCATATTTGATTTTGAAGTAATTTTGAAAATGAAAAATCCCTCTATACCCCCTCTGACGACCCGACAATGATTTCTGTTGACAAATTATTGATATTGAGATGGAAATGGATATTCTGTACCCCACCATGATGCGTTCCAAGTCATATTTGATTATTGAAGTCATTTTGAAAATGAAAAATCCCTCTATATTCCCTCTGACTACCAGACAATGATTTCTGTTGACGAATTATTGGTATTCAGTTGGAACTGGATATTCTGCACCCCACCATGATGCGTGCCAAGTCATATTGGAATTTTGAAGAAATATTGAAAATGAAAATTCCCTCTATACCCCCTCTAACGACCCGACAATGATTTCTGTTGACGAATTATTCTTATTCAGATGGAAATGAATATTCTGCACCTCACCATGTTGCGTACCAAGTCATATTTGATTTTGAGGTAATTTTGAAAATGAAAAATCCCTCTATACCACCTCTAACGACCCGACAATGATTTCTGTCGACGAATTATTGTTATTCAGATGGAAATAGATATTCTGCACACCACAATGATGCGTGCCAAGTAATAATGGATTTTTGAAGAAATATTGAATATGAAAAATACCTCTATACCCCCCCCCTCTAACGACCCGACAATGAATTCTGATGACGAATTATTGTTATCCAGATGGAAATGAATATTCTGCACCCCACCATGATGCGTGCCAAGTAATATTGGATTTTTGAAGAAATATTGAAAATGAAATATCCCTCTATACCCCCTCTAACGACCCGACAATGATTTCTGTTGACGAATAATTGTTATTCAGATTGAAATAGATATTCCGCACCCCACCATGATGCGTGCCAAGTAATATTGGATTTTTGAAGAAATATTGAAAATAAAAAATCCCTCTATACCCCCTCTGACGACCCGACAATGAGTTCTGTCGACGAATTATTGTTATTCAGATGGAAATAGATATTCTGCACCCCAGCATGATGCGTGCCAAGTCATATTAGATTTTTGAAGAAATATTGAAAATGAAAAATCCCTCTATACCCCCTCCAACGACCCGTCAATGATTTCTGTCGACAAATGATTGTTATTCAGATGGTAATGAATATTCTGCACCCCACCATGATGCGTGCCAAGTAATATTGGATTTTTGAAGAAATATTGAAAATAAAAAATCCCTCTATACCCCCTCTGACGACCCGACAATGATTTCTGTTGACGAATTATTGTTATTCAGATGGACTTGGATACTTTGCAGCCCACCGTGATGCGTGCCAAGTCATATTAGATTTTTGAAGAAATATTGAAAATGAAAAATCCCTCTATACCCCCTCTATCGACCCGACAATGACTTCTGTTGACAAATTATTGTTATTGAGATGGAAATGGATATTCTGTACCACACCATGATGCGTGCCAAGTCATATTAGATTATTGAAGAAATTTTGAAAATGAAAAATCCCTCTATACCCCCTCCAACGACCCGTCAATGATTTCTGTTGACGAATTATTGTTATTCAGATGGAAATGGATATTCTGCACCCCACCATGATGTGTGCCAAGTCATATAAGATTTTTGAAGAACTTTTGAAAATGAGAAATCCCTCTATACCCTCTCCAACGACCCGTCAATGATTTCTGTTGACGAATTATTGTTATTCAGATGGAAATGGATATTCTTCACCCCACCATGATGCGTGCCAAGTCATATTTGATTTTGAGGTACTTTTGAAAATGAGAAATCCCTCTATACCCCTTCTGACGACACGAGAATGATTTAAATTGAAGAATTATTGTTATTCAGATGGACATGGATACTTCGCACCCCACCATGATTCGTGCCAAGTCATTTTTGATTTTGAGGTAATTTTGAAAATGAAAAATCCTTCTATACCCCCTCTGACGACCCGACAATGATTTCTGTTGACAAATTATTGTTATTGAGATGGAAATGGATATTCTGTACCACACCATGATGCGTGCCAAGTCATATTAGATTATTGAAGAAATTTTGAAAATGAAAAATCCCTCTATACCCCCTCCAACGACCCGTCAATGATTTCTGTTGACGAATTATTGTTATTCAGATGGAAATGGATATTCTGCACCCCACCATGATGCGTGCCAAGTCATATTTGATTTTGAGGTAATTTTGAAAATGAAAAATCCCTCTATACCCCCTCTGACGTCCCGACAATGATTTCTGTTGACAAATCATTGTTATTGAGATGGAAATGGATATTCTGTACCCCACCATGATGCGTGCCATGTCATATTTGATTATTGAAATCATTTTGATAATAAATAATCCCTCTATACCCCCTCTGACGACACGACAATGATTTCTGTTAACCAATTATTGTTAGTTAGATATACATGAATACTTTACACCACACCATGATGCGTGCCAAGTCATATTAGATTATGAGGTAATTTTGAAAATGAAAAATCTCTCTATACCCCCTCTGACGACACGACAATAATTTCTGTTAAGGAATTATTGTTATTCAGATAGATATGGATATTCTGCACCCCACCATGATGCGTGCCAAGTAATATTAGATTTTTGAAGAAATATTGAAAATGAAAAATCCCTCTATACCCCCTCTAACGACCCGACAATGATTTCTGTTGACGAATTATTGTTATTTCAATATATATGGATACTTTGCACCCCACTATGATGCGTGCCAAGTCATATTAGATTTTTGAAGTAATTTTGAAAATGAGAAATACCTCTATACCCCCTCTGACGACACGACAATGATTTAAATTGACGAATTATTGTTAATCAGATGGAGATGGATATTCTGCACCCCACCATGATGCGTGCCAAGTCATATTGGATTTTTGAAGAAATATTGAAAATGAAATATCCCTCTATACCCCCTCTGACGACCCGACAATGATTTCTGTTGACGAATTATTGTTATTAAGATGGAAATGGATATTCTGCACCCCACTATGATGCGTGCCAATTCATATTTGATTTTGAGGTAATTTTGAAAATGAAAAATCCCTCTATAACCCCTCTGACGACCCGACAATGATTTCTGTTGACCAATTATTGTTATTGAGATGGAAATGGATATTCTGTACCCCACCATGATGCGTGCTAAGTCATATTTGATTTTTGAAGTCATTTTGAAAATGTAAAATCCCTCTATACCCCCCTCTAATGACCCGACTATGATTTCTGATGACAAAATATTGTTATTCAGATGGAAATGGATATTCTTCACCCCACCATGATGCGTGCCAAGTCATATTTGATTTTGAGGTACTTTTGAAAATGAGAAATCCCTCTATACCCCTTCTGACGACACGAGAATGATTTAAATTGAAGAATTATTGTTATTCAGATGGACATGGATACTTCGCACCCCACCATGATTCGTGCCAAGTCATTTTTGATTTTGAGGTAATTTTGAAAATGAAAAATCCCTCTATACCCCCTCTGACGACCCGACAATGATTTCTGTTGACAAATTATTGTTATTGAGATGGAAATGGATATTCTGTACCACACCATGATGCGTGCCAAGTCATATTAGATTATTGAAGAAATTTTGAAAATGAAAAATCCCTCTATACCCCCTCCAACGACCCGTCAATGATTTCTGTTGACGAATTATTGTTATTCAGATGGAAATGGATATTCTGCACCCCACCATGATGCGTGCCAAGTCATATTTGATTTTGAGGTAATTTTGAAAATGAAAAATCCCTCTATACCCCCTCTGACGTCCCGACAATGATTTCTGTTGACAAATCATTGTTATTGAGATGGAAATGGATATTCTGTACCCCACCATGATGCGTGCTATGTCATATTTGATTATTGAAATCATTTTGATAATAAATAATCCCTCTATACCCCCTCTGACGACACGACAATGATTTCTGTTAACCAATTATTGTTAGTTAGATATACATGAATACTTTACACCACACCATGATGCGTGCCAAGTCATATTAGATTATGAGGTAATTTTGAAAATGAAAAATCTCTCTATACCCCCTCTGACGACACGACAATAATTTCTGTTAAGGAATTATTGTTATTCAGATAGATATGGATATTCTGCACCCCACCATGATGCGTGCCAAGTAATATTAGATTTTTGAAGAAATATTGAAAATGAAAAATCCCTCTATACCCCCTCTAACGACCCGACAATGATTTCTGTTGACGAATTATTGTTATTTTAATATATATGGATACTTTGCACCCCACTATGATGCGTGCCAAGTCATATTAGATTTTTGAAGTAATTTTGAAAATGAGAAATACCTCTATACCCCCTCTGACGACACGACAATGATTTAAATTGACGAATTATTGTTAATCAGATGGAGATGGATATTCTGCACCCCACCATGATGCGTGCCAAGTCATATTGGATTTTTGAAGAAATATTGAAAATGAAATATCCCTCTATACCCCCTCTGACGACCCGACAATGATTTCTGTTGACGAATTATTGTTATTCAGATGTTCATGGATACTTTGCACCCCACCATGATGCGTGCCAAGTCATATTAGATTTTTGAAGAAATATTGAAAATGAAAAATCCCTCTATACCCCCTCTAACGACCCGACAATGATTTCTGTTGACGAATAATTGTTATTCAGATTGAAATAGATATTCTGCACCCCACCATGATGCGTGCCAAGTAGTATTGGATTTTTGAAGAAATATTGAAAATAAAAAATCCCTCTATACCCCCTCTGACGACCCGACAATGAGTTCAGTCGACGAATTATTGTTATTCAGATGGAAATAGATATTCTGCACCCCAGCATGATGCGTACCAAGTCATATTAGATTTTTGAAGAAATATTGAAAATGAAAAATCCCTCTATACCCTCTCCAACGACCCGTCAATGATTTCTGTCGACAAATTATTGTTATTCAGATGGTTATGGATATTCTGCACCCCACCACGATGCGTGCCAAGTAATATTGGATTTTTGAAGAAATATTGAAAATAAAAAATCCCTCTATACCCCCTCTGACGACCCGACATTGATTTCTCTTGACGAATTATTGTTATTCAGATGGACTTGGAAACTTTGCACCCCACCATGATGCGTGCCAAGTCATATTAGATTTTTGAAGGTAAATTGAAAATGAAAAATCCCTCTATACCCCCTCCATCGACACGACAATGACTTCTGTTGACAAATTATTGTTATTCAGATGGAAATGGATATTCTGCACCCCACCATGATGTGTGCCAAGTCATATTAGATTTTTGAAGAACTTTTGAAAATGAGAAATCCCTCTATACCCTCTCCAACGACCCGTCAATGATTTCTGTCGATAAATTATTGTTATTTAAATGGTATTGGATATTCTGCACCCCACTCTGATGCGTGCCAAGTCATATTTGATTTTGAGGTACTTTTGAAAATGAGAAATCCCTCTATACCCCTTCTGACGACACGACAATGATTTAAATTGAAGAATTATTGTTATTCAGATGGACATGGATACTTCGCACCCCACCATGATGCGTGCCAAGTCATTTTTGATTTTGAGGTAATTTTGAAAATGAAAAATCCCTCTATACCCCCTCTGACGACCCGACAATGATTTCTGTTGACAAATTATTGTTATTGAGATGGATATGGATATTCTGTACCACACCATGATGCGTGCCAAGTCATATTAGATTATTGAAGAAATATTGAAAATGAAAAATCCCTCTATACCCCCTCTGACGACCCGACAATGATTTCTGTTGACGAATTATTGTTATTCAGATGAACATGAATACTTTGCACCCCATCATGATGCGTGCCAAGTCATATTAGATTTTTGAAGAAATATTGAAAATGAAAAGTCCCTCTATACCCACTCTAACGACCAGACAATGAATTCTGTTGACGAATTAATGTTATTCAGATGGAAATGAATATTTTGCACTCCACCAAGATGCTTGCCAAGTCATATTTGATTTTTGAGGTAATATTGAAATTGATAGATCCCTCTATAACCCCTTTGACGTTTCGAAAATAATTTCTCTTGACGAATTATTGTTATTCAGATAGAGATGGATATTTTGCACCCTACTATGATGCGTGCCAAGTCATATTTGATTCTTGAAGTAATTTTGAAAATGTAAAATCCCTCTATACCCCCTCTAATGACCCGACAATGATTTCTGTTGACAAATCATTGTTATTCAGATGGAAATGAATATTTTGCGCTCCACCATGATTTGATTTTTGAAGTCATTTTAAAAATGAAATATCCCTCTATACCCCTTCTTACGACCCGACAATGATTTCTCTTGACGAATTATTGTTATTCAGATAGAAATGGATATTTTGCACCCTACTATGTGCGTGCCAAGTCATATTTGATTCTTGAAGTAATTTTGAAAATGTAAAATCCCTCTATACCCCCTCTAATGACCCGACAATGATTTCTGTTGACAAATCATTGTTATTCAGATAGGAATGAATATTTTGCGCTCCACCATGATTTGATTTTTGAAGTCATTTTAAAAATGAAATATCCCTCTATACCCCTTCTTACGACCGGACAATGATTTCTCTTGACGAATTATTGTTATTCAGATAGAAATGGATATTTTGCACCCTACTATGTGCGTGCCAAGTCATATTTGATTCTTGAAGTAATTTTGAAAATGTAAAATCCCTCTATACCCCCTCTAATGACCCGACAATGATTTCTGTTGACAAATCATTGTTATTCAGATGGAAATGATTATTTTGCACTCCACCATGATGCTTGCCAAGTCATATTTGATTTTTGAGGTAATATTGAAATTGATATATCCCTCTATAACCCCTTTGATGTTTCGAAAATGATTTCTCTTGACGACTTATTGTTATTCAGATAGAGATGGATATTTTGCACCCTACTATGATGCGTGCCAAGTCATATTTGATTTTTGAAGTAATTTTGAAAATGTAAAATCCCTCTATACCCACCTCTAATGACCCGACTATGATTTCTGATGACAAAATATTGTTATTCAGATGGAAATGAATATTCTGCACCCTTCCATGATGCGTGCCAAATCATATTTGATTTTTGAAGTCATTTTGAAAATGAAAAATCCCTCTATACCCCCTCTGACGAACCGTCAATTATTTCTGTTGACGAATCATTGTTATTCAGATGGAAATGGATATTCTGCACCCCACCATGATGCGTGCCAAGTCATATTTGATTTTGAGGTAATTTTGAAAATGAAAAATCCCTCTATACCCACTCTGACGACTCGACAATGATTTCTGTTGACAAATTATTGATATTGAGATGGAAATGGATATTCTGCACCCCACCATGATGCGTGCCAAGTCATATTTGATTATTGAAGTCATTTTGAAAATGAAAAATCCCTCTATATCCCCTCTGACGACCCGACAATGATTTCTGTTGACGAATTATTGGTATTCAGTTGGAACTGGATACTCTGCACCCCACCATGATGCGTGCCAAGTCATATTAGATTTTTGAAGAAATATTGAAAATGAAAAATCCCTCTATACCCCCTTTAACGACCCGTCAATTATATCTGTTGACGAATCATTGTTATTCAGATGGAAATGGATATTCTGCACCCCACCATGATGCGTGCCAAGTCATATTTGATTTTGAGGTAATTTTGAAAATGAAAAATCCCTCTATACCCCCTCTGACGACCCGACAATGATTTCTGTTGACAAATTATTGATATTGAGATGGAAATGGATATTCTGTACCCCACCATGATGCGTTCCAAGTCATATTTGATTATTGAAGTCATTTTGAAAATGAAAAATCCCTCTATATCCCCTCTGACTACCAGACAATGATTTCTGTTGACGAATTATTGGTATTCAGTTGGAACTGGATATTCTGCACCCCACCATGATGCGTGCCAAGTCATATTGGAATTTTGAAGAAATATTGAAAATGAAAATTCCCTCTATACCCCCTCTAACGACCCGACAATGATTTCTGTTGACGAATTATTCTTATTCAGATGGAAATGAATATTCTGCACCTCACCATGTTGCGTACCAAGTCATATTTGATTTTGAGGTAATTTTGAAAATGAAAAATCCCTCTATACCACCTCTAACGACCCGACAATGATTTCTGTCGACGAATTATTGTTATTCAGATGGAAATAGATATTCTGCACCCCACAATGATGCGTGCCAAGTAATATTGGATTTTTGAAGAAATATTGAATATGAAAAATACCTCTATACCCCCCCCCCTCTAACGACCCGACAATGAATTCTGATGACGAATTATTGTTATCCAGATGGAAATTAATATTCTGCACCCCACCATGATGCGTGCCAAGTAATATTGGATTTTTGAAGAAATATTGAAAATGAAATATCCCTCTATACCCCCTCTAACGACCCGACAATGATTTCTGTTGACGAATAATTGTTATTCAGATTGAAATAGATATTCCGCACCCCACCATGATGCGTGCCAAGTAATATTGGATTTTTGAAGAAATATTGAAAATAAAAAATCCCTCTATACCCCCTCTGACGACCCGACAATGAGTTCTGTCGACGAATTATTGTTATTCAGATGGAAATAGATATTCTGCACCCCAGCATGATGCGTGCCAAGTCATATTAGATTTTTGAAGAAATATTGAAAATGAAAAATCCCTCTATACCCCCTCCAACGACCCGTCAATGATTTCTGTCGACAAATGATTGTTATTCAGATGGTAATGAATATTCTGCACCCCACCATGATGCGTGCCAAGTAATATTGGATTTTTGAAGAAATATTGAAAATAAAAAATCCCTCTATACCCCCTCTGACGACCCGACAATGATTTCTGTTGACGAATTATTGTTATTCAGATGGACTTGGATACTTTGCAGCCCACCGTGATGCGTGCCAAGTCATATTAGATTTTTGAAGAAATATTGAAAATGAAAAATCCCTCTATACCCCCTTTATCGACCCGACAATGACTTCTGTTGACATATTATTGTTATTCAGATGGAAATGGATATTCTGCACCCCACCATGATGTGTGCCAAGTCATATAAGATTTTTGAAGAACTTTTGAAAATGAGAAATCCCTCTATACCCTCTCCAACGACCCGTCAATGATTTCTGTTGACGAATTATTGTTATTCAGATGGAAATGGATATTCTTCACCCCACCATGATGCGTGCCAAGTCATATTTGATTTTGAGGTACTTTTGAAAATGAGAAATCCCTCTATACCCCTTCTGACGACACGAGAATGATTTAAATTGAAGAATTATTGTTATTCAGATGGACATGGATACTTCGCACCCCACCATGATTCGTGCCAAGTCATTTTTGATTTTGAGGTAATTTTGAAAATGAAAAATCCCTCTATACCCCCTCTGACGACCCGACAATGATTTCTGTTGACAAATTATTGTTATTGAGATGGAAATGGATATTCTGTACCACACCATGATGCGTGCCAAGTCATATTAGATTATTGAAGAAATTTTGAAAATGAAAAATCCCTCTATACCCCCTCCAACGACCCGTCAATGATTTCTGTTGACGAATTATTGTTATTCAGATGGAAATGGATATTCTGCACCCCACCATGATGCGTGCCAAGTCATATTTGATTTTGAGGTAATTTTGAAAATGAAAAATCCCTCTATACCCCCTCTGACGTCCCGACAATGATTTCTGTTGACAAATCATTGTTATTGAGATGGAAATGGATATTCTGTACCCCACCATGATGCGTGCCATGTCATATTTGATTATTGAAATCATTTTGATAATAAATAATCCCTCTATACCCCCTCTGACGACACGACAATGAATTCTGTTAGCCAATTATTGTTAGTTAGATATACATGAATACTTTACACCACACCATGATGCGTGCCAAGTCATATTAGATTATGAGGTAATTTTGAAAATGAAAAATCTCTCTATACCCCCTCTGACGACACGACAATAATTTCTGTTAAGGAATTATTGTTATTCAGATAGATATGGATATTCTGCACCCCACCATGATGCGTGCCAAGTAATATTAGATTTTTGAAGAAATATTGAAAATGAAAAATCCCTCTATACCCCCTCTAACGACCCGACAATGATTTCTGTTGACGAATTATTGTTATTTTAATATATATGGATACTTTGCACCCCACTATGATGCGTGCCAAGTCATATTAGATTTTTGAAGTAATTTTGAAAATGAGAAATACCTCTATACCCCCTCTGACGACACGACAATGATTTAAATTGACGAATTATTGTTAATCAGATGGAGATGGATATTCTGCACCCCACCATGATGCGTGCCAAGTCATATTGGATTTTTGAAGAAATATTGAAAATGAAATATCCCTCTATACCCCCTCTGACGACCCGACAATGATTTCTGTTGACGAATTATTGTTATTCAGATGTTCATGGATACTTTGCACCCCACCATGATGCGTGCCAAGTCATATTAGATTTTTGAAGAAATATTGAAAATGAAAAATCCCTCTATACCCCCTCCAACGACCCGTCAATGATTTCTGTCAACAAAATATTGTTATTAAGATGGAAATGGATATTCTGCACCCCACTATGATGCGTGCCAATTCATATTTGATTTTGAGGTAATTTTGAAAATGAAAAATCCCTCTATAACCCCTCTGACGACCCGACAATGATTTCTGTTGACCAATTATTGTTATTGAGATGGAAATGGATATTCTGTACCCCACCATGATGCGTGCTAAGTCATATTTGATTTTTGAAGTCATTTTGAAAATGTAAAATCCCTCTATACCCCCCTCTAATGACCCGACTATGATTTCTGATGACAAAATATTGTTATTCAGATGGAAATAGATATTCTGCACCCCTTCATGATGCGTGCCAAATCATATTAGATTTTTGAAGTAATATTGAAAATGAAAAATCCCTCTATACCTCCTTTAACGACCCGTCAATTATATCTGTTGACGAATCATTGTTATTCAGATGGAAATGGATATTCTGCACCCCACCATGATGCGTGCCAAGTCATATTTGATTTTGAGGTAATTTTGAAAATGAAAAATCTCTCTATACCCCCTCTGACGACCCGACAATGATTTCTGTCGACGAATTATTGTTATTCAGATGAAAATAGATATTCTGCACCCCACCATGATGCGTGCCAAGTCATATTAGATTTTTGAAGAAGTATTGAAAATGAAAAATCCCTCTATACCCCCTTTAACGACCCGTCAATGATTTCTGTTGACGAATCATTGTTACTCAGAGGGACATGGATGTTCTGCACCCCACCATGATGCGTGCCAAGTCATATTTGATTTTGAGGTAATTTTGAAAATGAAAAATCCCTCTCTACCCCCTCTGACGACCCGACAATTATTTCTGTTGACGAATTATTGTTATTCAGATGGATATAGATATTCTGCACCCCACCATGATGCGTGCCAAGTCATATTAGATATTTGAAGAAATATTGAAAATGAAAAATCCCTCTCTACCCCCTCTGACGACCCGACAATTATTTCTGTTGACAAATTATTGTTATTGAGATGGAAATGGATATTCTGTACCCCACCATGATGCGTGCCAAGTCATATTTGATTATAGAAGTCATTTTGAAAATGAATAATCCTTCTATACCCCCTCTAACGACCCGACAATGATTTCTGTCGACGAATTATTGTTATTCAGATGGAAATGGATATTCTGCACCCCACCATGATGCGTGCCAAGTCATATTTGATTTTGAGGTAATTTTGAAAATGAAAAATCCCTCTATACCCCCTCTGACAACCCGACAATGATTTCTGTTGACAAATTATAGATATTGAGATGGAAATGGATATTCTGTACCCCATCAAGATGCGTGCCAAGTAATATTGGATTTTTGAAGAAATATTGAAAATGAAAAATACCTCTATACCCCCCCCCTCTAACGACCCGACAATGATTTCTGTTGACGAATTATTGTTATCCAGAAGGAAATGAATATTCTGCACCACACCATGATGGGTGCCAAGTAATATTGGATTTTTGAAGAAATATTGAAAATGAAAAATCCCTCTATACCCCCTCTAACGACCCGACAATGATTTCTGTTGACGAATAATTGTTATTCAGATTGAAATAGATATTCTGCACCCCACCATGATGCGTGCCAAGTAATATTGGATTTTTGAAGAAATATTGAAAATAAAAAATCCCTCTATACCCCCTCTGACGACCCGACAATGAGTTCTGTCGACGAATTATTGTTATTCAGATGGTAATAGATATTCTGCACCCCAGCATGATGCGTGCCAAGTCATATTAGATTTTTGAAGAAATATTGAAAATGAAAAATCCCTCTATACCCCCTTTAACGACCCGTCAATTATATCTGTTGACGAATCATTGTTATTCAGATGGAAATGGATATTCTGCACCCCACCATGATGCGTGCCAAGTCATATTTGATTTTGAGGTAATTTTGAAAATGAAAAATCCCTCTATACCCCCTCTGACGACCCGACAATGATTTCTGTTGACAAATTATTGATATTGAGATGGAAATGGATATTCTGTACCCCACCATGATGCGTTCCAAGTCATATTTGATTATTGAAGTCATTTTGAAAATGAAAAATCCCTCTATATCCCCTCTGACTACCAGACAATGATTTCTGTTGACGAATTATTGGTATTCAGTTGGAACTGGATATTCTGCACCCCACCATGATGCGTGCCAAGTCATATTGGAATTTTGAAGAAATATTGAAAATGAAAATTCCCTCTATACCCCCTCTAACGACCCGACAATGATTTCTGTTGACGAATTATTCTTATTCAGATGGAAATGAATATTCTGCACCTCACCATGTTGCGTACCAAGTCATATTTGATTTTGAGGTAATTTTGAAAATGAAAAATCCCTCTATACCACCTCTAACGACCCGACAATGATTTCTGTCGACGAATTATTGTTATTCAGATGGAAATAGATATTCTGCACCCCACAATGATGCGTGCCAAGTAATATTGGATTTTTGAAGAAATATTGAATATGAAAAATACCTCTATACCCCCCCCCCTCTAACGACCCGACAATGAATTCTGATGACGAATTATTGTTATCCAGATGGAAATGAATATTCTGCACCCCACCATGATGCGTGCCAAGTAATATTGGATTTTTGAAGAAATATTGAAAATGAAATATCCCTCTATACCCCCTCTAACGACCCGACAATGATTTCTGTTGACGAATAATTGTTATTCAGATTGAAATAGATATTCCGCACCCCACCATGATGCGTGCCAAGTAATATTGGATTTTTGAAGAAATATTGAAAATAAAAAATCCCTCTATACCCCCTCTGACGACCCGACAATGAGTTCTGTCGACGAATTATTGTTATTCAGATGGAAATAGATATTCTGCACCCCAGCATGATGCGTGCCAAGTCATATTAGATTTTTGAAGAAATATTGAAAATGAAAAATCCCTCTATACCCCCTCCAACGACCCGTCAATGATTTCTGTCGACAAATGATTGTTATTCAGATGGTAATGAATATTCTGCACCCCACCATGATGCGTGCCAAGTAATATTGGATTTTTGAAGAAATATTGAAAATAAAAAATCCCTCTATACCCCCTCTGACGACCCGACAATGATTTCTGTTGACGAATTATTGTTATTCAGATGGACTTGGATACTTTGCAGCCCACCGTGATGCGTGCCAAGTCATATTAGATTTTTGAAGAAATATTGAAAATGAAAAATCCCTCTATACCCCCTTTATCGACCCGACAATGACTTCTGTTGACATATTATTGTTATTCAGATGGAAATGGATATTCTGCACCCCACCATGATGTGTGCCAAGTCATATAAGATTTTTGAAGAACTTTTGAAAATGAGAAATCCCTCTATACCCTCTCCAACGACCCGTCAATGATTTCTGTTGACGAATTATTGTTATTCAGATGGAAATGGATATTCTTCACCCCACCATGATGCGTGCCAAGTCATATTTGATTTTGAGGTACTTTTGAAAATGAGAAATCCCTCTATACCCCTTCTGACGACACGAGAATGATTTAAATTGAAGAATTATTGTTATTCAGATGGACATGGATACTTCGCACCCCACCATGATTCGTGCCAAGTCATTTTTGATTTTGAGGTAATTTTGAAAATGAAAAATCCCTCTATACCCCCTCTGACGACCCGACAATGATTTCTGTTGACAAATTATTGTTATTGAGATGGAAATGGATATTCTGTACCACACCATGATGCGTGCCAAGTCATATTAGATTATTGAAGAAATTTTGAAAATGAAAAATCCCTCTATACCCCCTCCAACGACCCGTCAATGATTTCTGTTGACGAATTATTGTTATTCAGATGGAAATGGATATTCTGCACCCCACCATGATGCGTGCCAAGTCATATTTGATTTTGAGGTAATTTTGAAAATGAAAAATCCCTCTATACCCCCTCTGACGTCCCGACAATGATTTCTGTTGACAAATCATTGTTATTGAGATGGAAATGGATATTCTGTACCCCACCATGATGCGTGCCATGTCATATTTGATTATTGAAATCATTTTGATAATAAATAATCCCTCTATACCCCCTCTGACGACACGACAATGAATTCTGTTAACCAATTATTGTTAGTTAGATATACATGAATACTTTACACCACACCATGATGCGTGCCAAGTCATATTAGATTATGAGGTAATTTTGAAAATGAAAAATCTCTCTATACCCCCTCTGACGACACGACAATAATTTCTGTTAAGGAATTATTGTTATTCAGATAGATATGGATATTCTGCACCCCACCATGATGCGTGCCAAGTAATATTAGATTTTTGAAGAAATATTGAAAATGAAAAATCCCTCTATACCCCCTCTAACGACCCGACAATGATTTCTGTTGACGAATTATTGTTATTTTAATATATATGGATACTTTGCACCCCACTATGATGCGTGCCAAGTCATATTAGATTTTTGAAGTAATTTTGAAAATGAGAAATACCTCTATACCCCCTCTGACGACACGACAATGATTTAAATTGACGAATTATTGTTAATCAGATGGAGATGGATATTCTGCACCCCACCATGATGCGTGCCAAGTCATATTGGATTTTTGAAGAAATATTGAAAATGAAATATCCCTCTATACCCCCTCTGACGACCCGACAATGATTTCTGTTGACGAATTATTGTTATTCAGATGTTCATGGATACTTTGCACCCCACCATGATGCGTGCCAAGTCATATTAGATTTTTGAAGAAATATTGAAAATGAAAAATCCCTCTATACCCCCTCCAACGACCCGTCAATGATTTCTGTCAACAAAATATTGTTATTAAGATGGAAATGGATATTCTGCACCCCACTATGATGCGTGCCAATTCATATTTGATTTTGAGGTAATTTTGAAAATGAAAAATCCCTCTATAACCCCTCTGACGAACCGACAATGATTTCTGTTGACCAATTATTGTTATTGAGATGGAAATGGATATTCTGTACCCCACCATGATGCGTGCTAAGTCATATTTGATTTTTGAAGTCATTTTGAAAATGTAAAATCCCTCTATACCCCCCTCTAATGACCCGACTATGATTTCTGATGACAAAATATTGTTATTCAGATGGAAATAGATATTCTGCACCCCTTCATGATGCGTGCCAAATCATATTAGATTTTTGAAGTAATATTGAAAATGAAAAATCCCTCTATACCTCCTTTAACGACCCGTCAATTATATCTGTTGACGAATCATTGTTATTCAGATGGAAATGGATATTCTGCACCCCACCATGATGCGTGCCAAGTCATATTTGATTTTGAGGTAATTTTGAAAATGAAAAATCTCTCTATACCCCCTCTGACGACCCGACAATGATTTCTGTCGACGAATTATTGTTATTCAGATGAAAATAGATATTCTGCACCCCACCATGATGCGTGCCAAGTCATATTAGATTTTTGAAGAAGTATTGAAAATGAAAAATCCCTCTATACCCCCTTTAACGACCCGTCAATGATTTCTGTTGACGAATCATTGTTACTCAGAGGGACATGGATGTTCTGCACCCCACCATGATGCGTGCCAAGTCATATTTGATTTTGAGGTAATTTTGAAAATGAAAAATCCCTCTCTACCCCCTCTGACGACCCGACAATTATTTCTGTTGACGAATTATTGTTATTCAGATGGATATAGATATTCTGCACCCCACCATGATGCGTGCCAAGTCATATTAGATATTTGAAGAAATATTGAAAATGAAAAATCCCTCTCTACCCCCTCTGACGACCCGACAATTATTTCTGTTGACAAATTATTGTTATTGAGATGGAAATGGATATTCTGTACCCCACCATGATGCGTGCCAAGTCATATTTGATTATAGAAGTCATTTTGAAAATGAATAATCCTTCTATACCCCCTCTAACGACCCGACAATGATTTCTGTCGACGAATTATTGTTATTCAGATGGAAATGGATATTCTGCACCCCACCATGATGCGTGCCAAGTCATATTTGATTTTGAGGTAATTTTGAAAATGAAAAATCCCTCTATACCCCCTCTGACAACCCGACAATGATTTCTGTTTACAAATTATAGATATTGAGATGGAAATGGATATTCTGTACCCCATCAAGATGCGTGCCAAGTAATATTGGATTTTTGAAGAAATATTGAAAATGAAAAATACCTCTATACCCCCCCCCTCTAACGACCCGACAATGATTTCTGTTGACGAATTATTGTTATCCAGAAGGAAATGAATATTCTGCACCACACCATGATGGGTGCCAAGTAATATTGGATTTTTGAAGAAATATTGAAAATGAAAAATCCCTCTATACCCCCTCTAACGACCCGACAATGATTTCTGTTGACGAATAATTGTTATTCAGATTGAAATAGATATTCTGCACCCCACCATGATGCGTGCCAAGTAATATTGGATTTTTGAAGAAATATTGAAAATAAAAAATCCCTCTATACCCCCTCTGACGACCCGACAATGAGTTCTGTCGACGAATTATTGTTATTCAGATGGTAATAGATATTCTGCACCCCAGCATGATGCGTGCCAAGTCATATTAGATTTTTGAAGAAATATTGAAAATGAAAAATCCCTCTATACCCCCTTTAACGACCCGTCAATTATATCTGTTGACGAATCATTGTTATTCAGATGGAAATGGATATTCTGCACCCCACCATGATGCGTGCCAAGTCATATTTGATTTTGAGGTAATTTTGAAAATGAAAAATCCCTCTATACCCCCTCTGACGACCCGACAATGATTTCTGTTGACAAATTATTGATATTGAGATGGAAATGGATATTCTGTACCCCACCATGATGCGTTCCAAGTCATATTTGATTATTGAAGTCATTTTGAAAATGAAAAATCCCTCTATATCCCCTCTGACTACCAGACAATGATTTCTGTTGACGAATTATTGGTATTCAGTTGGAACTGGATATTCTGCACCCCACCATGATGCGTGCCAAGTCATATTGGAATTTTGAAGAAATATTGAAAATGAAAATTCCCTCTATACCCCCTCTAACGACCCGACAATGATTTCTGTTGACGAATTATTCTTATTCAGATGGAAATGAATATTCTGCACCTCACCATGTTGCGTACCAAGTCATATTTGATTTTGAGGTAATTTTGAAAATGAAAAATCCCTCTATACCACCTCTAACGACCCGACAATGATTTCTGTCGACGAATTATTGTTATTCAGATGGAAATAGATATTCTGCACCCCACAATGATGCGTGCCAAGTAATATTGGATTTTTGAAGAAATATTGAATATGAAAAATACCTCTATACCCCCCCCCCTCTAACGACCCGACAATGAATTCTGATGACGAATTATTGTTATCCAGATGGAAATGAATATTCTGCACCCCACCATGATGCGTGCCAAGTAATATTGGATTTTTGAAGAAATATTGAAAATGAAATATCCCTCTATACCCCCTCTAACGACCCGACAATGATTTCTGTTGACGAATAATTGTTATTCAGATTGAAATAGATATTCCGCACCCCACCATGATGCGTGCCAAGTAATATTGGATTTTTGAAGAAATATTGAAAATAAAAAATCCCTCTATACCCCCTCTGACGACCCGACAATGAGTTCTGTCGACGAATTATTGTTATTCAGATGGAAATAGATATTCTGCACCCCAGCATGATGCGTGCCAAGTCATATTAGATTTTTGAAGAAATATTGAAAATGAAAAATCCCTCTATACCCCCTCCAACGACCCGTCAATGATTTCTGTCGACAAATGATTGTTATTCAGATGGTAATGAATATTCTGCACCCCACCATGATGCGTGCCAAGTAATATTGGATTTTTGAAGAAATATTGAAAATAAAAAATCCCTCTATACCCCCTCTGACGAACCGACAATGATTTCTGTTGACGAATTATTGTTATTCAGATGGACTTGGATACTTTGCAGCCCACCGTGATGCGTGCCAAGTCATATTAGATTTTTGAAGAAATATTGAAAATGAAAAATCCCTCTATACCCCCTTTATCGACCCGACAATGACTTCTGTTGACATATTATTGTTATTCAGATGGAAATGGATATTCTGCACCCCACCATGATGTGTGCCAAGTCATATAAGATTTTTGAAGAACTTTTGAAAATGAGAAATCCCTCTATACCCTCTCCAACGACCCGTCAATGATTTCTGTTGACGAATTATTGTTATTCAGATGGAAATGGATATTCTTCACCCCACCATGATGCGTGCCAAGTCATATTTGATTTTGAGGTACTTTTGAAAATGAGAAATCCCTCTATACCCCTTCTGACGACACGAGAATGATTTAAATTGAAGAATTATTGTTATTCAGATGGACATGGATACTTCGCACCCCACCATGATTCGTGCCAAGTCATTTTTGATTTTGAGGTAATTTTGAAAATGAAAAATCCCTCTATACCCCCTCTGACGACCCGACAATGATTTCTGTTGACAAATTATTGTTATTGAGATGGAAATGGATATTCTGTACCACACCATGATGCGTGCCAAGTCATATTAGATTATTGAAGAAATTTTGAAAATGAAAAATCCCTCTATACCCCCTCCAACGACCCGTCAATGATTTCTGTTGACGAATTATTGTTATTCAGATGGAAATGGATATTCTGCACCCCACCATGATGCGTGCCAAGTCATATTTGATTTTGAGGTAATTTTGAAAATGAAAAATCCCTCTATACCCCCTCTGACGTCCCGACAATGATTTCTGTTGACAAATCATTATTATTGAGATGGAAATGGATATTCTGTACCCCACCATGATGCGTGCCATGTCATATTTGATTATTGAAATCATTTTGATAATAAATAATCCCTCTATACCCCCTCTGACGACACGACAATGATTTCTGTTAACCAATTATTGTTAGTTAGATATACATGAATACTTTACACCACACCATGATGCGTGCCAAGTCATATTAGATTATGAGGTAATTTTGAAAATGAAAAATCTCTCTATACCCCCTCTGACGACACGACAATAATTTCTGTTAAGGAATTATTGTTATTCAGATAGATATGGATATTCTGCACCCCACCATGATGCGTGCCAAGTAATATTAGATTTTTGAAGAAATATTGAAAATGAAAAATCCCTCTATACCCCCTCTAACGACCCGACAATGATTTCTGTTGACGAATTATTGTTATTTTAATATATATGGATACTTTGCACCCCACTATGATGCGTGCCAAGTCATATTAGATTTTTGAAGTAATTTTGAAAATGAGAAATACCTCTATACCCCCTCTGACGACACGACAATGATTTAAATTGACGAATTATTGTTAATCAGATGGAGATGGATATTCTGCACCCCACCATGATGCGTGCCAAGTCATATTGGATTTTTGAAGAAATATTGAAAATGAAATATCCCTCTATACCCCCTCTGACGACCCGACAATGATTTCTGTTGACGAATTATTGTTATTCAGATGTTCATGGATACTTTGCACCCCACCATGATGCGTGCCAAGTCATATTAGATTTTTGAAGAAATATTGAAAATGAAAAATCCCTCTATACCCCCTCCAACGACCCGTCAATGATTTCTGTCAACAAAATATTGTTATTAAGATGGAAATGGATATTCTGCACCCCACTATGATGCGTGCCAATTCATATTTGATTTTGAGGTAATTTTGAAAATGAAAAATCCCTCTGTAACCCCTCTGACGACCCGACAATGATTTCTGTTGACCAATTATTGTTATTGAGATGGAAATGGATATTCTGTACCCCACCATGATGCGTGCTAAGTCATATTTGATTTTTGAAGTCATTTTGAAAATGTAAAATCCCTCTATACCCCCCTCTAATGACCCGACTATGATTTCTGATGACAAAATATTGTTATTCAGATGGAAATAGATATTCTGCACCCCTTCGTGATGCGTGCCAAATCATATTAGATTTTTGAAGTAATATTGAAAATGAAAAATCCCTCTATACCTCCTTTAACGACCCGTCAATTATATCTGTTGACGAATCATTGTTATTCAGATGGAAATGGATATTCTGCACCCCACCATGATGCGTGCCAAGTCATATTTGATTTTGAGGTAATTTTGAAAATGAAAAATCTCTCTATACCCCCTCTGACGACCCGACAATGATTTCTGTCGACGAATTATTGTTATTCAGATGAAAATAGATATTCTGCACCCCACCATGATGCGTGCCAAGTCATATTAGATTTTTGAAGAAGTATTGAAAATGAAAAATCCCTCTATACCCCCTTTAACGACCCGTCAATGATTTCTGTTGACGAATCATTGTTACTCAGAGGGACATGGATGTTCTGCACCCCACCATGATGCGTGCCAAGTCATATTTGATTTTGAGGTAATTTTGAAAATGAAAAATCCCTCTCTACCCCCTCTGACGACCCGACAATTATTTCTGTTGACGAATTATTGTTATTCAGATGGATATAGATATTCTGCACCCCACCATGATGCGTGCCAAGTCATATTAGATATTTGAAGAAATATTGAAAATGAAAAATCCCTCTCTACCCCCTCTGACGACCCGACAATTATTTCTGTTGACAAATTATTGTTATTGAGATGGAAATGGATATTCTGTACCCCACCATGATGCGTGCCAAGTCATATTTGATTATAGAAGTCATTTTGAAAATGAATAATCCTTCTATACCCCCTCTAACGACCCGACAATGATTTCTGTCGACGAATTATTGTTATTCAGATGGAAATGGATATTCTGCACCCCACTATGATGCGTGCCAAGTCATATTTGATTTTGAGGTAATTTTGAAAATGAAAAATCCCTCTATACCCCCTCTGACAACCCGACAATGATTTCTGTTGACAAATTATAGATATTGAGATGGAAATGGATATTCTGTACCCCATCAAGATGCGTGCCAAGTAATATTGGATTTTTGAAGAAATATTGAAAATGAAAAATACCTCTATACCCCCCCCCTCTAACGACCCGACAATGATTTCTGTTGACGAATTATTGTTATCCAGAAGGAAATGAATATTCTGCACCACACCATGATGGGTGCCAAGTAATATTGGATTTTTGAAGAAATATTGAAAATGAAAAATCCCTCTATACCCCCTCTAACGACCCGACAATGATTTCTGTTGACGAATAATTGTTATTCAGATTGAAATAGATATTCTGCACCCCACCATGATGCGTGCCAAGTAATATTGGATTTTTGAAGAAATATTGAAAATGAAAAATCCCTCTATACCACCTCTAACGACCCGACAATGATTTCTGTCGACGAATTATTGTTATTCAGATGGAAATAGATATTCTGCACCCCACAATGATGCGTGCCAAGTAATATTGGATTTTTGAAGAAATATTGAATATGAAAAATACCTCTATACCCCCCCCCCTCTAACGACCCGACAATGAATTCTGATGACGAATTATTGTTATCCAGATGGAAATGAATATTCTGCACCCCACCATGATGCGTGCCAAGTAATATTGGATTTTTGAAGAAATATTGAAAATGAAATATCCCTCTATACCCCCTCTAACGACCCGACAATGATTTCTGTTGACGAATAATTGTTATTCAGATTGAAATAGATATTCCGCACCCCACCATGATGCGTGCCAAGTAATATTGGATTTTTGAAGAAATATTGAAAATAAAAAATCCCTCTATACCCCCTCTGACGACCCGACAATGAGTTCTGTCGACGAATTATTGTTATTCAGATGGAAATAGATATTCTGCACCCCAGCATGATGCGTGCCAAGTCATATTAGATTTTTGAAGAAATATTGAAAATGAAAAATCCCTCTATACCCCCTCCAACGACCCGTCAATGATTTCTGTCGACAAATGATTGTTATTCAGATGGTAATGAATATTCTGCACCCCACCATGATGCGTGCCAAGTAATATTGGATTTTTGAAGAAATATTGAAAATAAAAAATCCCTCTATACCCCCTCTGACGACCCGACAATGATTTCTGTTGACGAATTATTGTTATTCAGATGGACTTGGATACTTTGCAGCCCACCGTGATGCGTGCCAAGTCATATTAGATTTTTGAAGAAATATTGAAAATGAAAAATCCCTCTATACCCCCTTTATCGACCCGACAATGACTTCTGTTGACATATTATTGTTATTCAGATGGAAATGGATATTCTGCACCCCACCATGATGTGTGCCAAGTCATATAAGATTTTTGAAGAACTTTTGAAAATGAGAAATCCCTCTATACCCTCTCCAACGACCCGTCAATGATTTCTGTTGACGAATTATTGTTATTCAGATGGAAATGGATATTCTTCACCCCACCATGATGCGTGCCAAGTCATATTTGATTTTGAGGTACTTTTGAAAATGAGAAATCCCTCTATACCCCTTCTGACGACACGAGAATGATTTAAATTGAAGAATTATTGTTATTCAGATGGACATGGATACTTCGCACCCCACCATGATTCGTGCCAAGTCATTTTTGATTTTGAGGTAATTTTGAAAATGAAAAATCCCTCTATACCCCCTCTGACGACCCGACAATGATTTCTGTTGACAAATTATTGTTATTGAGATGGAAATGGATATTCTGTACCACACCATAATGCGTGCCAAGTCATATTAGATTATTGAAGAAATTTTGAAAATGAAAAATCCCTCTATACCCCCTCCAACGACCCGTCAATGATTTCTGTTGACGAATTATTGTTATTCAGATGGAAATGGATATTCTGCACCCCACCATGATGCGTGCCAAGTCATATTTGATTTTGAGGTAATTTTGAAAATGAAAAATCCCTCTATACCCCCTCTGACGTCCCGACAATGATTTCTGTTGACAAATCATTGTTATTGAGATGGAAATGGATATTCTGTACCCCACCATGATGCGTGCCATGTCATATTTGATTATTGAAATCATTTTGATAATAAATAATCCCTCTATACCCCCTCTGACGACACGACAATGAATTCTGTTAACCAATTATTGTTAGTTAGATATACATGAATACTTTACACCACACCATGATGCGTGCCAAGTCATATTAGATTATGAGGTAATTTTGAAAATGAAAAATCTCTCTATACCCCCTCTGACGACACGACAATAATTTCTGTTAAGGAATTATTGTTATTCAGATAGATATGGATATTCTGCACCCCACCATGATGCGTGCCAAGTAATATTAGATTTTTGAAGAAATATTGAAAATGAAAAATCCCTCTATACCCCCTCTAACGACCCGACAATGATTTCTGTTGACGAATTATTGTTATTTTAATATATATGGATACTTTGCACCCCACTATGATGCGTGCCAAGTCATATTAGATTTTTGAAGTAATTTTGAAAATGAGAAATACCTCTATACCCCCTCTGACGACACGACAATGATTTAAATTGACGAATTATTGTTAATCAGATGGAGATGGATATTCTGCACCCCACCATGATGCGTGCCAAGTCATATTGGATTTTTGAAGAAATATTGAAAATGAAATATCCCTCTATACCCCCTCTGACGACCCGACAATGATTTCTGTTGACGAATTATTGTTATTCAGATGTTCATGGATACTTTGCACCCCACCATGATGCGTGCCAAGTCATATTAGATTTTTGAAGAAATATTGAAAATGAAAAATCCCTCTATACCCCCTCCAACGACCCGTCAATGATTTCTGTCAACAAAATATTGTTATTAAGATGGAAATGGATATTCTGCACCCCACTATGATGCGTGCCAATTCATATTTGATTTTGAGGTAATTTTGAAAATGAAAAATCCCTCTATAACCCCTCTGACGACCCGACAATGATTTCTGTTGACCAATTATTGTTATTGAGATGGAAATGGATATTCTGTACCCCACCATGATGCGTGCTAAGTCATATTTGATTTTTGAAGTCATTTTGAAAATGTAAAATCCCTCTATACCCCCCTCTAATGACCCGACTATGATTTCTGATGACAAAATATTGTTATTCAGATGGAAATAGATATTCTGCACCCCTTCATGATGCGTGCCAAATCATATTAGATTTTTGAAGTAATATTGAAAATGAAAAATCCCTCTATACCTCCTTTAACGACCCGTCAATTATATCTGTTGACGAATCATTGTTATTCAGATGGAAATGGATATTCTGCACCCCACCATGATGCGTGCCAAGTCATATTTGATTTTGAGGTAATTTTGAAAATGAAAAATCTCTCTATACCCCCTCTGACGACCCGACAATGATTTCTGTCGACGAATTATTGTTATTCAGATGAAAATAGATATTCTGCACCCCACCATGATGCGTGCCAAGTCATATTAGATTTTTGAAGAAGTATTGAAAATGAAAAATCCCTCTATACCCCCTTTAACGACCCGTCAATGATTTCTGTTGACGAATCATTGTTACTCAGAGGGACATGGATGTTCTGCACCCCACCATGATGCGTGCCAAGTCATATTTGATTTTGAGGTAATTTTGAAAATGAAAAATCCCTCTCTACCCCCTCTGACGACCCGACAATTATTTCTGTTGACGAATTATTGTTATTCAGATGGATATAGATATTCTGCACCCCACCATGATGCGTGCCAAGTCATATTAGATATTTGAAGAAATATTGAAAATGAAAAATCCCTCTCTACCCCCTCTGACGACCCGACAATTATTTCTGTTGACAAATTATTGTTATTGAGATGGAAATGGATATTCTGTACCCCACCATGATGCGTGCCAAGTCATATTTGATTATAGAAGTCATTTTGAAAATGAATAATCCTTCTATACCCCCTCTAACGACCCGACAATGATTTCTGTCGACGAATTATTGTTATTCAGATGGAAATGGATATTCTGCACCCCACCATGATGCGTGCCAAGTCATATTTGATTTTGAGGTAATTTTGAAAATGAAAAATCCCTCTATACCCCCTCTGACAACCCGACAATGATTTCTGTTTACAAATTATAGATATTGAGATGGAAATGGATATTCTGTACCCCATCAAGATGCGTGCCAAGTAATATTGGATTTTTGAAGAAATATTGAAAATGAAAAATACCTCTATACCCCCCCCCTCTAACGACCCGACAATGATTTCTGTTGACGAATTATTGTTATCCAGAAGGAAATGAATATTCTGCACCACACCATGATGGGTGCCAAGTAATATTGGATTTTTGAAGAAATATTGAAAATGAAAAATCCCTCTATACCCCCTCTAACGACCCGACAATGATTTCTGTTGACGAATAATTGTTATTCAGATTGAAATAGATATTCTGCACCCCACCATGATGCGTGCCAAGTAATATTGGATTTTTGAAGAAATATTGAAAATAAAAAATCCCTCTATACCCCCTCTGACGACCCGACAATGAGTTCTGTCGACGAATTATTGTTATTCAGATGGTAATAGATATTCTGCACCCCAGCATGATGCGTGCCAAGTCATATTAGATTTTTGAAGAAATATTGAAAATGAAAAATCCCTCTATACCCCCTTTAACGACCCGTCAATTATATCTGTTGACGAATCATTGTTATTCAGATGGAAATGGATATTCTGCACCCCACCATGATGCGTGCCAAGTCATATTTGATTTTGAGGTAATTTTGAAAATGAAAAATCCCTCTATACCCCCTCTGACGACCCGACAATGATTTCTGTTGACAAATTATTGATATTGAGATGGAAATGGATATTCTGTACCCCACCATGATGCGTTCCAAGTCATATTTGATTATTGAAGTCATTTTGAAAATGAAAAATCCCTCTATATCCCCTCTGACTACCAGACAATGATTTCTGTTGACGAATTATTGGTATTCAGTTGGAACTGGATATTCTGCACCCCACCATGATGCGTGCCAAGTCATATTGGAATTTTGAAGAAATATTGAAAATGAAAATTCCCTCTATACCCCCTCTAACGACCCGACAATGATTTCTGTTGACGAATTATTCTTATTCAGATGGAAATGAATATTCTGCACCTCACCATGTTGCGTACCAAGTCATATTTGATTTTGAGGTAATTTTGAAAATGAAAAATCCCTCTATACCACCTCTAACGACCCGACAATGATTTCTGTCGACGAATTATTGTTATTCAGATGGAAATAGATATTCTGCACCCCACAATGATGCGTGCCAAGTAATATTGGATTTTTGAAGAAATATTGAATATGAAAAATACCTCTATACCCCCCCCCCTCTAACGACCCGACAATGAATTCTGATGACGAATTATTGTTATCCAGATGGAAATGAATATTCTGCACCCCACCATGATGCGTGCCAAGTAATATTGGATTTTTGAAGAAATATTGAAAATGAAATATCCCTCTATACCCCCTCTAACGACCCGACAATGATTTCTGTTGACGAATAATTGTTATTCAGATTGAAATAGATATTCCGCACCCCACCATGATGCGTGCCAAGTAATATTGGATTTTTGAAGAAATATTGAAAATAAAAAATCCCTCTATACCCCCTCTGACGACCCGACAATGAGTTCTGTCGACGAATTATTGTTATTCAGATGGAAATAGATATTCTGCACCCCAGCATGATGCGTGCCAAGTCATATTAGATTTTTGAAGAAATATTGAAAATGAAAAATCCCTCTATACCCCCTCCAACGACCCGTCAATGATTTCTGTCGACAAATGATTGTTATTCAGATGGTAATGAATATTCTGCACCCCACCATGATGCGTGCCAAGTAATATTGGATTTTTGAAGAAATATTGAAAATAAAAAATCCCTCTATACCCCCTCTGACGAACCGACAATGATTTCTGTTGACGAATTATTGTTATTCAGATGGACTTGGATACTTTGCAGCCCACCGTGATGCGTGCCAAGTCATATTAGATTTTTGAAGAAATATTGAAAATGAAAAATCCCTCTATACCCCCTTTATCGACCCGACAATGACTTCTGTTGACATATTATTGTTATTCAGATGGAAATGGATATTCTGCACCCCACCATGATGTGTGCCAAGTCATATAAGATTTTTGAAGAACTTTTGAAAATGAGAAATCCCTCTATACCCTCTCCAACGACCCGTCAATGATTTCTGTTGACGAATTATTGTTATTCAGATGGAAATGGATATTCTTCACCCCACCATGATGCGTGCCAAGTCATATTTGATTTTGAGGTACTTTTGAAAATGAGAAATCCCTCTATACCCCTTCTGACGACACGAGAATGATTTAAATTGAAGAATTATTGTTATTCAGATGGACATGGATACTTCGCACCCCACCATGATTCGTGCCAAGTCATTTTTGATTTTGAGGTAATTTTGAAAATGAAAAATCCCTCTATACCCCCTCTGACGACCCGACAATGATTTCTGTTGACAAATTATTGTTATTGAGATGGAAATGGATATTCTGTACCACACCATGATGCGTGCCAAGTCATATTAGATTATTGAAGAAATTTTGAAAATGAAAAATCCCTCTATACCCCCTCCAACGACCCGTCAATGATTTCTGTTGACGAATTATTGTTATTCAGATGGAAATGGATATTCTGCACCCCACCATGATGCGTGCCAAGTCATATTTGATTTTGAGGTAATTTTGAAAATGAAAAATCCCTCTATACCCCCTCTGACGTCCCGACAATGATTTCTGTTGACAAATCATTATTATTGAGATGGAAATGGATATTCTGTACCCCACCATGATGCGTGCCATGTCATATTTGATTATTGAAATCATTTTGATAATAAATAATCCCTCTATACCCCCTCTGACGACACGACAATGATTTCTGTTAACCAATTATTGTTAGTTAGATATACATGAATACTTTACACCACACCATGATGCGTGCCAAGTCATATTAGATTATGAGGTAATTTTGAAAATGAAAAATCTCTCTATACCCCCTCTGACGACACGACAATAATTTCTGTTAAGGAATTATTGTTATTCAGATAGATATGGATATTCTGCACCCCACCATGATGCGTGCCAAGTAATATTAGATTTTTGAAGAAATATTGAAAATGAAAAATCCCTCTATACCCCCTCTAACGACCCGACAATGATTTCTGTTGACGAATTATTGTTATTTTAATATATATGGATACTTTGCACCCCACTATGATGCGTGCCAAGTCATATTAGATTTTTGAAGTAATTTTGAAAATGAGAAATACCTCTATACCCCCTCTGACGACACGACAATGATTTAAATTGACGAATTATTGTTAATCAGATGGAGATGGATATTCTGCACCCCACCATGATGCGTGCCAAGTCATATTGGATTTTTGAAGAAATATTGAAAATGAAATATCCCTCTATACCCCCTCTGACGACCCGACAATGATTTCTGTTGACGAATTATTGTTATTCAGATGTTCATGGATACTTTGCACCCCACCATGGTGCGTGCCAAGTCATATTAGATTTTTGAAGAAATATTGAAAATGAAAAATCCCTCTATACCCCCTCCAACGACCCGTCAATGATTTCTGTCAACAAAATATTGTTATTAAGATGGAAATGGATATTCTGCACCCCACTATGATGCGTGCCAATTCATATTTGATTTTGAGGTAATTTTGAAAATGAAAAATCCCTCTGTAACCCCTCTGACGACCCGACAATGATTTCTGTTGACCAATTATTGTTATTGAGATGGAAATGGATATTCTGTACCCCACCATGATGCGTGCTAAGTCATATTTGATTTTTGAAGTCATTTTGAAAATGTAAAATCCCTCTATACCCCCCTCTAATGACCCGACTATGATTTCTGATGACAAAATATTGTTATTCAGATGGAAATAGATATTCTGCACCCCTTCGTGATGCGTGCCAAATCATATTAGATTTTTGAAGTAATATTGAAAATGAAAAATCCCTCTATACCTCCTTTAACGACCCGTCAATTATATCTGTTGACGAATCATTGTTATTCAGATGGAAATGGATATTCTGCACCCCACCATGATGCGTGCCAAGTCATATTTGATTTTGAGGTAATTTTGAAAATGAAAAATCTCTCTATACCCCCTCTGACGACCCGACAATGATTTCTGTCGACGAATTATTGTTATTCAGATGAAAATAGATATTCTGCACCCCACCATGATGCGTGCCAAGTCATATTAGATTTTTGAAGAAGTATTGAAAATGAAAAATCCCTCTATACCCCCTTTAACGACCCGTCAATGATTTCTGTTGACGAATCATTGTTACTCAGAGGGACATGGATGTTCTGCACCCCACCATGATGCGTGCCAAGTCATATTTGATTTTGAGGTAATTTTGAAAATGAAAAATCCCTCTCTACCCCCTCTGACGACCCGACAATTATTTCTGTTGACGAATTATTGTTATTCAGATGGATATAGATATTCTGCACCCCACCATGATGCGTGCCAAGTCATATTAGATATTTGAAGAAATATTGAAAATGAAAAATCCCTCTCTACCCCCTCTGACGACCCGACAATTATTTCTGTTGACAAATTATTGTTATTGAGATGGAAATGGATATTCTGTACCCCACCATGATGCGTGCCAAGTCATATTTGATTTTTGAAGAAATATTGAAAATGAAAAATACCTCTATACCCCCCCCCTCTAACGACCCGACAATGATTTCTGTTGACGAATTATTGTTATCCAGAAGGAAATGAATATTCTGCACCACACCATGATGGGTGCCAAGTAATATTGGATTTTTGAAGAAATATTGAAAATGAAAAATCCCTCTATACCCCCTCTAACGACCCGACAATGATTTCTGTTGACGAATAATTGTTATTCAGATTGAAATAGATATTCTGCACCCCACCATGATGCGTGCCAAGTAATATTGGATTTTTGAAGAAATATTGAAAATAAAAAATCCCTCTATACCCCCTCTGACGACCCGACAATGAGTTCTGTCGACGAATTATTGTTATTCAGATGGTAATAGATATTCTGCACCCCAGCATGATGCGTGCCAAGTCATATTAGATTTTTGAAGAAATATTGAAAATGAAAAATCCCTCTATACCCCCTCCAACGACCCGTCAATGATTTCTGTCGACAAATTATTGTTATTCAGATGGTAATGGATATTCTGCACCCCACCATGATGCGTGCCAAGTAATATTGAATTTTTGAAGAAATATTGAAAATAAAAAATCCCTCTATACCCCCTCTGACGACCCGACAATGACTTCTGTTGACAAATTATTGTTATTCAGATGGAAATGGATATTCTGCACCCCACTATGATGTGTGCCAAGTCATATTAGATTTTTGAAGAAATATTGAAAATGAAAAATCTCTCTATACCCCCTCTATCGACCCGACAATGACTTCTGTTGACAAATTATTGTTATTCAGATGGAAATGGATATTCTGCACCCCACTATGATGTGTGCCAAGTCATATTAGATTTTTGAAGAACTTTTGAAAATGAGAAGTCCCTCTATACCCTCTCCAACGACCCGTCAATGATTTCTGTCGATAAATTATTGTTATTTAGATGGTATTGGATATTCTGCACCCCACTCTGATGCGTGCCAAGTCATATTTGATTTTGAGGTACTTTTGAAAATGAGAAATCCCTCTATACCCCCTCTGACGACACGACAATGATTTAAATTGAAGAATTATTGTTATTCAGATGGACATGGATACTTTGCACCCCACCATGATGCGTGCCAAGACATATTAGATTTTTAAAGTAATTTTGAAATTGATAAATCCCTCCATACCCCCTCTGACGACACGACAATGATTTATGTTGACGAATTAATGTAAGTCAGATAGAAATGGATATTCTGCACCCCGCCATGATGTGTGCCAAGTCATATTAGATTTTTGAAGAACTTTTGAAAATGAGAAATCCCTCTATACCTTCTCCAACGACCCGTCAATGATTTCTGTCGACAAATTATTGTTATTCAGATGGTACTGGATATTCTGCACCCCGCTATGATGCGTGCCAAGTCATATTTGATTTTAAGGTACTTTTGAAAATGAGAAATCCTTCTATACCCCCTCTGACGACACGACAATGATTTAAATTGAAGAATTATTGTTATTCAGATGGACATGGATACTTCGCACCCCACCATGATGCGTGCCAAGTCATTTTTGAAATTGAGGTAATTTTGAAAATGAAAAATCCCTCTATACCCCCTCTGACGACCCGACAATGATTTCTGTTGACAAATTATTGTTATTGAGATGGAAATGGATATTCTGTACCACACCATGATGCGTGCCAAGTAATATTAGATTATTGAAGAACTTTTGAAAATGAGAAATCCCTCTATACCCTCTCCAACGACCCGTCAATGATTTCTGTCGACAAATTATTGTTATTCAGATGGTACTGGATATTCTGCACCCCGCTATGATGCGTGCCAAGTCATATTTGATTTTGAGGTACTTTTGAAAATGAGAAATCCTTCTATACCCCCTCTGACGACACGACAATGATTTAAATTGAAGAATTATTGTTATTCAGATGGACATGGATACTTCGCACCACACCATGATGCGTGCCAAGTCATTTTTGAATTTGAGGTAATTTTGAAAATGAAAAATCCCTCTATACCCCCTCTGACCACCCGACAATGATATCTGTTAACCAATTATTGTTAGTTAGATATACATGAATACTTTGCACCACACTATGATGCGTGCCAAGTCATATTAGATTATGAGGTAATTTTGAAAATGAAAAATCTCTCTATACCCCCTCTGACGACAAGACAATAATTTCTGTTAAGGAATTATTGTTATTCAGATAGATATGGATATTCTGCACCCCACCATGATGCGTGCCAAGTAATATTAGATTTTTGAAGAAATATTGAAATTGAAAAATCCCTCTATACCCCCTCTAACGACCCGACAATGATTTCTGTTGACGAATTATTGTTATTTAAATATATATGGATACTTTGCACCCCACTATGATGCGTGCCAAGTCATACTAGATTTTTGAAGTAATTTTGAAAATGAGAAATACCTCTATACCCCCTCTGTCGACACGACAATGATTTAAATTGACGAATTATTGTTATTCAGATGGACATGGATACTTTGCACCCCACCATGATGCGTGCCAAGTCATATTAGATTTTTGAAGTAATTTTGAAAATGATAAATCCCTCCATACCCCCTCTGACGACACGACAATGATTTATGTTGACGAATTAATGTTAGTCAGATAGAAATGGATATTCTGCACCCCGCCATGATGCGTGCCATGTCATATTTGATTATTGAAATCTTTTTGATAATGAAAAATCCCTCTATACCCCCTCTGACCACCCGACAATGATTTCTGTTGACAAATTATTGTTATTCAGATGGAAATGGATATTCTGCACCCTGCCATGATGCGTCCCAAGTCATATTAGATTTTTGAAGTCATTTTGAAAATGAAAAATCCTTCTATACCCCCTCTAACGACACGACAATGATTTCTGTTGACAAATTATTGTTATTGAGATGGAAATGGATATTCTGTACTACACCATGATGCGTGCCAAGTCATATTAGATTATTGAAGAACTTTAGAAAATGAGAAATTCCTCTATACCTTCTCCAACGACCCGTCAATGATTTCTGTCTACAAATTATTGTTATTCAGATGGTACTGGATATTCTGCACCCCACTATGATGCGTGCCAAGTCATATTTGATTTTGAGGTACTTTTGAAAATGAGAAATCCCTCTATACCCCCTTCAACGACCCGTCAATGACTTCTGTTGCCGAATTATTGTTATTCAGATAGGAATGGATATTCTGCACCCCACCATGATGCGTGCCAAGTCATATTTGATTTTGAGGTAATTTTGAAAATGAAAAATCCCTCTATACCCCCTCTGACGACCCGACAATGATTTCTGTTGACAAATTATTGTTATTGAGATGGAAATGGATATTCTGCACCCCACCATGATGCGTGCCAAGACATATTAGATTTTTGAAGAAATATTGAAAATGAGAAATCCCTCTATACCCTCTCTGACGACCCGACAATGATTTCTGTTGCCGAATTATTGTTATTCAGATAGAAATGGATATTCTGCACCCCACCATGATGCGTGCCAAGTCATATTTGATTTTGAGGTAATTTTGAAAATGAAAAATCCCTCTATACCCCCTCTGACGACCCGACAATGATTTCTGTTGACAAATTATTGTTATTGAGATGGAAATGGATATTCTGCACCCTACCATGATGCGTGCCAAGTCATATTAGATTTTTGAAGTCATTTTGAAAATGAAAAATCCCTCTATACCCCCTTCAACGACCCGTCAATGATTTCTGTTGCCGAATTATTGTTATTCAGATAGAAATGGATATTCTGCACTCCACCATGATGCGTGCCAAGTCATATTTGATTTTGAGGTAATTTTGAAAATGAAAAATCCCTCTTTTCCCCCTTCCAACGACCCGTCAATGATTTCTGTCAACAAATTATTGTTATTCAGATGGAAATAGATATTCTGCACCCTTCCATGATGCGTGCCAAATCATATTTGATTTTTGAAGTCATTTTGAAAATGAAAAATCCCTCTATACCCCCTCTGACGACCCGTCAATTATTTCTGTTGACGAATCATTGTTATTCAGATGGAAATGGATATTCTGCACCCCACCATGATGCGTGCCAAGTCATATTTGATTTTGAGGTAATTTTGAAAATGAAAAATCCCTCTATACCCACTCTGACGACCCGACAATGATTTCTGTTGACAAATTATTGATATTGAGATGGAAATGGATATTCTGCACCCCACCATGATGCGTGCCAAGTCATATTTGATTATTGAAGTCATTTTGAAAATGAAAAATCCCTCTATATCCCCTCTGACGACCCGACAATGATTTCTGTTGACGAATTATTGGTATTCAGTTGGAACTGGATACTCTGCACCCCACCATGATGCGTGCCAAGTCATATTAGATTTTTGAAGAAATATTGAAAATGAAAAATCCCTCTATACCCCCTTTAACGACCCGTCAATTATATCTGTTGACGAATCATTGTTATTCAGATGGAAATGGATATTCTGCACCCCACCATGATGCGTGCCAAGTCATATTTGATTTTGAGGTAATTTTGAAAATGAAAAATCCCTCTATACCCCCTCTGACGACCCGACAATGATTTCTGTTGACAAATTATTGATATTGAGATGGAAATGGATATTCTGTACCCCACCATGATGCGTTCCAAGTCATATTTGATTATTGAAGTCATTTTGAAAATGAAAAATCCCTCTATATTCCCTCTGACTACCAGACAATGATTTCTGTTGACGAATTATTGGTATTCAGTTGGAACTGGATATTCTGCACCCCACCATGATGCGTGCCAAGTCATATTGGAATTTTGAAGAAATATTGAAAATGAAAATTCCCTCTATACCCCCTCTAACGACCCGACAATGATTTCTGTTGACGAATTATTCTTATTCAGATGGAAATGAATATTCTGCACCTCACCATGTTGCGTACCAAGTCATATTTGATTTTGAGGTAATTTTGAAAATGAAAAATCCCTCTATACCACCTCTAACGACCCGACAATGATTTCTGTCGACGAATTATTGTTATTCAGATGGAAATAGATATTCTGCACACCACAATGATGCGTGCCAAGTAATAATGGATTTTTGAAGAAATATTGAATATGAAAAATACCTCTATACCCCCCCCCTCTAACGACCCGACAATGAATTCTGATGACGAATTATTGTTATCCAGATGGAAATGAATATTCTGCACCCCACCATGATGCGTGCCAAGTAATATTGGATTTTTAAAGAAATATTGAAAATGAAATATCCCTCTATACCCCCTCTAACGACCCGACAATGATTTCTGTTGACGAATAATTGTTATTCAGATTGAAATAGATATTCCGCACCCCACCATGATGCGTGCCAAGTAATATTGGATTTTTGAAGAAATATTGAAAATAAAAAATCCCTCTATACCCCCTCTGACGACCCGACAATGAGTTCTGTCGACGAATTATTGTTATTCAGATGGAAATAGATATTCTGCACCCCAGCATGATGCGTGCCAAGTCATATTAGATTTTTGAAGAAATATTGAAAATGAAAAATCCCTCTATACCCCCTCCAACGACCCGTCAATGATTTCTGTCGACAAATGATTGTTATTCAGATGGTAATGAATATTCTGCACCCCACCATGATGCGTGCCAAGTAATATTGGATTTTTGAAGAAATATTGAAAATAAAAAATCCCTCTATACCCCCTCTGACGACCCGACAATGATTTCTGTTGACGAATTATTGTTATTCAGATGGACTTGGATACTTTGCAGCCCACCGTGATGCGTGCCAAGTCATATTAGATTTTTGAAGAAATATTGAAAATGAAAAATCCCTCTATACCCCCTCTATCGACCCGACAATGACTTCTGTTGACAAATTATTGTTATTGAGATGGAAATGGATATTCTGTACCACACCATGATGCGTGCCAAGTCATATTAGATTATTGAAGAAATTTTGAAAATGAAAAATCCCTCTATACCCCCTCCAACGACCCGTCAATGATTTCTGTTGACGAATTATTGTTATTCAGATGGAAATGGATATTCTGCACCCCACCATGATGTGTGCCAAGTCATATAAGATTTTTGAAGAACTTTTGAAAATGAGAAATCCCTCTATACCCTCTCCAACGACCCGTCAATGATTTCTGTTGACGAATTATTGTTATTCAGATGGAAATGGATATTCTTCACCCCACCATGATGCGTGCCAAGTCATATTTGATTTTGAGGTACTTTTGAAAATGAGAAATCCCTCTATACCCCTTCTGACGACACGAGAATGATTTAAATTGAAGAATTATTGTTATTCAGATGGACATGGATACTTCGCACCCCACCATGATTCGTGCCAAGTCATTTTTGATTTTGAGGTAATTTTGAAAATGAAAAATCCCTCTATACCCCCTCTGACGACCCGACAATGATTTCTGTTGACAAATTATTGTTATTGAGATGGAAATGGATATTCTGTACCACACCATGATGCGTGCCAAGTCATATTAGATTATTGAAGAAATTTTGAAAATGAAAAATCCCTCTATACCCCCTCCAACGACCCGTCAATGATTTCTGTTGACGAATTATTGTTATTCAGATGGAAATGGATATTCTGCACCCCACCATGATGCGTGCCAAGTCATATTTGATTTTGAGGTAATTTTGAAAATGAAAAATCCCTCTATACCCCCTCTGACGTCCCGACAATGATTTCTGTTGACAAATCATTGTTATTGAGATGGAAATGGATATTCTGTACCCCACCATGATGCGTGCCATGTCATATTTGATTATTGAAATCATTTTGATAATAAATAATCCCTCTATACCCCCTCTGACGACACGACAATGATATCTGTTAACCAATTATTGTTAGTTAGATATACATGAATACTTTACACCACACCATGATGCGTGCCAAGTCATATTAGATTATGAGGTAATTTTGAAAATGAAAAATCTCTCTATACCCCCTCTGACGACACGACAATAATTTCTGTTAAGGAATTATTGTTATTCAGATAGATATGGATATTCTGCACCCCACCATGATGCGTGCCAAGTAATATTAGATTTTTGAAGAAATATTGAAAATGAAAAATCCCTCTATACCCCCTCTAACGACCCGACAATGATTTCTGTTGACGAATTATTGTTATTTCAATATATATGGATACTTTGCACCCCACTATGATGCGTGCCAAGTCATATTAGATTTTTGAAGTAATTTTGAAAATGAGAAATACCTCTATACCCCCTCTGAAGACACGACAATGATTTAAATTGACGAATTATTGTTAATCAGATGGAGATGGATATTCTGCACCCCACCATGATGCGTGCCAAGTCATATTGGATTTTTGAAGAAATATTGAAAATGAAATATCCCTCTATACCCCCTCTGACGACCCGACAATGATTTCTGTTGACGAATTATTGTTATTCAGATGTTCATGGATACTTTGCACCCCACCATGATGCGTGCCAAGTCATATTAGATTTTTGAAGAAATATTGAAAATGAAAAATCCCTCTATACCCCCTCCAACGACCCGTCAATGATTTCTGTCAACAAATTATTGTTATTAAGATGGAAATGGATATTCTGCACCCCACTATGATGCGTGCCAATTCATATTTGATTTTGAGGTAATTTTGAAAATGAAAAATCCCTCTATAACCCCTCTGACGACCCGACAATGATTTCTGTTGACCAATTATTGTTATTGAGATGGAAATGGATATTCTGTACCCCACCATGATGCGTGCTAAGTCATATTTGATTTTTGAAGTCATTTTGAAAATGTAAAATCCCTCTATACCCCCCTCTAATGACCCGACTATGATTTCTGATGACAAAATATTGTTATTCAGATGGAAATGGATATTCTTCACCCCACCATGATGCGTGCCAAGTCATATTTGATTTTGAGGTACTTTTGAAAATGAGAAATCCCTCTATACCCCTTCTGACGACACGAGAATGATTTAAATTGAAGAATTATTGTTATTCAGATGGACATGGATACTTCGCACCCCACCATGATTCGTGCCAAGTCATTTTTGATTTTGAGGTAATTTTGAAAATGAAAAATCCCTCTATACCCCCTCTGACGACCCGACAATGATTTCTGTTGACAAATTATTGTTATTGAGATGGAAATGGATATTCTGTACCACACCATGATGCGTGCCAAGTCATATTAGATTATTGAAGAAATTTTGAAAATGAAAAATCCCTCTATACCCCCTCCAACGACCCGTCAATGATTTCTGTTGACGAATTATTGTTATTCAGATGGAAATGGATATTCTGCACCCCACCATGATGCGTGCCAAGTCATATTTGATTTTGAGGTAATTTTGAAAATGAAAAATCCCTCTATACCCCCTCTGACGTCCCGACAATGATTTCTGTTGACAAATCATTGTTATTGAGATGGAAATGGATATTCTGTACCCCACCATGATGCGTGCCATGTCATATTTGATTATTGAAATCATTTTGATAATAAATAATCCCTCTATACCCCCTCTGACGACACGACAATGATTTCTGTTAACCAATTATTGTTAGTTAGATATACATGAATACTTTACACCACACCATGATGCGTGCCAAGTCATATTAGATTATGAGGTAATTTTGAAAATGAAAAATCTCTCTATACCCCCTCTGACGACACGACAATAATTTCTGTTAAGGAATTATTGTTATTCAGATAGATATGGATATTCTGCACCCCACCATGATGCGTGCCAAGTAATATTAGATTTTTGAAGAAATATTGAAAATGAAAAATCCCTCTATACCCCCTCTAACGACCCGACAATGATTTCTGTTGACGAATTATTGTTATTTTAATATATATGGATACTTTGCACCCCACTATGATGCGTGCCAAGTCATATTAGATTTTTGAAGTAATTTTGAAAATGAGAAATACCTCTATACCCCCTCTGACGACACGACAATGATTTAAATTGACGAATTATTGTTAATCAGATGGAGATGGATATTCTGCACCCCACCATGATGCGTGCCAAGTCATATTGGATTTTTGAAGAAATATTGAAAATGAAATATCCCTCTATACCCCCTCTGACGACCCGACAATGATTTCTGTTGACGAATTATTGTTATTCAGATGTTCATGGATACTTTGCACCCCACCATGATGCGTGCCAAGTCATATTAGATTTTTGAAGAAATATTGAAAATGAAAAATCCCTCTATACCCCCTCCAACGACCCGTCAATGATTTCTGTTGACCAATTATTGTTATTGAGATGGAAATGGATATTCTGTACCCCACCATGATGCGTGCTAAGTCATATTTGATTTTTGAAGTCATTTTGAAAATGTAAAATCCCTCTATACCCCCCTCTAATGACCCGACTATGATTTCTGATGACAAAATATTGTTATTCAGATGGAAATAGATATTCTGCACCCCTTCATGATGCGTGCCAAATCATATTAGATTTTTGAAGTAATATTGAAAATGAAAAATCCCTCTATACCTCCTTTAACGACCCGTCAATTATATCTGTTGACGAATCATTGTTATTCAGATGGAAATGGATATTCTGCACCCCACCATGATGCGTGCCAAGTCATATTTGATTTTGAGGTAATTTTGAAAATGAAAAATCTCTCTATACCCCCTCTGACGACCCGACAATGATTTCTGTCGACGAATTATTGTTATTCAGATGAAAATAGATATTCTGCACCCCACCATGATGCGTGTCAAGTCATATTAGATTTTTGAAGAAGTATTGAAAATGAAAAATCCCTCTATACCCCCTTTAACGACCCGTCAATGATTTCTGTTGACGAATCATTGTTACTCAGAGGGACATGGATGTTCTGCACCCCACCATGATGCGTGCCAATTCATATTTGATTTTGAGGTAATTTTGAAAATGAAAAATCCCTCTATAACCCCTCTGACGACCCGCCAATGATTTCTGTTGACCAATTATTGTTATTGAGATGGAAATGGATATTCTGTACCCCACCATGATGCGTGCTAAGTCATATTTGATTTTTGAAGTCATTTTGAAAATGTAAAATCCCTCTATACCCCCCTCTAATGACCCGACTATGATTTCTGATGACAAAATATTGTTATTCAGATGGAAATAGATATTCTGCACCCCTTCATGATGCGTGCCAAATCATATTAGATTTTTGAAGTAATATTGAAAATGAAAAATCCCTCTATACCTCCTTTAACGACCCGTCAATTATATCTGTTGACGAATCATTGTTATTCAGATGGAAATGGATATTCTGCACCCCACCATGATGCGTGCCAAGTCATATTTGATTTTGAGGTAATTTTGAAAATGAAAAATCTCTCTATACCCCCTCTGACGACCCGACAATGATTTCTGTCGACGAATTATTGTTATTCAGATGAAAATAGATATTCTGCACCCCACCATGATGCGTGTCAAGTCATATTAGATTTTTGAAGAAGTATTGAAAATGAAAAATCCCTCTATACCCCCTTTAACGACCCGTCAATGATTTCTGTTGACGAATCATTGTTACTCAGAGGGACATGGATGTTCTGCACCCCACCATGATGCGTGCCAAGTCATATTTGATTTTGAGGTAATTTTGAAAATGAAAAATCCCTCTCTACCCCCTCTGACGACCCGACAATTATTTCTGATGACAAATTATTGTTATTGAGATGGAAATGGATATTCTGTACCCCACCATGATGCGTGCCAAGACATATTTGATTATAGAAGTCATTTTGAAAATGAATAATCCTTCTATACACCCTCTAACGACCCGACAATGATTTCTGTCGACGAATTATTGTTATTCAGATGGATATAGATATTCTGCACCCCACCATGATGCGTGCCAAGTCATATTAGATATTTGAAGAAATATTGAAAATGAAAAATCCCTCTCTACCCCCTCTGACGACCCGACAATTATTTCTGTTGACAAATTATTGTTATTGAGATGGAAATGGATATTCTGTACCCCACCATGATGCGTGCCAAGTCATATTTGATTATAGAAGTCATTTTGAAAATGAATAATCCTTCTATACCCCCTCTAACGACCCGACAATGATTTCTGTCGACGAATTATTGTTATTCAGATGGAAATGGATATTCTGCACCCCACCATGATGCGTGCCAAGTCATATTTGATTTTGAGGTAATTTTGAAAATGAAAAATCCCTCTATACCCCCTCTGACAACCCGACAATGTTTTCTGTTGACAAATTATAGATATTGAGATGGAAATGGATATTCTGTACCCCATCAAGATGCGTGCCAAGTAATATTGGATTTTTGAAGAAATATTGAAAATGAAAAATACCTCTATACCCCCCCCCTCTAACGACCCGACAATGATTTCTGTTGACGAATTATTGTTATCCAGAAGGAAATGAATATTCTGCACCACACCATGATGGGTGCCAAGTAATATTGGATTTTTGAAGAAATATTGAAAATGAAAAATCCCTCTATACCCCCTCTAACGACCCGACAATGATTTCTGTTGACGAATAATTGTTATTCAGATTGAAATAGATATTCTGCACCCCACCATGATGCGTGCCAAGTAATATTGGATTTTTGAAGAAATATTGAAAATAAAAAATCCCTCTATACCCCCTCTGACGACCCGACAATGAGTTCTGTCGACGAATTATTGTTATTCAGATGGTAATAGATATTCTGCACCCCAGCATGATGCGTGCCAAGTCATATTAGATTTTTGAAGAAATATTGAAAATGAAAAATCCCTCTATACCCCCTCCAACGACCCGTCAATGATTTCTGTCGACAAATTATTGTTATTCAGATGGTAATGGATATTCTGCACCCCACCATGATGCGTGCCAAGTAATATTGAATTTTTGAAGAAATATTGAAAATAAAAAATCCCTCTATACCCCCTCTGACGACCCGACAATGATTTCTGTTGACGAATTATTGTTATTCAGATGGACTTGGATACTTTGCACCCCACCATGATGCGTGCCAAGTCATATTAGATTTTTGAAGAAATATTGAAAATGAAAAATCTCTCTATACCCCCTCTATCGACACGACAATGATTGAAATTGAAGAATTATTGTTATTCAGATGGACATGGATACTTTGCACCCCACCATGATGCGTGCCAAGACATATTAGATTTTTAAAGTAATTTTGAAATTGATAAATCCCTCCATACCCCCTCTGACGACACGACAATGATTTATGTTGACGAATTAATGTAAGTCAGATAGAAATGGATATTCTGCACCCCGCCATGATGTGTGCCAAGTCATATTAGATTTTTGAAGAACTTTTGAAAATGAGAAATCCCTCTATACCTTCTCCAACGACCCGTCAATGATTTCTGTCGACAAATTATTGTTATTCAGATGGTACTGGATATTCTGCACCCCGCTATGATGCGTGCCAAGTCATATTTGATTTTGAGGTACTTTTGAAAATGAGAAATCCTTCTATACCCCCTCTGACGACACGACAATGATTTAAATTGAAGAATTATTGTTATTCAGATGGACATGGATACTTCGCACCCCACCATGATGCGTGCCAAGTCATTTTTGAAATTGAGGTAATTTTGAAAATGAAAAATCCCTCTATACCCCCTCTGACGACCCGACAATGATTTCTGTTGACAAATTATTGTTATTGAGATGGAAATGGATATTCTGTACCACACCATGATGCGTGCCAAGTAATATTAGATTATTGAAGAACTTTTGAAAATGAGAAATCCCTCTATACCCTCTCCAACGACCCGTCAATGATTTCTGTCGACAAATTATTGTTATTCAGATGGTACTGGATATTCTGCACCCCGCTATGATGCGTGCCAAGTCATATTTGATTTTGAGGTACTTTTGAAAATGAGAAATCCTTCTATACCCCCTCTGACGACACGACAATGATTTAAATTGAAGAATTATTGTTATTCAGATGGACATGGATACTTCGCACCCCACCATGATGCGTGCCAAGTCATTTTTGAATTTGAGGTAATTTTGAAAATGAAAAATCCCTCTATACCCCCTCTGACCACCCGACAATGATATCTGTTAACCAATTATTGTTAGTTAGATATACATGAATACTTTGCACCACACTATGATGCGTGCCAAGTCATATTAGATTATGAGGTAATTTTGAAAATGAAAAATCTCTCTATACCCCCTCTGACGACAAGACAATAATTTCTGTTAAGGAATTATTGTTATTCAGATAGATATGGATATTCTGCACCCCACCATGATGCGTGCCAAGTAATATTAGATTTTTGAAGAAATATTGAAATTGAAAAATCCCTCTATACCCCCTCTAACGACCCGACAATGATTTCTGTTGACGAATTATTGTTATTTAAATATATATGGATACTTTGCACCCCACTATGATGCGTGCCAAGTCATATTAGATTTTTGAAGTAATTTTGAAAATGAGAAATACCTCTATACCCCCTCTGTCGACACGACAATGATTTAAATTGACGAATTATTGTTATTCAGATGGACATGGATACTTTGCACCCCACCATGATGCGTGCCAAGTCATATTAGATTTTTGAAGTAATTTTGAAAATGATAAATCCCTCCATACCCCCTCTGACGACACGACAATGATTTATGTTGACGAATTAATGTTAGTCAGATAGAAATGGATATTCTGCACCCCGCCATGATGCGTGCCATGTCATATTTGATTATTGAAATCTTTTTGATAATGAAAAATCCCTCTATACCCCCTCTGACCACCCGCCAATGATTTCTGTTGACGAATAATTTTTATTCAGATGGACATGGATACTTTGCACCCCACCATGATGCGTGCCAAGTCATATTAGACTTTTGAAGATATATTGAAAATGAAAAATCCCTTAATACCCCCTCTAACGACCCGACAATGATTTCTGTTGACAAATTATTGTTATTCAGATGGAAATGGATATTCTGCACCCTACCATGATGCGTGCCAAGTCATATTAGATTTTTGAAGTCATTTTGAAAATGAAAAATCCCTCTATACCCCCTTCAACGACCCGTCAATGATTTCTGTTGCCGAATTATTGTTATTCAGATAGGAATGGATATTCTGCACACCACCATGATGCGTGCCAAGTCATATTTGATTTTCAGGTAATTTTGAAAATGAAAAATCCCTCTATACCCCCTCTGACGACCCGACAATGATTTCTGTTGACAAATTATTGTTATTGAGATGGAAATGGATATTCTGCACCCCACCATGATGCATGCCAAGACATATTAGATTTTTGAAGAAATATTGAAAATGAAAAATCCCTCTATACCCTCTCTGACGACCCGACAATGATTTCTGTTGCCGAATCATTATTATTTAGATAGAAATGGATATTCTGCACCCCACCATGATGCGTGCCAAGTCATATTTGATTTTGAGGTAATTTTGAAAATGAAAAATCCCTCTATACCCCCTCTGACGACCCGACAATGATTTCTGTTGACAAATTATTGTTATTGAGATGGAAATGGATATTCTGCACCCTACCATGATGCGTGCCAAGTCATATTAGATTTTTGAAGTCATTTTGAAAATGAAAAATCCCTCTATACCCCCTCTGACGACACGACAATGATTTCTGTTAACCAATTATTGTTAGTTAGATATACATGAATACTTTGCACCACACTATGATGCGTGCCAAGTCATATTAGATTATGAGGTAATTTTGAAAATGAAAAATCTCTCTATACCCCCTCTGACGACAAGACAATAATTTCTGTTAAGGAATTATTGTTATTCAGATAGATATGGATATTCTGCACCCCACCATGATGCGTGCCAAGTAATATTAGATTTTTGAAGAAATATTGAAATTGAAAAATCCCTCTATACCCCCTCTAACGACCCGACAATGATTTCTGTTGACGAATTATTGTTATTTAAATATATATGGATACTTTGCACCCCACTATGATGCGTGCCAAGTCATATTAGATTTTTGAAGTAATTTTGAAAATGAGAAATACCTCTATACCCCCTCTGTCGACACGACAATGATTTATATTGACGAATTATTGTTATTCAGATGGACATGGATACTTTGCACCCCACTATGATGCGTGCCAAGTCATATTAGATTTTTGAAGTAATTTTGAAAATGATAAATCCCTCCATACCCCCTCTGACGACACGACAATGATTTATGTTGACGAATTAATGTTAGTCAGATAGAAATGGATATTCTGCACCCCGCCATGATGCGTGCCATGTCATATTTGATTATTGAAATCTTTTTTATAATGAAAAATCCCTCTATACCCCCTCTGACCACCCGACAATGATTTCTGTTGACAAATTATTGTTATTCAGATGGAAATGGATATTCTGCACCCTACCATGATGCGTCCCAAGTCATATTAGATTTTTGAAGTCATTTTGAAAATGAAAAATCCTTCTATACCCCCTCTAACGACACGACAATGATTTCAGTTGACAAATTATTGTTATTGAGATGGAAATGGATATTCTGTACTACACCATGATGCGTGCCAAGTCATATTAGATTATTGAAGAACTTTAGAAAATGAGAAATTCCTCTATACCTTCTCCAACGACCCGTCAATGATTTCTGTCTACAAATTATTGTTATTCAGATGGTACTGGATATTTTGCACCCCACTATGATGCGTGCCAAGTCATATTTGATTTTGAGGTACTTTTGAAAATGAGAAATCCCTCTATACCCCCTTCAACGACCCGTCAATGATTTCTGTTGCCGAATTATTGTTATTCAGATAGGAATGGATATTCTGCACCCCACCATGATGCGTGCCAAGTCATATTTGATTTTGAGGTAATTTTGAAAATGAAAAATCCCTCTATACCCCCTCTGACGACCCGACAATGATTTCTGTTGACAAATTATTGTTATTGAGATGGAAATGGATATTCTGCACCCCACCATGATGCGTGCCAAGACATATTAGATTTTTGAAGAAATATTGAAAATGAAAAATCCCTCTATACCCTCTCTGACGACCCGACAATGATTTCTGTTGCCGAATTATTGTTATTCAGATAGAAATGGATATTCTGCACCCCACCATGATGCGTGCCAAGTCATATTTGATTTTGAGGTAATTTTGAAAATGAAAAATCCCTCTATACCCCCTCTGACGACCCGACAATGATTTCTGTTGACAAATTATTGTTATTGAGATGGAAATGGATATTCTGCACCCTACCATGATGCGTGCCAAGTCATATTAGATTTTTGAAGTCATTTTGAAAATGAAAAATCCCTCTATACCCCCTTCAACGACCCGTCAATGATTTCTGTTGCCGAATTATTGTTATTCAGATAGAAATGGATATTCTGCACTCCACCATGATGCGTGCAAAGTCATATTTGATTTTGAGGTAATTTTGAAAATGAAAAATCCCTCTTTTCCCCCTTCCAACGACCCGTCAATGATTTCTGTCAACAAATTATTGTTATTCAGATGAAAATGGATATTCTGCACCCCACTATGATGCGTGCCAAGTCATATTTGATTTTGAGGTAATTTTGAAAATGAAAAATACCTCTATAACCCCTCTGACGACCTGACAATGAATTCTGTTGACCAATTATTGTTATTGAGATGGAAATGGATATTCTGTACCCCACCATGATGCGTGCCAAGTCATATTTGATATTTGAAGTCATTTTGAAAATGAAAAATCCCTCTATACCCCCTCTAACGACCCGACAATGATTTCTGTTGACGAATTATCGTTATTCAGATGGAAATGAATATTCTGCACCCAACCATGATGCGTGCCAAGTCATATTTGATATTGAGGTAATTTTGAAAATGAAAAATCCCTCTATACCCCCATTAACGACCCGACAATGATTTCTGTCGACGAATTATTGTTATTCAGATGAAAATAAATATTATGCACCCCACCATGATGCGTGCCAAGTCATATTAGATTTTTGAAGATATATTGAAAATGAAAAATCCCTCTATACCCCCTTTAACGACCCGTCAATGATTTCTGTTGACGAATCATTGTTATTCAGATGGACATGGATGTTCTGCACCCCACCATGATGCGTGCCAAGTCATATTTGATTTTGAGGTAATTTTGAAAATGAAAAATCCCTCTATACCCCCTCTGACGACCCGACAATTATTTCTGTTGACAAATTATTGTTATTGAGATGGAAATGGATATTCTGTACCCCACCATGATGCGTGCCAAGTCATATTTGATTATTGAAGTCATTTTGAAAATGAAAAATCCCTCTATATCCCCTCTGACGACCCGACAATGATTTCTGTTGACGAATTATTGTTATTCAGTTGGAAATGGATATTCTGCACCCCACCATGATGCGTGCCATGTCATATTAGATTATTGAAGAATTATTGAAAATGAAAAATCCCTCTATACCCCCTCTAACGACCCGACAATGATTTCTGTTGACGAATTATCGTTATTCAGGTGGAAATAAATATTCTGCACCCCACCATGTTGCGTACCAAGTCATATTTGATACTTGATGAAATATTGAAAATGAAAAATCCCTCTATACCCCCTCTAACGACCCGACAATGATTTCTGTCGACGAATTATTGTTATTCAGATGATAATAGATATTCTGCACCCCACCATGATGCGTGCCAAGTCATATTAGATTTTTGAAGAAATATTGATAATGAAAAATCCCTCTATACCCCCTTTAACGACCCGTCAATTATTTCTGTTGACGAATCATAGTTATTCAGATGGACATGGATGTTCTGCACCCCACCATGATGCGTGCCAAGTCATATTTGATTTTGAGGTAATTTTGAAAATGAAAAATCCCTGTATACCCCCTCTGACGACCCGACAATTATTTCTGTTGACAAATTATTGTTATTGAGATGGAAATGGATATTCTGTTCCCCACCATGATGCGTGCCAAGTCATATTTGATTATAGAAGTCATTTTGAAAATGAATAATCCTTCTATACCCCCTCTAACGACCCGACAATGATTTCTGTCGACGAATTATTGTTATTCAGATGGAAATAGATATTCTGCACCCCACCATGATGCGTGCCAAGTCATATTACATTTTTGATGAAATATTGAAAATGAGAAATCCCTCTACCCCCTCTAACGACCCGACAATGATTTCCGTTGACGAATTATTGTTATTCAGATAGAAATGGATATTTTGCACCCTACTATGATGCGTGCCAAGTCATATTTGATATTTGAAGTAATTTTGAAAATGTAAAATCCCTCTATACCCCCCTCTAATGACCCGACAATGATTTCTGTCGACGAATTTTTGTTATTCAGATGGAAATAGATATTCTGCACCCCAATATGATGCGTGCCAAGTCATATTAGATTTTTGATGAAATATTGAAAATGTAAAATCCCTCTATACCCCCTCTCATGACTAGACAATGATTTCTGTTGACAAATTATTGTTATTCAGATGGAAATGAATATTTTGCACTCCACCATGACGCTTGCCAAGTCATATTTGATTTTTGAGGTAATTTTGAAATTGAAATATCCCTCTATAACCCCTTTGACGACTCGAAAATGATTTCTCTTGACGAATTATTGTTATTCAGATAGAAATGGATATTTTGCACCCTACCATGATGCGTGCCAAGTCATATTTGATTTATGAAGTAATTTTAAAAATGAAAAATCCCTCTATACCCCCCTCTAATGACCCGACAATGATTTCTGTCGACGAATTTTTGTTATTCAGATGGAAATAGATATTCTGCACCCCAATATGATGCGTGCCAAGTCATATTAGATTTTTGATGAAATATTGAAAATGTAAAATCCCTCTATACCCCCTCTAATGACTCGACAATGATTTCTGTTGACAAATTATTGTTATTCAGATGGAAATGAATATTTTGCACTCCACCATGACGCTTGCCAAGTCATATTTGATATTTGAGGTAATTTTGAAATTGAAATATCCCTCTATAACCCCTTTGACGACTCGAAAATGATTTCTCTTGACGAATTATTGTTATTCAGATAGAAATGGATATTTTGCACCCTACTATGATGCGTGCCAAGTCATATTTGATTTTTGAAGTAATTTTGAAAATGAAAAATCCCTCTATACCCCCTCTGACGACCCGATAATGATTTCTGTTGACGAATCATTGTTATTCAGATGGAAATGGATATTCTGCACCCCAACATGTTGCGTGCCAAGTCATAATTGATTTTGAGGTAATTTTGAAAATGAAAAATCCCTCTATATCCCCTCTGACGACCCGACAATGATTTCTGTTGACGAATTATTGTTATTCAGTTGGAAATGAATATTCTGCACCCCACCATGTTACGTACCAAGTCATATTTGATTTTGAGGTAATTTTGAAAATGAAAAATCCCTCTATACCCCCTCTAACGACCCAACAATGATTTCTGTTGACGAATTAATGTTATTCAGATGGAAATGAATATTCTGCACCCCACCATGTTGCGTACCAAGTCATATTTGATTTTGAGGTAATTTTGAAAATGAAAAATCCCTCTATACCCCCTCTGACGACCCGACAATGATTTCTGTTGACAAATTATTATTAGTGAGATGGAAATGGATATTCTGTTCCCCACCATGATGCGTGCCAAGTCATATTTGATTATTGAAGTCATTTTGAAAATGAAAAATCCCTCTATATCCCCTCTGACGACCCGACAATGATTTCTGTTCACGAATTATTGTTATTCAGTTGGAAATGGATATTCTGCACCCCACCATGATGCGTGCCAACTCATATTGGATTTTTGAAGAAATATTGAAAATGAAAAATCCCTCTATACCCCCTCTAACGACCCAACAATGATTTCTGTTGACGAATTATTGTTATTCAGATGGAAATGAATATTCTGCACCCCACCATGTTGCGTACCAAGTCATATTTGATTTTGAGGTAATTTTGAAAATGAAAAATCCCTCTATACCCCCTCTAACGACCCAACAATGATTTCTGTTGACGAATTAATGTTATTCAGATGGAAATGAATATTCTGCACCCCACCATGTTGCGTACCAAGTCATATTTGATATTGAGGTAATTTTGAAAATGAAAAATCCCTCTATACCCCCTCTGACGACCCGACAATGATTTCTGTTGACAAATTGTTATTAGTGAGATGGAAATGGATATTCTGTTCCCCACCATGATGCGTGCCAAGTCATATTTGATTATTGAAGTCATTTTGAAAATGAAAAATCCCTCTATATCCCCTCTGACGACCCGACAATGATTTCTGTTCACGAATTATTGTTATTCAGTTGGAAATGGATATTCTGCACCCCACCATGATGCGTGCCAACTCATATTGGATTTTTGAAGAAATATTGAAAATGAAAAATCACACTATACCCCCTCTAACGACCCGACAATGATTTCTATTGACGAATTATTGTTATTCAGATGGAAATGAATATTCTGCACCTCACCATGTTGCGTACCAAGTCATATTTGATTTTGAGGTAATTTTGAAAATGAAAAATCCCTCTATACCCATTCTAACGACCCGACAATGATTTCTGTTGACAAATTATTGTTATTCAGATGGAAATGAATATTTTGCACCCTACTATGATGCGTGCCAAGTCATATTTGATTTTTGAAGTAATTTTGAAAATGAAAAATCCCTCTATACCCCCCTCTAATGACCCGACAATGATTTCTGATGACAAAATATTGTTATTCAAATGGAAATGGATATTCTGCACCCCTCCATGATGCGTGCCAAATCATATTTGATTTTTGAAGTCATTTTGAAAATGAAAAATCCCTCTATACCCCCTCTGACGACCCGATAATGATTTCTGCTGACGAATTATTGTTATTTAGATGGACATGGATATTCTGCACCCCACCATGATGCGTGCCAAGTCATATTAGATTTTTGAAGAAATATTGAAAATGAAAAATCCCTCTATACCCTCTTTAACGACCCGTCAATGATTTCTGTTGACGAATCATTGTTATTGAGATGGAATTGGATATTCTGTTCCCCACCATGATGCGTGCCTAGTCATATTTGATTATTGAAGTCATTTTGAAAATGAGAAATCCCTCTATATCCCCTCTGACGACCCGACAATGATATCTGTTGACAAATTATTGTTATTCAGTTGGAAATAGATATTCTGCACCCCACCATGATGCGTGCCAAGTCATATTGGATTTTTGAAGAAATATTGAAAATGAAAAATCCCTCTATACCCCCTCTAACGACCCGAAAATGATATCTGTCGACGAATTATTGTTATTCAGATGGAAATAGATATTCTGCACCCACCATGATACGTGCCAAGTCATATTAGATTTTTGATGAAATTTTAAAAATGAGAAATCCCTCTATACCCCCCCTAACGACCCGACAATGATTTCTGTTGACAAATTATTGTTATTCAGATGGAAATGAATATTTTGCACCCTACTATGATGCGTGCCAAGTCATATTTGATTTTTGAAGTAATTTTGAAAATGAAAAATCCCTCTATAACCCCCTCTAATGACCCGACAATGATTTCTGATGACAAAATATTGTTATTCAGATGGAAATGGATATTCTGCACCCCTCCATGATGCGTGCCAAATCATATTTGATTTTTGAAGTCATTTTGAAAATGAAAAATCCCTCTATACCCCCTCTGACGACCCGATAATGATTTCTGTTGACGAATTATTGTTATTTAGATGGACATGGATATTCTGCACCTCACCATGATGCGTGCCAAGTCATATTAGATTTTTGAAGAAATATTGAAAATGAAAAATCCCTCTATACCCCCTTTAACGACCCGTCAATGATTTCTGTTGACGAATCATTGTTATTGAGATGGAAATGGATATTCTGTTCCCCACCATGATGCGTGCCAAGTCATATTTGATTATTGAAGTCATTTTGAAAATGAGAAATCCCTCTATATCACCTCTGACGACCCGACAATGATATCTGTTGACGAATAATTGTTATTCAGTTGGAAATAGATATTCTGCACCCCACCATGATGCGTGCCAAGTCATATTGGATTTTTGAAGAAATATTGAAAATGAAAAATCCCTCTATACCCCCTCTAACGACCCGACAATGATATCTGTCGACGAATTCTTGTTATTCAGATGGAATTGGATATTCTGCACCCTACTATGATGCGTGCCAAGTCATATTTGAATTTTGAAGTCATTTTGATAATGAAAAATCCCTCTATACCCCCTCTGACGACCCGACAATGATTTCTGGTGACGAATTATTGTTATTTAGATGGACATGGATATTCTGCACCCCACCATGATGCGTGCCAAGTCATATTAGATTTTTGAAGTAATTTTGAAAATGTAAAATCCCTCTATACCCCCTCTAATGACCCGAAAATAATTTCTGTTGACAAATTATTGTTATTCAGATGGAAATGAATATTTTGCACCCTACTATGATGCGTGCCAAGTCATATTTGATTTTTGAAGTAATTTTGAAAATGAAAAATCACTCTATACCCCCCTCTAATGACCCGACAATGATTTCTGATGACAAAATATTGATATTCAGATGGAAATGGATATTCTGCACCCCTCCATGATGCGTGCCAAATCATATTTGATTTTTGAAGTCATTTTGAAAATGAAAAATCCCTCTATCCCCCTCTGACGACCCGATAATGATTTCTGTTGACGAATTATTGTTATTTAGATGGACATGGATATTCTGCACCCCACCGTGATGCGTGCCAAGTCATATTAGATTTTTGAAGAAATATTGAAAATGAAAAATCCCTCTATACCCCCTTTAACGACCCGTCAATGATTTCTGTTGACGAATCATTGTTATTGAGATGGAAATGGATATTCTGTTCCCTACCATGATGCGTGCCAAGTCATATTTGATTATTGAAGTCATTTTGAAAATGAGAAATCCCTCTATATCCCCTTTGACGACCCGACAATGATATCTGTTGACGAATTATTGTTATTCAGTTGGAAATAGATATTCTGCACCCCACCATGATGCGTGCCAAGTCATATTGGATTTTTGAAGAAATATTGAAAATGAAAAATCCCTCTATACCCCCTCTGACGACCCGACAATGATTTCTGGTGACGAATTATTGTTGTTCAGATGGAAATTATTATTGTTATTCAGTTTCGTTCAAAATCCCTCTATACCCCCTCTGACGACCCAACAATGATTTCTGTTGACGAATTAATGTAATTTAGATGAAAATGGATATTATTCACACCACCATGATACGTGCCAAGTCATATTTGATTTTTGAAGTAATTTTGAAAATGAAAAATCACTCTATACCCCCTCTGACGACCCGACAATGATTTATGTTGACGAATTATTGTTATTCAGATGGAAATGGATATTCTGCTCCCCACCATGATGCGTGCCAAGTCATATTAGATTTTGGATGAAATTTTGAAAATGGGAAATCCCTCTATACCCCCTCCAACGACCCGTCAATGATTTCTGTTGACGAATTATTGTTATTCAGATGGAAATGGATATTCTGCACCCCACCATGATGCGTGCCAAGTCATATTTGATTTTGAGGTAATTTTGAAAATGAAAAATCCCTCTATACCCCCTCTGACGACCCGACAATGATTTCTAATGACAAATTATTGTTATTGAGATAGAAATGGATATTCTGTACCCCACTATGATGCGTGCCAAGTCATATTTGATTTTTGAAGTCATTTTGAAAATGAAAAATCCCTCTATACCCCCTCTGACGACCCGACAATGATTTCAGTTGAGAATTATTGTTATTCAGATGGAAATGGATATTCTGCACCACACCATGATGCGTGCCAAGTCATATTTGATTTTGAGGTAATTTTGAAAATGAAAAATCCCTCTATACCCCCTCTGACGACCCGACAATGATTTCTGTTGACAAATTATTGTTATTGAGATAGAAATGGATATTCTGTACCCCACTATAATGCGTGCCAAGTCATATTTGATTTTTGAAGTCATTTTGAAAATGAAAAATCCCTCTATACCCCCTCTGACGACCCGACAATGATTTCAGTTGAAGATTTATTGTTATTCAGATGGAAATGGATATTCTGCACCCCACCATGATGCGTGACAAGTCATATTGGATTTTTGAAGAAATATTGAAAATGAAAAATCCCTCTATACCCCCTCTAACGAGCCGACAATGATTTCTGTTGACGAATTATTGTTATCCAGATGGAAATGAATATTCTGCACCCCACCATGTTGCGTGCCAAGTCATATTTGATTTTGAGGTAAATTTGAAAATGAAAAATCCCTCTATACCCCCTCTAACGAACCGACAATGAGTTCTGTTGACGAATTATTGTTATTCAGATGGAAATGGATATTCTGCACCCCACCATGATGCGTGCCAAGTCATATTGGATTTTTGAAGAAATATTGAAAATGAAAAATCCCTCTATACCGCCTCTAACGACCCGACAATGATATCTGTTGACGAATTATCGTTATTCAGATGGAAATAGAAATTCTGCACCCCACCATGATGCGTGCCAAGTCATATTAGATTTTTGAAGAAATATTGAAAATGAAAAATCCCTCTATACCCACTCTAACGACCGGACAATGAGTTCTGTTGACGAATTACTGTTATTCAGATGGAAATGGATATTCTGCACCCCACCATGATGCGTGCCAAGTCATATTCGATTTTTGAAGAAATATTGAAAATGAAAAATCCCTCTATACCGCCTCTAACGACCCGACAATGATTTCTGTTGATGAATTATCGTTATTCAGATGGAAATAGATATTCTGCACCCCACCATGATGCGTGCCAAGTCATATTAGATTTTTGAAGAAATATTGAAAATGAAAAATCCCTCTATACCCACTCTAACGACCCGACAATGAGTTTTGTTGACGAATTTCTGTTATTCAGATGGATATGGATATTCTGCACCCCACCATGATGCGTGCCAAGTAATATTGGATTTTTGAAGAAATATTGAAAATAAAAAATCCCTCTATACTCCCTCCAACGACCCGTCAATGATTTCTGTCGACAAATTATTGTTATTCAGATGGTAATGGATATTCTGCACCCCACCATGATGCGTGCCAAGTAATATTGGATTTTTGAAGAAATATTGAAAATAAAAAATCCCTCTATACCCCCTCTGACGACCCGACAATGATTTCTGTTGACGAATTATTGTTATTCATATGGACTTGGATACTTTGCACCCCACCATGATGCGTGCCAAGTCATATTAGATTTTTGAAGAAATATTGAAAATGAAAAATCCCTCTATACCGCCTCTAACGACCCGACAATGATTTCTGTTGATGAATTATCGTTATTCAGATGGAAATAGAAATTCTGCACCCCACCATGATGCGTGCCAAGTCATATTAGATTTTTGAAGAAATATTGAAAATGAAAAATCCCTCTATACCCACTCTAACGACCGGACAATGAGTTCTGTTGACGAATTACTGTTATTCAGATGGAAATGGATATTCTGCACCCCACCATGATGCGTGCCAAGTCATATTCGATTTTTGAAGAAATATTGAAAATGAAAAATCCCTCTATACCGCCTCTAACGACCCGACAATGATTTCTGTTGATGAATTATCGTTATTCAGATGGAAATAGATATTCTGCACCCCACCATGATGCGTGCCAAGTCATATTAGATTTTTGAAGAAATATTGAAAATGAAAAATCCCTCTATACCCACTCTAACGACCCGACAATGAGTTCTGTTGACGAATTACTGTTATTCAGATGGATATGGATATTCTGCACCCCACCATGATGCGTGCCAAGTAATATTGGATTTTTGAAGAAATATTGAAAATAAAAAATCCCTCTATACCCCCTCCAACGACCCGTCAATGATTTCTGTCGACAAATTATTGTTATTCAGATGGTAATGGATATTCTGCACCCCACCATGATGCGTGCCAAGTAATATTGGATTTTTGAAGAAATATTGAAAATAAAAAATCCCTCTATACCCCCTCTGACGACCCGACAATGATTTCTGTTGACGAATTATTGTTATTCATATGGACTTGGATACTTTGCACCCCACCATGATGCGTGCCAAGTCATATTAGATTTTTGAAGAAATATTGAAAATGAAAAATCCCTCTATACCCCCTCCAACGACCCGTCAATGATTTCTGTCGACAAATTATTGTTATTCAGATGGTAATGGATATTCTGCACCCCACCATGATGCGTGCCAAGTAATATTGGATTTTTGAAGAAATATTGAAAATAAAAAATCCCTCTATACCCCCTCTGACGACCCGACAATGATTTCTGTTGACGAATTATTGTTATTCATATGGACTTGGATACTTTGCACCCCACCATGATGCGTGCCAAGTCATATTTGATTTTGAGGTACTTTTGAAAATGAAAAATCCCTCTATACCCCCTCTGAAGACCCGACAATGATTTCTGTTGACAAATTATTGTTATTGAGATGGAAATGGATATTCTGTACCCCACCATGATGCGTGCCAAGTCATATTAGATTATTGAAGAAATTTTGAAAATGAAAAATCCCTCTATACCTCCTCCAACGACCCGTCAATGATTTCTGTTGACGAATTATTGTTATTCAGATGGAAATGGATATTCTGCACCCCACCATGATGCGTGCCAAGTCATATTTGATTTTGAGGTAATTTTGAAAATGAAAAATCCCTCTATACCCCCTCTGAAGACCCGACAATGATTTCTGTTGACAAATTATTGTTATTGAGATGGAAATGGATATTCTGTACCCCACCATGATGCGTGCCAAGTCATATTAGATTATTGAAGAAATATTGAAAATGAAAAATCCCTCTATACCCCCTCCATCGACCCGTCAATGATTTCTGTTGACGAGTTATTGTTATTTAGATGGAATTGGATATTCTGCACCCCACCATGATGCGTGCCAAATCATATTTGATTTTGAGGTAATTTTGAAAATGAAAAATCCCTCTATACCCCCTCTGACGACCCGACAATGATTTCTGTTGACAAATTATTGTTATTGAGATAGAAATGGATATTCTGTACCCCACTATGATGCGTGCCAAGTCATATTTGATTTTTGAAGTCATTTTGAAAATGAAAAATCCCTCTATACCCCCTCTGACGACCCGACAATGATTTCAGTTGAAGAATTATTGTTATTCAGATGGAAATGGATATTCTGCACCCCACCATGATGCGTGACAAGTCATATTGGATTTTTGAAGAAATATTGAAAATGAAAAATCCCTCTATACCCCATCTAACGACCCGACAATGATTTCTGTTGACGAATTATTGTTATCATGATGGAAATGAATATTCTGCACCCCACCATGTTGCGTGCCAAGTCATATTTGATTTTGAGGTAAATTTGAAAATGAAAAATCCCTCTATACCCCCTCTAACGAACCGACAATGAGTTCTGTTGACGAATTATTGTTATTCAGATGGAAATGGATATTCTGCACCACACCATGATGCGTGCCAAGTCATATTGGATTTTTGAAGAAATATTGAAAATGAAAAATCCCTCTATACCCCCTCTAACGAACCGACAATGAGTTCTGTTGACGAATTATTGTTATTCAGATGGAAATGGATATTCTGCACCACACCATGATGCGTGCCAAGTCATATTGGATTTTTGAAGAAATATTGAAAATGAAAAATCCCTCTATACCCTCTCCAACGACCCGTCAATGGTTTCTGTTGACGAATTATTGTTATTTAAATATATATGGATACTTTGCACCCCACTATTATGTGTGCCAAGTCATATTAGATTTTTGGAGTAATTTTGAAAATGAGAAATACCTCTATACCCCCTCTGACGACACGACAATGATTTAAATTGAAGAATTATTGTTATTCAGATGGACATGGATACTTCTCACCCCACCATGATGCGTGCCAAGTCATTTTTGATTTTGAGGTAATTTTGAAAATGAAAAATCCCTCTATACCCCCTCTGACGACCCGACAACGATTTCTGTTGACAAATTATTGTTATTGAGATGGAAATGGATATTCTGTACCCCACCATGATGCGTGCCATGTCATATTTTATTATTGAAATCATTTTGATAATGAAAAATTCCTCTAAACCCCCTCTGACGACACGACAATGCTTTCTGTTAACCAATTATTGTTAGTTAGATATACATGAATACTTTGCACCACACCATGATGCGTGCCAAGTCATATTAGATTATGAGGTAATTTTGAAAATGAAAAATCTCTCTATACCCCCTCTGACGACACGACAATAATTTCTGTTAAGGAATTATTGTTATTCAGATAGATATGGATATTCTGCACCCCACCATGATGCGTGCCAAGTATTATTAGATTTTTGAAGAAATATTGAAATTGAAAAATCCCTCTATACCCCCTCTAACGACCCGACAATGATTTCTGTTGACGAAGTATTGTTATTTAAATATATATGGATACTTTGCACCCCACTATGATGCGTGCCAAGTCATAATATATTTTTGAAGTAATTTTGAAAATGATAAATCCCTCCATACCCCCTCTGACGACACGACAATGATTTATGTTGACGAATTAATGTTAGTCAGATAGAAATGGATATTCTGCACCCCGCCATGATGCGTGCCATGTCATATTTGATTATTGAAATCTTTTTGATAATGAAAAATCCTTTATACCCCCTCTGACGACCCGACAATGATTTCTGTTGACGAATAATTGTTATTCAGATTGAAATAGATATTCTGCAACCCACCATGATGCGTGCCAAGTAATATTAGATTTTTGAAGAAATATTGAAAATGAAAAATCCCTCTATACCCACTCTAACGACCCGACAACCAGTTCTGTTGACGAATTACTGTTATTCAGATGGAAATGGATATTTTGCACCCCACCATGATGCGTGCCAAGTCATATTGAATTTTTGAAGAAATATTGAAAATGAAAAATCCCTCTATACCCCCTCTAACGACCCGACATTGATTTCTGTTGACAAATTACTGTTATTCAGATGGAAATGGATATTCTGCACCCCACCATGATGCGTGCCAAGTCATATTGGATTTTTGAAGAAATATTGAAAATGAAAAAATCCCTCTATACCCCCTCTAACGACCCGACAATGATTTTTCTCGACGAATTGTTGTTATTCAGATGAAAATAAATATTCTGCACTCCACCATGATGCGTGCCAAGTCATATTAGATTTTTGAAGAAATATTGAAAATGAAAAATCCCTCTATACCCCCTCTAACGACCCGACAATGATTTCTGTAAACGAATTCTTGTTATTCAGATGGAAATATATATTCTGCACCCTACTATGATGCGTGCCAAGTCATATTTGATTTTTGAAGTCATTTTGATAATTAAAACTCACTCTATACCCCCTCTGACGACCCGACAATGATTTCTGTTGACGAATTATTGTTATTCCGATGGACATGGATACTTTGCACCCCACCATGATGCGTGCCAAGTCATATTAGATATTTGAAGAAATTTTGAAAATGAGAAATCCCTCTATACCCCCTCCAACGACCCGTCAATGATTTCTGTTGACGAATTATTGTTATTCAGATGGAAATGGATATTCTGCACCCCACCATGATGCGTGCCAAGTCATATTTGATTTTGAGGTAAGTTTGAAAATGAAAAATCCCTCTATACCCCCTCTGACGACCCGAAAATGATTTTGGTTGACAAATTATTGTTATTGAGAAGGAAATGGATATTCTGTACCCCACCATGATGCGTGCCAAGTCATATTAGAATATTGAAGAAATTTTGAAAATGAAAAATCCCTCTATACCCCCTCTGACGACCCGACAATGATTTCTGTTGACAAATTATTGTTATTGAGATAGAAATGGATATTCTGTACCCCACTATGATGCGTGCCAAGTCATATTTGATTTTTGAAGTCATTTTGAAAATGAAAAATCCCTCTATACCCCCTCTGACGACCCGACAATGATTTCAGTTGAAGATTTATTGTTATTCAGATGGAAATGGATATTCTGCACCCCACCATGATGCGTGACAAGTCATATTGGATTTTTGAAGAAATATTGAAAATGAAAAATCCCTCTATACCCCCTCTAACGACCCGACAATGATATCTGTTGACGAATTATTGTTATCCAGATGGAAATGAATATTCTGCACCCCACCATGATGCGTGCCAAGTCATATTTGATTATTGAAATCTTTTTGATAATGATAAATCCCTCCATACCCCCTCTGACGACACGACAATGATTTATGTTGACGAATTAATGATAGTCAGATAGAAATGGATATTCTGCACCCCGCCATGATGCGTGCCATGTCATATTTGATTATTGAAATCTTTTTGATAATGAAAAATCCCTCTATACCCCCTCTGACGACCCGACAATGATTTCTGTTGACGAATAATTGTTATTCAGATTGAAATAGATATTCTGCAACCCACCATGATGCGTGCCAAGTAATATTGGATTTTTGAAGAAATATTGAAAATGAAAAATCCCTCTATACCCACTCTAACGACCCGACAACCAGTTCTGTTGACGAATTACTGTTATTCAGATGGAAATGGATATTTTGCACCCCACCAGGATGCGTGCCAAGTCATATTGAATTTTTGAAGAAATATTGAAAATGAAAAATCCCTCTATACCCCCTCTAACGACCCGACATTGATTTCTGTTGACAAATTACTGTTATTCAGATGGAAATGGATATTCTGCACCCCACCATGATGCGTGCCAAGTCATATTGGATTTTTGAAGAAATATTGAGAATGAAAAAATCCCTCTATACCACCTCTAACGACCCGACAATGATTTTTGTCGACGAATTGTTGTTATTCAGATGAAAATAAATATTCTGCACTCCACCATGATGCGTGCCAAGTCATATTAGATTTTTGAAGAAATATTGAAAATGAAAAATCCCTCTATACCCCCTCTAACGACCCGACAATGATTTCTGTAAACGAATTCTTGTTATTCAGATGGAAATGGATATTCTGCACCCTACTATGATGCGTGCCAAGTCATATTTGATTTTTGAAGTCATTTTGATAAATAAAAATCCCTCTATACCCCCTCTGACGACCCGACAATGATTTCTGTTGACGAATTATTGTTATTCCGATGGACATGGATACTTTGCACCCCACCATGATGCGTGCCAAGTCATATTAGATTTTTGAAGATATATTGAAAATGAAAAATCCCTCTATACCCACTCTAACGACCCGACAACCAGTTCTGTTGACGAATTACTGTTATTCAGATGGAAATGGATATTTTGCACCCCACCATGATGCGTGCCAAGTCATATTGAATTTTTGAAGAAATATTGAAAATGAAAAATCCCTCTATACCCCCTCTAACGACCCGACATTGATTTCTGTTGACAAATTACTGTTATTCAGATGGAAATGGATATTCTGCACCCCACCATGATGCGTGCCAAGTCATATTGGATTTTTGAAGATATATTGAAAACGAAAAATCCCTCTATACCCCCTCTAACGACCCGACAATGCTTTCTGGTGACGAATTATTGTTGTTCAGATGGAAATGGATATTCTGCACCCCACCGTGGTGCGTGCCAAGTCATATTAGATATTTGAAGAAATTTTGAAAATGAGAAATCCCTCTATACCCCCTCCAACGACCCGTCAATGATTTCTGTTGACGAATTATTGTTATTCAGATGGAAATGGATATTCTGCACCCCACCATGATGCGTGCCAAGTCATATTTGATTATTGAAATCATTTTGATAATGAAAAATCCCTCTATACCCCCTCTGACGACACGACAATGATTTCTGTTAACCAATTATTGTTAGTTAGATATACATGAATACTTTGCACCACACCATGATGCGTGCCAAGTCATATTAGATTATGAGGTAATTTTGAAAATGAAAAATCTCTCTATACCCCCTCTGACGACACGACAATAATTTCTGTTAAGGAATTATTGTTATTCAGATAGATATGGATATTCTGCACCCCACCATGATGCGTGCCAAGTAATATTAGATTTTTGAAGAAATATTGAAATTGAAAAATCCCTCTATACCCCCTCTAACGACCCGACAATGATTTCTGTTGACGAATTATTGTTATTTAAATATATATGGATACTTTGCACCCCACTATTATGTGTGCCAAGTCATATTAGATTTTTGAAGTAATTTTGAAAATGAGAAATACCTCTATACCCCCTCTGACGACACGACAATGATTTAAATTGACGAATTATTGTTATTCAGATGGACATGGATACTTTGCATCCCACCATGATGCGTGCCAAGTCATATTAGATTTTTGAAGTAATTTTGAAAATGATAAATCCCTCCATACCCCCTCTGACGACACGACAATGATTTTATTGACGAATTAATGTTAGTCAGATAGAAATGGATATTCTGCACCCCGCCATGATGCGTGCCATGTCATATTTGATTATTGAAATCTTTTTGATAATGAAAAATCCCTCTATACCCCCTCTGACGACCCGACAATGATTTCTGTTGACGAATAATTGTTATTCAGATTGAAATAGATATTTTGCAACCCACCATGATGCGTGCCAAGTGAAATTGGATTTTTGAAGAAATATTGAAAATAAAAAATCCCTCTATACCCACTCTAACGACCCGACAACCAGTTCTGTTGACGAATTACTGTTATTCAGATGGAAATGGATATTTTGCACCCCACCATGATGCGTGCCAAGTCATATTGAATTTTTGAAGAAATATTGAAAATGAAAAATCCCTCTATACCCCCTCTAACGACCCGACATTGATTTCTGTTGACAAATTACTGTTATTCAGATGGAAATGGATATTCTGCACCCCACCATGATGCGTGCCAAGTCATATTGGATTTTTGAAGATATATTGAAAACGAAAAATCCCTCTATACCCCCTCTAACGACCCGACAATGATTTCTGGTGACGAATTATTGTTGTTCAGATGGAAATGGATATTCTGCACCCCACCGTGATGCGTGCCAAGTCATATTAGATATTTGAAGAAATTTTGAAAATGAGAAATCCCTCTATACCCCCTCCAACGACCCGTCAATGATTTCTGATGACGAATTATTGTTATTCAGATGGAAATGGATATTCTGCACCCCACCATGATGCGTGCCAAGTCATATTTGATTATTGAAATCATTTTGATAATGAAAAATCCCTCTATACCCCCTCTGACGACACGACAATGATTTCTGTTAACCAATTATTGTTATTCAGATTGAAATAGATATTCTGCAACCCACCATGATGCGTGCCAAGTGAAATTGGATTTTTGAAGAAATATTGAAAATAAAAAATCCCTCTATACCCCCTCTGACGACCCGACAATGAGTTCTGTCGACGAATTATTGTTATTCAGATGGAAATAGATATTCTGTACCCCACCATGATGCGTGCCATGTCATATTTGATTATTGAAATCATTTTCATAATGAAAAATCCCTCTATACCCCCTCTGACGACCCGACAATGATTTCTGTTGACAAATTATTGTTATTCAGATGTAAATGGATAATCTGCACCCCACCATGTTGCGTGCCAAGTCATATTTGATTTTGAGGTAATTTTGAAAATGAAAAATCCCTCTATACCCCCTCTTACGACACGACAATGATTTCTGATAACCAATTTTTGTTAGTTGGATATACATGAATACTTCGCACCCCACCATGATGCGTGCCAAGTCATATTTGATTTTGAGGTAATTTTGAAAATGAAAAATCCCTCTATACCCGCTCTAACGACCCGACAATGATTTCTGTTGACGAATTATCGTTATTCAGATGGAAATAGATATTCTGCTCCCCACCATGATGCGTGCCAAGTCATATTAGATTTTTGAAGAAATATTGAAAATGAAAAATCCCTCTATACCCCCTCTGACGACCCGACAATGATTTCTGTTGACGAATTATTGTTATTCAGATGAACTTGGATACTTTGCACCCCATCATGATGCGTGCCAAGTCATATTAGATTTTTGAAGAAATATTGAAAATGAAAAATCCCTCTATACCCACTCTAACGACCCGACAATCAGTTCTGTTGACGAATTACTGTTATTCAGATGGAAATGGATATTTTGCACCCCACCATGATGCGTGCCAAGTAATATTGAATTTTTGAAGGAATATCGAAAATGAAAAATCCCTCTATACCCCCTCTAACGACCCGACATTTATTTCTGTTGACAAATTACTGTTATCCAGATGGAAATGAATATTCTGCACCCCACCATGTTGCGTGCCAAGTCATATTTGATTTTGAGGTAAATTTGAAAATGAAAAATCCCTCTATACCCCCTCTAACGAACCGACAATGAGTTCTGTTGACGAATTATTGTTATTCAGATGGAAATGGTTATTCTGCACCACACCATGATGCGTGCCAAGTCATATTGGATTTTTGAAGAAATATTGAAAATGAAAAATCCCTCTATACCCCCTCTAACGAACCGACAATGAGTTCTGTTGACGATTTATTGTTATTCAGATGGAAATGGATATTCTGCACCCCACCATGATGCGTGCCAAGTCATATTGGATTTTTGAAGAAATATTGAAAATGAAAAATCCCTCTATACCCTCTCCAACGACCCGTCAATGATTTCTGTCGACAAATTATTGTTATTCAGATGGTACTGGATATTCTGCACCCCACTATGATGCGTGCCAAGTCATATTTGATTTTGAGGTACTTTTGAAAATGAGAAATCCCTCTATACCCCCTCTGACGACACGACAATGATTTAAATTGAAAAATTATTGTTATTCAGATGGACATGGATACTTCTCACCCCACCATGATGCGTGCCAAGTCATTTTTGATTTTGAGGTAATTTTGAAAATGAAAAATCCCTCTATACCCCCTCTGACGACCCGACAATGATTTCTGTTGACAAATTATTGTTATTGAGATGGAAATGGATATTCTGTACCCCACCATGATGCGTGCCATGTCATATTTTATTATTGAAATCATTTTGATAATGAAAAATTCCTCTAAACCCCCTCTGACGACACGACAATGCTTTCTGTTAACCAATTATTGTTAGTTAGATATACATGAATACTTTGCACCACACCATGATGCGTGCCAAGTCATATAAAATTATGAGGTAATTTTGAAAATGAAAAATCTCTCTATACCCCTCTGACGACACGACAATAATTTCTGTTAAGGAATTATTGTCATTCAGATAGATATGGATATTCTGCACCCCACCATGATGCGTGCCAAGTATTATTAGATTTTTGAAGAAATATTGAAATTGAAAAATCCCTCTATACCCCCTCTAACGACCCGACAATGATTTCTGTTGACGAAGTATTGTTATTTAAATATATATGGATACTTTGCACCCCACTATGATGCGTGCCAAGTCATATTAGATTTTTGAAGTAATTTTGAAAATGAGAAATACCTCTATACCCCCTCTGACGACACGACAATGATTTAAATTGACGAATTAGTGTTATTCAGATGGACATGGATACCTTGCACCCCTCCATGATGCGTGCCAAGTCATAATATATTTTTGAAGTAATTTTGAAAATGAAAAATCCCTCCATACCCCCTCTGACGACACGACAATGATTTATGTTGACGAATTAATGTTAGTCAGATAGAAATGGATATTCTGCACCCCGCCATGATGCGTGCCATGTCAAATTTGATTATTGAAATCTTTTTGATAATGAAAAATCCTTTATACCCCCTCTGACGACCCGACAATGATTTCTGTTGACGAATAATTGTTATTCAGATTGAAATAGATATTCTGCAACCCACCATGATGCGTGCCAAGTGATATTGGATTTTTGAAGAAATATTGAAAATGAAAAATCCCTCTATACCCACTCTAACGACCCGACAACCAGTTCTGTTGACGAATTACTGTTATTCAGATGGAAATGGATATTTTGCACCCCACCATGATGCGTGCCAAGTCATATTGAATTTTTGAAGAAATATTGAAAATGAAAAATCCCTCTATACCCCCTCTAACGACCCGACATTGATTTCTGTTGACAAATTACTGTTATTCAGATGGAAATGGATATTCTGCACCCCACCATGATGCGTGCCAAGTCATATTGGATTTTTGAAGAAATATTGAAAATGAAAAAATCCCTCTATACCCCCTCTAACGACCCGACAATGATTTTTCTCGACGAATTGTTGTTATTCAGATGAAAATAAATATTCTGCACTCCACCATGATGCGTGCCAAGTCATATTAGATTTTTGAAGAAATATTGAAAATGAAAAATCCCTCTATACCCCCTCTAACGACCCGACAATGATTTCTGTAAACGAATTCTTGTTATTCAGATGGAAATAAATATTCTGCACCCTACTATGATGCGTGCCAAGTCATATTTGATTTTTGAAGTCATTTTGATAATTAAAACTCACTCTATACCCCCTCTGACGACCCGACAATGATTTCTGTTGACGAATTATTGTTATTCCGATGGACATGGATACTTTGCACCCCACCATGATGCGTGCCAAGTCATATTAGATTTTTGAAGATATATTGAAAATGAAAAATCCCTCTATACCCCCTCTAACGACCCGACAATGATTTCTGGTGACGAATTATTGTTGTTTAGATGGAAATGGATATTCTGCACCCCACCATGATGCGTGCCAAGTCATATTAGATATTTGAAGAAATTTTGAAAATGAGAAATCCCTCTATACCCCCTCCAACGACCCGTCAATGATTTCTGTTGACGAATTATTGTTATTCAGATGGAAATGGATATTCTGCACCCCACCATGATGCGTGCCAAGTCATATTTGATTTTGAGGTAATTTTGAAAATGAAAAATCCCTCTATACCCCCTCTGACGACCCGAAAATGATTTTTGTTGACAAATTATTGTTATTGAGAAGGAAATGGATATTCTGTACCCCACCATGATGCGTGCCAAGTCATATTAGATTATTGAAGAAATTTTGAAAATGAAAAATCCCTCTATACCCCCTCTGACGACCCGACAATGATTTCAGTTGAAGAATTATTGTTATTCAGATGGAAATGGATATTCTGCACCACACCATGATGCGTGCCAAGTCATATTTGATTTTGAGGTAATTTTGAAAATGAAAAATCCCTCTATACCCCCTCTGACGACCCGACAATGATTTCTGTTGACAAATTATTGTAATTGAGATAGAAATGGATATTCTGTACCCCACTATGATGCGTGCCAAGTCATATTTGATTTTTGAAGTCATTTTGAAAATGAAAAATCCCTCTATACCCCCTCTGACGACCCGACAATGATTTCAGTTGAAGATTTATTGTTATTCAGATGGAAATGGATATTCTGCACCCCACCATGATGCGTGACAAGTCATATTGGATTTTTGAAGAAATATTGAAAATGAAAAATCCCTCTATACCCCCTCTAACGACCCGACAATGATTTCTGTTGACGAATTATCGTTATTCAGATGGTAATAGATATTCTGCACCCCACCATGATGCGTGCCAAGTCATATTAGATTTTTGAAGAAATATTGAAAATGAAAAATCCCTCTATACCCACTCTAACGACCCGACAATGATTTCTGTTGACGAATTATTGTTATCCAGATGGAAATGAATATTCTGCACCCCACCATGTTGCGTGCCAAGTCATATTTGATTTTGAGGTAAATTTGAAAATGAAAAATCCCTCTATACCCCCTCTAACGACCCGACAATGATTTCTGTTGACGAATTATCGTTATTCAGATGGTAATAGATATTCTGCACCCCACCATGATGCGTGCCAAGTCATATTAGATTTTTGAAGAAATATTGAAAATGAAAAATCCCTCTATACCCCCTCTAACGACCCGACAATGATTTCTGTTGACGAATTATCGTTATTCAGATGGTAATAGATATTCTGCACCCCACCATGATGCGTGCCAAGTCATATTAGATTTTTGAAGAAATATTGAAAATGAAAAATCCCTCTATACCCACTCTAACGACCGGACAATGAGTTCTGTTGACGAATTACTGTTACTCAGATGGAAATGGATATTCTGCACCCCACCATGATGCGTGCCATGTCATATTTGATTATTGAAATCTTTTTGATAATGAAAAATCCCTCTATACCCCCTCTGACGACCCGACAATGATTTCTGTTGACGAATAATTGTTATTCAGATTGAAATAGATATTCTGCAACCCACCATGATGCGTGCCAAGTAATATTGGATTTTTGAAGAAATATTGAAAATGAAAAATCCCTCTATACCCACTCTAACGACCCGACAACCAGTTCTGTTGACGAATTACTGTTATTCAGATGGAAATGGATATTTTGCACCCCACCAGGATGCGTGCCAAGTCATATTGAATTTTTGAAGAAATAAGGAAAATGAAAAATCCCTCTATACCCCCTCTAACGACCCGACATTGATTTCTGTTGACAAATTACTGTTATTGAGATGGAAATGGATATTATGCACCCCACCATGATGCGTGCCAAGTCATATTGGATTTTTGAAGAAATATTGAAAATGAAAAAATCCCTCTATACCACCTCTAACGACCCGACAATGATTTTTGTCGACGAATTGTTGTCATTCAGATGAAAATAAATATTCTGCACTCCACCATGATGCGTGCCAAGTCATATTAGATTTTTGAAGAAATATTGAAAATGAAAAATCCCTCTATACCCCCTCTAACGACCCGACAATGATTTCTGTTGACGAATTATTGTTATTCATATGGACTTGGATACTTTGCACCCCACCATGATGCGTGCCAAGTCATATTAGATTTTTGAAGAAATATTGAAAATGAAAAATCCCTCTATACCGCCTCTAACGACCCGACAATGATTTCTGTTGATGAATTATCGTTATTCAGATGGAAATAGAAATTCTGCACCCCACCATGATGCGTGCCAAGTCATATTAGATTTTTGAAGAAATATTGAAAATGAAAAATCCCTCTATACCCACTCTAACGACCGGACAATGAGTTCTGTTGACGAATTACTGTTATTCAGATGGAAATGGATATTCTGCACCCCACCATGATGCGTGCCAAGTCATATTCGATTTTTGAAGAAATATTGAAAATGAAAAATCCCTCTATACCGCCTCTAACGACCCGACAATGATTTCTGTTGATGAATTATCGTTATTCAGATGGAAATAGATATTCTGCACCCCACCATGATGCGTGCCAAGTCATATTAGATTTTTGAAGAAATATTGAAAATGAAAAATCCCTCTATACCCACTCTAACGACCCGACAATGAGTTCTGTTGACGAATTACTGTTATTCAGATGGATATGGATATTCTGCACCCCACCATGATGCGTGCCAAGTAATATTGGATTTTTGAAGAAATATTGAAAATAAAAAATCCCTCTATACCCCCTCCAACGACCCGTCAATGATTTCTGTCGACAAATTATTGTTATTCAGATGGTAATGGATATTCTGCACCCCACCATGATGCGTGCCAAGTAATATTGGATTTTTGAAGAAATATTGAAAATAAAAAATCCCTCTATACCCCCTCTGACGACCCGACAATGATTTCTGTTGACGAATTATTGTTATTCATATGGACTTGGATACTTTGCACCCCACCATGATGCGTGCCAAGTCATATTAGATTTTTGAAGAAATATTGAAAATGAAAAATCCCTCTATACCCCCTCCAACGACCCGTCAATGATTTCTGTCGACAAATTATTGTTATTCAGATGGTAATGGATATTCTGCACCCCACCATGATGCGTGCCAAGTAATATTGGATTTTTGAAGAAATATTGAAAATAAAAAATCCCTCTATACCCCCTCTGACGACCCGACAATGATTTCTGTTGACGAATTATTGTTATTCATATGGACTTGGATACTTTGCACCCCACCATGATGCGTGCCAAGTCATATTTGATTTTGAGGTACTTTTGAAAATGAAAAATCCCTCTATACCCCCTCTGAAGACCCGACAATGATTTCTGTTGACAAATTATTGTTATTGAGATGGAAATGGATATTCTGTACCCCACCATGATGCGTGCCAAGTCATATTAGATTATTGAAGAAATTTTGAAAATGAAAAATCCCTCTATACCTCCTCCAACGACCCGTCAATGATTTCTGTTGACGAATTATTGTTATTCAGATGGAAATGGATATTCTGCACCCCACCATGATGCGTGCCAAGTCATATTTGATTTTGAGGTAATTTTGAAAATGAAAAATCCCTCTATACCCCCTCTGAAGACCCGACAATGATTTCTGTTGACAAATTATTGTTATTGAGATGGAAATGGATATTCTGTACCCCACCATGATGCGTGCCAAGTCATATTAGATTATTGAAGAAATATTGAAAATGAAAAATCCCTCTATACCCCCTCCATCGACCCGTCAATGATTTCTGTTGACGAGTTATTGTTATTTAGATGGAATTGGATATTCTGCACCCCACCATGATGCGTGCCAAATCATATTTGATTTTGAGGTAATTTTGAAAATGAAAAATCCCTCTATACCCCCTCTGACGACCCGACAATGATTTCTGTTGACAAATTATTGTTATTGAGATAGAAATGGATATTCTGTACCCCACTATGATGCGTGCCAAGTCATATTTGATTTTTGAAGTCATTTTGAAAATGAAAAATCCCTCTATACCCCCTCTGACGACCCGACAATGATTTCAGTTGAAGAATTATTGTTATTCAGATGGAAATGGATATTCTGCACCCCACCATAATGCGTGACAAGTCATATTGGATTTTTGAAGAAATATTGAAAATGAAAAATCCCTCTATACCCCATCTAACGACCCGACAATGATTTCTGTTGACGAATTATTGTTATCATGATGGAAATGAATATTCTGCACCCCACCATGTTGCGTGCCAAGTCATATTTGATTTTGAGGTAAATTTGAAAATGAAAAATCCCTCTATACCCCCTCTAACGAACCGACAATGAGTTCTGTTGACGAATTATTGTTATTCAGATGGAAATGGATATTCTGCACCACACCATGATGCGTGCCAAGTCATATTGGATTTTTGAAGAAATATTGAAAATGAAAAATCCCTCTATACCCTCTCCAACGACCCGTCAATGGTTTCTGTTGACGAATTATTGTTATTTAAATATATATGGATACTTTGCACCCCACTATTATGTGTGCCAAGTCATATTAGATTTTTGGAGTAATTTTGAAAATGAGAAATACCTCTATACCCCCTCTGACGACACGACAATGATTTAAATTGAAGAATTATTGTTATTCAGATGGACATGGATACTTCTCACCCCACCATGATGCGTGCCAAGTCATTTTTGATTTTGAGGTAATTTTGAAAATGAAAAATCCCTCTATACCCCCTCTGACGACCCGACAACGATTTCTGTTGACAAATTATTGTTATTGAGATGGAAATGGATATTCTGTACCCCACCATGATGCGTGCCATGTCATATTTTATTATTGAAATCATTTTGATAATGAAAAATTCCTCTAAACCCCCTCTGACGACACGACAATGCTTTCTGTTAACCAATTATTGTTAGTTAGATATACATGAATACTTTGCACCACACCATGATGCGTGCCAAGTCATATTAGATTATGAGGTAATTTTGAAAATGAAAAATCTCTCTATACCCCCTCTGACGACACGACAATAATTTCTGTTAAGGAATTATTGTTATTCAGATAGATATGGATATTCTGCACCCCACCATGATGCGTGCCAAGTATTATTAGATTTTTGAAGAAATATTGAAATTGAAAAATCCCTCTATACCCCCTCTAACGACCCGACAATGATTTCTGTTGACGAAGTATTGTTATTTAAATATATATGGATACTTTGCACCCCACTATGATGCGTGCCAAGTCATAATATATTTTTGAAGTAATTTTGAAAATGATAAATCCCTCCATACCCCCTCTGACGACACGACAATGATTTATGTTGACGAATTAATGTTAGTCAGATAGAAATGGATATTCTGCACCCCGCCATGATGCGTGCCATGTCATATTTGATTATTGAAATCTTTTTGATAATGAAAAATCCTTTATACCCCCTCTGACGACCCGACAATGATTTCTGTTGACGAATAATTGTTATTCAGATTGAAATAGATATTCTGCAACCCACCATGATGCGTGCCAAGTAATATTAGATTTTTGAAGAAATATTGAAAATGAAAAATCCCTCTATACCCACTCTAACGACCCGACAACCAGTTCTGTTGACGAATTACTGTTATTCAGATGGAAATGGATATTTTGCACCCCACCATGATGCGTGCCAAGTCATATTGAATTTTTGAAGAAATATTGAAAATGAAAAATCCCTCTATACCCCCTCTAACGACCCGACATTGATTTCTGTTGACAAATTACTGTTATTCAGATGGAAATGGATATTCTGCACCCCACCATGATGCGTGCCAAGTCATATTGGATTTTTGAAGAAATATTGAAAATGAAAAAATCCCTCTATACCCCCTCTAACGACCCGACAATGATTTTTCTCGACGAATTGTTGTTATTCAGATGAAAATAAATATTCTGCACTCCACCATGATGCGTGCCAAGTCATATTAGATTTTTGAAGAAATATTGAAAATGAAAAATCCCTCTATACCCCCTCTAACGACCCGACAATGATTTCTGTAAACGAATTCTTGTTATTCAGATGGAAATATATATTCTGCACCCTACTATGATGCGTGCCAAGTCATATTTGATTTTTGAAGTCATTTTGATAATTAAAACTCACTCTATACCCCCTCTGACGACCCGACAATGATTTCTGTTGACGAATTATTGTTATTCCGATGGACATGGATACTTTGCACCCCACCATGATGCGTGCCAAGTCATATTAGATATTTGAAGAAATTTTGAAAATGAGAAATCCCTCTATACCCCCTCCAACGACCCGTCAATGATTTCTGTTGACGAATTATTGTTATTCAGATGGAAATGGATATTCTGCACCCCACCATGATGCGTGCCAAGTCATATTTGATTTTGAGGTAAGTTTGAAAATGAAAAATCCCTCTATACCCCCTCTGACGACCCGAAAATGATTTTGGTTGACAAATTATTGTTATTGAGAAGGAAATGGATATTCTGTACCCCACCATGATGCGTGCCAAGTCATATTAGAATATTGAAGAAATTTTGAAAATGAAAAATCCCTCTATACCCCCTCTGACGACCCGACAATGATTTCTGTTGACAAATTATTGTTATTGAGATAGAAATGGATATTCTGTACCCCACTATGATGCGTGCCAAGTCATATTTGATTTTTGAAGTCATTTTGAAAATGAAAAATCCCTCTATACACCCTCTGACGACCCGACAATGATTTCAGTTGAAGATTTATTGTTATTCAGATGGAAATGGATATTCTGCACCCCACCATGATGCGTGACAAGTCATATTGGATTTTTGAAGAAATATTGAAAATGAAAAATCCCTCTATACCCCCTCTAACGACCCGACAATGATATCTGTTGACGAATTATTGTTATCCAGATGGAAATGAATATTCTGCACCCCACCATGATGCGTGCCAAGTCATATTTGATTATTGAAATCTTTTTGATAATGATAAATCCCTCCATACCCCCTCTGACGACACGACAATGATTTATGTTGACGAATTAATGATAGTCAGATAGAAATGGATATTCTGCACCCCGCCATGATGCGTGCCATGTCATATTTGATTATTGAAATCTTTTTGATAATGAAAAATCCCTCTATACCCCCTCTGACGACCCGACAATGATTTCTGTTGACGAATAATTGTTATTCAGATTGAAATAGATATTCTGCAACCCACCATGATGCGTGCCAAGTAATATTGGATTTTTGAAGAAATATTGAAAATGAAAAATCCCTCTATACCCACTCTAACGACCCGACAACCAGTTCTGTTGACGAATTACTGTTATTCAGATGGAAATGGATATTTTGCACCCCACCAGGATGCGTGCCAAGTCATATTGAATTTTTGAAGAAATATTGAAAATGAAAAATCCCTCTATACCCCCTCTAACGACCCGACATTGATTTCTGTTGACAAATTACTGTTATTCAGATGGAAATGGATATTCTGCACCCCACCATGATGCGTGCCAAGTCATATTGGATTTTTGAAGAAATATTGAGAATGAAAAAATCCCTCTATACCACCTCTAACGACCCGACAATGATTTTTGTCGACGAATTGTTGTTATTCAGATGAAAATAAATATTCTGCACTCCACCATGATGCGTGCCAAGTCATATTAGATTTTTGAAGAAATATTGAAAATGAAAAATCCCTCTATACCCCCTCTAACGACCCGACAATGATTTCTGTAAACGAATTCTTGTTATTCAGATGGAAATGGATATTCTGCACCCTACTATGATGCGTGCCAAGTCATATTTGATTTTTGAAGTCATTTTGATAAATAAAAATCCCTCTATACCCCCTCTGACGACCCGACAATGATTTCTGTTGACGAATTATTGTTATTCCGATGGACATGGATACTTTGCACCCCACCATGATGCGTGCCAAGTCATATTAGATTTTTGAAGATATATTGAAAATGAAAAATCCCTCTATACCCACTCTAACGACCCGACAACCAGTTCTGTTGACGAATTACTGTTATTCAGATGGAAATGGATATTTTGCACCCCACCATGATGCGTGCCAAGTCATATTGAATTTTTGAAGAAATATTGAAAATGAAAAATCCCTCTATACCCCCTCTAACGACCCGACATTGATTTCTGTTGACAAATTACTGTTATTCAGATGGAAATGGATATTCTGCACCCCACCATGATGCGTGCCAAGTCATATTGGATTTTTGAAGATATATTGAAAACGAAAAATCCCTCTATACCCCCTCTAACGACCCGACAATGCTTTCTGGTGACGAATTATTGTTGTTCAGATGGAAATGGATATTCTGCACCCCACCGTGGTGCGTGCCAAGTCATATTAGATATTTGAAGAAATTTTGAAAATGAGAAATCCCTCTATACCCCCTCCAACGACCCGTCAATGATTTCTGTTGACGAATTATTGTTATTCAGATGGAAATGGATATTCTGCACCCCACCATGATGCGTGCCAAGTCATATTTGATTATTGAAATCATTTTGATAATGAAAAATCCCTCTATACCCCCTCTGACGACACGACAATGATTTCTGTTAACCAATTATTGTTAGTTAGATATACATGAATACTTTGCACCACACCATGATGCGTGCCAAGTCATATTAGATTATGAGGTAATTTTGAAAATGAAAAATCTCTCTATACCCCCTCTGACGACACGACAATAATTTCTGTTAAGGAATTATTGTTATTCAGATAGATATGGATATTCTGCACCCCACCATGATGCGTGCCAAGTAATATTAGATTTTTGAAGAAATATTGAAATTGAAAAATCCCTCTATACCCCCTCTAACGACCCGACAATGATTTCTGTTGACGAATTATTGTTATTTAAATATATATGGATACTTTGCACCCCACTATTATGTGTGCCAAGTCATATTAGATTTTTGAAGTAATTTTGAAAATGAGAAATACCTCTATACCCCCTCTGACGACACGACAATGATTTAAATTGACGAATTATTGTTATTCAGATGGACATGGATACTTTGCATCCCACCATGATGCGTGCCAAGTCATATTAGATTTTTGAAGTAATTTTGAAAATGATAAATCCCTCCATACCCCCTCTGACGACACGACAATGATTTTATTGACGAATTAATGTTAGTCAGATAGAAATGGATATTCTGCACCCCGCCATGATGCGTGCCATGTCATATTTGATTATTGAAATCTTTTTGATAATGAAAAATCCCTCTATACCCCCTCTGACGACCCGACAATGATTTCTGTTGACGAATAATTGTTATTCAGATTGAAATAGATATTTTGCAACCCACCATGATGCGTGCCAAGTGAAATTGGATTTTTGAAGAAATATTGAAAATAAAAAATCCCTCTATACCCACTCTAACGACCCGACAACCAGTTCTGTTGACGAATTACTGTTATTCAGATGGAAATGGATATTTTGCACCCCACCATGATGCGTGCCAAGTCATATTGAATTTTTGAAGAAATATTGAAAATGAAAAATCCCTCTATACCCCCTCTAACGACCCGACATTGATTTCTGTTGACAAATTACTGTTATTCAGATGGAAATGGATATTCTGCACCCCACCATGATGCGTGCCAAGTCATATTGGATTTTTGAAGATATATTGAAAACGAAAAATCCCTCTATACCCCCTCTAACGACCCGACAATGATTTCTGGTGACGAATTATTGTTGTTCAGATGGAAATGGATATTCTGCACCCCACCGTGATGCGTGCCAAGTCATATTAGATATTTGAAGAAATTTTGAAAATGAGAAATCCCTCTATACCCCCTCCAACGACCCGTCAATGATTTCTGATGACGAATTATTGTTATTCAGATGGAAATGGATATTCTGCACCCCACCATGATGCGTGCCAAGTCATATTTGATTATTGAAATCATTTTGATAATGAAAAATCCCTCTATACCCCCTCTGACGACACGACAATGATTTCTGTTAACCAATTATTGTTATTCAGATTGAAATAGATATTCTGCAACCCACCATGATGCGTGCCAAGTGAAATTGGATTTTTGAAGAAATATTGAAAATAAAAAATCCCTCTATACCCCCTCTGACGACCCGACAATGAGTTCTGTCGACGAATTATTGTTATTCAGATGGAAATAGATATTCTGTACCCCACCATGATGCGTGCCATGTCATATTTGATTATTGAAATCATTTTCATAATGAAAAATCCCTCTATACCCCCTCTGACGACCCGACAATGATTTCTGTTGACAAATTATTGTTATTCAGATGTAAATGGATAATCTGCACCCCACCATGTTGCGTGCCAAGTCATATTTGATTTTGAGGTAATTTTGAAAATGAAAAATCCCTCTATACCCCCTCTTACGACACGACAATGATTTCTGATAACCAATTTTTGTTAGTTGGATATACATGAATACTTCGCACCCCACCATGATGCGTGCCAAGTCATATTTGATTTTGAGGTAATTTTGAAAATGAAAAATCCCTCTATACCCGCTCTAACGACCCGACAATGATTTCTGTTGACGAATTATCGTTATTCAGATGGAAATAGATATTCTGCTCCCCACCATGATGCGTGCCAAGTCATATTAGATTTTTGAAGAAATATTGAAAATGAAAAATCCCTCTATACCCACTCTAACGACCCGACAATCAGTTCTGTTGACGAATTACTGTTATTCAGATGGAAATGGATATTTTGCACCCCACCATGATGCGTGCCAAGTAATATTGAATTTTTGAAGGAATATCGAAAATGAAAAATCCCTCTATACCCCCTCTAACGACCCGACATTTATTTCTGTTGACAAATTACTGTTATCCAGATGGAAATGAATATTCTGCACCCCACCATGTTGCGTGCCAAGTCATATTTGATTTTGAGGTAAATTTGAAAATGAAAAATCCCTCTATACCCCCTCTAACGAACCGACAATGAGTTCTGTTGACGAATTATTGTTATTCAGATGGAAATGGTTATTCTGCACCACACCATGATGCGTGCCAAGTCATATTGGATTTTTGAAGAAATATTGAAAATGAAAAATCCCTCTATACCCCCTCTAACGAACCGACAATGAGTTCTGTTGACGATTTATTGTTATTCAGATGGAAATGGATATTCTGCACCCCACCATGATGCGTGCCAAGTCATATTGGATTTTTGAAGAAATATTGAAAATGAAAAATCCCTCTATACCCTCTCCAACGACCCGTCAATGATTTCTGTCGACAAATTATTGTTATTCAGATGGTACTGGATATTCTGCACCCCACTATGATGCGTGCCAAGTCATATTTGATTTTGAGGTACTTTTGAAAATGAGAAATCCCTCTATACCCCCTCTGACGACACGACAATGATTTAAATTGAAAAATTATTGTTATTCAGATGGACATGGATACTTCTCACCCCACCATGATGCGTGCCAAGTCATTTTTGATTTTGAGGTAATTTTGAAAATGAAAAATCCCTCTATACCCCCTCTGACGACCCGACAATGATTTCTGTTGACAAATTATTGTTATTGAGATGGAAATGGATATTCTGTACCCCACCATGATGCGTGCCATGTCATATTTTATTATTGAAATCATTTTGATAATGAAAAATTCCTCTAAACCCCCTCTGACGACACGACAATGCTTTCTGTTAACCAATTATTGTTAGTTAGATATACATGAATACTTTGCACCACACCATGATGCGTGCCAAGTCATATAAAATTATGAGGTAATTTTGAAAATGAAAAATCTCTCTATACCCCTCTGACGACACGACAATAATTTCTGTTAAGGAATTATTGTCATTCAGATAGATATGGATATTCTGCACCCCACCATGATGCGTGCCAAGTATTATTAGATTTTTGAAGAAATATTGAAATTGAAAAATCCCTCTATACCCCCTCTAACGACCCGACAATGATTTCTGTTGACGAAGTATTGTTATTTAAATATATATGGATACTTTGCACCCCACTATGATGCGTGCCAAGTCATATTAGATTTTTGAAGTAATTTTGAAAATGAGAAATACCTCTATACCCCCTCTGACGACACGACAATGATTTAAATTGACGAATTAGTGTTATTCAGATGGACATGGATACCTTGCACCCCTCCATGATGCGTGCCAAGTCATAATATATTTTTGAAGTAATTTTGAAAATGAAAAATCCCTCCATACCCCCTCTGACGACACGACAATGATTTATGTTGACGAATTAATGTTAGTCAGATAGAAATGGATATTCTGCACCCCGCCATGATGCGTGCCATGTCAAATTTGATTATTGAAATCTTTTTGATAATGAAAAATCCTTTATACCCCCTCTGACGACCCGACAATGATTTCTGTTGACGAATAATTGTTATTCAGATTGAAATAGATATTCTGCAACCCACCATGATGCGTGCCAAGTGATATTGGATTTTTGAAGAAATATTGAAAATGAAAAATCCCTCTATACCCACTCTAACGACCCGACAACCAGTTCTGTTGACGAATTACTGTTATTCAGATGGAAATGGATATTTTGCACCCCACCATGATGCGTGCCAAGTCATATTGAATTTTTGAAGAAATATTGAAAATGAAAAATCCCTCTATACCCCCTCTAACGACCCGACATTGATTTCTGTTGACAAATTACTGTTATTCAGATGGGAATGGATATTCTGCACCCCACCATGATGCGTGCCAAGTCATATTGGATTTTTGAAGAAATATTGAAAATGAAAAAATCCCTCTATACCCCCTCTAACGACCCGACAATGATTTTTCTCGACGAATTGTTGTTATTCAGATGAAAATAAATATTCTGCACTCCACCATGATGCGTGCCAAGTCATATTAGATTTTTGAAGAAATATTGAAAATGAAAAATCCCTCTATACCCCCTCTAACGACCCGACAATGATTTCTGTAAACGAATTCTTGTTATTCAGATGGAAATAAATATTCTGCACCCTACTATGATGCGTGCCAAGTCATATTTGATTTTTGAAGTCATTTTGATAATTAAAACTCACTCTATACCCCCTCTGACGACCCGACAATGATTTCTGTTGACGAATTATTGTTATTCCGATGGACATGGATACTTTGCACCCCACCATGATGCGTGCCAAGTCATATTAGATTTTTGAAGATATATTGAAAATGAAAAATCCCTCTATACCCCCTCTAACGACCCGACAATGATTTCTGGTGACGAATTATTGTTGTTTAGATGGAAATGGATATTCTGCACCCCACCATGATGCGTGCCAAGTCATATTAGATATTTGAAGAAATTTTGAAAATGAGAAATCCCTCTATACCCCCTCCAACGACCCGTCAATGATTTCTGTTGACGAATTATTGTTATTCAGATGGAAATGGATATTCTGCACCCCACCATGATGCGTGCCAAGTCATATTTGATTTTGAGGTAATTTTGAAAATGAAAAATCCCTCTATACCCCCTCTGACGACCCGAAAATGATTTTTGTTGACAAATTATTGTTATTGAGAAGGAAATGGATATTCTGTACCCCACCATGATGCGTGCCAAGTCATATTAGATTATTGAAGAAATTTTGAAAATGAAAAATCCCTCTATACCCCCTCTGACGACCCGACAATGATTTCAGTTGAAGAATTATTGTTATTCAGATGGAAATGGATATTCTGCACCACACCATGATGCGTGCCAAGTCATATTTGATTTTGAGGTAATTTTGAAAATGAAAAATCCCTCTATACCCCCTCTGACGACCCGACAATGATTTCTGTTGACAAATTATTGTAATTGAGATAGAAATGGATATTCTGTACCCCACTATGATGCGTGCCAAGTCATATTTGATTTTTGAAGTCATTTTGAAAATGAAAAATCCCTCTATACCCCCTCTGACGACCCGACAATGATTTCAGTTGAAGATTTATTGTTATTCAGATGGAAATGGATATTCTGCACCCCACCATGATGCGTGACAAGTCATATTGGATTTTTGAAGAAATATTGAAAATGAAAAATCCCTCTATACCCCCTCTAACGACCCGACAATGATTTCTGTTGACGAATTATCGTTATTCAGATGGTAATAGATATTCTGCACCCCACCATGATGCGTGCCAAGTCATATTAGATTTTTGAAGAAATATTGAAAATGAAAAATCCCTCTATACCCACTCTAACGACCCGACAATGATTTCTGTTGACGAATTATTGTTATCCAGATGGAAATGAATATTCTGCACCCCACCATGTTGCGTGCCAAGTCATATTTGATTTTGAGGTAAATTTGAAAATGAAAAATCCCTCTATACCCCCTCTAACGACCCGACAATGATTTCTGTTGACGAATTATCGTTATTCAGATGGTAATAGATATTCTGCACCCCACCATGATGCGTGCCAAGTCATATTAGATTTTTGAAGAAATATTGAAAATGAAAAATCCCTCTATACCCCCTCTAACGACCCGACAATGATTTCTGTTGACGAATTATCGTTATTCAGATGGTAATAGATATTCTGCACCCCACCATGATGCGTGCCAAGTCATATTAGATTTTTGAAGAAATATTGAAAATGAAAAATCCCTCTATACCCACTCTAACGACCGGACAATGAGTTCTGTTGACGGATTACTGTTACTCAGATGGAAATGGATATTCTGCACCCCACCATGATGCGTGCCATGTCATATTTGATTATTGAAATCTTTTTGATAATGAAAAATCCCTCTATACCCCCTCTGACGACCCGACAATGATTTCTGTTGACGAATAATTGTTATTCAGATTGAAATAGATATTCTGCAACCCACCATGATGCGTGCCAAGTAATATTGGATTTTTGAAGAAATATTGAAAATGAAAAATCCCTCTATACCCACTCTAACGACCCGACAACCAGTTCTGTTGACGAATTACTGTTATTCAGATGGAAATGGATATTTTGCACCCCACCAGGATGCGTGCCAAGTCATATTGAATTTTTGAAGAAATAAGGAAAATGAAAAATCCCTCTATACCCCCTCTAACGACCCGACATTGATTTCTGTTGACAAATTACTGTTATTGAGATGGAAATGGATATTATGCACCCCACCATGATGCGTGCCAAGTCATATTGGATTTTTGAAGAAATATTGAAAATGAAAAAATCCCTCTATACCACCTCTAACGACCCGACAATGATTTTTGTCGACGAATTGTTGTCATTCAGATGAAAATAAATATTCTGCACTCCACCATGATGCGTGCCAAGTCATATTAGATTTTTGAAGAAATATTGAAAATGAAAAATCCCTCTATACCCCCTCTAACGACCCGACAATGATTTCTGTAAACGAATTCTTGTTATTCAGATGGAAATATATATTCTGCACCCTACTATGATGCGTGCCAAGTCATATTTGATTTTTGAAGTCATTTTGATAATTAAAAATCCCTCTATACCCCCTCTGACGACCCGACAATGATTTCTGTTGACGAATTATTGTTATTCCGATGGACATGGATACTTTGCACCCCACCATGATGCGTGCCAAGTCATATTAGATTTTTGAAGATATATTGAAAATGAAAAATCCCTCTATACCCCCTCTAACGACCCGACAATGATTTCTGGTGACGAATTATTGTTGTTTAGATGGAAATGGATATTCTGCACCCCACCATGATGCGTGCCAAGTCATATTAGATATTTGAAGAAATTTTGAAAATGAGAAATCCCTCTATACCCCCTCCAACGACCCGTCAATGATTTCTGTTGACGAATTATTGTTATTCAGATGGAAATGGATATTCTGCACCCCACCATGATGCGTGCCAAGTCATATTTGATTTTGAGGTAATTTTGAAAATGAAAAATCCCTCTATACCCCCTCTGACGACCCGAAAATGATTTTTGTTGACAAATTATTGTTATTGAGAAGGAAATGGATATTCTGTACCCCACCATGATGCGTGCCAAGTCATATTAGATTATTGAAGAAATTTTGAAAATGAAAAATCCCTCTATACCCCCTCCAACGACCCGTCAATGATTTCCGTTTGACGAATTATTGTTATTCAGATGGAAATGGATATTCTGCACCCCACTATGATGCGTGCCAAGTCATATTTGATTTTGAGGTAATTTTGAAAATGAAAAATCCCTCTATACCCCCTCTGACGACCCGAAAATGATTTTTGTTGACAAATTATTGTTATTGAGAAGGAAATGGATATTCTGTACCCCACCATGATGCGTGCCAAGTCATATTAGATTATTGAAGAAATTTTGAAAATGAAAAATCCCTCTATACCCCCTCTGACGACCCGACAATGATTTCAGTTGAAGAATTATTGTTATTCAGATGGAAATGGATATTCTGCACCACACCATGATGCGTGCCAAGTCATATTTGATTTTGAGGTAATTTTGAAAATGAAAAATCCCTCTATACCCCCTCTGACGACCCGACAATGATTTCTGTTGACAAATTATTGTTATTGAGATAGAAATGGATATTCTGTACCCCACTATGATGCGTGCCAAGTCATATTTGATTTTTGAAGTCATTTTGAAAATGAAAAATCCCTCTATACCCCCTCTGACGACCCGACAATGATTTCAGTTGAAGATTTATTGTTATTCAGATGGAAATGGATATTCTGCACCCCACCATGATGCGTGACAAGTCATATTGGATTTTTGAAGAAATATTGAAAATGAAAAATCCCTCTATACCCCCTCTAACGACCCGACAATGATTTCTGTTGACGAATTATTGTTATCCAGATGGAAATGAATATTCTGCACCCCACCATGTTGCGTGCCAAGTCATATTTGATTTTGAGGTAAATTTGAAAATGAAAAATCCCTCTATACCCCCTCTAACGACCCGACAATGATTTCTGTTGACGAATTATCGTTATTCAGATGGAAATAGATATTCTGCACCCCACCATGATGCGTGCCAAGTCATATTAGATTTTTGAAGAAATATTGAAAATGAAAAATCCCTCTATACCCACTCTAACGACCGGACAATGAGTTCTGTTGACGAATTACTGTTATTCAGATGGAAATGGATATTCTGCACCCCACCATGATGCGTGCCATGTCATATTTGATTATTGAAATCTTTTTGATAATGATAAATCCCTCCATACCCCCTCTGACGACACGACAATGATTTATGTTGACGAATTAATGTTAGTCAGATAGAAATGGATATTCTGCACCCCGCCATGATGCGTGCCATGTCATATTTGATTATTGAAATCTTTTTGATAATGAACAATCCCTCTATACCCCCTCTGACGACCCGACAATGATTTCTGTTGACGAATAATTGTTATTCAGATTGAAATAGATATTCTGCAACCCACCATGATGCGTGCCAAGTAATATTGGATTTTTGAAGAAATATTGAAAATGAAAAATCCCTCTATACCCACTTTAACGACCCGACAACCAGTTCTGTTGACGAATTACTGTTATTCAGATGGAAATGGATATTTTGCACCCCACCAGGATGCGTGCCAAGTCATATTGAATTTTTGAAGAAATATTGAAAATGAAAAATCCCTCTATACCCCCTCTAACGACCCGACATTGATTTCTGTTGACAAATTACTGTTATTCAGATGGAAATGGATATTCTGCACCCCACCATGATGCGTGCCAAGTCATATTGGATTTTTGAAGAAATATTGAAAATGAAAAAATCCCTCTATACCACCTCTAACGACCCGACAATGATGTTTGTCGACGAATTGTTGTTATTCAGATGAAAATAAATATTCTGCACTCCACCATGATGCGTGCCAAGTCATATTAGATTTTTGAAGAAATATTGAAAATGAAAAATCCCTCTATACCCCCTCTAACGACCCGACAATGATTTCTGTAAACGAATTCTTGTTATTCAGATGGAAATATATATTCTGCACCCTACTATGATGCGTGCCAAGTCATATTTGATTTTTGAAGTCATTTTGATAATTAAAAATCCCTCTATACCCCCTCTGACGACCCGACAATGATTTCTGTTGACGAATTATTGTTATTCCGATGGACATGGATACTTTGCACCCCACCATGATGCGTGCCAAGTCATATTAGATTTTTGAAGATATATTTAAAATGAAAAATCCCTCTATACCCCCTCTAACGACCCGACAATGATTTCTGGTGACGAATTATCGTTGTTTAGATGGAACTGGATATTCTGCACCCCACCATGATGCGTGCCAAGTCATATTAGATATTTGAAGAAATTTTGAAAATGAGAAATCCCTCTATACCCCCTCCAACGACCCGTCAATGATTTCTGTTGACGAATTATTGTTATTCAGATGGAAATGGATATTCTGCACCCCACCATGATGCGTGCCAAGTCATATTTGATTTTGAGGTAATTTTGAAAATGAAAAATCCCTCTATACCCCCTCTGACGACCCGAAAATGATTTTTGTTGACAAATTATTGTTATTGAGAAGGAAATGGATATTCTGTACCCCACCATGATGCGTGCCAAGTCATATTAGATTATTGAAGAAATTTTGAAAATGAAAAATCCCTCTATACCCCCTCTGACGACCCGACAATGATTTCAGTTGAAGAATTATTGTTATTCAGATGGAAATGGATATTCTGCACCACACCATGATGCGTGCCAAGTCATATTTGATTTTGAGGTAATTTTGAAAATGAAAAATCCCTCTATACCCCCTCTGACGACCCGACAATGATTTCTGTTGACAAATTATTGTTATTGAGATAGAAATGGATATTCTGTACCCCACTATGATGCGTGCCAAGTCATATTTGATTTTTGAAGTCATTTTGAAAATGAAAAATCCCTCTATACCCCCTCTGACGACCCGACAATGATTTCAGTTGAAGATTTATTGTTATTCAGATGGAAATGGATATTCTGCACCCCACCATGATGCGTGACAAGTCATATTGGATTTTTGAAGAAATATTGAAAATGAAAAATCCCTCTATACCCCCTCTAACGACCCGACAATGATTTCTGTTGACGAATTATTGTTATCCAGATGGAAATGAATATTCTGCACCCCACCATGTTGCGTGCCAAGTCATATTTGATTTTGAGGTAAATTTGAAAATGAAAAATCCCTCTATACCCCCTCTAACGACCCGACAATGATTTCTGTTGACGAATTATCGTTATTCAGATGGAAATAGATATTCTGCACCCCACCATGATGCGTGCCAAGTCATATTAGATTTTTGAAGAAATATTGAAAAGTAAAAATCCCTCTATACCCACTCTAACGACCGGACAATGAGTTCTGTTGACGAATTACTGTTATTCAGATGGAAATGGATATTCTGCACCCCACCAGGATGCGTGCCAAGTCATATTAGATTTTTGAAGATATATTGAAAATGAAAAATCCTTCTATACCCCCTCTAACGACCCGACAATGATTTCTGGTGACGAATTATTGTTGTATAGATGGAAATGGATATTCTGCACCCCACCATGATGCGTGCCAAGTCATATTAGATATTTGAAGAAATTTTGAAAATGAGAAATCCCTCTATACCCCCTCCAACGACCCGTCAATGATTTCTGTTGACGAATTATTGTTATTCAGATGGAAATGGATATTCTGCACCCCACCATGATGCGTGCCAAGTCATATTTGATTTTGAGGTAATTTTGAAAATGAAAAATCCCTCTATACCCCCTCTGACGACCCGAAAATGATTTTTGTTGACAAATTATTGTTATTGAGAAGGAAATGGATATTCTGTACCCCACCATGATGCGTGCCAAGTCATATTAGATTATTGAAGAAATTTTGAAAATGAAAAATCCCTCTATACCCCCTCTGACGACCCGACAATGATTTCTGTTGACAAATTATTGTTATTGAGATAGAAATGGATATTCTGTACCCCACTATGATGCGTGCCAAGTCATATTTGATTTTTGAAGTCATTTTGAAAATGAAAAATCCCTCTATACCCCCTCTGACGACCCGACAATGATTTCAGTTGAAGATTTATTGTTATTCAGATGGAAATGGATATTCTGCACCCCACCATGATGCGTGACAAGTCATATTGGATTTTTGAAGAAATATTGAAAATGAAAAATCCCTCTATACCCCCTCTAACGACCCGACAATGATTTCTGTTGACGAATTATTGTTATCCAGATGGAAATGAATATTCTGCACCCCACCATGTTGCGTGCCAAGTCATATTTGATTTTGAGGTAAATTTGAAAATGAAAAATCCCTCTATACCCCCTCTAACGAACCGACAATGAGTTCTGTTGACGAATTATTGTTATTCAGATGGAAATGGATATTCTGCACCCCACCATGATGCGTGCCAAGTCATATTGGATTTTTGAAGAAATATTGAAAATGAAAAATCCCTCTATACCGCCTCTAACGACCCGACAATGATTTCTGTTGACGAATTATCGTTATTCAGATGGAAATAGAAATTCTGCACCCCACCATGATGCGTGCCAAGTCATATTAGATTTTTGAAGAAATATTGAAAATGAAAAATCCCTCTATACCCACTCTAACGACCGGACAATGAGTTCTGTTGACGAATTACTGTTATTCAGATGGAAATGGATATTCTGCACCCCACCATGATGCGTGCCAAGTCATATTCGATTTTTGAAGAAATATTGAAAATGAAAAATCCTTCTATACCCCCTCTTACGACACGACAATGATTTCTGATAACCAATTTTTGTTAGTTGGATATACATGAATACTTCGCACCCCACCATGATGCGTGCCAAGTCATATTTGATTTTGAGGTAATTTTGAAAATGAAAAATCCCTCTATACCCGCTCTAACGACCCGACAATGATTTCTGTTGACGAATTATCGTTATTCAGATGGAAATAGATATTCTGCTCCCCACCATGATGCGTGCCAAGTCATATTAGATTTTTGAAGAAATAGTGAAAATGAAAAATCCCTCTATACCCACTCTAACGACCCGACAATCAGTTCTGTTGACGAATTACTGTTATTCAGATGGAAATGGATATTTTGCACCCCACCATGATGCGTGCCAAGTAATATTGAATTTTTGAAGAAATATCGAAAATGAAAAATCCCTCTATACCCCCTCTAACGACCCGACATTTATTTCTGTTGACAAATTACTGTTATCCAGATGGAAATGAATATTCTGCACCCCACCATGTTGCGTGCCAAGTCATATTTGATTTTGAGGTAAATTTGAAAATGAAAAATCCCTCTATACCCCCTCTAACGAACCGACAATGAGTTCTGTTGACGAATTATTGTTATTCAGATGGAAATGGTTATTCTGCACCACACCATGATGCGTGCCAAGTCATATTGGATTTTTGAAGAAATATTGAAAATGAAAAATCCCTCTATACCCCCTCTAACGAACCGACAATGAGTTCTGTTGACGATTTATTGTTATTCAGATGGAAATGGATATTCTGCACCCCACCATGATGCGTGCCAAGTCATATTGGATTTTTGAAGAAATATTGAAAATGAAAAATCCCTCTATACCCTCTCCAACGACCCGTCAATGATTTCTGTCGACAAATTATTGTTATTCAGATGGTACTGGATATTCTGCACCCCACTATGATGCGTGCCAAGTCATATTTGATTTTGAGGTACTTTTGAAAATGAGAAATCCCTCTATACCCCCTCTGACGACACGACAATGATTTAAATTGAAAAATTATTGTTATTCAGATGGACATGGATACTTCTCACCCCACCATGATGCGTGCCAAGTCATTTTTGATTTTGAGGTAATTTTGAAAATGAAAAATCCCTCTATACCACCTCTGACGACCCGACAATGATTTCTGTTGACAAATTATTGTTATTGAGATGGAAATGGATATTCTGTACCCCACCATGATGCGTGCCATGTCATATTTTATTATTGAAATCATTTTGATAATGAAAAATTCCTCTAAACCCCCTCTGACGACACGACAATGCTTTCTGTTAACCAATTATTGTTAGTTAGATATACATGAATACTTTGCACCACACCATGATGCGTGCCAAGTCATATAAAATTATGAGGTAATTTTGAAAATGAAAAATCTCTCTATACCCCTCTGACGACACGACAATAATTTCTGTTAAGGAATTATTGTCATTCAGATAGATATGGATATTCTGCACCCCACCATGATGCGTGCCAAGTATTATTAGATTTTTGAAGAAATATTGAAATTGAAAAATCCCTCTATACCCCCTCTAACGACCCGACAATGATTTCTGTTGACGAAGTATTGTTATTTAAATATATATGGATACTTTGCACCCCACTATGATGCGTGCCAAGTCATATTAGATTTTTGAAGTAATTTTGAAAATGAGAAATACCTCTATACCCCCTCTGACGACACGACAATGATTTAAATTGACGAATTAGTGTTATTCAGATGGACATGGATACCTTGCACCCCTCCATGATGCGTGCCAAGTCATAATATATTTTTGAAGTAATTTTGAAAATGAAAAATCCCTCCATACCCCCTCTGACGACACGACAATGATTTATGTTGACGAATTAATGTTAGTCAGATAGAAATGGATATTCTGCACCCCGCCATGATGCGTGCCATGTCAAATTTGATTATTGAAATCTTTTTGATAATGAAAAATCCTTTATACCCCCTCTGACGACCCGACAATGATTTCTGTTGACGAATAATTGTTATTCAGATTGAAATAGATATTCTGCAACCCACCATGATGCGTGCCAAGTGATATTGGATTTTTGAAGAAATATTGAAAATGAAAAATCCCTCTATACCCACTCTAACGACCCGACAACCAGTTCTGTTGACGAATTACTGTTATTCAGATGGAAATGGATATTTTGCACCCCACCATGATGCGTGCCAAGTCATATTGAATTTTTGAAGAAATATTGAAAATGAAAAATCCCTCTATACCCCCTCTAACGACCCGACATTGATTTCTGTTGACAAATTACTGTTATTCAGATGGAAATGGATATTCTGCACCCCACCATGATGCGTGCCAAGTCATATTGGATTTTTGAAGAAATATTGAAAATGAAAAAATCCCTCTATACCCCCTCTAACGACCCGACAATGATTTTTCTCGACGAATTGTTGTTATTCAGATGAAAATAAATATTCTGCACTCCACCATGATGCGTGCCAAGTCATATTAGATTTTTGAAGAAATATTGAAAATGAAAAATCCCTCTATACCCCCTCTAACGACCCGACAATGATTTCTGTAAACGAATTCTTGTTATTCAGATGGAAATAAATATTCTGCACCCTACTATGATGCGTGCCAAGTCATATTTGATATTTGAAGTCATTTTGATAATTAAAACTCACTCTATACCCCCTCTGACGACCCGACAATGATTTCTGTTGACGAATTATTGTTATTCCGATGGACATGGATACTTTGCACCCCACCATGATGCGTGCCAAGTCATATCAGATTTTTGAAGATATATTGAAAATGAAAAATCCCTCTATACCCCCTCTAACGACCCGACAATGATTTCTGGTGACGAATTATTGTTGTTTAGATGGAAATGGATATTCTGCACCCCACCATGATGCGTGCCAAGTCATATTAGATATTTGAAGAAATTTTGAAAATGAGAAATCCCTCTATACCCCCTCCAACGACCCGTCAATGATTTCTGTTGACGAATTATTGTTATTCAGATGGAAATGGATATTCTGCACCCCACCATGATGCGTGCCAAGTCATATTTGATTTTGAGGTAATTTTGAAAATGAAAAATCCCTCTATACCCCCTCTGACGACCCGAAAATGATTTTTGTTGACAAATTATTGTTATTGAGAAGGAAATGGATATTCTGTACCCCACCATGATGCGTGCCAAGTCATATTAGATTATTGAAGAAATTTTGAAAATGAAAAATCCCTCTATACCCCCTCTGACGACCCGACAATGATTTCAGTTGAAGAATTATTGTTATTCAGATGGAAATGGATATTCTGCACCACACCATGATGCGTGCCAAGTCATATTTGATTTTGAGGTAATTTTGAAAATGAAAAATCCCTCTATACCCCCTCTGACGACCCGACAATGATTTCTGTTGACAAATTATTGTTATTGAGATAGAAATGGATATTCTGTACCCCACTATGATGCGTGCCAAGTCATATTTGATTTTTGAAGTCATTTTGAAAATGAAAAATCCCTCTATACCCCCTCTGACGACCCGACAATGATTTCAGTTGAAGATTTATTGTTATTCAGATGGAAATGGATATTCTGCACCCCACCATGATGCGTGACAAGTCATATTGGATTTTTGAAGAAATATTGAAAATGAAAAATCCCTCTATACCCCCTCTAACGACCCGACAATGATTTCTGTTGACGAATTATTGTTATCCAGATGGAAATGAATATTCTGCACCCCACCATGTTGCGTGCCAAGTCATATTTGATTTTGAGTTAAATTTGAAAATGAAAAATCCCTCTATACCCCCTCTAACGACCCGACAATGATTTCTGTTGACGAATTATCGTTATTCAGATGGTTATAGATATTCTGCACCCCACCATGATGCGTGCCAAGTCATATTAGATTTTTGAAGAAATATTGAAAATGAAAAATCCCTCTATACCCACTCTAACGACCGGACAATGAGTTCTGTTGACGAATTACTGTTACTCAGATGGAAATGGATATTCTGCACCCCACCATGATGCGTGCCATGTCATATTTGATTATTGAAATCTTTTTGATAATGAAAAATCCCTCTATACCCCCTCTGACGACCCGACAATGATTTCTGTTGAAGAATAATTGTTATTCAGATTGAAATAGATATTCTGCAACCCACCATGATGCGTGCCAAGTAATATTGGATTTTTGAAGAAATATTGAAAATGAAAAATCCCTCTATACCCACTCTAACGACCCGACAACCAGTTCTGTTGACGAATTACTGTTATTCAGATGGAAATGGATATTTTGCACCCCACCAGGATGCGTGCCAAGTCATATTGAATTTTTGAAGAAATAAGGAAAATGAAAAATCCCTCTATACCCCCTCTAACGACCCGACATTGATTTCTGTTGACAAATTACTGTTATTCAGATGGAAATGGATATTATGCACCCCACCATGATGCGTGCCAAGTCATATTGGATTTTTGAAGAAATATTGAAAATGAAAAAATCCCTCTATACCACCTCTAACGACCCGACAATGATTTTTGTCGACGAATTGTTGTTATTCAGATGAAAATAAATATTCTGCACTCCACCATGATGCGTGCCAAGTCATATTAGATTTTTGAAGAAATATTGAAAATGAAAAATCCCTCTATACCCCCTCTAACGACCCGACAATGATTTCTGTAAACGAATTCTTGTTATTCAGATGGAAATATATATTCTGCACCCTACTATGATGCGTGCCAAGTCATATTTGATTTTTGAAGTCATTTTGATAATTAAAAATCCCTCTATACCCCCTCTGACGACCCGACAATGATTTCTGTTGACGAATTATTGTTATTCCGATGGACATGGATACTTTGCACCCCACCATGATGCGTGCCAAGTCATATTAGATTTTTGAAGATATATTGAAAATGAAAAATCCCTCTATACCCCCTCTAACGACCCGACAATGATTTCTGGTGACGAATTATTGTTGTTTAGATGGAAATGGATATTCTGCACCCCACCATGATGCGTGCCAAGTCATATTAGATATTTGAAGAAATTTTGAAAATGAGAAATCCCTCTATACCCCCTCCAACGACCCGTCAATGATTTCTGTTGAAGAATTATTGTTATTCAGATGGAAATGGATATTCTGCACCCCACCATGATGCGTGCCAAGTCATATTTGATTTTGAGGTAATTTTGAAAATGAAAAATCCCTCTATACCCCCTCTGACGACCCGAAAATGATTTTTGTTGACAAATTATTGTTATTGAGAAGGAAATGGATATTCTGTACCCCACCATGATGCGTGCCAAGTCATATTAGATTATTGAAGAAATTTTGAAAATGAATAATCCCTCTATACCCCCTCCAACGACCCGTCAATGATTTCCGTTTGACGAATTATTGTTATTCAGATGGAAATGGATATTCTGCACCCCACTATGATGCGTGCCAAGTCATATTTGATTTTGAGGTAATTTTGAAAATGAAAAATCCCTCTATACCCCCTCTGACGACCCGAAAATGATTTTTGTTGACAAATTATTGTTATTGAGAAGGAAATGGATATTCTGTACCCCACCATGATGCGTGCCAAGTCATATTAGATTATTGAAGAAATTTTGAAAATGAAAAATCCCTCTATACCCCCTCTGACGACCCGACAATGATTTCAGTTGAAGAATTATTGTTATTCAGATGGAAATGGATATTCTGCACCACACCATGATGCGTGCCAAGTCATATTTGATTTTGAGGTAATTTTGAAAATGAAAAATCCCTCTATACCCCCTCTGACGACCCGACAATGATTTCTGTTGACAAATTATTGTTATTGAGATAGAAATGGATATTCTGTACCCCACTATGATGCGTGCCAAGTCATATTTGATTTTTGAAGTCATTTTGAAAATGAAAAATCCCTCTATACCCCCTCTGACGACCCGACAATGATTTCAGTTGAAGATTTATTGTTATTCAGATGGAAATGGATATTCTGCACCCCACCATGATGCGTGACAAGTCATATTGGATTTTTGAAGAAATATTGAAATTGAAAAATCCCTCTATACCCCCTCTAACGACCCGACAATGATTTCTGTTGACGAATTATTGTTATCCAGATGGAAATGAATATTCTGCACCCCACCATGTTGCGTGCCAAGTCATATTTGATTTTGAGGTAAATTTGAAAATGAAAAATCCCTCTATACCCCCTCTAACGACCCGACAATGATTTCTGTTGACGAATTATCGTTATTCAGATGGAAATATATATTCTGCACCCCACCATGATGCGTGCCAAGTCATATTAGATTTTTGAAGAAATATTGAAAATGAAAAATCCCTCTATACCCACTCTAACGACCGGACAATGAGTTCTGTTGACGAATTACTGTTATTCAGATGGAAATGGATATTCTGCACCCCACCATGATGCGTGCCATGTCATATTTGATTATTGAAATCTTTTTGATAATGATAAATCCCTCCATACCCCCTCTGACGACACGACAATGATTTATGTTGACGAATTAATGTTAGTCAGATAGAAATGGATATTCTGCACCCCGCCATGATGCGTGCCATGTCATATTTGATTATTGAAATCTTTTTGATAATGAACAATCCCTCTATACCCCCTCTGACGACCCGACAATGATTTCTGTTGACGAATAATTGTTATTCAGATTGAAATAGATATTCTGCAACCCACCATGATGCGTGCCAAGTAATATTGGATTTTTGAAGAAATATTGAAAATGAAAAATCCCTCTATACCCACTTTAACGACCCGACAACCAGTTCTGTTGACGAATTACTGTTATTCAGATGGAAATGGATATTTTGCACCCCACCAGGATGCGTGCCAAGTCATATTGAATTTTTGAAGAAATATTGAAAATGAAAAATCCCTCTATACCCCCTCTAACGACCCGACATTGATTTCTGTTGACAAATTACTGTTATTCAGATGGAAATGGATATTCTGCACCCCACCATGATGCGTGCCAAGTCATATTGGATTTTTGAAGAAATATTGAAAATGAAAAAATCCCTCTATACCACCTCTAACGACCCGACAATGATGTTTGTCGACGAATTGTTGTTATTCAGATGAAAATAAATATTCTGCACTCCACCATGATGCGTGCCAAGTCATATTAGATTTTTGAAGAAATATTGAAAATGAAAAATCCCTCTATACCCCCTCTAACGACCCGACAATGATTTCTGTAAACGAATTCTTGTTATTCAGATGGAAATATATATTCTGCACCCTACTATGATGCGTGCCAAGTCATATTTGATTTTTGAAGTCATTTTGATAATTAAAAATCCCTCTATACCCCCTCTGACGACCCGACAATGATTTCTGTTGACGAATTATTGTTATTCCGATGGACATGGATACTTTGCACCCCACCATGATGCGTGCCAAGTCATATTAGATTTTTGAAGATATATTGAAAATGAAAAATCCCTCTATACCACCTCTAACGACCCGACAATGATATCTGGTGACGAATTATTGTTGTTTAGATGGAACTGGATATTCTGCACCCCACCATGATGCGTGCCAAGTCATATTAGATATTTGAAGAAATTTTGAAAATGAGAAATCCCTCTATACCCCCTCCAACGACCCGTCAATGATTTCTGTTGACGAATTATTGTTATTCAGATGGAAATGGATATTCTGCACCCCACCATGATGCGTGCCAAGTCATATTTGATTTTGAGGTAAATTTGAAAATGAAAAATCCCTCTATACCCCCTCTGACGACCCGAAAATGATTTTTGTTGACAAATTATTGTTATTAAGAAGGAAATGGATATTCTGTACCCCACCATGATGCGTGCCAAGTCATATTAGATTATTGAAGAAATTTTGAAAATGAAAAATCCCTCTATACCCCCTCTGACGACCCGACAATGATTTCAGTTGAAGAATTATTGTTATTCAGATGGAAATGGATATTCTGCACCACACCATGATGCGTGCCAAGTCATATTTGATTTTGAGGTAATTTTGAAAATGAAAAATCCCTCTATACCCCCTCTGACGACCCGACAATGATTTCTGTTGACAAATTATTGTTATTGAGATAGAAATGGATATTCTGTACCCCACTATGATGCGTGCCAAGTCATATTTGATTTTTGAAGTCATTTTGAAAATGAAAAATCCCTCTATACCCCCTCTGACGACCCGACAATGATTTCAGTTGAAGATTTATTGTTATTCAGATGGAAATGGATATTCTGCACCCCACCATGATGCGTGACAAGTCATATTGGATTTTTGAAGAAATATTGAAAATGAAAAATCCCTCTATACCCCCTCTAACGACCCGACAATGATTTCTGTTGACGAATTATTGTTATCCAGATGGAAATGAATATTCTGCACCCCACCATGTTGCGTGCCAAGTCATATTTGATTTTGAGGTAAATTTGAAAATGAAAAATCCCTCTATACCCCCTCTAACGACCCGACAATGATTTCTGTTGACGAATTATCGTTATTCAGATGGAAATAGATATTCTGCACCCCACCATGATGCGTGCCAAGTCATATTAGATTTTTGAAGAAATATTGAAAAGTAAAAATCCCTCTATACCCACTCTAACGACCGGACAATGAGTTCTGTTGACGAATTACTGTTATTCAGATGGAAATGGATATTCTGCACCCCACCAGGATGCGTGCCAAGTCATATTAGATTTTTGAAGATATATTGAAAATGAAAAATCCCTCTATACCCCCTCTAACGACCCGACAATGATTTCTGGTGACGAATTATTGTTGTATAGATGGAAATGGATATTCTGCACCCCACCATGATGCGTGCCAAGTCATATTAGATATTTGAAGAAATTTTGAAAATGAGAAATCCCTCTATACCCCCTCCAACGACCCGTCAATGATTTCTGTTGACGAATTATTGTTATTCAGATGGAAATGGATATTCTGCACCCCACCATGATGCGTGCCAAGTCATATTTGATTTTGAGGTAATTTTGAAAATGAAAAATCCCTCTATACCCCCTCTGACGACCCGAAAATGATTTTTGTTGACAAATTATTGTTATTGAGAAGGAAATGGATATTCTGTACCCCACCATGATGCGTGCCAAGTCATATTAGATTATTGAAGAAATTTTGAAAATGAAAAATCCCTCTATACCCCCTCTGACGACCCGACAATGATTTCTGTTGACAAATTATTGTTATTGAGATAGAAATGGATATTCTGTACCCCACTATGATGCGTGCCAAGTCATATTTGATTTTTGAAGTCATTTTGAAAATGAAAAATCCCTCTATACCCCCTCTGACGACCCGACAATGATTTCAGTTGAAGATTTATTGTTATTCAGATGGAAATGGATATTCTGCACCCCACCATGATGCGTGACAAGTCATATTGGATTTTTGAAGAAATATTGAAAATGAAAAATCCCTCTATACCCCCTCTAACGACCCGACAATGATTTCTGTTGACGAATTATTGTTATCCAGATGGAAATGAATATTGTGCACCCCACCATGTTGCGTGCCAAGTCATATTTGATTTTGAGGTAAATTTGAAAATGAAAAATCCCTCTATACCCCCTCTAACGAACCGACAATGAGTTCTGTTGACGAATTATTGTTATTCAGATGGAAATGGATATTCTGCACCCCACCATGATGCGTGCCAAGTCATATTGGATTTTTGAAGAAATATTGAAAATGAAAAATCCCTCTATACCGCCTCTAACGACCCGACAATGATTTCTGTTGACGAATTATCGTTATTCAGATGGAAATAGAAATTCTGCACCCCACCATGATGCGTGCCAAGTCATATTAGATTTTTGAAGAAATATTGAAAATGAAAAATCCCTCTATACCCACTCTAACGACCGGACAATGAGTTCTGTTGACGAATTACTGTTATTCAGATGGAAATGGATATTCTGCACCCCACCATGATGCGTGCCAAGTCATATTCGATTTTTGAAGAAATATTGAAAATGAAAAATCCCTCTATACCGCCTCTAACGACCCGACAATGATTTCTGTTGATGAATTATCGTTATTCAGATGGAAATAGATATTCTGCACCCCACCATGATGCGTGCCAAGTCATATTAGATTTTTGAAGAAATATTGAAAATGAAAAATCCCTCTATACCCACTCTAACGACCCGACAATGAGTTCTGTTGACGAATTACTGTTATTCAGATGGATATGGATATTCTGCACCCCACCATGATGCGTGCCAAGTAATATTGGATTTTTGAAGAAATATTGAAAATAAAAAATCCCTCTATACCCCCTCTGACGACCCGACAATGAGTTCTGTCGACGAATTATTGTTATTCAGATGGAAATAGATATTCTGCACCCCAGCATGATGCGTGCCAAGTCATATTAGATTTTTGAAGAAATATTGAAAATGAAAAATCCCTCTATACCCCCTCCAACGACCCGTCAATGATTTCTGTCGACAAATTATTGTTATTCAGATGGTAATGGATATTCTGCACCCCACCATGATGCGTGCCAAGTAATATTGGATTTTTGAAGAAATATTGAAAATAAAAAATCCCTCTATACCCCCTCTGACGACCCGACAATGATTTCTGTTGACGAATTATTGTTATTCATATGGACTTGGATACTTTGCACCCCACCATGATGCGTGCCAAGTCATATTTGATTTTGAGGTAATTTTGAAAATGAAAAATCCCTCTATACCCCCTCTGAAGACCCGACAATGATTTCTGTTGACAAATTATTGTTATTGAGATGGGAATGGATATTCTGTACCCCACCATGATGCGTGCCAAGTCATATTAGATTATTGAAGAAATTTTGAAAAAGAAAAATCCCTCTATACCTCCTCCAACGACCCGTCAATGATTTCTGTTGACGAATTATTGTTATTCAGATGGAAATGGATATTCTGCACCCCACCATGATGCGTGCCAAGTCATATTTGATTTTGAGGTAATTTTGAAAATGAAAAATCCCTCTATACCCCCTCTGAAGACCCGACAATGATTTCTGTTGACAAATTATTGTTATTGAGATGGAAATGGATATTCTGTACCCCACCATGATGCGTGCCAAGTCATATTAGATTATTGAAGAAATATTGAAAATGAAAAATCCCTCTATACCCCCTCCAACGACCCGTCAATGATTTCTGTTGACGAGTTATTGTTACTTAGATGGAATTGGATATTCTGCACCCCACCATGATGCGTGCCAAATCATATTTGATTTTGAGGTAATTTTGAAAATGAAAAATCCCTCTATACCCCCTCTGACGACCCGACAATGATTTCTGTTGACAAATTATTGTTATTGAGATAGAAATGGATATTCTGTACCCCACTATGATGCGTGCCAAGTCATATTTGATTTTTGAAGTCATTTTGAAAATGAAAAATCCCTCTATACCCCCTCTGACGACCCGACAATGATTTCAGTTGACGAATTATTGTTATCCAGATGGAAATGAATATTCTGCACCCCACCATGTTGCGTGCCAAGTCATATTTGATTTTGAGGTAAATTTGAAAATGAAAAATCCCTCTATACCCCCTCTAACGAACCGACAATGAGTTCTGTTGACGAATTATTGTTATTCAGATGGAAATGGATATTCTGCACCACACCATGATGCGTGCCAAGTCATATTGGATTTTTGAAGAAATATTGAAAATGAAAAATCCCTCTATACCCCCTCTAACGAACCGACAATGAGTTCTGTTGACGAATTATTGTTATTCAGATGGAAATGGATATTCTGCACCCCACCATGATGCGTGCCAAGTCATATTGGATTTTTGAAGAAATATTGAAAATGAAAAATCCCTCTATACCCTCTCCAACGACCCGTCAATGATTTCTGTCGACAAATTATTGTTATTCAGATGGTACTGGATATTCTGCACCCCACTATGATGCGTGCCAAGTCATATTTGATTTTGAGGTACTTTTGAAAATGAGAAATCCCTCTATACCCCCTCTGACGACACGACAATGATTTAAATTGAAGAATTATTGTTATTCAGATGGACATGGATACTTCTCACCCCACTATGATGCGTGCCAAGTCATTTTTGATTTTGAGGTAATTTTGAAAATGAAAAATCCCTCTATACCCCCTCTGACGACACGACAATAATTTCTGTTAAGGAATTATTGTTATTCAGATAGATATGGATATTCTGCACCCCACCATGATGCGTGCCAAGTATTATTAGATTTTTGAAGAAATATTGAAATTGAAAAATCCCTCTATACCCCCTCTAACGACCCGACAATGATTTCTGTTGACGAAGTATTGTTATTTAAATATATATGGATACTTTGCACCCCACTATGATGCGTGCCAAGTCATATTTTATTATTGAAATCATATTGATAATGAAAAATTCCTCTAAACCCCCTCTGACGACCCGACAATGATTTCTGTTGACGAATTATTGTTATTCATATGGACTTGGATACTTTGCACCCCACCATGATGCGTGCCAAGTCATATTTGATTTTGAGGTAATTTTGAAAATGAAAAATCCCTCTATACCCCCTCTGAAGACCCGACAATGATTTCTGTTGACAAATTATTGTTATTGAGATGGGAATGGATATTCTGTACCCCACCATGATGCGTGCCAAGTCATATTAGATTATTGAAGAAATTTTGAAAATGAAAAATCCCTCTATACCTCCTCCAACGACCCGTCAATGATATCTGTTGACGAATTATTGTTATTCAGATGGAAATGGATATTCTGCACCTCACCATGATGCGTGCCAAGTCATATTTGATTTTGAGGTAATTTTGAAAATGAAAAATCCTTCTATACCCCCTCTGAAGACCCGACAATGATTTCTGTTGACAAATTATTGTTATTGAGATGGAAATGGATATTCTGTACCCCACCATGATGCGTGCCATGTCATATTTTATTATTGAAATCATATTGATAATGAAAAATTCCTCTAAACCCCCTCTGACGACACGACAATGCTTTCTGTTAACCAATTATTGTTAGTTAGATATACTTGAATACTTTGCACCACACCATGATGCGTGCCAAGTCATATTAGATTATGAGGTAATTTTGAAAATGAAAAATCTCTCTATACCCCCTCTGACGACACGACAATAATTTCTGTTAAGGAATTATTGTTATTCAGATAGATATGGATATTCTGCACCCCACCATGATGCGTGCCAAGTATTATTAGATTTTTGAAGAAATATTGAAATTGAAAAATCCCTCTATACCCCCTCTAACGACCCGACAATGATTTCTGTAGACGAAGTATTGTTATTTAAATATATATGGATACTTTGCACCCCACTATGATGCGTGCCAAGTCATATTAGATTTTTGAAGTAATTTTGAAAATGAGAAATACCTCTATACCCCCTCTGACGACACGACAATGATTTAAATTGACGAATTATTGTTATTCAGATGGACATGGATACCTTGCACCCCTCCATGATGCGTGCCAAGTCATAATATATTTTTGAAGTAATTTTGAAAATGATAAATCCCTCCATACCCCCTCTGACGACACGACAATGATTTATGTTGACGAATTAATGTTAGTCAGATAGAAATGAATATTCTGCACCCCGCCATGATGCGTGCCATGTCATATTTGATTATTGAAATCTTTTTGATAATGAAAAATCCTTTATACCCCCTCTGACGACCCGACAATGATTTCTGTTGACGAATAATTGTTATTCAGATTGAAATAGATATTCTGCAACCCACCATGATGCGTGCCAAGTAATATTGGATTTTTGAAGAAATATTGAAAATGAAAAATCCCTCTATACCCACTCTAACGACCCGACAACCAGTTCTGTTGACGAATTACTGTTATTCAGATGGAAATGGATATTTTGCACCCCACCATGATGCGTGCCAAGTCATATTGAATTTTTGAAGAAATATTGAAAATGAAAAATCCCTCTATACCCCCTCTAACGACCCGACATTGATTTCTGTTGACAAATTACTGTTATTCAGATGGAAATGGATATTCTGCACCCCACCATGATGCGTGCCAAGTCATATTGGATTTTTGAAGAAATATTGAAAATGAAAAAATCCCTCTATACCCCCTCTAACGACCCGACAATGATTTTTCTCGACGAATTGTTGTTTTTCAGATGAAAATAAATATTCTGCACTCCACCATGATGCGTGCCAAGTCATATTAGATTTTTGAAGAAATATTGAAAATGAAAAATCCCTCTATACCCCCTCTAACGACCCGACAATGATTTCTGTAAACGAATTCTTGTTATTCAGATGGAAATATATATTCTGCACCCTACTATGATGCGTGCCAAGTCATATTTGATTTTTGAAGTCATTTTGATAATTAAAACTCACTCTATACCCCCTCTGACGACCCGACAATGATTTCTGTTGACGAATTATTGTTATTCCGATGGACATGGATACTTTGCACCCCACCATGATGCGTGCCAAGTCATATTAGATTTTTGGAGATATATTGAAAATGAAAAATCCCTCTATACCCCCTCTAACGACCCGACAATGATTTCTGGTGACGAATTATTGTTGTTTAGATGGAAATGGATATTCTGCACCCCAGCATGATGCGTGCCAAGTCATATTAGATATTTGAAGAAATTTTGAAAATGAGAAATCCCTCTATACCCCCTCCAACGACCCGTCAATGATTTCTGTTGACGAATTATTGTTATTCAGATGGAAATGGATATTCTGCACCCCACCATGATGCGTGCCGAGTCATATTTGATTTTGAGGTAAGTTTGAAAATGAAATATCCCTCTATACCCCCTCTGACGACCCGAAAATGATTTTTGTTGACAAATTATTGTTATTGAGAAGGAAATGGATATTCTGTACCCCACCATGATGCGTGCCAAGTCATATTAGATTATTGAAGAAATTTTGAAAATTAAAAATCACTCTATACCCCCTCTGACGACCCGACAATGATTTCAGTTGAAGAATTATTGTTATTCAGATGGAAATGGATATTCTGCACCACACCATGATGCGTGCCAAGTCATATTTGATTTTGAGGTAATTTTGAAAATGAAAAATCCCTCTATACCACCTCTGACGACCCGACAATGATTTCTGTTGACAAATTATTGTTATTGAGATAGAAATGGATATTCTGTACCCCACTATGATACGTGCCAAGTCATATTTGATTTTTGAAGTCATTTTGAAAATGAAAAATCCCTCTATACCCCCTCTGACGACCCGACAATGATTTCAGTTGAAGATTTATTGTTATTCAGATGGAAATGGATATTCTGCACCCCACCATGATGCGTGACAAGTCATATTGGATTTTTGAAGAAATATTGAAAATGAAAAATCCCTCTATACCCCCTCTAACGACCCGACAATGATTTCTGTTGACGAATTATTGTTATCCAGATGGAAATGAATATTCTGCACCCCACCATGTTGCGTGCCAAGTCATATTTGATTTTGAGGTAAATTTGAAAATGAAAAATCCCTCTATACCCCCTCTAACGACCCGACAATGATTTCTGTTGACGAATTATCGTTATTCAGATGGAAATAGATATTCTGCACCCCACCATGATGCGTGCCAAGTCATATTAGATTTTTGAAGAAATATTGAAAATGAAAAATCCCTCTATACCCACTCTAACGACCGGACAATGAGTTCTGTTGACGAATTACTGTTATTCAGATGGAAATGAATATTCTGCACCCCACCATGTTGCGTGCCAAGTCATATTGGATTTTTGAAGAAATATTGAAAATGAAAAATCCCTCTATACCCCCTCTAACGACCCGACAATGATTTCTGTTGACGAATTATTGTTATCCAGATGGAAATGAATATTCTGCACCCCACCATGTTGCGTGCCAAGTCATATTTGATTTTGAGGTAAATTTGAAAATGAAAAATCCCTCTATACCCCCTCTAACGACCCGACAATGATTTCTGTTGACGAATTATCGTAATTCAGATGGAAATGGATATTCTGCACCCCACCATGATGCGTGCCAAGTCATATTTGATTATTGAAATCTTTTTGATTATGATAAATCACTCCATACCCCCTCTGACGACACGACAATGATTTATGTTGACGAATTAATGATTGTCAGATAGAAATGGATATTCTGCACCCCGCCATGATGCGTGCCATGTCATATTTGATTATTGAAATCTTTTTGATAATGAAAAATCCCTCTATACCCCCTCTGACGACCCGACAATGATTTCTGTTGACGAATAATTGTTATTCAGATTGAAATAGATATTCTGCAACCCACCATGATGCGTGCCAAGTAATATTGGATTTTTGAAGAAATATTGAAAATGAAAAATCCCTCTATACCCACTCTAACGACCCGACAACCAGTTCTGTTGACGAATTACTGTTATTCAGATGGAAATGGATATTTTGCACCCCACCAGGATGCGTGCCAAGTCATATTGAATTTTTGAAGAAATATTGAAAATGAAAAATCCCTCTATACCCCCTCTAACGACCCGACATTGATTTCTGTTGACAAATTACTGTTATTCAGATGGAAATGGATATTCTGCACCCCACCATGATGCGTGCCAAGTCATATTGGATATTTGAAGAAATATTGAAAATGAAAAAATCCCTCTATACCACCTCTAACGACCCGACAATGATTTTTGTCGACGAATTGTTGTTATTCAGATGAAAATAAATATTCTGCACTCCACCATGAAGCGTGCCAAGTCATATTAGATTTTTGAAGAAATATTGAAAATGAAAAATCCCTCTATACCCCCTCTAACGACCCGACAATGACTTCTGTAAACGAATTCTTGTTATTCAGATGGAAATATATATTCTGCACCCTACTATGATGCGTGCCAAGTCATATTTGATTTTTGAAGTCATTTTGATAATTAAAAATCCCTCTATACCCCCTCTGACGACCCGACAATGATTTCTGTTGACGAATTATTGTTATTCCGATGGACATGGATACTTTGCACACCACCATGATGCGTGCCAAGTCATATTAGATTTTTGAAGATATATTGAAAATGAAAAATCCCTCTATACCCCCTCTAACGACCCGACAATGATTTCTGGTGACGAATTATTGTTATTCAGATGGAAATGGATATTCTGCACCCCACCATGATGCGTGCCAAGTCATATTTGATTTTGAGGTAATTTTGAAAATGAAAAATCCCTCTATACCCCCTCTGACGACCCGAAAATGATTTTTGTTGACAAATTATTGTTATTGAGAAGGAAATGGATAATCTGTACCCCACCATGTTGCGTGCCAAGTCATATTAGATTATTGAAGAAATTTTGAAAATGAAAAATCCCTCTATACCCCCTCTGACGACCCGACAATGATTTCAGTTGAAGAATTATTGTTATTCAGATGGAAATGGATATTCTGCACCACACCATGATGCGTGCCAAGTCATATTTGATTTTGAGGTAATTTTGAAAATGAAAAATCCCTCTATACCCCTTCTGACGACCCAACAATGATTTCTGTTGACAAATTATTGTTATTGAGATAGAAATGGATATTCTGTACCCCACTATGATGCGTGCCAAGTCATATTTGATTTTTGAAGTCATTTTGAAAATGAAAAATCCCTCTATACCCCCTCTGACGACCCGACAATGATTTCAGTTGAAGATTTATTGTTATTCAGATGGAAATGGATATTCTGCACCCCACCATGATGCGTGACAAGTCATATTGGATTTTTGAAGAAATATTGAAAATGAAAAATCCCTCTATACCCCCTCTAACGACCCGACAATGATTTCTGTTGACGAATTATTGTTATCCAGATGGAAATGAATATTCTGCACCCCACCATGTTGCGTGCCAAGTCATATTTGATTTTGAGGTAAATTTGAAAATGAAAAATCCCTCTATACCCCCTCTAACGAACCGACAATGAGTTCTGTTGACGAATTATTGTTATTCAGATGGAAATGGATATTCTGCACCCCACCATGATGCGTGCCAAGTCATATTGGATTTTTGAAGAAATTTTGAAAATGAAAAATCCCTCTATACCGCCTCTAACGACCCGACAATGATTTCTGTTGACGAATTATCGTTATTCAGATGGAAATAGAAATTCTGCACCCCACCATGATGCGTGCCAAGTCATATTAGATTTTTGAAGAAATATTGAAAATGAAAAATCCCTCTATACCCACTCTAACGACCGGACAATGAGTTCTGTTGACGAATTACTGTTATTCAGATGGAAATGGATATTCTGCACCCCACCATGATGCGTGCCAAGTCATATTCGATTTTTGAAGAAATATTGAAAATGAAAAATCCCTCTATACCGCCTCTAACGACCCGACAATGATTTCTGTTGATGAATTATCGTTATTCAGATGGAAATAGATATTCTGCACCCCACCATGATGCGTGCCAAGTCATATTGGATTTTTGAAGAAATATTGAAAATGAAAAATCCCTCTATACCCTCTCCAACGACCCGTCAATGATTTCTGTCGACAAATTATTGTTATTCAGATGGTACTGGATATTCTGCACCCCACTATGATGCGTGCCAAGTCATATTTGATTTTGAGGTACTTTTGAAAATGAGAAATCCCTCTATACCCCCTCTGACGACACGACAATGATTTAAATTGAAGAATTATTGTTATTCAGATGGACATGGATACTTCTCACCCCACCATGATGCGTGCCAAGTCATTTTTGATTTTGAGGTAATTTTGAAAATGAGAAATCCCTCTATACCCCCTCTGACGACCCGACAATGATTTCTGTTGACAAATTATTGTTATTGAGATGGAAATGGATATTCTGTACCCCACCATGATGCGTGCCATGTCATATTTTATTATTGAAATCATATTGATAATGAAAAATTCCTCTAAACCCCCTCTGACGACACGACAATGCTTTCTGTTAACCAATTATTGTTAGTTAGATATACATGAATACTTTGCACCACACCATGATGCGTGCCAAGTCATATTAGATTATGAGGTAATTTTGAAAATGAAAAATCTCTCTATACCCCCTCTGACGACACGACAATAATTTCTGTTAAGGAATTATTGTTATTCAGATAGATATGGATATTCTGCACCCCACCATGATGCGTGCCAAGTATTATTAGATTTTTGAAGAAATATTGAAATTGAAAAATCCCTCTATACCCCCTCTAACGACCCGACAATGATTTCTGTTGACGAAGTATTGTTATTTAAATATATATGGATACTTTGCACCCCACTATGATGCGTGCCAAGTCATATTAGATTTCTGAAGTAATTTTGAAAATGAGAAATACCTCTATACCCCCTCTGACGACACGACAATGATTTAAATTGACGAATTATTGTTATTCAGATGGACATGGATACCTTGCACCCCTCCATGATGCGTGCCAAGTCATAATATATTTTTGAAGTAATTTTGAAAATGATAAATCCCTCCATACCCCCTCTGACGACACGACAATGATTTATGTTGACGAATTAATGTTAGTCAGATAGAAATGGATATTCTGCACCCCGCCATGATGCGTGCCATGTCATATTTGATTATTGAAATCTTTTTGATAATGAAAAATCCTTTATACCCCCTCTGACGACCCGACAATGATTTCTGTTGACGAATAATTGTTATTCAGATTGAAATAGATATTCTGCAACCCACCATGATGCGTGCCAAGTAATATTGGATTTTTGAAGAAATATTGAAAATGAAAAATCCCTCTATACCCACTCTAACGACCCGACAACCAGTTCTGTTGACGAATTACTGTTATTCAGATGGAAATGGATATTTTGCACCCCACCATGATGCGTGCCAAGTCATATTGAATTTTTGAAGAAATATTGAAAATGAAAAATCCCTCTATACCCCCTCTAACGACCCGACATTGATTTCTGTTGACAAATTACTGTTATTCAGATGGAAATGGATATTCTGCACCCCACCATGATGCGTGCCAAGTCATATTGGATTTTTGAAGAAATATTGAAAATGAAAAAATCCCTCTATACCCCCTCTAACGACCCGACAATGATTTTTCTCGACGAATTGTTGTTTTTCAGATGAAAATTAATATTCTGCACTCCACCATGATGCGTGCCAAGTCATATTAGATTTTTGAAGAAATATTGAAAATGAAAAATCCCTCTATACCCCCTCTAACGACCCGACAATGATTTCTGTAAACGAATTCTTGTTATTCAGATGGAAATATATATTCTGCACCCTACTATGATGCGTGCCAAGTCATATTTGATTTTTGAAGTCATTTTGATAATTAAAACTCACTCTATACCCCCTCTGACGACCCGACAATGATTTCTGTTGACGAATTATAGTTATTCCGATGGACATGGATACTTTGCACCCCACCATGATGCGTGCCAAGTCATATTAGATTTTTGGAGATATATTGAAAATGAAAAATCCCTCTATACCCCCTCTAACGACCCGACAATGATTTCTGGTGACGAATTATTGTTGTTTAGATGGAAATGGATATTCTGCACCCCATTATGATGCGTGCCAAGTCATATTAGATATTTGAAGAAATTTTGAAAATGAGAAATCCCTCTATACCCCCTCCAACGACCCGTCAATGATTTCTGTTGACGAATTATTGTTATTCAGATGAAAATGGATATTCTGCACCCCACCATGATGCGTGCCAAGTCATATTTGATTTTGAGGTAAGTTTGAAAATGAAAAATCCCTCTATACCCCCTCTGACGACCCGAAAATGATTTTTGTTGACAAATTATTGTTATTGAGAAGGAAATGGATATTCTGTACCCCACCATGATGCGTGCCAAGTCATATTAGATTATTGAAGAAATTTTGAAAATGAAAAATCACTCTATACCCCCTCTGACGACCCGACAATGATTTCAGTTGAAGAATTATTGTTATTCAGATGGAAATGGATATTCTGCACCACACCATGATGCGTGCCAAGTCATATTTGATTTTGAGGTAATTTTGAAAATGAAAAATCCCTCTATACCCCCTCTGACGACCCGACAATGATTTCTGTTGACAAATTATTGTTATTGAGATAGAAATGGATATTCTGTACCCCACTATGATGCGTGCCAAGTCATATTTGATTTTTGAAGTCATTTTGAAAATGAAAAATCCCTCTATACCCCCTCTGACGACCCGACATTGATTTCAGTTGAAGATTTATTGTTATTCAGATGGAAATGGATATTCTGCACCCCACCATGATGCGTGCCAAGTCATATTTGATTATTGAAATCTTTTTGATTATGATAAGTCCCTCCATACCCCCTCTGACGACACGACAATGATTTATGTTGACGAATTAATGATAGTCAGATAGAAATGGATATTCTGCACCCCGCCATGATGCGTGCCAAGTCATATTAGATGTTTGAAGAAATATTGAAAATGAAAAATCCCTCTATACCCACTCTAACGACCGGACAATGAGTTCTGTTGACAAATTACTGTTATTCAGATGGAAATGGATATTCTGCACCCCACCATGATGCGTGCCAAGTCATATTTGATTATTGAAATCTTTTTGATTATGATAAGTCCCTCCATACCCCCTCTGACGACACGACAATGATTTATGTTGACGAATTAATGATAGTCAGATAGAAATGGATATTCTGCACCCCGCCATGATGCGTGCCATGTCATATTTGATTATTGAAATCTTTTTGATAATGAAAAATCCCTCTATACCCCCTCTGACGACCCGACAATGATTTCTGTTGACGAATAATTGTTATTCAGATTGAAATAGATATTCTGCAACCCACCATGATGCGTGCCAAGTAATATTGGATTTTTGAAGAAATATTGAAAATGAAAAATCCCTCTATACCCACTCTAACGACCCGACAACCAGTTCTGTTGACGAATTACTGTTATTCAGATGGAAATGGATATTTTGCACCCCACCAGGATGCGTGCCAAGTCATATTGAATTTTTGAAGAAATATTGAAAATGAAAAATCCCTCTATACCCCCTCTAACGACCCGACATTGATTTCTGTTGACAAATTACTGTTATTCAGATGGAAATGGAAATTCTGCACCCCACCATGATGCGTGCCAAGTCATATTGGATTTTTGAAGAAATATTGAAAATGAAAAAATCCCTCTATACCACCTCTAACGACCCGACAATGATTTTTGTCGACGAATTGTTGTTATTCAGATGAAAATAAATATTCTGCACTCCACCATGATGCGTGCCAAGTCATATTAGATATTTGAAGAAATATTGAAAATGAAAAATCCCTCTATACCCCCTCTAACGACCCGACAATGATTTTTGTAAACGAATTCTTGTTATTCAGATGGAAATATATATTCTGCACCCTACTATGATGCGTGCCAAGTCATATTTGATTTTTGAAGTCATTTTGATAATTAAAAATCCCTCTATACCCCCTCTGACGACCCGACAATGATTTCTGTTGACGAATTATTGTTATTCCGATGAACATGGATACTTTGCACCCCACCATGATGCGTGCCAAGTCATATTAGATTTTTGAAGATATATTGAAAATGAAAAATCCCTCTATACTCCCTCTAACGACCCGACAATGATTTCTGGTGACGAATTATTGTTGTTTAGATGGAAATGGATATTCTGCACCCCACCATGATGCGTGCCAAGTCATATTAGATATTTGAAGAAATTTTGAAAATGAGAAATCCCTCTATACCCCCTCCAACGACCCGTCAATGATTTCTGTTGACGAATTATTGTTATTCAGATGGAAATGGATATTCTGCACCCCACCATGATGCGTGCCAAGTCATATTTGATTTTGAGGTAATTTTGAAAATGAAAAATCCCTCTATACCCCCTCTGACGACCCGAAAATGATTTTTGTTGACAAATTATTGTTATTGAGAAGGAAATGGATATTCTGTACCCCACCATGATGCGTGCCAAGTCATATTAGATTATTGAAGAAATTTTGAAAATGAAAAATCCCTCTATACCCCCTCTGACGACCCGACAATGATTTCAGTTGAAGAATTATTGTTATTCAGATGGAAATGGATATTCTGCACCACACCATGATGCGTGCCAAGTCATATTTGATTTTGAGGTAATTTTGAAAATGAAAAATCCCTCTATACCCCCTCTGACGACCCGACAATGATTTCTGTTGACGAATTATTGTTATTGAGATAGAAATGGATATTCTGTACCCCACTATGATGCGTGCCAAGTCATATTTGATTTTTGAAGTCATTTTGAAAATGAAAAATCCCTCTATACCCCCTCTGACGACCCGACAATGATTTCAGTTGAAGATTTATTGTTATTCAGATGGAAATTGATATTCTGCACCCCACCATGATGCGTGACAAGTCATATTGGATTTTTGAAGAAATATTGAAAATGAAAAATCCCTCTCTACCCCCTCTAACGACCCGACAATGATTTCTGTTGACGAATTATTGTTATCCAGATGGAAATGAATATTCTGCACCCCACCATGTTGCGTGCCAAGTCATATTTGATTTTGAGGTAAATTTGAAAATGAAAAATCCCTCTATACCCCCTCTAACGAACCGACAATGAGTTCTGTTGACGAATTATTGTTATTCAGATGGAAATGGATATTCTGCACCCCACCATGATGCGTGCCAAGTCATATTGGATTTTTGAAGAAATTTTGAAAATGAAAAATCCCTCTATACCGCCTCTAACGACCCGACAATGATTTCTGTTGACGAATTATCGTTATTCAGATGGAAATAGAAATTCTGCACCCCACCATGATGCGTGCCAAGTCATATTAGATATTTGAAGAAATATTGAAAATGAAAAATCCCTCTATACCCACTCTAACGACCGGACAATGAGTTCTGTTGACGAATTACTGTTATTCAGATGGAAATGGATATTCTGCACCCCACCATGATGCGTGCCAAGTCATATTCGATTTTTGAAGAAATATTGAAAATGAAAAATCCCTCTATACCCACTCTAACGACCCGACAATGAGTTCTGTTGACGAATTACTGTTATTCAGATGGATATGGATATTCTACACCCCACCATGATGCGTGCCAAGTCATATTGGAATTTTGAAGAAATATTGAAAATGAAAAATCCCTCTATACCCCCTCTTACGACCCGACAATGATTTCTGTAAACGAATTCTTGTTATTCAGATGGAAATATATATTCTGCACCTCACCATGTTGCGTACCAAGTCATATTCGATTTTGAGGTAATTTTGAAAATGAAAAATCCCTCTATACCACCTCTAACGACCCGACAATGATTTCTGTCGACGAATTATTGTTATTCAGATGGAAATAGATATTCTGCACCCCATCATGATGCGTGCCAAGTAATATTGGATTTTTGAAGAAATATTGAAAATGAAAAATACCTCTATACCCCCCTCTCTAACGACCCGACAGTGATTTCTGTTGACGAGTTATTGGTATCCAGATGGAAATGAATATTCTGCACCCCACCATGATGGGTGACAAGAAATATTGGATTTTTGAAGAAATATTGAAAATGAAATATCCCTCTATACCCCCTCTAACGACCCGACAATGATTTCTGTTGACGAATAATTGTTATTCAGATTGAAATAGATATTCTGCACCCCACCATGATGCGTGCCAAGTAATATTGGATTTTTGAAGAAATATTGAAAATAATAAATCCCTCTATACCCCCTCTGACGACCCGACAATGAGTTCTGTCGACGAATTATTGTTATTCAGATGGAAATAGATATTCTGCACCCCAGCATGATGCGTGCCAAGTCATATTAGATTTTTGAAGAAATATTGAAAATGAAAAATCCCTCTATACCCCCTCCAACGACCCGTCAATGATTTCTGTCGACAAATTATTGTTATTCAGATGGTAATGGATATTCTGCACCCCACCATGATGCGTGCCAAGTAATATTGGATTTTTGAAGAAATATTGAAAATAAAAAATCCCTCTATACCCCCTCTGACGACCCGACAATGATTTCTGTTGACGAATTATTGTTATTCATATGGACTTGGATACTTTGCACCCCACCATGATGCGTGCCAAGTCATATTAGATTTTTGAAGAAATATTGAAAATGAAAAATCCCTCTATACCCCCTCTATCGACCCGACAATGACTTCTGTTGACAAATTATTGTTATTCAGATGGAAATGGATATTCTGCACCCCACCATGATGTGTGCCTAGTCATATTAGATTTTTGAAGAACTTTTGGAAATGAGAAATCCCTCTATACCCCCTCTAACGAACCGACAATGAGTTCTGTTGACGAATTATTGTTATTCAGATGGAAATGGATATTCTGCACCCCACCATGATGCGTGCCGAGTCATATTGGATTTTTGAAGAAATATTGAAAATGAAAAATCCCTCTATACCCTCTCCAACGACCCGTCAATGATTTCTGTTGACGAATTATTGTTATTTAAATATATATGGATACTTTGCACCCCACTATTATGTGTGCCAAGTCATATTAGATTTTTGAAGTAATTTTGAAAATGAGAAATACCTCTATACCCCCTCTGACGACACGACAATGTTTTAAATTGAAGAATTATTGTTATTCAGATGGACATGGATACTTCTCACCCCACCATGATGCGTGCCAAGTCATTTTTGATTTTGAGGTAATTTTGAAAATGAAAAATCCCTCTATACCCCCTCTGACGACCCGACAATGATTTCTGTTGACAAATTATTGTTATTGAGATGGAAATGGATATTCTGTACCCCACCATGATGCGTGCCATGTCATATTTTATTATTGAAATCATTTTGATAATGAAAAATTCCTCTAAACCCCCTCTGACGACACGACAATGCTTTCTGTTAACCAATTATTGTTAGTTAGATATACATGAATACTTTGCACCACACCATGATGCGTGCCAAGTCATATTAGATTATGAGGTAATTTTGAAAATGAAAAATCTCTCTATACCCCCTCTGACGACACGACAATAATTTCTGTAAAGGAATTATTGTTATTCAGATAGATATGGATATTCTGCACCCCACCATGATGCGTGCCAAGTCATATTGGATTTTTGAAGAAATATTGAAAATGAAAAAATCCCTCTATACCACCTCTAACGACCCGACAATGATTTTTGTCGACGAATTGTTGTTATTCAGATGAAAATAAATATTCTGCACTCCACCGTGATGCGTGCCAAGTCATATTAGATTTTTGAAGAAATATTGAAAATGAAAAATCCCTCTATACCCCCTCTAACGACCCGACATTGATTTCTGTTGACAAATTACTGTTATTCAGATGGAAATGGATATTCTGCACCCCACCATGATGCGTGCCAAGTCATATTGGATTTTTGAAGAAATATTGAAAATGAAAAAATCCCTCTATACCACCTCTAACGACCCGACAATGATTTTTGTCGACGAATTGTTGTTATTCAGATGAAAATAAATATTCTGCACTCCACCATGATGCGTGCCAAGTCATATTAGATTTTTGAAGAAATATTGAAACTGAAAAATCCCTCTATACCTCCTCTAACGACCCGACAATGATTTCTGTAAACGAATTCTTGTTATTCAGATGGAAATATATATTCTGCACCCTACTATGATGCGTGCCAAGTCATATTTGATTTTTGAAGTCATTTTGATAATTAAAAATCCCTCTATACCCCCTCTGACGACCCGACAATGATTTCTGTTGACGAATTATTGTTATTCCAATGGACATGGATACTTTGCACCCCACCATGATGCGTGCCAAGTCATATTAGATTTTTGAAGATATATTGAAAATGAAAAATCCCTCTATACCCCCTCTAACGACCCGACAATGATTTCTGGTGACGAATTATTGTTGTTTAGATGGAAATGGATATTCTGCACCCCACCATGATGCGTGCCAAGTCATATTAGATATTTGAAGAAATTTTGAAAATGAGAAATCCCTCTATACCCCCTCCAACGACCCGTCAATGATTTCTGTTGACGAATTATTGTTATTCAGATGGAAATGGATATTCTGCACCCCACCATGATGCGTGCCAAGTCATATTTGATTTTGAGGTAATTTTGAAAATGAAAAATCCCTCTATACCCCCTCTGACGACCCGAAAATGATTTTTGTTGACAAATTATTGTTATTCAGATGGAAATGGATATTCTGCACCCCACCATGATGCGTGCCAAGTCATATTGGATTTTTGAAGAAATTTTGAAAATGAAAAATCCCTCTATACCGCCTCTAACGACCCGACAATGATTTCTGTTGACGAATTATCGTTATTCAGATGGAAATAGAAATTCTGCACCCCACCATGATGCGTGCCAAGTCATATTAGATATTTGAAGAAATATTGAAAATGAAAAATCCCTCTATACCCACTCTAACGACCGGACAATGAGTTCTGTTGACGAATTACTGTTATTCAGATGGAAATGGATATTCTGCACCCCACCATGATGCGTGCCAAGTCATATTCGATTTTTGAAGAAATATTGAAAATGAAAAATCCCTCTATACCCACTCTAACGACCCGACAATGAGTTCTGTTGACGAATTACTGTTATTCAGATGGATATGGATATTCTACACCCCACCATGATGCGTGCCAAGTCATATTGGAATTTTGAAGAAATATTGAAAATGAAAAATCCCTCTATACCCCCTCTTACGACCCGACAATGATTTCTGTAAACGAATTCTTGTTATTCAGATGGAAATATATATTCTGCACCTCACCATGTTGCGTACCAAGTCATATTCGATTTTGAGGTAATTTTGAAAATGAAAAATCCCTCTATACCACCTCTAACGACCCGACAATGATTTCTGTCGACGAATTATTGTTATTCAGATGGAAATAGATATTCTGCACCCCATCATGATGCGTGCCAAGTAATATTGGATTTTTGAAGAAATATTGAAAATGAAAAATACCTCTATACCCCCCTCTCTAACGACCCGACAGTGATTTCTGTTGACGAGTTATTGGTATCCAGATGGAAATGAATATTCTGCACCCCACCATGATGGGTGACAAGAAATATTGGATTTTTGAAGAAATATTGAAAATGAAATATCCCTCTATACCCCCTCTAACGACCCGACAATGATTTCTGTTGACGAATAATTGTAATTCAGATTGAAATAAATATTCTGCACCCCACCATGATGCGTGCCAAGTAATATTGGATTTTTGAAGAAATATTGAAAATAATAAATCCCTCTATACCCCCTCTGACGACCCGACAATGAGTTCTGTCGACGAATTATTGTTATTCAGATGGAAATAGATATTCTGCACCCCAGCATGATGCGTGCCAAGTCATATTAGATTTTTGAAGAAATATTGAAAATGAAAAATCCCTCTATACCCCCTCCAACGACCCGTCAATGATTTCTGTCGACAAATTATTGTTATTCAGATGGTAATGGATATTCTGCACCCCACCATGATGCGTGCCAAGTAATATTGGATTTTTGAAGAAATATTGAAAATAAAAAATCCCTCTATACCCCCTCTGACGACCCGACAATGATTTCTGTTGACGAATTATTGTTATTCATATGGACTTGGATACTTTGCACCCCACCATGATGCGTGCCAAGTCATATTAGATTTTTGAAGAAATATTGAAAATGAAAAATCCCTCTATACCCCCTCTATCGACCCGACAATGACTTCTGTTGACAAATTATTGTTATTCAGATGGAAATGGATATTCTGCACCCCACCATGATGTGTGCCTAGTCATATTAGATTTTTGAAGAACTTTTGGAAATGAGAAATCCCTCTATACCCCCTCTAACGAACCGACAATGAGTTCTGTTGACGAATTATTGTTATTCAGATGGAAATGGATATTCTGCACCCCACCATGATGCGTGCCGAGTCATATTGGATTTTTGAAGAAATATTGAAAATGAAAAATCCCTCTATACCCTCTCCAACGACCCGTCAATGATTTCTGTTGACGAATTATTGTTATTTAAATATATATGGATACTTTGCACCCCACTATTATGTGTGCCAAGTCATATTAGATTTTTGAAGTAATTTTGAAAATGAGAAATACCTCTATACCCCCTCTGACGACACGACAATGTTTTAAATTGAAGAATTATTGTTATTCAGATGGACATGGATACTTCTCACCCCACCATGATGCGTGCCAAGTCATTTTTGATTTTGAGGTAATTTTGAAAATGAAAAATCCCTCTATACCCCCTCTGACGACCCGACAATGATTTCTGTTGACAAATTATTGTTATTGAGATGGAAATGGATATTCTGTACCCCACCATGATGCGTGCCATGTCATATTTTATTATTGAAATCATTTTGATAATGAAAAATTCCTCTAAACCCCCTCTGACGACACGACAATGCTTTCTGTTAACCAATTATTGTTAGTTAGATATACATGAATACTTTGCACCACACCATGATGCGTGCCAAGTCATATTAGATTATGAGGTAATTTTGAAAATGAAAAATCTCTCTATACCCCCTCTGACGACACGACAATAATTTCTGTAAAGGAATTATTGTTATTCAGATAGATATGGATATTCTGCACCCCACCATGATGCGTGCCAAGTCATATTGGATTTTTGAAGAAATATTGAAAATGAAAAAATCCCTCTATACCACCTCTAACGACCCGACAATGATTTTTGTCGACGAATTGTTGTTATTCAGATGAAAATAAATATTCTGCACTCCACCGTGATGCGTGCCAAGTCATATTAGATTTTTGAAGAAATATTGAAAATGAAAAATCCCTCTATACCCCCTCTAACGACCCGACATTGATTTCTGTTGACAAATTACTGTTATTCAGATGGAAATGGATATTCTGCACCCCACCATGATGCGTGCCAAGTCATATTGGATTTTTGAAGAAATATTGAAAATGAAAAAATCCCTCTATACCACCTCTAACGACCCGACAATGATTTTTGTCGACGAATTGTTGTTATTCAGATGAAAATAAATATTCTGCACTCCACCATGATGCGTGCCAAGTCATATTAGATTTTTGAAGAAATATTGAAACTGAAAAATCCCTCTATACCTCCTCTAACGACCCGACAATGATTTCTGTAAACGAATTCTTGTTATTCAGATGGAAATATATATTCTGCACCCTACTATGATGCGTGCCAAGTCATATTTGATTTTTGAAGTCATTTTGATAATTAAAAATCCCTCTATACCCCCTCTGACGACCCGACAATGATTTCTGTTGACGAATTATTGTTATTCCAATGGACATGGATACTTTGCACCCCACCATGATGCGTGCCAAGTCATATTAGATTTTTGAAGATATATTGAAAATGAAAAATCCCTCTATACCCCCTCTAACGACCCGACAATGATTTCTGGTGACGAATTATTGTTGTTTAGATGGAAATGGATATTCTGCACCCCACCATGATGCGTGCCAAGTCATATTAGATATTTGAAGAAATTTTGAAAATGAGAAATCCCTCTATACCCCCTCCAACGACCCGTCAATGATTTCTGTTGACGAATTATTGTTATTCAGATGGAAATGGATATTCTGCACCCCACCATGATGCGTGCCAAGTCATATTTGATTTTGAGGTAATTTTGAAAATGAAAAATCCCTCTATACCCCCTCTGACGACCCGAAAATGATTTTTGTTGACAAATTATTGTTATTGAGAAGGAAATGGATATTCTGTACCCCACCATGATGCGTGCCAAGTCATATTAGATTATTGAAGAAATTTTGAAAATAAAAAATTCCTCTATACCCCCTCTGACGACCCGACAATGATTTCAGTTGAAGAATTATTGTTATTCAGATGGAAATGGATATTCTGCACCACACCATGATGCGTGCCAAGTCATATTTGATTTTGAGGTAATTTTGAAAATGAAAAATCCCTCTATACCCCCTCTGACGACCCGACAATGATTTCTGTTGACAAATTATTGTTATTGAGATAGAAATGGATATTCTGTACCCCACTATGATGCGTGCCAAGTCATATTTGATTTTTGAAGTCATTTTGAAAATGAAAAATCCCTCTATACCCCCTCTGACGACCCGACAATGATTTCAGTTGAAGATTTATTGTTATTCAGATGGAAATGGATATTCTGCACCCCACCATGATGCGTGACAAGTCATATTGGATTTTTGAAGAAATATTGAAAATGAAAAATCCCTCTATACCCCCTCTAACGACCCGACAATGATTTCTGTTGACGAATTATTGTTATCCAGATGGAAATGAATATTCTGCACCCCACCATGTTGCGTGCCAAGTCATATTTGATTTTGAGGTAAATTTGAAAATGAAAAATCCCTCTATACCCCCTCTAACGAACCGACAATGAGTTCTGTTGACGAATTATTGTTATTCAGATGGAAATGGATATTCTGCACCCCACCATGATGCGTGCCAAGTCATATTGGATTTTTGAAGAAATTTTGAAAATGAAAAATCCCTCTATACCGCCTCTAACGACCCGACAATGATTTCTGTTGACGTATTATCGTTATTCAGATGGAAATAGAAATTCTGCACCCCACCATGATGCGTGCCAAGTCATATTAGATTTTTGAAGAAATATTGAAAATGAAAAATCCCTCTATACCCACTCTAACGACCGGACAATGAGTTCTGTTGACGAATTACTGTTATTCAGATGGAAATGGATATTCTGCACCCCACCATGATGCGTGCCAAGTCATATTCGATTTTTGAAGAAATATTGAAAATGAAAAATCCCTCTATACCGCCTCTAACGACCCGACAATGATTTCTGTTGATGAATTATCGTTATTCAGATGGAAATAGATATTCTGCACCCCACCATGATGCGTGCCAAGTCATATTAGATTTTTGAAGAAATATTGAAAATGAAAAATCCCTCTATACCCACTCTAACGACCCGACAATGAGTTCTGTTGACGAATTACTGTTATTCAGATGGATATGGATATTCTACACCCCACCATGATGCGTGCCAAGTCATATTGGAATTTTGAAGAAATATTGAAAATGAAAAATCCCTCTATACCCCCTCTTACGACCTGACAATGATTTCTGTAAACGAATTCTTGTTATTCAGATGGAAATATATATTCTGCACCTCACCATGTTGCGTACCAAGTCATATTTGATTTAGAGGTAATTTTGAAAATGAAAAATCCCTCTATACCACCTCTAACGACCCGACAATGATTTCTGTCGACGAATTATTGTTATTCAGATGGAAATAGATATTCTGCATCCCATCATGATGCGTGCCAAGTAATATTGGATTTTTGAAGAAATATTGAAAATGAAAAATACCTCTATACCCCCCCCTCTAACGACCCGACAGTGATTTCTGTTGACGAGTTATTGTTATCCAGATGGAAATGAATATTCTGCACCCCACCATGATGGGTGACAAGTAATATTGGATTTTTGAAGAAATATTGAAAATGAAATATCCCTCTATACCCCCTCTAACGACCCGACAATGATTTCTGTTGACGAATAATTGTTATTCAGATTGAAATAGATATTCTGCACCCCACCATGATGCGTGCCAAGTAATATTGGATTTTTGAAGAAATATTGAAAATAAAAAATCCCTCTATACCCCCTCTGACGACCCGACAATGAGTTCTGTCGACAAATTATTGTTATTCAGATGGAAATAGATATTCTGCACCCCAGCATGATGCGTGCCAAGTCATATTAGATTTTTGAAGAAATATTGAAAATGAAAAATCCCTCTATACCCCCTCCAACGACCCGTCAATGATTTCTTTCGACAAATTATTGTTATTCAGATGGTAATGGATATTCTGCACCCCACCATGATGCGTGCCAAGTAATATTGGATTTTTGAAGAAATATTGAAAATAAAAAATCCCTCTATACCCCCTCTGACGACCCGACAATGATTTCTGTTGACGAATTATTGTTATTCATATGGACTTGGATACTTTGCACCCCACCATGATGCGTGCCAAGTCATATTAGATTTTTGAAGAAATATTGAAAATGAAAAATCCCTCTATACCCCCTCTATCGACCCGACAATGACTTCTGTTGACAAATTATTGTTATTCAGATGGAAATGGATATTCTGCACCCCACCATGATGTGTGCCTAGTCATATTAGATTTTTGAAGGACTTTTGGAAATGAGAAATCCCTCTATACCCCCTCTAACGAACCGACAATGAGTTCTGTTGACAAATTATTGTTATTCAGATGGAAATGGATATTCTGCACCCCACCATGATGCGTGCCAAGTCATATTGGATTTTTGAAGAAATATTGAAAATGAAAAATCCCTCTATACCCTCTCCAACGACCCGTCAATGATTTCTGTTGACGAATTATTGTTATTTAAATATATATGGATACTTTGCACCCCACTATTATGTGTGCCAAGTCATATTAGATTTTTGAAGTAATTTTGAAAATGAGAAATACCTCTATACCCCCTCTGACGACACGACAATGATTTAAATTGAATAATTATTGTTATTCAGATGGACATGGATACTTCTCACCCCACCATGATGCGTGCCAAGTCATTTTTGATTTTGAGGTAATTTTGAAAATGAAAAATCCCTCTATACCCCCTCTGACGACCCGACAATGATTTCTGTTGACAAATTATTGTTATTGAGATGGAAATGGATATTCTGTACCCCACCATGATGCGTGCCATGTCATATTTTATTATTGAAATCATTTTGATAATGAAAAATTCCTCTAAACCCCCTCTGACGACACGACAATGCTTTCTGTTAACCAATTATTGTTAGTTAGATATACATGAATACTTTGCACCACACTATGATGCGTGCCAAGTCATATTACATTATGAGGTAATTTTGAAAATGAAAAATCTCTCTATACCCCCTCTGACGACACGACAATAATTTCTGTTAAGGAATTATTGTTATTCAGATAGATATGGATATTCTGCACCCCACCATGATGCGTGCCAAGTATTATTAGATTTTTGAAGAAATATTGAAAATGAAAAATCCCTCTATACCCACTCTAACGACCCGACAATGAGTTCTGTTGACGAATTACTGTTATTCAGATGGATATGGATATTCTGCACCCCACCATGATGCGTGCCAAGTAATATTGGATTTTTGAAGAAATATTGAAAATAAAAAATCCCTCTATACCCCCTCTATCGACCCGACAATGACTTCTGTTGACAAATTATTGTTATTCAGATGGAAATGGATATTCTGCACCCCACCATGATGTGTGCCTAGTCATATTAGATTTTTGAAGAACTTTTGGAAATGAGAAATCCCTCTATACCCCCTCTAACGAACCGACAATGAGTTCTGTTGACGAATTATTGTTATTCAGATGGAAATGGATATTCTGCACCCCACCATGATGCGTGCCAAGTCATATTGGATTTTTGAAGAAATATTGAAAATGAAAAATCCCTCTATACCCTCTCCAACGACCCGTCAATGATTTCTGTTGACTAATTATTGTTATTTAAATATATATGGATACTTTGCACCCCACTATTATGTGTGCCAAGTCATATTAGATTTTTGAAGTAATTTTGAAAATGAGAAATACCTCTATACCCCCTCTGACGACACGACAATGATTTAAATTGAAGAATTATTGTTATTCAGATGGACATGGATACTTCTCACCCCACCATGATGCGTGCCAAGTCATTTTTGATTTTGAGGTAATTTTGAAAATGAAAAATCCCTCTATACCCCCTCTGACGACCCGACAATGATTTCTGTTGACAAATTATTGTTATTGAGATGGAAATGGATATTCTGTACCCCACCATGATGCGCGCCATGTCATATTTTATTATTGAAATCATTTTGATAATGAAAAATTCCTCTAAACCCCCTCTGACGACACGACAATGCTTTCTGTTAACCAATTATTGTTAGTTAGATATACATGAATACTTTGCACCACACCATGATGCGTGCCAAGTCATATTAGATTATGAGGTAATTTTGAAAATGAAAAATCTCTCTATACCCCCTCTGACGACACGACAATAATTTCTGTAAAGGAATTATTGTTATTCAGATAGATATGGATATTCTGCACCCCACCATGATGCGTGCCAAGTATTATTAGATTTTTGAAGAAATATTGAAATTGAAAAATCCCTCTATACCCCCTCTAACGACCCGACATTGATTTCTGTTGACAAATTACTGTTATTCAGATGGAAATGGATATTCTGCACCCCACCATGATGCGTGCCAAGTCATATTGGATTTTTGAAGAAATATTGAAAATGAAAAAATCCCTCTATACCACCTCTAACGACCCGACAATGATTTTTGTCGACGAATTGTTGTTATTCAGATGAAAATAAATATTCTGCACTCCACCGTGATGCGTGCCAAGTCATATTAGATTTTTGAAGAAATATTGAAAATGAAAAATCCCTCTATACCCCCTCTAACGACCCGACATTGATTTCTGTTGACAAATTACTGTTATTCAGATGGAAATGGATATTCTGCACCCCACCATGATGCGTGCCAAGTCATATTGGATTTTTGAAGAAATATTGAAAATGAAAAAATCCCTCTATACCACCTCTAACGACCCGACAATGATTTTTGTCGACGAATTGTTGTTATTCAGATGAAAATAAATATTCTGCACTCCACCATGATGCGTGCCAAGTCATATTAGATTTTTGAAGAAATATTGAAAATGAAAAATCCCTCTATACCCCCTCTAACGACCCGACAATGATTTCTGTAAACGAATTCTTGTTATTCAGATGGAAATATATATTCTGCACCCTACTATGATGCGTGCCAAGTCATATTTGATTTTTGAAGTCATTTTGATAATTAAAAATCCCTCTATACCCCCTCTGACGACCCGACAATGATTTCTGTTGACGAATTATTGTTATTCCGATGGACAAGGATACTTTGCACCCCACCATGATGCGTGCCAAGTCATATTAGATTTTTGAAGATATATTGAAAATGAAAAATCCCTCTATACCCCCTCTAACGACCCGACAATGATTTCTGGTGACGAATTATTGTTGTTTAGATGGAAATGGATATTCTGCACCCCACCATGATGCGTGCCAAGTCATATTAGATATTTGAAGAAATTTTGAAAATGAGAAATCCCTCTATACCCCCTCCAACGACCCGTCAATGATTTCTGTTGACGAATTATTGTTATTCAGATGGAAATGGATATTCTGCACCCCACCATGATGCGTGCCAAGTCATATTTGATTTTGAGGTAATTTTGAAAATGAAAAATCCCTCTATACCCCCTCTGACGACCCGAAAATGATTTTTGTTGACAAATTATTGTTATTGAGAAGGAAATGGATATTCTGTACCCCACCATGATGCGTGCCAAGTCATATTAGATTATTGAAGAAATTTTGAAAATAAAAAATCCCTGTATACCCCCTCTGACGACCCGACAATGATTTCAGTTGAAGAATTATTGTTATTCAGATGGAAATGGATATTCTGCACCACACCATGATGCGTGCCAAGTCATATTTGATTTTGAGGTAATTTTGAAAATGAAAAATCCCTCTATACCCCCTCTGACGACCCGACAATGATTTCTGTTGACAAATTATTGTTATTGAGATAGAAATGGATATTCTGTACCCCACTATGATGCGTGCCAAGTCATATTTGATTTTTGAAGTCATTTTGAAAATGAAAAATCCCTCTATACCCCCTCTGACGACCCGACAATGATTTCAGTTGAAGATTTATTGTTATTCAGATGGAAATGGATATTCTGCACCCCACCATGATGCGTGACAAGTCATATTGGATTTTTGAAGAAATATTGAAAATGAAAAATCCCTCTATACCCCCTCTAACGACCCGACAATGATTTCTGTTGACGAATTATTGTTATCCAGATGGAAATGAATATTCTGCACCCCACCATGTTGCGTGCCAAGTCATATTTGATTTTGAGGTAAATTTGAAAATGAAAAATCCCTCTATACCCCCTCTAACGAACCGACAATGAGTTCTGTTGACGAATTATTGTTATTCAGATGGAAATGGATATTCTGCACCCCACCATGATGCGTGCCAAGTCATATTGGATTTTTGAAGAAATTTTGAAAATGAAAAATCCCTCTATACCGCCTCTAACGACCCGACAATGATTTCTGTTGACGAATTATCGTTATTCAGATGGAAATAGAAATTCTGCACCCCACCATGATGCGTGCCAAGTCATATTAGATTTTTGAAGAAATATTGAAAATGAAAAATCCCTCTATACCCACTCTAACGACCGGACAATGAGTTCTGTTGACGAATTACTGTTATTCAGATGGAAATGGATGATATTCTGCACCCCACCATGATGCGTGCCAAGTCATATTCGATTTTTGAAGAAATATTGAAAATGAAAAATCCCTCTATACCGCCTCTAACGACCCGACAATGATTTCTGTTGATGAATTATCGTTATTCAGATGGAAATAGATATTCTGCACCCCACCATGATGCGTGCCAAGTCATATTAGATTTTTGAAGAAATATTGAAAATGAAAAATCCCTCTATACCCACTCTAACGACCCGACAATGAGTTCTGTTGACGAATTACTGTTATTCAGATGGATATGGATATTCTACACCCCACCATGATGCGTGCCAAGTCATATTGGAATTTTGAAGAAATATTGAAAATGAAAAATCCCTCTATACCCCCTCTTACGACCTGACAATGATTTCTGTAAACGAATTCTTGTTATTCAGATGGAAATATATATTCTGCACCTCACCATGTTGCGTACCAAGTCATATTTGATTTAGAGGTAATTTTGAAAATGAAAAATCCCTCTATACCACCTCTAACGACCCGACAATGATTTCTGTAGACGAATTATTGTTATTCAGATGGAAATAGATATTCTGCATCCCATCATGATGCGTGCCAAGTAATATTGGATTTTTGAAGAAATATTGAAAATGAAAAATACCTCTATACCCCCCCTCTAACGACCCGACAGTGATTTCTGTTGACGAGTTATTGTTATCCAGATGGAAATGAATATTCTGCACCCCACCATGATGGGTGACAAGTAATATTGGATTTTTGAAGAAATATTGAAAATGAAATATCCCTCTATACCCCCTCTAACGACCCGACAATGATTTCTGTTGACGAATAATTGTTATTCAGATTGAAATAGATATTCTGCACCCCACCATGATGCGTGCCAAGTAATATTGGATTTTTGAAGAAATATTGAAAATAAAAAATCCCTCTATACCCCCTCTGACGACCCGACAATGAGTTCTGTCGACAAATTATTGTTATTCAGATGGAAATAGATATTCTGCACCCCAGCATGATGCGTGCCAAGTCATATTAGATTTTTGAAGAAATATTGAAAATGAAAAATCCCTCTATACCCCCTCCAACGACCCGTCAATGATTTCTGTGGACAAATTATTGTTATTCAGATGGTAATGGATATTCTGCACCCCACCATGATGCGTGCCAAGTAATATTGGATTTTTGAAGAAATATTGAAAATAAAAAATCCCTCTATACCCCCTCTGACGACCCGACAATGATTTCTGTTGACGAATTATTGTTATTCATATGGACTTGGATACTTTGCACCCCACCATGATGCGTGCCAAGTCATATTAGATTTTTGAAGAAATATTGAAAATGAAAAATCCCTCTATACCCCCTCTATCGACCCGACAATGACTTCTGTTGACAAATTATTGTTATTCAGATGGAAATGGATATTCTGCACCCCACCATGATGTGTGCCTAGTCATATTAGATTTTTGAAGGACTTTTGGAAATGAGAAATCCCTCTATACCCCCTCTAACGAACCGACAATGAGTTCTGTTGACGAATTATTGTTATTCAGATGGAAATGGATATTCTGCACCCCACCATGATGCGTGCCAAGTCATATTGGATTTTTGAAGAAATATTGAAAATGAAAAATCCCTCTATACCCTCTCCAACGACCCGTCAATGATTTCTGTTGACGAATTATTGTTATTTAAATATATATGGATACTTTGCACCCCACTATTATGTGTGCCAAGTCATATTAGATTTTTGAAGTAATTTTGAAAATGAGAAATACCTCTATACCCCCTCTGACGACACGACAATGATTTAAATTGAATAATTATTGTTATTCAGATGGACATGGATACTTCTCACCCCACCATGATGCGTGCCAAGTCATTTTTGATTTTGAGGTAATTTTGAAAATGAAAAATCCCTCTATACCCCCTCTGACGACCCGACAATGATTTCTGTTGACAAATTATTGTTATTGAGATGGAAATGGATATTCTGTACCCCACCATGATGCGTGCCATGTCATATTTTATTATTGAAATCATTTTGATAATGAAAAATTCCTCTAAACCCCCTCTGACGACACGACAATGCTTTCTGTTAACCAATTATTGTTAGTTAGATATACATGAATACTTTGCACCACACCATGATGCGTGCCAAGTCATATTAGATTATGAGGTAATTTTGAAAATGAAAAATCTCTCTATACCCCCTCTGACGACACGACAATAATTTCTGTTAAGGAATTATTGTTATTCAGATAGATATGGATATTCTGCACCCCACCATGATGCGTGCCAAGTATTATTAGATTTTTGAAGAAATATTGAAAATGAAAAATCCCTCTATACCCACTCTAACGACCCGACAATGAGTTCTGTTGACGAATTACTGTTATTCAGATGGATATGGATATTCTGCACCCCACCATGATGCGTGCCAAGTAATATTGGATTTTTGAAGAAATATTGAAAATAAAAAATCCCTCTATACCCCCTCTGACGACCCGACAATGAGTTCTGTCGACGAATTATTGTTATTCAGATGGAAATAGATATTCTGCACCCCACCATGATGCGTGCCAAGTCATATTTGATTTTGAGGTAAGTTTGAAAATGAAAAATCCCTCTATACCCCCTCTGACGACCCGAAAATGATTTTTGTTGACAAATTATTGTTATTGAGAAGGAAATGGATATTCTGTACCCCACCATGATGCGTGCCAAGTCATATTAGATTATTGAAGAAATTTTGAAAATGAAAAATCACTCTATACCCCCTCTGACGACCCGACAATGATTTCAGTTGAAGAATTATTGTTATTCAGATGGAAATGGATATTCTGCACCACACCATGATGCGTGCCAAGTCATATTTGATTTTGAGGTAATTTTGAAAATGAAAAATCCCTCTATACCCCCTCTGACGACCCGACAATGATTTCTGTTGACAAATTATTGTTATTGAGATAGAAATGGATATTCTGTACCCCACTATGATGCGTGCCAAGTCATATTTGATTTTTGAAGTCATTTTGAAAATGAAAAATCCCTCTATACCCCCTCTGACGACCCGACAATGATTTCAGTTGAAGATTTATTGTTATTCAGATGGAAATGGATATTCTGCACCCCACCATGATGCGTGCCAAGTCATATTTGATTATTGAAATCTTTTTGATTATGATAAGTCCCTCCATACCCCCTCTGACGACACGACAATGATTTATGTTGACGAATTAATGATAGTCAGATAGAAATGGATATTCTGCACCCCGCCATGATGCGTGCCAAGTCATATTAGATGTTTGAAGAAATATTGAAAATGAAAAATCCCTCTATACCCACTCTAACGACCGGACAATGAGTTCTGTTGACAAATTACTGTTATTCAGATGGAAATGGATATTCTGCACCCCACCATGATGCGTGCCAAGTCATATTTGATTATTGAAATCTTTTTGATTATGATAAGTCCCTCCATACCCCCTCTGACGACACGACAATGATTTATGTTGACGAATTAATGATAGTCAGATAGAAATGGATATTCTGCACCCCGCCATGATGCGTGCCATGTCATATTTGATTATTGAAATCTTTTTGATAATGAAAAATCCCTCTATACCCCCTCTGACGACCCGACAATGATTTCTGTTGACAAATTACTGTTATTCAGATGGAAATGGATATTTTGCACCCCACCAGGATGCGTGCCAAATCATATTGAATTTTTGAAGAAATATTGAAAATGAAAAATCCCTCTATACCCCCTCTAACGACCCGACATTGATTTCTGTTGACAAATTACTGTTATTCAGATGGAAATGGAAATTCTGCACCCCACCATGATGCGTGCCAAGTAATATTGGATTTTTGAAGAAATATTGAAAATGAAAAATCCCTCTATACCCACTCTAACGACCCGACAACCAGTTCTGTTGACGAATTACTGTTATTCAGATGGAAATGGATATTTTGCACCCCACCAGGATGCGTGCCAAATCATATTGAATTTTTGAAGAAATATTGAAAATGAAAAATCCCTCTATACCCCCTCTAACGACCCGACATTGATTTCTGTTGACAAATTACTGTTATTCAGATGGAAATGGAAATTCTGCACCCCACCATGATGCGTGCCAAGTCATATTGGATTTTTGAAGAAATATTGAAAATGAAAAAATCCCTCTATACCACCTCTAACGACCCGACAATGATTTTTGTCGACGAATTGTTGTTATTCAGATGAAAATAAATATTCTGCACTCCACCATGATGCGTGCCAAGTCATATTAGATATTTGAAGAAATATTGAAAATGAAAAATCCCTCTATACCCCCTCTAACGACCCGACAATGATTTTTGTAAACGAATTCTTGTTATTCAGATGGAAATATATATTCTGCACCCTACTATGATGCGTGCCAAGTCATATTTGATTTTTGAAGTCATTTTGATAATTAAAAATCCCTCTATACCCCCTCTGACGACCCGACAATGATTTCTGTTGACGAATTATTGTTATTCCGATGAACATGGATACTTTGCACCCCACCATGATGCGTGCCAAGTCATATTAGATTTTTGAAGATATATTGAAAATGAAAAATCCCTCTATACTCCCTCTAACGACCCGACAATGATTTCTGGTGACGAATTATTGTTGTTTAGATGGAAATGGATATTCTGCACCCCACCATGATGCGTGCCAAGTCATATTAGATATTTGAAGAAATTTTGAAAATGAGAAATCCCTCTATACCCCCTCCAACGACCCGTCAATGATTTCTGTTGACGAATTATTGTTATTCAGATGGAAATGGATATTCTGCACCCCACCATGATGCGTGCCAAGTCATATTTGATTTTGAGGTAATTTTGAAAATGAAAAATCCCTCTATACCCCCTCTGACGACCCGAAAATGATTTTTGTTGACAAATTATTGTTATTGAGAAGGAAATGGATATTCTGTACCCCACCATGATGCGTGCCAAGTCATATTAGATTATTGAAGAAATTTTGAAAATGAAAAATCCCTCTATACCCCCTCTGACGACCCGACAATGATTTCAGTTGAAGAATTATTGTTATTCAGATGGAAATGGATATTCTGCACCACACCATGATGCGTGCCAAGTCATATTTGATTTTGAGGTAATTTTGAAAATGAAAAATCCCTCTATACCCCCTCTGACGACCCGACAATGATTTCTGTTGACAAATTATTGTTATTGAGATAGAAATGGATATTCTGTACCCCACTATGATGCGTGCCAAGTCATATTTGATTTTTGAAGTCATTTTGAAAATGAAAAATCCCTCTATACCCCCTCTGACGACCCGACAATGATTTCAGTTGAAGATTTATTGTTATTCAGATGGAAATTGATATTCTGCACCCCACCATGATGCGTGACAAGTCATATTGGATTTTTGAAGAAATATTGAAAATGAAAAATCCCTCTCTACCCCCTCTAACGACCCGACAATGATTTCTGTTGACGAATTATTGTTATCCAGATGGAAATGAATATTCTGCACCCCACCATGTTGCGTGCCAAGTCATATTAGATATTTGAAGAAATATTGAAAATGAAAAATCCCTCTATACCCCCTCTAACGACCCGACAATGATTTTTGTAAACGAATTCTTGTTATTCAGATGGAAATATATATTCTGCACCCTACTATGATGCGTGCCAAGTCATATTTGATTTTTGAAGTCATTTTGATAATTAAAAATCCCTCTATACCCCCTCTGACGACCCGACAATGATTTCTGTTGACGAATTATTGTTATTCCGATGAACATGGATACTTTGCACCCCACCATGATGCGTGCCAAGTCATATTAGATTTTTGAAGATATATTGAAAATGAAAAATCCCTCTATACTCCCTCTAACGACCCGACAATGATTTCTGGTGACGAATTATTGTTGTTTAGATGGAAATGGATATTCTGCACCCCACCATGATGCGTGCCAAGTCATATTAGATATTTGAAGAAATTTTGAAAATGAGAAATCCCTCTATACCCCCTCCAACGACCCGTCAATGATTTCTGTTGACGAATTATTGTTATTCAGATGGAAATGGATATTCTGCACCCCACCATGATGCGTGCCAAGTCATATTTGATTTTGAGGTAATTTTGAAAATGAAAAATCCCTCTATACCCCCTCTGACGACCCGAAAATGATTTTTGTTGACAAATTATTGTTATTGAGAAGGAAATGGATATTCTGTACCCCACCATGATGCGTGCCAAGTCATATTAGATTATTGAAGAAATTTTGAAAATGAAAAATCCCTCTATACCCCCTCTGACGACCCGACAATGATTTCAGTTGAAGAATTATTGTTATTCAGATGGAAATGGATATTCTGCACCACACCATGATGCGTGCCAAGTCATATTTGATTTTGAGGTAATTTTGAAAATGAAAAATCCCTCTATACCCCCTCTGACGACCCGACAATGATTTCTGTTGACAAATTATTGTTATTGAGATAGAAATGGATATTCTGTACCCCACTATGATGCGTGCCAAGTCATATTTGATTTTTGAAGTCATTTTGAAAATGAAAAATCCCTCTATACCCCCTCTGACGACCCGACAATGATTTCAGTTGAAGATTTATTGTTATTCAGATGGAAATTGATATTCTGCACCCCACCATGATGCGTGCCAAGTAATATTGGATTTTTGAAGAAATATTGAAAATGAAAAATCCCTCTATACCCACTCTAACGACCCGACAACCAGTTCTGTTGACGAATTACTGTTATTCAGATGGAAATGGATATTTTGCACCCCACCAGGATGCGTGCCAAATCATATTGAATTTTTGAAGAAATATTGAAAATGAAAAATCCCTCTATACCCCCTCTAACGACCCGACATTGATTTCTGTTGACAAATTACTGTTATTCAGATGGAAATGGAAATTCTGCACCCCACCATGATGCGTGCCAAGTCATATTGGATTTTTGAAGAAATATTGAAAATGAAAAAATCCCTCTATACCACCTCTAACGACCCGACAATGATTTTTGTCGACGAATTGTTGTTATTCAGATGAAAATAAATATTCTGCACTCCACCATGATGCGTGCCAAGTCATATTAGATATTTGAAGAAATATTGAAAATGAAAAATCCCTCTATACCCCCTCTAACGACCCGACAATGATTTTTGTAAACGAATTCTTGTTATTCAGATGGAAATATATATTCTGCACCCTACTATGATGCGTGCCAAGTCATATTTGATTTTTGAAGTCATTTTGATAATTAAAAATCCCTCTATACCCCCTCTGACGACCCGACAATGATTTCTGTTGACGAATTATTGTTATTCCGATGAACATGGATACTTTGCACCCCACCATGATGCGTGCCAAGTCATATTAGATTTTTGAAGATATATTGAAAATGAAAAATCCCTCTATACTCCCTCTAACGACCCGACAATGATTTCTGGTGACGAATTATTGTTGTTTAGATGGAAATGGATATTCTGCACCCCACCATGATGCGTGCCAAGTCATATTAGATATTTGAAGAAATTTTGAAAATGAGAAATCCCTCTATACCCCCTCCAACGACCCGTCAATGATTTCTGTTGACGAATTATTGTTATTCAGATGGAAATGGATATTCTGCACCCCACCATGATGCGTGCCAAGTCATATTTGATTTTGAGGTAATTTTGAAAATGAAAAATCCCTCTATACCCCCTCTGACGACCCGAAAATGATTTTTGTTGACAAATTATTGTTATTGAGAAGGAAATGGATATTCTGTACCCCACCATGATGCGTGCCAAGTCATATTAGATTATTGAAGAAATTTTGAAAATGAAAAATCCCTCTATACCCCCTCTGACGACCCGACAATGATTTCAGTTGAAGAATTATTGTTATTCAGATGGAAATGGATATTCTGCACCACACCATGATGCGTGCCAAGTCATATTTGATTTTGAGGTAATTTTGAAAATGAAAAATCCCTCTATACCCCCTCTGACGACCCGACAATGATTTCTGTTGACAAATTATTGTTATTGAGATAGAAATGGATATTCTGTACCCCACTATGATGCGTGCCAAGTCATATTTGATTTTTGAAGTCATTTTGAAAATGAAAAATCCCTCTATACCCCCTCTGACGACCCGACAATGATTTCAGTTGAAGATTTATTGTTATTCAGATGGAAATTGATATTCTGCACCCCACCATGATGCGTGCCAAGTAATATTGGATTTTTGAAGAAATATTGAAAATGAAAAATCCCTCTATACCCACTCTAACGACCCGACAACCAGTTCTGTTGACGAATTACTGTTATTCAGATGGAAATGGATATTTTGCACCCCACCAGGATGCGTGCCAAATCATATTGAATTTTTGAAGAAATATTGAAAATGAAAAATCCCTCTATACCCCCTCTAACGACCCGACATTGATTTCTGTTGACAAATTACTGTTATTCAGATGGAAATGGAAATTCTGCACCCCACCATGATGCGTGCCAAGTCATATTGGATTTTTGAAGAAATATTGAAAATGAAAAAATCCCTCTATACCACCTCTAACGACCCGACAATGATTTTTGTCGACGAATTGTTGTTATTCAGATGAAAATAAATATTCTGCACTCCACCATGATGCGTGCCAAGTCATATTAGATATTTGAAGAAATATTGAAAATGAAAAATCCCTCTATACCCCCTCTAACGACCCGACAATGATTTTTGTAAACGAATTCTTGTTATTCAGATGGAAATATATATTCTGCACCCTACTATGATGCGTGCCAAGTCATATTTGATTTTTGAAGTCATTTTGATAATTAAAAATCCCTCTATACCCCCTCTGACGACCCGACAATGATTTCTGTTGACGAATTATTGTTATTCCGATGAACATGGATACTTTGCACCCCACCATGATGCGTGCCAAGTCATATTAGATTTTTGAAGATATATTGAAAATGAAAAATCCCTCTATACTCCCTCTAACGACCCGACAATGATTTCTGGTGACGAATTATTGTTGTTTAGATGGAAATGGATATTCTGCACCCCACCATGATGCGTGCCAAGTCATATTAGATATTTGAAGAAATTTTGAAAATGAGAAATCCCTCTATACCCCCTCCAACGACTCGTCAATGATTTCTGTTGACGAATTATTGTTATTCAGATGGAAATGGATATTCTGCACCCCACCATGATGCGTGCCAAGTCATATTTGATTTTGAGGTAATTTTGAAAATGAAAAATCCCTCTATACCCCCTCTGACGACCCGAAAATGATTTTTGTTGACAAATTATTGTTATTGAGAAGGAAATGGATATTCTGTACCCCACCATGATGCGTGCCAAGTCATATTAGATTATTGAAGAAATTTTGAAAATGAAAAATCCCTCTATACCCCCTCTGACGACCCGACAATGATTTCAGTTGAAGAATTATTGTTATTCAGATGGAAATGGATATTCTGCACCACACCATGATGCGTGCCAAGTCATATTTGATTTTGAGGTAATTTTGAAAATGAAAAATCCCTCTATACCCCCTCTGACGACCCGACAATGATTTCTGTTGACAAATTATTGTTATTGAGATAGAAATGGATATTCTGTACCCCACTATGATGCGTGCCAAGTCATATTTGATTTTTGAAGTCATTTTGAAAATGAAAAATCCCTCTATACCCCCTCTGACGACCCGACAATGATTTCAGTTGAAGATTTATTGTTATTCAGATGGAAATTGATATTCTGCACCCCACCATGATGCGTGACAAGTCATATTGGATTTTTGAAGAAATATTGAAAATGAAAAATCCCTCTCTACCCCCTCTAACGACCCGACAATGATTTCTGTTGACGAATTATTGTTATCCAGATGGAAATGAATATTCTGCACCCCACCATGTTGCGTGCCAAGTCATATTTGATTTTGAGGTAAATTTGAAAATGAAAAATCCCTCTATACCCCCTCTAACGAACCGACAATGAGTTCTGTTGACGAATTATTGTTATTCAGATGGAAATGGATATTCTGCACCCCACCATGATGCGTGCCAAGTCATATTGGATTTTTGAAGAAATTTTGAAAATGAAAAATCCCTCTATACCGCCTCTAACGACCCGACAATGATTTCTGTTGACGAATTATCGTTATTCAGATGGAAATAGAAATTCTGCACCCCACCATGATGCGTGTCAAGTCATATTAGATTTTTGAAGAAATATTGAAAATGAAAAATCCCTCTATACCCACTCTAACGACCGGACAATGAGTTCTGTTGACGAATTACTGTTATTCAGATGGAAATGGATATTCTGCACCCCACCATGATGCGTGCCAAGTCATATTCGATTTTTGAAGAAATATTGAAAATGAAAAATCCCTCTATACCGCCTCTAACGACCCGACAATGATTTCTGTTGATGAATTATCGTTATTCAGATGGAAATAGATATTCTGCACCCCACCATGATGCGTGCCAAGTCATATTAGATTTTTGAAGAAATATTGAAAATGAAAAATCCCTCTATACCCACTCTAACGACCCGACAATGAGTTCTGTTGACGAATTACTGTTATTCAGATGGATATGGATATTCTACACCCCACCATGATGCGTGCCAAGTCATATTGGAATTTTGAAGAAATATTGAAAATGAAAAATCCCTCTATACCCCCTCTTACGACCCGACAATGATTTCTGTAAACGAATTCTTGTTATTCAGATGGAAATATATATTCTGCACCTCACCATGTTGCGTACCAAGTCATATTCGATTTTGAGGTAATTTTGAAAATGAAAAATCCCTCTATACCACCTCTAACGACCCGACAATGATTTCTGTCGACGAATTATTGTTATTCAGATGGAAATAGATATTCTGCACCCCATCATGATGCGTGCCAAGTAATATTGGATTTTTGAAGAAATATTGAAAATGAAAAATACCTCTATACCCCCCTCTCTAACGACCCGACAGTGATTTCTATTGACGAGTTATTGGTATCCAGATGGAAATGAATATTCTGCACCCCACCATGATGGGTGACAAGAAATATTGGATTTTTGAAGAAATATTGAAAATGAAATATCCCTCTATACCCCCTCTAACGACCCGACAATGATTTCTGTTGACGAATAATTGTTATTCAGATTGAAATAGATATTCTGCACCCCACCATGATGCGTGCCAAGTAATATTGGATTTTTGAAGAAATATTGAAAATAATAAATCCCTCTATACCCCCTCTGACGACCCGACAATGAGTTCTGTCGACGAATTATTGTTATTCAGATGGAAATAGATATTCTGCACCCCAGCATGATGCGTGCCAAGTCATATTAGATTTTTGAAGAAATATTGAAAATGAAAAATCCCTCTATACCCCCTCCAACGACCCGTCAATGATTTCTGTCGACAAATTATTGTTATTCAGATGGTAATGGATATTCTGCACCCCACCATGATGCGTGCCAAGTAATATTGGATTTTTGAAGAAATATTGAAAATAAAAAATCCCTCTATACCCCCTCTGACGACCCGACAATGATTTCTGTTGACGAATTATTGTTATTCATATGGACTTGGATACTTTGCACCCCACCATGATGCGTGCCAAGTCATATTAGATTTTTGAAGAAATATTGAAAATGAAAAATCCCTCTATACCCCCTCTATCGACCCGACAATGACTTCTGTTGACAAATTATTGTTATTCAGATGGAAATGGATATTCTGCACCCCACCATGATGTGTGCCTAGTCATATTAGATTTTTGAAGAACTTTTGGAAATGAGAAATCCCTCTATACCCCCTCTAACGAACCGACAATGAGTTCTGTTGACGAATTATTGTTATTCAGATGGAAATGGATATTCTGCACCCCACCATGATGCGTGCCGAGTCATATTGGATTTTTGAAGAAATATTGAAAATGAAAAATCCCTCTATACCCTCTCCAACGACCCGTCAATGATTTCTGTTGACGAATTATTGTTATTTAAATATATATGGATACTTTGCACCCCACTATTATGTGTGCCAAGTCATATTAGATTTTTGAAGTAATTTTGAAAATGAGAAATACCTCTATACCCCCTCTGACGACACGACAATGTTTTAAATTGAAGAATTATTGTTATTCAGATGGACATGGATACTTCTCACCCCACCATGATGCGTGCCAAGTCATTTTTGATTTTGAGGTAATTTTGAAAATGAAAAATCCCTCTATACCCCCTCTGACGACCCGACAATGATTTCTGTTGACAAATTATTGTTATTGAGATGGAAATGGATATTCTGTACCCCACCATGATGCGTGCCATGTCATATTTTATTATTGAAATCATTTTGATAATGAAAAATTCCTCTAAACCCCCTCTGACGACACGACAATGCTTTCTGTTAACCAATTATTGTTAGTTAGATATACATGAATACTTTGCACCACACCATGATGCGTGCCAAGTCATATTAGATTATGAGGTAATTTTGAAAATGAAAAATCTCTCTATACCCCCTCTGACGACACGACAATAATTTCTGTAAAGGAATTATTGTTATTCAGATAGATATGGATATTCTGCACCCCACCATGATGCGTGCCAAGTCATATTGGATTTTTGAAGAAATATTGAAAATGAAAAAATCCCTCTATACCACCTCTAACGACCCGACAATGATTTTTGTCGACGAATTGTTGTTATTCAGATGAAAATAAATATTCTGCACTCCACCGTGATGCGTGCCAAGTCATATTAAATTTTTGAAGAAATATTGAAAATGAAAAATCCCTCTATACCCCCTCTAACGACCCGACATTGATTTCTGTTGACAAATTACTGTTATTCAGATGGAAATGGATATTCTGCACCCCACCATGATGCGTGCCAAGTCATATTGGATTTTTGAAGAAATATTGAAAATGAAAAAATCCCTCTATACCACCTCTAACGACCCGACAATGATTTTTGTCGACGAATTGTTGTTATTCAGATGAAAATAAATATTCTGCACTCCACCATGATGCGTGCCAAGTCATATTAGATTTTTGAAGAAATATTGAAACTGAAAAATCCCTCTATACCTCCTCTAACGACCCGACAATGATTTCTGTAAACGAATTCTTGTTATTCAGATGGAAATATATATTCTGCACCCTACTATGATGCGTGCCAAGTCATATTTGATTTTTGAAGTCATTTTGATAATTAAAAATCCCTCTATACCCCCTCTGACGACCCGACAATGATTTCTGTTGACGAATTATTGTTATTCCGATGGACATGGATACTTTGCACCCCACCATGATGCGTGCCAAGTCATATTAGATTTTTGAAGATATATTGAAAATGAAAAATCCCTCTATACCCCCTCTAACGACCCGACAATGATTTCTGGTGACGAATTATTGTTGTTTAGATGGAAATGGATATTCTGCACCCCACCATGATGCGTGCCAAGTCATATTAGATATTTGAAGAAATTTTGAAAATGAGAAATCCCTCTATACCCCCTCCAACGACCCGTCAATGATTTCTGTTGACGAATTATTGTTATTCAGATGGAAATGGATATTCTGCACCCCACCATGATGCGTGCCAAGTCATATTTGATTTTGAGGTAATTTTGAAAATGAAAAATCCCTCTATACCCCCTCTGACGACCCGAAAATGATTTTTGTTGACAAATTATTGTTATTGAGAAGGAAATGGATATTCTGTACCCCACCATGATGCGTGCCAAGTCATATTAGATTATTGAAGAAATTTTGAAAATAAAAAATCCCTGTATACCCCCTCTGACGACCCGACAATGATTTCAGTTGAAGAATTATTGTTATTCAGATGGAAATGGATATTCTGCACCACACCATGATGCGTGCCAAGTCATATTTGATTTTGAGGTAATTTTGAAAATGAAAAATCCCTCTATACCCCCTCTGACGACCCGACAATGATTTCTGTTGACAAATTATTGTTATTGAGATAGAAATGGATATTCTGTACCCCACTATGATGCGTGCCAAGTCATATTTGATTTTTGAAGTCATTTTGAAAATGAAAAATCCCTCTATACCCCCTCTGACGACCCGACAATGATTTCAGTTGAAGATTTATTGTTATTCAGATGGAAATGGATATTCTGCACCCCACCATGATGCGTGACAAGTCATATTGGATTTTTGAAGAAATATTGAAAATGAAAAATCCCTCTATACCCCCTCTAACGACCCGACAATGATTTCTGTTGACGAATTATTGTTATCCAGATGGAAATGAATATTCTGCACCCCACCATGTTGCGTGCCAAGTCATATTTGATTTTGAGGTAAATTTGAAAATGAAAAATCCCTCTATACCCCCTCTAACGAACCGACAATGAGTTCTGTTGACGAATTATTGTTATTCAGATGGAAATGGATATTCTGCACCCCACCATGATGCGTGCCAAGTCATATTGGATTTTTGAAGAAATTTTGAAAATGAAAAATCCCTCTATACCGCCTCTAACGACCCGACAATGATTTCTGTTGACGAATTATCGTTATTCAGATGGAAATAGAAATTCTGCACCCCACCATGATGCGTGCCAAGTCATATTAGATTTTTGAAGAAATATTGAAAATGAAAAATCCCTCTATACCCACTCTAACGACCGGACAATGAGTTCTGTTGACGAATTACTGTTATTCAGATGGAAATGGATGATATTCTGCACCCCACCATGATGCGTGCCAAGTCATATTCGATTTTTGAAGAAATATTGAAAATGAAAAATCCCTCTATACCGCCTCTAACGACCCGACAATGATTTCTGTTGATGAATTATCGTTATTCAGATGGAAATAGATATTCTGCACCCCACCATGATGCGTGCCAAGTCATATTAGATTTTTGAAGAAATATTGAAAATGAAAAATCCCTCTATACCCACTCTAACGACCCGACAATGAGTTCTGTTGACGAATTACTGTTATTCAGATGGATATGGATATTCTACACCCCACCATGATGCGTGCCAAGTCATATTGGAATTTTGAAGAAATATTGAAAATGAAAAATCCCTCTATACCCCCTCTTACGACCTGACAATGATTTCTGTAAACGAATTCTTGTTATTCAGATGGAAATATATATTCTGCACCTCACCATGTTGCGTACCAAGTCATATTTGATTTAGAGGTAATTTTGAAAATGAAAAATCCCTCTATACCACCTCTAACGACCCGACAATGATTTCTGTAGACGAATTATTGTTATTCAGATGGAAATAGATATTCTGCATCCCATCATGATGCGTGCCAAGTAATATTGGATTTTTGAAGAATTATTGAAAATGAAAAATACCTCTTTACCCCCCCTCTAACGACCCGACAGTGATTTCTGTTGACGAGTTATTGTTATCCAGATGGAAATGAATATTCTGCACCCCACCATGATGGGTGACAAGTAATATTGGATTTTTGAAGAAATATTGAAAATGAAATATCCCTCTATACCCCCTCTAACGACCCGACAATGATTTCTGTTGACGAATAATTGTTATTCAGATTGAAATAGATATTCTGCACCCCACCATGATGCGTGCCAAGTAATATTGGATTTTTGAAGAAATATTGAAAATAAAAAATCCCTCTATACCCCCTCTGACGACCCGACAATGAGTTCTGTCGACAAATTATTGTTATTCAGATGGAAATAGATATTCTGCACCCCAGCATGATGCGTGCCAAGTCATATTAGATTTTTGAAGAAATATTGAAAATGAAAAATCCCTCTATACCCCCTCCAACGACCCGTCAATGATTTCTGTCGACAAATTATTGTTATTCAGATGGTAATGGATATTCTGCACCCCACCATGATGCGTGCCAAGTAATATTGGATTTTTGAAGAAATATTGAAAATAAAAAATCCCTCTATACCCCCTCTGACGACCCGACAATGATTTCTGTTGACGAATTATTGTTATTCATATGGACTTGGATACTTTGCACCCCACCATGATGCGTGCCAAGTCATATTAGATTTTTGAAGAAATATTGAAAATGAAAAATCCCTCTATACCCCCTCTATCGACCCGACAATGACTTCTGTTGACAAATTATTGTTATTCAGATGGAAATGGATATTCTGCACCCCACCATGATGTGTGCCTAGTCATATTAGATTTTTGAAGGACTTTTGGAAATGAGAAATCCCTCTATACCCCCTCTAACGAACCGACAATGAGTTCTGTTGACGAATTATTGTTATTCAGATGGAAATGGATATTCTGCACCCCACCATGATGCGTGCCAAGTCATATTGGATTTTTGAAGAAATATTGAAAATGAAAAATCCCTCTATACCCTCTCCAACGACCCGTCAATGATTTCTGTTGACGAATTATTGTTATTTAAATATATATGGATACTTTGCACCCCACTATTATGTGTGCCAAGTCATATTAGATTTTTGAAGTAATTTTGAAAATGAGAAATACCTCTATACCCCCTCTGACGACACGACAATGATTTAAATTGAATAATTATTGTTATTCAGATGGACATGGATACTTCTCACCCCACCATGATGCGTGCCAAGTCATTTTTGATTTTGAGGTAATTTTGAAAATGAAAAATCCCTCTATACCCCCTCTGACGACCCGACAATGATTTCTGTTGACAAATTATTGTTATTGAGATGGAAATGGATATTCTGTACCCCACCATGATGCGTGCCATGTCATATTTTATTATTGAAATCATTTTGATAATGAAAAATTCCTCTAAACCCCCTCTGACGACACGACAATGCTTTCTGTTAACCAATTATTGTTAGTTAGATATACATGAATACTTTGCACCACACCATGATGCGTGCCAAGTCATATTAGATTATGAGGTAATTTTGAAAATGAAAAATCTCTCTATACCCCCTCTGACGACACGACAATAATTTCTGTTAAGGAATTATTGTTATTCAGATAGATATGGATATTCTGCACCCCACCATGATGCGTGCCAAGTATTATTAGATTTTTGAAGAAATATTGAAAATGAAAAATCCCTCTATACCCACTCTAACGACCCGACAATGAGTTCTGTTGACGAATTACTGTTATTCAGATGGATATGGATATTCTGCACCCCACCATGATGCGTGCCAAGTAATATTGGATTTTTGAAGAAATATTGAAAATAAAAAATCCCTCTATACCCCCTCTGACGACCCGACAATGAGTTCTGTCGACGAATTATTGTTATTCAGATGGAAATAGATATTCTGCACCCCAGCATGATGCGTGCCAAGTCATATTAGATTTTTGAAGAAATATTGAAAATGAAAAATCCCTCTATACCCCCTCCAACGACCCGTCAATGATTTCTGTCGACAAATTATTGTTATTCAGATGGTAATGGATATTCTGCACCCCACCATGATGCGTGCCAAGTAATATTGGATTTTTGAAGAAATATTGAAAATAAAAAATCCCTCTATACCCCCTCTGACGATCCGACAATGATTTCTGTTGACGAATTATTGTTATTCATATGGACTTGGATACTTTGCACCCCACCATGATGCGTGCCAAGTCATATTTCATTTTGAGGTAATTTTGAAAATGAAAAATCCCTCTATACCCCCTCTGAAGACTCGACAATGATTTCTGTTGACAAATTATTGTTATTGAGATGGAAATGGATATTCTGTACCCCACCATGATGCGTGCCAAGTCATATTAGATTATTGAAGAAATTTTGAAAATGAAAAATCCCTCTATACCTCCTCCAACGACCCGTCAATGATTTCTGTTGACGAATTATTGTTATTCAGATGGAAATGGATATTCTGCACCCCACCATGATGCGTGCCAAGTCATATTTGATTTTGAGGTAATTTTGAAAATGAAAAATCCCTCTATACCCCCTCTGAAGACCCGACAATGATTTCTGTTGACAAATTATTGTTATTGAGATGGAAATGGATATTCTGTACCCCACCATGATGCGTGCCAAGTCATATTAGATTATTGAAGAAATATTGAAAATGAAAAATCCCTCTATACCCCCTCCAACGACCCGTCAATGATTTCTGTTGACGAGTTATTGTTATTTAGATGGAATTGGATATTCTGCACCCCACCATGATGCGTGCCAAATCATATTTGATTTTGAGGTAATTTTGAAAATGAAAAATCCCTCTATACCCCCTCTGACGACCCGACAATGATTTCTGTTGACAAATTATTGTTATTGAGATAGAAATGGATATTCTGTACCCCACTATGATGCGTGCCAAGTCATATTTGATTTTTGAAGTCATTTTGAAAATGAAAAATCCCTCTATACCCCCTCTGACGACCCGACAATGATTTCAGTTGAAGAATTATTGTTATTCAGATGGAAATGGATATTCTGCACCCCACCATGATGCGTGACAAGTCATATTGGATTTTTGAAGAAATATTGAAAATGAAAAATCCCTCTATACCCCCTCTAACGACCCGACAATGATTTCTGTTGACGAATTATTGTTATCCAGATGGAAATGAATATTCTGCACCCCACCATGTTGCGTGCCAAGTCATATTTGATTTTGAGGTAAATTTGAAAATGAAAAATCCCTCTATACCCCCTCTAACGAACCGACAATGAGTTCTGTTGACGAATTATTGTTATTCAGATGGAAATGGATATTCTGCACCACACCATGATGCGTGCCAAGTCATATTGGATTTTTGAAGAAATATTGAAAATGAAAAATCCCTCTATACCCCCTCTAACTAACCGACAATGAGTTCTGTTGACGAATTATTGTTATTCAGATGGAAATGGATATTCTGCACCCCACCATGATGCGTGCCAAGTCATATTGGAATTTTGAAGAAATATTGAAAATGAAAAATCCCTCTATACCCCCTCTAACTAACCGACAATGAGTTCTGTTGACGAATTATTGTTATCCAGATGGAAATGAATATTCTGCACCCCACCATGTTGCGTGCCAAGTCATATTTGATTTTGAGGTAAATTTGAAAATGAAAAATCCCTCTATACCCCCTCTAACGAACCGACAATGAGTTCTGTTGACGAATTATTGTTATTCAGATGGAAATGGATATTCTGCACCACACCATGATGCGTGCCAAGTCATATTGGATTTTTGAAGAAATATTGAAAATGAAAAATCCCTCTATACCCCCTCTAACTAACCGACAATGATTTCTGTCGACAAATTATTGTTATTCAGATGGTACTGGATATTCTGCACCCCACTATGATGCGTGCCAAGTCATATTTGATTTTGAGGTACTTTTGAAAATGAGAAATCCCTCTATACCCCCTCTGACGACACGACAATGATTTAAATTGAAGAATTATTGTTATTCAGATGGACATGGATACTTCTCACCCCACCATGATGCGTGCCAAGTCATTTTTGATTTTGAGGTAATTTTGAAAATGAAAAATCCCTCTATACCCCCTCTGACGACCCGACAATGATTTCTGTTGACAAATTATTGTTATTGAGATGGAAATGGATATTCTGTACCCCACCATGATGCGTGCCATGTCATATTTTATTATTGAAATCATTTTGATAAAGAAAAATTCCTCTAAACCCCCTCTGACGACACGACAATGCTTTCTGTTAACCAATTATTGTTAGTTAGATATACATGAATACTTTGCACCACACCATGATGCGTGCCAAGTCATATTAGATTATGAGGTAATTTTGAAAATGAAAAATCTCTCTATACCCCCTCTGACGACACGACAATAATTTCTGTAAAGGAATTATTGTTATTCAGATAGATATGGATATTCTGCACCCCACCATGATGCGTGCCAAGTATTATTAGATTTTTGAAGAAATATTGAAATTGAAAAATCCCTCTATACCCCCTCTAACGACCCGACAATGATGTCTGTTGACGAAGTATTGTTATTTAAATATATATGGATACTTTGCACCCCACTATGATGCGTGCCAAGTCATATTAGATTTTTGAAGTAATTTTGAAAATGAGAAATACCTCTATACCCCCTCTGACGACACGACAATGATTTAAATTGACGAATTATTGTTATTCAGATGGACATGGATACCTTGCACCCCTCCATGATGCGTGCCAAGTCATAATATATTTTTGAAGTAATTTTGAAAATGATAAATCCCTCCATACCCCCTCTGACGACACGACAATGATTTATGTTGACGAATTAATGTTAGTCAGATAGAAATGGATATTCTGCACCCCGCCATGATGCGTGCCATGTCATATTTGATTATTGAAATCTTTTTGATAATGAAAAATCCTTTATACCCCCTCTGACGACCCGACAATGATTTCTGTTGACGAATAATTGTTATTCAGATTGAAATAGATATTCTGCAACCCACCATGATGCGTGCCAAGTAATATTGGATTTTTGAAGAAATATTGAAAATGAAAAATCCCTCTATACCCACTCTAACGACCCGACAACCAGTTCTGTTGACGAATTACTGTTATTCAGATGGAAATGGATATTTTGCACCCCACCATGATGCGTGCCAAGTCATATTGAATTTTTGAAGAAATATTGAAAATGAAATATCCCTCTATACCCCCTCTAACGACCCGACAATGATTTTTCTCGACGAATTGTTGTTTTTCAGATGAAAATAAATATTCTGCACTCCACCATGATGCGTGCCAAGTCATATTAGATTTTTGAAGAAATATTGAAAATGAAAAATCCCTCTATACCCCCTCTAACGACCCGACAATGATTTCTGTAAACGAATTCTTGTTATTCAGATGGAAATATATATTCTGCACCCTACTATGATGCGTGCCAAGTCATATTTGATTTTTGAAGTCATTTTGATAATTAAAACTCACTCTATACCCCCTCTGACGACCCGACAATGATTTCTGTTGACGAATTATTGTTATTCCGATGGACATGGATACTTTGCACCCCACCATGATGCGTGCCAAGTCATATTAGATTTTTGGAGATATATTGAAAATGAAAAATCCCTCTATACCCCCTCTAACGACCCGACAATGATTTCTGGTGACGAATTATTGTTGTTTAGATGGAAATGGATATTCTGCACCCCACCATGATGCGTGCCAAGTCATATTAGATATTTGAAGAAATTTTGAAAATGAGAAATCCCTCTATACCCCCTCCAACGACCCGTCAATGATTTCTGTTGACGAATTATTGTTATTCAGATGGAAATGGATATTCTGCACCCCACCATGATGCGTGCCAAGTCATATTTGATTTTGAGGTAAGTTTGAAAATGAAAAATCCCTCTATACCCCCTCTGACGACCCGAAAATGATTTTTGTTGACAAATTATTGTTATTGAGAAGGAAATGGATATTCTGTACCCCACCATGATGCGTGCCAAGTCATATTAGATTATTGAAGAAATTCTGAAAATGAAAAATCCCTCTATACCCCCTCTGACGACCCGACAATGATTTCAGTTGAAGAATTATTGTTATTCAGATGGAAATGGATATTCTGCACCACACCATGATGCGTGCCAAGTCATATTTGATTTTGAGGTAATTTTGAAAATGAAAAATCCCTCTATACTCCCTCTGACGACCCGACAATGATTTCTGTTGACAAATTATTGTTATTGAGATATAAATGGATATTCTGTACCCCACTATGATGCGTGCCAAGTCATATTTGATTTTTGAAGTCATTTTGAAAATGAAAAATCCCTCTATACCCCCTCTGACGACCCGACAATGATTTCAGTTGAAGATTTATTGTTATTCAGATGGAAATGGATATTCTGCACCCCACCATGATGCGTGACAAGTCATATTGGATTTTTGAAGAAATATTGAAAATGAAAAATCCCTCTATACCCCCTCTAACGACCCGACAATGATTTCTGTTGACGAATTATTGTTATCCAGATGGAAATGAATATTCTGCACCCCACCATGTTGCGTGCCAAGTCATATTTGATTTTGAGGTAAATTTGAAAATGAAAAATCCCTCTATACCCCCTCTAACGACCCGACAATGATTTCTGTTGACGAATTATCGTTATTCAGATGGAAATAGATATTCTGCACCCCACCATGGTGCGTGCCAAGTCATATTAGATTTTTGAAGAAATATTGAAAATGAAAAATCCCTCTATACCCACTCTAACGACCGGACAATGAGTTCTGTTGAAGAATTACTGTTATTCAGATGGAAATGGATATTCTGCACCCCACCATGATGCGTGCCAAGTCATATTTGATTATTGAAATCTTTTTGATTATGATAAATCCCTCCATACCCCCTCTGACGACACGACAATGATTTATGTTGACGAATTAATGATAGTCAGATAGAAATGGATATTCTGCACCCCGCCATGATGCGTGCCATGTCATATTTGATTATTGAAATCTTTTTGATAATGAAATATCCCTCTATACCCCCTCTGACGACCCGACAATGATTTCTGTTGACGAATAATTGTTATTCAGATTGAAATAGATATTCTGCAACCCACCATGATGCGTGCCAAGTAATATTGGATTTTTGAAGAAAAATTGAAAATGAAAAATCCCTCTATACCCACTCTAACGACCCGACAACCAGTTCTGTTGACGAAATACTGTTATTCAGATGGAAATGGATATTTTGCACCCCACCAGGATGCGTGCCAAGTCATATTGAATTTTTGAAGAAATATTGAAAATGAAAAATCCCTCTATACCCCCTCTAACGACCCGACATTGATTTCTGTTGACAAATTACTGTTATTCAGATGGAAATGGATATTCTGCACCCCACCATGATGCGTGCCAAGTCATATTGGATTTTTGAAGAAATATTGAAAATGAAAAAATCCCTCTATACCACCTCTAACGACCCGACAATGATTTTTGTCGACGAATTGTTGTTATTCAGATGAAAATAAATATTCTGCACTCCACCATGATGCGTGCCAAGTCATATTAGATTTTTGAAGAAATATTGAAAATGAAAAATCCCTCTATACCCCCTCTAACGACCCGACAATGATTTCTGTAAACGAATTCTTGTTATTCAGATGGAAATATATATTCTGCACCCTACTATGATGCGTGCCAAGTCATATTTGATTTTTGAAGTCATTTTGATAATTAAAAATCCCTCTATACCCCCTCTGACGACCCGACAATGATTTCTGTTGACGAATTATTGTTATTCCGATGGACATGGATACTTTGCACCCCACCATGATGCGTGCCAAGTCATATTAGATTTTTGAAGATATATTGAAAATGAAAAATCCCTCTATACCCCCTCTAACGACCCGACAATGATTTCTGGTGACGAATTATTGTTGTTTAGATGGAAATGGATATTCTGCACCCCACCATGATGCGTGCCAAGTCATATTAGATATTTGAAGAAATTTTGAAAATGAGAAATACCTCTATACCCCCTCCAACGACCCTTCAATGATTTCTGTTGACGAATTATTGTTATTCAGATGGAAATGGATATTCTGCACCCCACCATGATGCGTGCCAAGTCATATTTGATTTTGAGGTAATTTTGAAAATGAAAAATCCCTCTATACCCCCTCTGACGACCCGAAAATGATTTTTGTTGACAAATTATTGTTATTGAGAAGGAAATGGATATTCTGTACCCCACCATGATGCGTGCCAAGTCATATTAGATTATTGAAGAAATTTTGAAAATGAAAAATCCCTCTATACCCCCTCTGACGACCCGACATTGATTTCAGTTGAAGAATTATTGTTATTCAGATGGAAATGGATATTCTGCACCACACCATGATGCGTGCCAAGTCATATTTGATTTTGAGGTAATTTTGAAAATGAAAAATCCCTCTATACCCCCTCTGACGACCCGACAATGATTTCTGTTGACAAATTATTGTTATTGAGATAGAAATGGATATTCTGTACCCCACTATGATGCGTGCCAAGTCATATTTGATTTTTGAAGTCATTTTGAAAATGAAAAATCCCTCTATACCCCCTCTGACGACCCGACAATGATTTCAGTTGAAGATTTATTGTTATTCAGATGGAAATGGATATTCTGCACCCCACCATGATGCGTGACAAGTCATATTGGATTTTTGAAGAAATATTGAAAATGAAAAATCCCTCTATACCCCCTCTAACGACCCGACAATGATTTCTGTTGACGAATTATTGTTATCCAGATGGAAATGAATATTCTGCACCCCACCATGTTGCGTGCCAAGTCATATTTGATTTTGAGGTAAATTTGAAAATGAAAAATCCCTCTATACCCCCTCTAACGAACCGACAATGAGTTCTGTTGACGAATTATTGTTATTCAGATGGAAATGGATATTCTGCACCCCACCATGATGCGTGCCAAGTCATATTGGATTTTTGAAGAAATTTTGAAAATGAAAAATCCCTCTATACCGCCTCTAACGACCCGACAATGATTTCTGTTGATGAATTATCGTTATTCAGATGGAAATAGATATTCTGCACCCCACCATGATGCGTGCCAAGTCATATTAGATTTTTGAAGAAATATTGAAAATGAAAAATCCCTCTATACCGCCTCTAACGACCCGACAATGATTTCTGTTGATGAATTATCGTTATTCAGATGGAAATAGATATTCTGCACCCCACCATGATGCGTGCCAAGTCATATTAGATTTTTGAAGAAATATTGAAAATGAAAAATCCCTCTATACCCACTCTAACGACCCGACAATGAGTTCTGTTGACGAATTACTGTTATTCAGATGGATATGGATATTCTACACCCCACCATGATGCGTGCCAAGTCATATTGGAATTTTGAAGAAATATTGAAAATGAAAAATCCCTCTATACCCCCTCCAACGACCCGTCAATGATTTCTGTCGACAAATTATTGTTATTCAGATGGTAATGGATATTCTGCACCCCACCATGATGCGTGCCAAGTAATATTGGATTTTTGAAGAAATATTGAAAATAAAAAATCCCTCTATACCCCCTCTGACGACCCGACAATGATTTCTGTTGACGAATTATTGTTATTCATATGGACTTGGATACTTTGCACCCCACCATGATGCGTGCCAAGTCATATTAGATTTTTGAAGAAATATTGAAAATGAAAAATCCCTCTATACCCCCTCTAGCGACCCGACAATGACTTCTGTTGACAAATTATTGTTATTCAGATGGAAATGGATATTCTGCACCCCACCATGATGTGTGCCTAGTCATATTAGATTTTTGAAGAACTTTTGGAAATGAGAAATCCCTCTATACCCTCTCCAACGACCCGTCAATGATTTCTGTTGACAAATTATTGTTATTCAGATGGTATTGGATATTCTGCACCCCACCATGATGCGTGCCAAGTCATATCTGATTTTGAGGTATTTTTGAAAATGAAAAATCCCTCTATACCCCCTCTGACGACCCGAAAATGATTTTTGTTGACAAATTATTGTTATTGAGAAGGAAATGGATATTCTGTACCCCACCATGATGCGTGCCTAGTCATATTAGATTATTGAAGAAATTTTGAAAATGAAAAATCCCTCTATACCCCCTCTGACGACCCGACAATGATTTCAGTTGAAGAATTATTGTTATTGAGATGGAAATGGATATTCTGCACCACACCATGATGCGTGCCAAGTCATATTTGATTTTGAGGTAATTTTGAAAATGAAAAATCCCTCTATACCCCCTCTGACGACCCGACAATGATTTCTGTTGACAAATTATTGTTATTGAGATTGAAATGGATATTCTGTACCCCACTATGATGCGTGCCAAGTCATATTTGATTTTTAAAGTCATTTTGAATATGAAAAATCCCTCTATACCCCCTCTGACGACCCGACAATGATTTCAGTTGAAGAATTATTGTTATTCAGATGGAAATGGATATTCTGCACCACACCATGATGCGTGCCAAGTCATATTTGATTTTGAGGTAATTTTGAAAATGAAAAATCCCTCTATACCCCCTCTGACGACCCGACAATGATTTCTGTTGACAAATTATTGTTATTGAGATAGAAATGGATATTCTGCACCCCACCATGATGCGTGACAAGTCATATTGGATTTTTGAAGAAATATTGAAAATGAAAAATCCCTCTATACCCCCTCTAACGACCCGACAATGATTTCTGTTGACGAATTATTGTTATCCAGATGGAAATGAATATTCTGCACCCCACCATGTTGCGTGCCAAGTCATATTTGATTTTGAGGTAATTTTGAAAATGAAAAATACCTCTATAACCCCTCTGACGACCTGACAATGAATTCTGTTGACCAATTATTGTTATTGAGATGGAAATGGATATTCTGTACCCCACCATGATGCGTGCCTAGTCATATTTGATTTTTGAAGTCATTTTGAAAATGAAAAATCCCTCTATACCCCCTCTAACGACCCGACAATGATTTCTGGTGACGAATTATTGTTGTTTAGATGGAAATGGATATTCTGCACCCCACCATGATGCGTGCCAAGTCATATTAGATATTTGAAGAAATTTTGAAAATGAGAAATCCCTCTATACCCCCTCCAACGACCCGTCAATGATTTCTGTTGACGAATTATTGTTATTCAGATGGAAATGGATATTCTGCACCCCACCATGATGCGTGCCAAGTCATATCTGATTTTGAGGTATTTTTGAAAATGAAAAATCCCTCTATACCCCCTCTGACGACCCGAAAATGATTTTTGTTGACAAATTATTGTTATTGAGAAGGAAATGGATATTCTGTACCCCACCATGATGCGTGCCTAGTCATATTAGATTATTGAAGAAATTTTGAAAATGAAAAATCCCTCTATACCCCCTCTGACGACCCGACAATGATTTCAGTTGAAGAATTATTGTTATTGAGATGGAAATGGATATTCTGCACCACACCATGATGCGTGCCAAGTCATATTTGATTTTGAGGTAATTTTGAAAATGAAAAATCCCTCTATACCCCCTCTGACGACCCGACAATGATTTCTGTTGACAAATTATTGTCATTGAGATTGAAATGGATATTCTGTACCCCACTATGATGCGTGCCAAGTCATATTTGATTTTTAAAGTCATTTTGAATATGAAAAATCCCTCTATACCCCCTCTGACGACCCGACAATGATTTCAGTTGAAGAATTATTGTTATTCAGATGGAAATGGATATTCTGCACCACACCATGATGCGTGCCAAGTCATATTTGATTTTGAGGTAATTTTGAAAATGAAAAATCCCTCTATACCCCCTCTGACGACCCGACAATGATTTCTGTTGACAAATTATTGTTATTGAGATAGAAATGGATATTCTGCACCCCACCATGATGCGTGACAAGTCATATTGGATTTTTGAAGAAATATTGAAAATGAAAAATCCCTCTATACCCCCTCTAACGACCCGACAATGATTTCTGTTGACGAATTATTGTTATCCAGATGGAAATGAATATTCTGCACCCCACCATGTTGCGTGCCAAGTCATATTTGATTTTGAGGTAAATTTGAAAATGAAAAATCCCTCTATACCCCCTCTAACGAACCGACAATGAGTTCTGTTGACGAATTATTGTTATTCAGATGGAAATGGATATTATGCACCCCACCATGATGCGTGCCAAGTCATATTGGATTTTTGAAGAAATTTTGAAAATGAAAAATCCCTCTATACCGCCTCTAACGACCCGACAATGATTTCTGTTGACGAATTATTGTTATCCAGATGGAAATGAATATTCTGCACCCCACCATGTTGCGTGCCAAGTCATATTTGATTTTGAGGTAAATTTGAAAATGAAAAATCCCTCTATACCCCCTCTAACGACCCGACAATGATTTCTGGTGACGAATTATTGTTGTTTAGATGGAAATGGATATTCTGCACCCCACCATGATGCGTGCCAAGTCATATTAGATATTTGAAGAAATTTTGAAAATGAGAAATCCCTCTATACCCCCTCCAACGACCCGTCAATGATTTCTGTTGACGAATTATTGTTATTCAGATGGAAATGGATATTCTGCACCCCACCATGATGCGTGCCAAGTCATATTTGATTTTGAGGTAATTTTGAAAATGAAAAATCCCTCTATACCCCCTCTGACGACCCGAAAATGATTTTTGTTGACAAATTATTGTTATTGAGAAGGAAATGGATATTCTGTACCCCACCATGATGCGTGCCAAGTCATATTAGATTATTGAAGAAATTTTGAAAATGAAAAATCCCTCTATACCCCCTCTGACGACCCGACAATGATTTCAGTTGAAGAATTATTGTTATTCAGATGGAAATGGATATTCTGCACCACACCATGATGCGTGCCAAGTCATATTTGATTTTGAGGTAATTTTGAAAATGAAAAATCCCTCTATACTCCCTCTGACGACCCGACAATGATTTCTGTTGACAAATTATTGTTATTGAGATATAAATGGATATTCTGTACCCCACTATGATGCGTGCCAAGTCATATTTGATTTTTGAAGTCATTTTGAAAATGAAAAATCCCTCTATACCCCCTCTGACGACCCGACAATGATTTCAGTTGAAGATTTATTGTTATTCAGATGGAAATGGATATTCTGCACCCCACCATGATGCGTGACAAGTCATATTGGATTTTTGAAGAAATATTGAAAATGAAAAATCCCTCTATACCCCCTCTAACGACCCGACAATGATTTCTGTTGACGAATTATCGTTATTCAGATGGAAATAGATATTCTGCACCCCACCATGATGCGTGCCAAGTCATATTAGATTTTTGAAGAAATATTGAAAATGAAAAATCCCTCTATACCCTCTCTAACGACCGGACAATGAGTTCTGTTGACGAATTACTGTCATTCAGATGGAAATGGATATTCTGCACCCCACCATGATGCGTGCCAAGTCATATTTGATTATTGAAATCTTTTTGATTATGATAAATCCCTCCATACCCCCTCTGACGACACGACAATGATTTATGTTGACGAATTAATGATAGTCAGATAGAAATGGATATTCTGCACCCCGCCATGATGCGTGCCATGTCATATTTGATTATTGAAATCTTTTTGATAATGAAATATCCCTCTATACCCCCTCTGACGACCCGACAATGATTTCTGTTGACGAATAATTGTTATTCAGATTGAAATAGATATTCTGCAACCCACCATGATGCGTGCCAAGTAATATTGGATTTTTGAAGAAAAATTGAAAATGAAAAATCCCTCTATACCCACTCTAACGACCCGACAACCAGTTCTGTTGACGAATTACTGTTATTCAGATGGAAATGGATATTTTGCACCCCACCAGGATGCGTGCCAAGTCATATTGAATTTTTGAAGAAATATTGAAAATGAAAAATCCCTCTATACCCCCTCTAACGACCCGACATTGATTTCTGTTGACAAATTACTGTTATTCAGATGGAAATGGATATTCTGCACCCCACCATGATGCGTGCCAAGTCATATTGGATTTTTGAAGAAATATTGAAAATGAAAAAATCCCTCTATACCACCTCTAACGACCCGACAATGATTTTTGTCGACGAATTGTTGTTATTCAGATGAAAATAAATATTCTGCACTCCACCATGATGCGTGCCAAGTCATATTAGATTTTTGAAGAAATATTGAAAATGAAAAATCCCTCTATACCCCCTCTAACGACCCGACAATGATTTCTGTAAACGAATTCTTGTTATTCAGATGGAAATATATATTCTGCACCCTACTATGATGCGTGCCAAGTCATTTTTGATTTTTGAAGTCATTTTGATAATTAAAAATCCCTCTATACCCCCTCTGACGACCCGACAATGATTTCTGTTGACGAATTATTGTTATTCCGATGGACATGGATACTTTGCACCCCACCATGATGCGTGCCAAGTCATATTAGATTTTTGAAGATATATTGAAAATGAAAAATCCCTCTATACCCCCTCTAACGACCCGACAATGATTTCTGGTGACGAATTATTGTTGTTTAGATGGAAATGGATATTCTGCACCCCACCATGATGCGTGCCAAGTCATATTAGATATTTGAAGAAATTTTGAAAATGAGAAATACCTCTATACCCCCTCCAACGACCCTTCAATGATTTCTGTTGACGAATTATTGTTATTCAGATGGAAATGGATATTCTGCACCCCACCATGATGCGTGCCAAGTCATATTTGATTTTGAGGTAATTTTGAAAATGAAAAATCCCTCTATACCCCCTCTGACGACCCGAAAATGATTTTTGTTGACAAATTATTGTTATTGAGAAGGAAATGGATATTCTGTACCCCACCATGATGCGTGCCAAGTCATATTAGATTATTGAAGAAATTTTGAAAATGAAAAATCCCTCTATACCCCCTCTGACGACCCGACATTGATTTCAGTTGAAGACTTATTGTTATTCAGATGGAAATGGATATTCTGCACCACACCATGATGCGTGCCAAGTCATATTTGATTTTGAGGTAATTTTGAAAATGAAAAATCCCTCTATACCCCCTCTGACGACCCGACAATGATTTCTGTTGACAAATTATTGTTATTGAGATAGAAATGGATATTCTGTACCCCACTATGATGCGTGCCAAGTCATATTTGATTTTTGAAGTCATTTTGAAAATGAAAAATCCCTCTATACCCCCTCTGACGACCCGACAATGATTTCAGTTGAAGATTTATTGTTATTCAGATGGAAATGGATATTCTGCACCCCACCATGATGCGTGACAAGTCATATTGGATTTTTGAAGAATTATTGAAAATGAAAAATCCCTCTATACCCCCTCTAACGACCCGACAATGATTTCTGTTGACGAATTATTGTTATTCAGATGGAAATGGATATTCTGCACCCCACCATGATGCGTGCCAAGTCATATTGGATTTTTGAAGAAATTTTGAAAATGAAAAATCCCTCTATACCGCCTCTAACGACCCGACAATGATTTCTGTTGATGAATTATCGTTATTCAGATGGAAATAGATATTCTGCACCCCACCATGATGCGTGCCAAGTCATATTAGATTTTTGAAGAAATATTGAAAATGAAAAATCCCTCTATACCCACTCTAACGACCCGACAATGAGTTCTGTTGACGAATTACTGTTATTCAGATGGATATGGATATTCTACACCCCACCATGATGCGTGCCAAGTCATATTGGAATTTTGAAGAAATATTGAAAATGAAAAATCCCTCTATACCCCCTCCAACGACCCGTCAATGATTTCTGTCGACAAATTATTGTTATTCAGATGGTAATGGATATTCTGCACCCCACCATGATGCGTGCCAAGTAATATTGGATTTTTGAAGAAATATTGAAAATAAAAAATCCCTCTATACCCCCTCTGACGACCCGACAATGATTTCTGTTGACGAATTATTGTTATTCATATGGACTTGGATACTTTGCACCCCACCATGATGCGTGCCAAGTCATATTAGATTTTTGAAGAAATATTGAAAATGAAAAATCCCTCTATACCCCCTCTATCGACCCGACAATGACTTCTGTTGACAAATTATTGTTATTCAGATGGAAATGGATATTCTGCACCCCACCATGATGTGTGCCTAGTCATATTAGATTTTTGAAGAACTTTTGGAAATGAGAAATCCCTCTATACCCTCTCCAACGACCCGTCAATGATTTCTGTTGACAAATTATTGTTATTCAGATGGTATTGGATATTCTGCACCCCACTCTGATGCGTGCCAAGTCATATTTGATTTTGAGGTACTTTTGAAAATGAGAAATCCCTCTATACCCCCTCTGACGACACGACAATGATTTAAATTGAAGAATTATTGTTATTTAGAAGGACATGGATACTTTGCACCCCACCATGATGCGTGCCAAGTCATATTAGATTTTTGAAGTAATTTTGAAATTGATAAATCCCTCCATACCCCCTCTGACGACACGACAATGATTTATGTTGACGAATTAATGTTAGTCAGATAGAAATGGATATTCTGCACCCCGCCATGATGTGTGCCAAGTCATATTAGATTTTTGAAGAACTTTTGAAAATGAGAAATCCCTCTATACCCTCTCCATCGACCCGTCAATGATTTCTGTTGACAAATTATTGTCATTCAGATGGTACTGGATATTCTGCACCCCACTATGATGCGTGCCAAGTCATATTTGATTTTGAGGTACTTTTGAAAATGAGAAATCCCTCTATACCCCCTCTGACGACACGACAATGATTTAAATTGAAGAATTATTGTTATTCAGATGGACATGGATACTTCGCACCCCAACATGATGCGTGCCAAGTCATTTTTTATTTTGAGGTAATTTTGAAAATGAAAAATCCCTCTATACCCCCTCTGACGACCCGACAATGATTTCTGTTGACAAATTATTGTTATTGAGGTGAAAATGGATATTCTGTACCACAACATGATGCGTGCCAAGTCATATTAGATTATTGAAGAACTTTTGAAAATGAGAAATCCCTCTATACCCTCTCCAACGACCCGTCAATGATTTCTGTCGACAAATTATTGTTATTCAGATGGTACTGGATATTCTGCACCCCACTATGATGCGTGCCAAGTCATATTTGATTTTGAGGTACTTTTGAAAATGAGAAATCCCTCTATACCCCCTCTGACGACACGACAATGATTTAAATTGAAGAATTATTGTTATTCAGATGGACATGGATACTTCGCACCCCACCATGATGCGTGCCAAGTCATTTTTGATTTTGAGGTAATTTTGAAAATGAAAAATCCCTCTATACCCCCTCTGACGACACGACAATGATTTCTGTTAACCAATTATTGTTAGTTAGATATACATGAATACTTTGCACCACACCATGATGCGTGCCAAGTCACATTAAATTATGAGGTAACTTTGAAAATGAAAAATCTCTCTATACCCCCTCTGACGACACGACAATAATTTCTGTTAAGGAATTATTGTTATTCAGATAGATATGGATATTCTGCACCCCACCATGATGCGTGCCAAGTAATATTAAATTTTTGAGGAAATATTGAAATTGAAAAATCCCCCTATACCCCCTCTAACGACCCGACAATGATTTCTGTTGACGAATTATTGTTATTTAAATATATATGGATACTTTGCACCCCACTATGATGCGTGCCAAGTCATATTAGATTTTTGAAGTAATTTCGAAAATGAGAAATACCTCTATACCCCCTCTGACGACACGACAATGATTTAAATTGACGAATTATTGTTATTCAGATGGACGTGGATACTTTGCACCCCACCATGATGCGTGCCAAGTCATATTAGACTTTTGAAGATATATTGAAAATGAAAAATCCCTCAATACCCCCTCTAACGACCCGACAATGATATCTGTTGACAAATTATTGTTATTCAGATTGAAATGGATATTCTGCACCCTACCATGATGCGTGCCAAGTCATATTAGATTTTTGAAGTCATTTTGAAAATGAAAAATCCCTGTATACCCCCTTCAACGACCCGTCAATGATTTTTGTTGCCGAATTATTGTTATTCAGATAGAAATGGATATTCTTCACCCCACCATGAAGCGTGCCAAGTCATATTTGATTTTGAGGTAATTTTGAAAATGAAAAATCACTCTATACCCCCTCTGACGACCCGACAATGATTTCTGTTGACAAATTATTGTTATTGAGATGGAAATGGATATTCTGCACCCCACCATGATGCGTGCCAAGACATATTAGATTTTTGAAGAAATATTGAAAATGAAAAATCCCTCTATACCCCCTCTGACGACTCGACAATGATTTCTGTTGACGAATTATTGTTATTCAGATGATTATGGATACTTTGCACCCCACTATGATGCGTGCCAAGTCATATTAGATTTTTGAAGAAATATTGAAAATGAAAAATCCCTCTATACCCCCTCCAACGACCCGTCAATGATTTCTGTCAACAAATTATTGTTATTCAGATGGAAATGGATATTCTGCACCCCACTATGATGCGTGCCAAGTCATATTTGATTTTGAGGTAATTTTGAAAATGAAAAATACCTCTATAACCCCTCTGACGACCTGACAATGAATTCTGTTGACCAATTATTGTTATTGAGATGGAAATGGATATTCTGTACCCCACCATGATGCGTGCCTAGTCATATTTGATTTTTGAAGTCATTTTGAAAATGAAAAATCCCTCTATACCCCCTCTAACGACCCGACAATGATTTCTGGTGACGAATTATTGTTGTTTAGATGGAAATGGATATTCTGCACCCCACCATGATGCGTGCCAAGTCATATTAGATATTTGAAGAAATTTTGAAAATGAGAAATCCCTCTATACCCCCTCCAACGACCCGTCAATGATTTCTGTTGACGAATTATTGTTATTCAGATGGAAATGGATATTCTGCACCCCACCATGATGCGTGCCAAGTCATATCTGATTTTGAGGTAATTTTGAAAATGAAAAATCCCTCTATACCCCCTCTGACGACCCGAAAATGATTTTTGTTGACAAATTATTGTTATTGAGAAGGAAATGGATATTCTGTACCCCACCATGATGCGTGCCTAGTCATATTAGATTATTGAAGAAATTTTGAAAATGAAAAATCCCTCTATACCCCCTCTGACGACCCGACAATGATTTCAGTTGGAGAATTATTGTTATTGAGATGGAAATGGATATTCTGCACCACACCATGATGCGTGCCAAGTCATATTTGATTTTGAGGTAATTTTGAAAATGAAAAATCCCTCTATACCCCCTCTGACGACCCGACAATGATTTCTGTTGACAAATTATTGTTATTGAGATAGAAATGGATATTCTGTACCCCACTATGATGCGTGCCAAGTCATATTTGATTTTTAAAGTCATTTTGAAAATGAAAAATCCCTCTATACCCCCTCTGACGACCCGACAATGATTTCAGTTGAAGAATTATTGTTATTCAGATGGAAATGGATATTCTGCACCACACCATGATGCGTGCCAAGTCATATTTGATTTTGAGGTAATTTTGAAAATGAAAAATCCCTCTATACCCCCTCTGACGACCCGACAATGATTTCTGTTGACAAATTATTGTTATTGAGATAGAAATGGATATTCTGCACCCCACCATGATGCGTGACAAGTCATATTGGATTTTTGAAGAAATATTGAAAATGAAAAATCCCTCTATACCCCCTCTAACGACCCGACAATGATTTCTGTTGACGAATTATTGTTATCCAGATGGAAATGAATATTCTGCACCCCACCATGTTGCGTGCCAAGTCATATTTGATTTTGAGGTAAATTTGAAAATGAAAAATCCCTCTATACCCCCTCTAACGAACCGACAATGAGTTCTGTTGACGAATTATTGTTATTCAGATGGAAATGGATATTATGCACCCCACCATGATGCGTGCCAAGTCATATTGGATTTTTGAAGAAATTTTGAAAATGAAAAATCCCTCTATACCGCCTCTAACGACCCGACAATGATTTCTGTTGACGAATTATCGTTATTCAGATGGAAATAGAAATTCTGCACCCCACCATGATGCGTGCCAAGTCATATTAGATTTTTGAAGAAATATTGAAAATGAAAAATCCCTCTATACCCCCTCTGACGACCCGACAATGATTTCTGTTGACGAATTATTGTTATTCATATGGACTTGGATACTTTGCACCCCACCATGATGCGTGCCAAGTCATATTAGATTTTTGAAGAAATATTGAAAATGAAAAATCCCTCTATACCCCCTCTATCGACCCGACAATGACTTCTGTTGACAAATTATTGTTATTCAGATGGAAATGGATATTCTGCACCCCACCATGATGTGTGCCTAGTCATATTAGATTTTTGAAGGACTTTTGGAAATGAGAAATCCCTCTATACCCCCTCTAACGAACCGACAATGAGTTCTGTTGACGAATTATTGTTATTCAGATGGAAATGGATATTCTGCACCCCACCATGATGCGTGCCAAGTCATATTGGATTTTTGAAGAAATATTGAAAATGAAAAATCCCTCTATACCCTCTCCAACGACCCGTCAATGATTTCTGTTGACGAATTATTGTTATTTAAATATATATGGATACTTTGCACCCCACTATTATGTGTGCCAAGTCATATTAGATTTTTGAAGTAATTTTGAAAATGAGAAATATCTCTATACCCCCTCTGACGACACGACAATGATTTAAATTGAATAATTATTGTTATTCAGATGGACATGGATACTTCTCACCCCACCATGATGCGTGCCAAGTCATTTTTGATTTTGAGGTAATTTTGAAAATGAAAAATCCCTCTATACCCCCTCTGACGACCCGACAATGATTTCTGTTGACAAATTATTGTTATTGAGATGGAAATGGATATTCTGTACCCCACCATGATGCGTGCCATGTCATATTTTATTATTGAAATCATTTTGATAATGAAAAATTCCTCTAAACCCCCTCTGACGACACGACAATGCTTTCTGTTAACCAATTATTGTTAGTTAGATATACATGAATACTTTGCACCACACCATGATGCGTGCCAAGTCATATTAGATTATGAGGTAATTTTGAAAATGAAAAATCTCTCTATACCCCCTCTGACGACACGACAATAATTTCTGTTAAGGAATAATTGTTATTCAGATAGATATGGATATTCTGCACCCCACCATGATGCGTGCCAAGTATTATTAGATTTTTGAAGAAATATTGAAAATGAAAAATCCCTCTATACCCACTCTAACGACCCGACAATGAGTTCTGTTGACGAATTACTGTTATTCAGATGGATATGGATATTCTGCACCCCACCATGATGCGTGCCAAGTAATATTGGATTTTTGAAGAAATATTGAAAATAAAAAATCCCTCTATACCCCCTCTGACGACCCGACAATGAGTTCTGTCGACGAATTATTGTTATTCAGATGGAAATAGATATTCTGCACCCCAGCATGATGCGTGCCAAGTCATATTAGATTTTTGAAGAAATATTGAAAATGAAAAATCCCTCTATACCCCCTCCAACGACCCGTCAATGATTTCTGTCGACAAATTATTGTTATTCAGATGGTAATGGATATTCTGCACCCCACCATGATGCGTGCCAAGTAATATTGGATTTTTGAAGAAATATTGAAAATAAAAAATCCCTCTATACCCCCTCTGACGACTCGACAATGATTTCTGTTGACGAATTATTGTTATTCATATGGACTTGGATACTTTGCACCCCACCATGATGCGTGCCAAGTCATATTTGATTTTGAGGTAATTTTGAAAATGAAAAATCCCTCTATACCCCCTCTGAAGACTCGACAATGATTTCTGTTGACAAATTATTGTTATTGAGATGGAAATGTATATTCTGTACCCCACCATGATGCGTGCCAAGTCATATTAGATTATTGAAGAAATTTTGAAAATGAAAAATCCCTCTATACCTCCTCCAACGACCCGTCAATGATTTCTGTTGACGAATTATTGTTATTCAGATGGAAATGGATATTCTGCACCCCACCATGATGCGTGCCAAGTCATATTTGATTTTGAGGTAATTTTGAAAATGAAAAATCCCTCTATACCCCCTCTGAAGACCCGACAATGATTTCTGTTGACGAGTTATTGTTATTTAGATGGAATTGGATATTCTGCACCCCACCATGATGCGTGCCAAATCATATTTGATTGTGAGGTAATTTTGAAAATGAAAAATGCCTCTATACCCCCTCTGACGACCCGACAATGATTTCTGTTGACAAATTATTGTTATTGAGATAGAAATGGATATTCTGTACCCCACTATGATGCGTGCCAAGTCATATTTGATTTTTGAAGTCATTTTGAAAATGAAAAATCCCTCTATACCCCCTCTGACGACCCGACAATGATTTCAGTTGAAGAATTATTGTTATTCAGATGGAAATGGATATTCTGCACCCCACCATGATGCGTGACAAGTCATATTGGATTTTTGAAGAAATATTGAAAATGAAAAATCCCTCTATACCCCCTCTAACGACCCGACAATGATTTCTGTTGACGAATTATTGTTATCCAGATGGAAATGAATATTCTGCACCCCACCATGTTGCGTGCCAAGTCATATTTGATTTTGAGGTAAATTTGAAAATGAATAATCCCTCTATACCCCCTCTAACGAACCGACAATGAGTTCTGTTGACGAATTATTGTTATTCAGATGGAAATGGATATTCTGCACCACACCATGATGCGTGCCAAGTCATATTGGATTTTTGAAGAAATATTGAAAATGAAAAATCCCTCTATACCCCCTCTAACGAACCGACAATGAGTTCTGTTGACGAATTATTGTTATTCAGATGGAAATGGATATTCTGCACCCCACCATGATGCGTGCCAAGTCATATTGGAATTTTGAAGAAATATTGAAAATGAAAAATCCCTCTATACCCTCTCCAACGACCCGTCAATGATTTCTGTCGACAAATTATTGTTATTCAGATGGTACTGGATATTCTGCACCCCACTATGATGCGTGCCAAGTCATATTTGATTTTGAGGTACTTTTGAAAATGAGAAATCCCTCTATACCCCCTCTGACGACACGACAATGATTTAAATTGAAGAATTATTGTTATTCAGATGGACATGGATACTTCTCACCCCACCATGATGCGTGCCAAGTCATTTTTGATTTTGAGGTAATTTTGAAAATGAAAAATCCCTCTATACCCCCTCTGACGACCCGACAATGATTTCTGTTGACAAATTATTGTTATTGAGATAGAAATGGATATTCTGTACCCCACTATGATGCGTGCCAAGTCATATTTGATTTTTGAAGTCATTTTGAAAATGAAAAATCCCTCTATACCCCCTCTGACGACCCGACAATGATTTCAGTTGAAGATTTATTGTTATTCAGATGGAAATGGATATTCTGCACCCCACCATGATGCGTGACAAGTCATATTGGATTTTTGAAGAAATATTGAAAATGAAAAATCCCTCTATACCCCCTCTAACGACCCGACAATGATTTCTGTTGACGAATTATTGTTATCCAGATGGAAATGAATATTCTGCACCCCACCATGTTGCGTGCCAAGTCATATTTGATTTTGAGGTAAATTTGAAAATGAAAAATCCCTCTATACCCCCTCTAACGAACCGACAATGAGTTCTGTTGACGAATTATTGTTATTCAGATGGAAATGGATATTCTGCACCCCACCATGATGCGTGCCAAGTCATATTGGAATTTTGAAGAAATATTGAAAATAAAAAATCCCTCTATACCCCCTCTGACGACCCGACAATGATTTCTGTTGACGAATTATTGTTATTCATATGGACTTGGATACTTTGCACCCCACCATGATGCGTGCCAAGTCATATTAGATTTTTGAAGAAATATTGAAAATGAAAAATCCCTCTATACCCCCTCTATCGACCCGACAATGACTTCTGTTGACAAATTATTGTTATTCAGATGGAAATGGATATTCTGCACCCCACCATGATGTGTGCCTAGTCATATTAGATTTTTGAAGAACTTTTGGAAATGAGAAATCCCTCTATACCCTCTCCAACGACCCGTCAATGATTTCTGTTGACAAATTATTGTTATTCAGATGGTATTGGATATTCTGCACCCCACTCTGATGCGTGCCAAGTCATATTTGATTTTGAGGTACTTTTGAAAATGAGAAATCCCTCTATACCCCCTCTGACGACACGACAATGATTTAAATTGAAGAATTATTGTTATTTAGAAGGACATGGATACTTTGCACCCCACCATGATGCGTGCCAAGTCATATTAGATTTTTGAAGTAATTTTGAAATTGATAAATCCCTCCATACCCCCTCTGACGACAAGACAATGATTTATGTTGACGAATTAATGTTAGTCAGATAGAAATGGATATTCTGCACCCCGCCATGATGTGTGCCAAGTCATATTAGATTTTTGAAGAACTTTTGAAAATGAGAAATCCCTCTATACCCTCTCCATCGACCCGTCAATGATTTCTGTTGACAAATTATTGTCATTCAGATGGTACTGGATATTCTGCACCCCACTATGATGCGTGCCAAGTCATATTTGATTTTGAGGTACTTTTGAAAATGAGAAATCCCTCTATACCCCCTCTGACGACACGACAATGATTTAAATTGAAGAATTATTGTTATTCAGATGGACATGGATACTTCGCACCCCAACATGATGCGTGCCAAGTCATTTTTTATTTTGAGGTAATTTTGAAAATGAAAAATCCCTCTATACCCCCTCTGACGACCCGACAATGATTTCTGTTGACAAATTATTGTTATTGAGGTGAAAATGGATATTCTGTACCACAACATGATGCGTGCCAAGTCATATTAGATTATTGAAGAACTTTTGAAAATGAGAAATCCCTCTATACCCTCTCCAACGAC